>VDFB02271358.1:1180113929-1180308534 GCA_007258455.2 Sequoia sempervirens | reverse complement strand
TCATGTGCATGTCTAAATGTTATGTGGACAAATATAGCAATTTGAATGGAATTGTAATACTAAGATTGCACCTCATTTTGTGGTTGCAATGTGTAGTTTTCTGCAAAATCAACCACTGATATAATATTGCCAATCGGAAAAGAGTCCTTACATAGTCTAAATTGTTGATCCAACCACTGAGACCTATGACTATGCCTTGCATACTTGTAGAAGAGATTGTCCTTAAAATCTAAAATAAAATCAGCAACACTACATTCTTTTGAAAAACCCATACATATTTTTAGTTGTAGCAACTTGAAAATCAAAATTAAGCTTTATTTGTGTGTTACCAATAGGAAAATCAAAGGTTTAAAATATTTCGGATAGTAAGGTCGCCTGGCATAAAAATTGGTTAGATTGGGTGAAATAGGGTTAGGATCAAGACTATAAGAGTAATTTCCACCAGCTTCTCTAGATTCCCAAAAAATAATTGTTTTTATGGCTCGACAGGCTCAAGGGTGTATAGGAGAATGCTCTAAAATTTAAAAAAATTGAATGTTCAAATTCGGGGATAACACCTATATTATTGCTGCCTCTTCCCCTGTTTAACTTATCTTTCCTTCTCTTTATCTTTTCTTCATCCCTTATTGCCATTTGGTAGCACTCCTCAACCGACCTTGGGTTATGCAAACTCAATTCATCTTGAATGTTGAATCTCAACCCACTAAGGTATTTATCAACCTTTTCCACATCATCATCCATGTGACCTTCCCTTATACTCAACTTGTAAAACTCATTACTATAGGTTTTAACATCCATTTCTCTTTGTTTCAAATCTTGAAGTTTCTTCTACATTTGAATTGCATAATCATTTGGTAGAAACTTACCCTTAAGCTTTCTCACCATTCTATCCCAAGAAATAATCTTTGACTTACTTTTCTTTCTCCTTTTAGTTTGCTCATAATCCCACAATAATAGTGCATGCCCCTTCAATTTTTTTTTTGTAATCTTCACCTTTTGTTCATCAAGCACATCTTCACACTCAAAGTAGTTATCCAATTCTGCAATCCAATCCAAAAGTTCTTCATCATTTAGATTACCTCCATACATAGGAAAATCAATCTTTACCTTGTGTTTATCTCCTTTGACTGCTCTCAATAGCTTGCCATCCTCTACTCATTAGGATCCAATTCCTCTTCTTCCTCTCGATCTCCTTTTGAGGGATTCTTATTTTCCCCTTGCTCTTCATTGTCACTCTATCACTAGTGACTACACCTCTTCATTAACTGGTTTCCACAGCGTTTGGCCTTGCTACCAACCTATCTTGTAGTTCCTTCAACCTTCTAATCTCTCTCTTAGTCTTCTCTTTCATCTCTTGCATTTCTCTAGCCACATAGCTACCTTTTGGACATATCTTGATCACTTTTTACTTCACAACTTTTCTCCCTTTCAGACCTACCTATGCTCTGATAGAAATTTGATGTAGAGCTAAGGGTCTCAAAATAAAAACCAACTCAATCAATCCTTTATCCAAACCTTAACTCCTCAAACAAAATTATTTCCTTCACAAATCCACTATTTCTCTAATAGAGAAGTAAACACCTCTTTTCTAGCATATCTCGCAATAAACAACTCAAACCCACATTTTGAAGATTGATCTAAATACCCTTTTTGATATTTTAAAACATATCAAAAGTGAAGGTATGGTTTCTTTGGAACAAACCCTTTAAAATCCTGTTGCTACGCTACTCAAAAGGGCTAATTAGGGTCCTACAATAGGACAACTATTTGTTCTGCAACCTCCAAGCCTCTACCCTTCAAGAAAAAACAATAAAAATATCAAATATGGTATACACAAATGTTTTCCATCACTACAAGTCAATTCCCAAAAGCTTTTTTGCAAACCCTAGCAGCTATGCCTCTCAATTGCATGAAAGCGAGAGTTTAACCAACTAGGGAATCAACCAATTTGCCTGAATCCTCACCCCCTACTCCTGCAAACTTCACAAACACAAATTATTGTTGGAAAGTGACATTGTAGTTATACTTTGGTGTAGTCATTGATGGCAACCCTAGTTGGTAATCAGATCTGCATGGCATCATTTCTCCTACCGATAGTTAGAGTTTAAGGTCAGTCTGGAACAACAAAGCATTCGACAGATTGGTGTTCAATAATACTTGTATAGATTTCTAGTTGTTACTTTGTGTTGTGGATCTCATGGGAGGTTCATCAGTATATTTCTTGTGTTATCCAGAAATCTCAGTACCTAGTACCAAGTCTTGTGCAAGTTTGGAGATCTGGTTGTTACTTCTCTATTTATCAATATTTTGGGGCCGAGTTGGTTGATAAAATGTGTTGTGGATGTTCATGGAATATTTTTTCAAATATTTTTGTGTTTTATCATTATGTCTTGGGTCGAAGCTAAGGTGTAACTGATCGTTGTGGATACACATTGAATTTTACTTATGATTTGAGCCGACAAGTTGAAAATATTTCTAAGTTTTATTGGAGTCGACTTGTAGCGATTAAATACTTAGTCGTGGATATATAGATGATCAATTATATCATTTTGACATGTGTGTGTGGTGTGCCGATGTGTATTGTGAATACCAGAAGTGTGTTACAGTGATTTTATGCATAGTTTCACTTGTGCATAATTTTTTTGTTAAGCGAGTCATTATCTTAGATTTAATCCAAATCACTGTGACGCAGTGAACCTTCCTATTTTGAACAATGAGCTCTAGGTAGTGTGCCTGAATGCAAGTGCATTCCCATTTTGTAATCTTTCTTTTGGGTATACTCAAAACTTATTATGGATTAGCCATCCACCATGGTTTTTCCCCTAACAAGGTTTCCACGTAAAAAAATCCTTGTGTTATAGTGTTATGGTTATTTGCTTTCTATTTCTGCATATTAATTTTGGTTGAATGTTCTAAGTGGATTAAAGTTCAGAATAATAAAGTTAATTTTTGCAGAACACTGATTCACCCCCCTCTCAATGTTGCTTTTTTCCAACAATTGGTATCAGAGCAAGTTCCTCGAAAGAAGTCTAACAGCTTGGGGAGATCTTGGAAAGTGATTTCAATGGATACACATAGTCTTCAACAACAACTTATGATGGCCCTAGATGATCTTGACTAGTCAAAATTTGAGAACTGAGAACTATAGGAAAATCTTGAGAATGTAGAAAAATTCATCCAATCATTGAAAGACATAATCAATGAATTAAGGGAGAAAAGAAAGGAATTATGTGATCAGCTCAAGCAGAAGAACAAAATGGATGATGAACAACTTAGTCATGCCTTAAAGGAGAAAACAAAAGAATGTGAAATTTTTCTAGAGAAAATTTTGCCCTGAAGCGTGAGATGGATTCCATCATGATGAGGATGACCAAGGAGATTGAAGATAGAAAGAAGAATGAAAAAAAACTTGATCAATCCTTGAAAGAAACATCTGAACAATGCAACCAATTGGAAAATGAATTGGAACAGTCTAAGAACAATGAGGAAGTGCTTGAAAAATAACTTGATGATCTCAGAGATGAACTTACTGTTGCAAATTAGTACAAGGAGAAATTCAAAGCTAGTTTAGCCAAGCTTGATGAACTAATTAAAGGTCAGAGGATTGTTGGTGACAAGCGAGGTCTTGGCTATGAGGAAGGTGAAAGTTCTAGATCTGGACAAAGGAACTTTGGATAAATAAATTTTGGACAAGGAAGATTTCGGCAAGGAAATCAGATGAATGGAGCCAGAAGAAATCCAGTAAGACAACTGAATGCTCAAAGATTCAATGGTTATTGTTTTTCCTGCAACAAATTCGGTCATATGGCTTCTCATTGTAGGAGTAGGATGAACACAAGTGGACCATCATTCTCATGTCATTTCTTTAATTGCTATAAGTATGGTTATAAATAAAATGAATGTAGATTTGTGATGAACAACCTTAATAGAAATGTCAGATGCTATGCATGCAATAGATTTGGGCATATTGCAAGATTCTATTGGAATAGAAGAGGTCTAGTAAGACATAATACACTGCATGATGTCAAAGGAAAAGGGAAAGTTACTATAGATGTGATCAGGAGGAAAATGCATAAGAAATGGGTAAAAAAGGAACCCTCTGTTGAAGAAAATATCCCTGCACCAGAACATGCTTCTGGTAATTCTTTCAGTAATTAGTTTTAGGCCTTTGGCCTAGGGGGCTGTCAGAAAAATCCTTTAACCCCCTGTCAGAAAACTGATACTGGAACGTGGACCAGCCCAATAGTTGGACCAATTCTTTTTAGATGTTTTTTAACCGATTTGTGAAGGTACTATGCAGTATAGAGGATCTGTAGAAGGTTTATCTATCTCTGTGTAAGAAACAGAGTAACCAGATGTATTAGAGTTAAGGAATTTATTGCAACAAAAAGGGTTAGTTGTGCAAGTGATAAAAAGCCACTTTTATCTTTCATTTGTCACTGAAACTGAACCGTTAGGAGCATTTTCATCTATGTTGTATGGAGTTCTGCATACTGAGGATATTAGGGCATATACTCATGTGAACATTGAAGAGTTAGGCACCTCCCAAATAATGAATATGTATTCCCATCACATGATTGGAGATGACTTTATTGTAAAACCAAAATTTCAAACCCTAGAAGAAAATAAGTTTGCATAGGTTGCGAGATTTCCCATATTTGAGGAAAATGAATGGGTTAGATACATTTTGAGCCATGTTCATGATGAAATGATGTGTCTAAGTATACCCTTCAAAATCACAAAGGAGGCCATATGTGCAGTAACGAGTCTGAATTCCACTGGAAGACTTCCAGTCTTGAAATATGTGAAGAATGAAAAAGTTACTAAGGCAACTGGTGCGCAGTGGGATAGAAGGGAAATGACAATAGATGACATTGCTGAAGTGGATGTGAAATTCACATCAATGGTCATTGGTTACAAGATATACCACTCCATCATTGGAGAAAATTCTATATTTGGTATGGCCATCTATGTACCTTATGAAATGGTGAAGCAAAATGAAAGATATGACTTGTACAAGCTACTCAGAAGTTAGTTGATGGAGAATCTGAGCAAAATCAAGAAAGACAAGAAGAATACTTTCAAGTATGTAACTTTCTATTGTGATTATTTTTCTATTTCATGAATGAGGTTCCGGGCATTGGGAAAGTACATTGGCAAAGAGATGAGCCTATAGTTGTTCAGATAAGGAACAAGTTTTTTGGGATGGATGATCGTCAACTCGGAAACACTACCCTTTGTGGTTACTTCAATAATTTCTAGAATATGATGCATGCCAGGGAAAGAATTCCCACTTTAGTTGTGGAACAATACAAAGATACTATCTGCTTCATGATAGTTTTTGACCAATGTCATATGGAAGCTGCTGATCCTAGAACAGTTTGGATCATTCCAATGGGTTACGAAGTAGAGGAAAACATTCTGAAGATGTATGTTGAACACTTTTTGAGCTCACATATGGATTAGGGAGAAGAGAGGTTTGGATCATGTGCAGAGAAAAGTAAGCAAGTCCATGAGGAATTAAGAAAATTAGTGATAGTCAGAAGAGTGAGAAAAGAGAGAGAAGTTTTTGGAGAAAGGATGGGCTTACCTATAGAAGCTTTGAAAGAAGAAAGAAGAAGGAGAGATGAGGCAGAAGCAATAGAAGAGAAAGAAAAAATAGAGTCTACTAGTCCTAGTGCATCCTCCTCCCACACTAGATCTACAAGGAGTTCCCCTGTAGCAAAGTCAGCTCAAGACAAGCCTTACAGTAAGAGGAAAAATAATAAAAGTACAAGATCATACAAGCCTATTTCAGAAGATGAGGAAACAAAATCAGAATAAGTCTTGAGAGAAGTAAAAGCTTCCGGAACTCAAGCTGTCGAGTTAAAATATTCTAGAAAAAAAGAGAAGGCAAAGAAGGCTAAAGTTGATAAACCTAGTATGTCATTTGATGAAGTTGTGAATGTAGTTGTCAAGGATGGTAATCTCCAGCCCCTCTACATGAACTGTATCAAACCTTTCATGAATCTGGTCAAAGAATTTTAGAAGAAGCTACAATAAAATATATGAACATTTTTAATAAAGTTCTTATTGAGATTATGTCTGGCTTACCCTAAAATTTGTATGATATCTTGGAGTCAAGAAGATTAAGTGCTAGAACAAAAGAAGAGAATCTAAGGAAGAGAGTTATTGTAGATTTGTGTCGTGAAATTTTAATTGAAGAGATGGATTCACTCCTTGAGAGAGCTAAAAGGAATTTAAGAGCAAGAAAAGGGTGAATAAACTCATGATTGGTGAAACTGATGTTGTTGTTTGTGAAACTAAGGAAATTCTGGAAGCGTTTCTGTCAAAAAATAAGATTAACTTAGAGGAAATGAATGCTGAGAATGTTCTGGGAAATGAGGAGGTAAAAGTCAATGAAGAAGAGAATGTGAATGAGGAGAATATGAATGCATCTGATCCTCTAAAAGTTGAGGATATCTTGATTTCTCCTAGTGTGGAAAATATAGAGACACCTATGGAAACTAAAGTTCCCAAGGTAGTATTAGCTGAGGAGGTGGCACAAAATGAAGAGGTGGAAATGCCTAAAATAAATCCGAAAATAATCTCTGAAGTACCCAAAGCTGAAGGAGAAAAAGTTTATGAAATTAGAGTGGAGGCAAGTGACACTACCAAGGAAGTGAAGAGCTTTTTGGTGGAGCAAAATGAAGATTTTGATCCTGAATTGGATGAAAATTCAATCAATCTATCTACTTTGTCCCCAATTCAGATGATGAAAGTTGCATCTATTAGTCAAGCTAAGGCTAGTGATAAGATTATGAAGTCTCACATAGAGAATAGTGAACTACCAAGCCTTACATCTGGAGTCCTATAGAAAATAATTCCTACTCATGTCATGGACCCATCAGGTTCTTCTTCTGGTGAGCTAAAGAAGCTAATAAATGCTATAAGTACTCAGTTTGAGTCTCTTGAGAAATATGCTGAGGATAAAGTGCAAAAGGAGTTTAATAGAAAAATACTTAGTCAGTTGAAGGTAGTAATTGCAAAGGATAAGATTTTGATAGCTACTTGCATGAAGAACATTCAAGGTTCTATATCTAAAGTTGCAAAATCCTACAGATCCTATTTGGTTCTATCCAAGTTTACTGAAGGTAATGAGAAAAAGGTGAAGGATCTGGAAAATAAATTAGCTACCATTTCTGCTACTTTTGATCCATTAGCTAGTGATGTAGTTCAGGAAGAAGGTCAAGTAACAGGTCTACTTGACAAAATAAGATGCTTGAAGAGTAAAAATGATAGAATTGTTGAAAGAGTAAGTGAACTTAGATGACAAATTTGTCAAAAAATTAGGACAATGATGAGTGCTTTGAAGGAAGCGAAAGTTGTTGTAGTAGTTAGTGACCTGAAGAATCTTGAAACTACATAAGCTCAATCCTAATTAATGTGTGGACACATAACAATTTTGGAAAGTCTCAAAAAGGTTTGTGATAGCAACTTAAGAGTGTTGAAGCAATATTTTGCAAATATTTTCAAACTTTTGTAAGTTACAAGTTCATACCTATACAGTTTTGGAGTTTTGTTTCAGTTTCCCCAGTTTTTTCCTTTGATGTCAAAGGGGGAGAAGTGTATAGTGAAAAATGAATAGTTATCATAGGGGGAGTTGTTTTTCCAAGGTTGAAGTTTTTATGAAGTTTGGTAATGGTAGTGTAACTCATGTTGGTTTGAATCTGACACTTAGTCATTTTTCACTAAGTGTTTCCATCAATGCCAAAGGGGGAGATTGTTGGAAAGTGACACTGTAGTTATGCTTTGGTGTAGTCATTGATGGAAACCCTAGTTAGTAATCACATCTGCATGGCATCATTTTCTCCTATCAACAGTCAGAGTAAGGTCAGTCTAGAAGAACAGAGAATTTGGCAGATTGGTGTTCAATGATACTCATACAGATGTCCAGTTGTTACTTTGTGTTGTGGATCTCATGGGAGGTTCATCAGTATATTTCTTGTGTTATCTAGAAATCTCATTACCTAGTACCAATTCTTGTGAAAGTTTGGAGATCTAGTTGTTACTTCTCTATTTATCAATATTTTGGGGCCAACTGAGTTGATAAAATGTGTTGTGGATGTTCAGGGAATGTTTTTTCAAATATTTTTGTGTTTGCTCATTATTTATTGGGTCTAAGCTAAGGTGTACTCGACCATTGTGGATACGCATTGAATTTTAGTTATGATTTGAGCCAACAAGTTGCAAATATTTCCAAGTTTTATTGGAGTCAACTTGTAGCAATTAAATCCTTAGTCGCAGATATATATATATAGATGATCGATTATATCATTTTAACATGTGTGCGTGCTATTTTGATGTGTATTGTGAATATCAGAAGTGTGTTAGAGCGATTTTATGCATAGTTTCACTTGTGCATAAAGATTTTGTCAAGCGAATCAGAGAAAAAATTCAATATTAGTCAAAAGGACAAAAGATCAACATTATAGCCTAATTGGAACTATAATCAAGCATTTGTAGATGCTAATTTCTTAGTTCATTATTTTGGATTTAATCCAAATCATTGTAAGGAAATGAGCCTTCCTATTTTGAGTTGTGAGCTCTAGGTGTGCCTAAATGCAAGTGCATTCCCATTTTGTAATCTTTCTTTTGGGCATACTCAAAACTTATTGTGGATTGGCCATCCACCATGGTTTTTCCCCTAATAGTGTTTCCATGTAAAAAATCCATGTGTTATGGTGTTATGGTTTTTTGCTTTCTGTTAATGCATATTACTTTTGGTTGAATGTTCTAAGTGGATTAAAGTTCAGAATAATAAAGTTAATTTTTGCAGAACACTAATTCACACCCCCCTCTCAGTGTTACTTTTTTCCAACAATTATAACTTAAATTCCTCCATTCCACTAGTTATCAAGCAAATTCATTAGTGGAATGGTTCAAAATTTCATTTTTTTCCACTCAAAACCCCAAAAGTTAGGGTACAAGGCAATTTTCAAAAAATTTGAAAACAGTCAAACCTAGATGAAATCATATGAGATGAAGTGAAAATGAGAGATAAATCATCCCTTCACAAGTTTTGATGCATAAATGTATAATTACAGGTTGTACAATACACTAGAGCAACATTTTTTCTCTTAAAATGCAGGAAAAACGGAGTTTTTGTATTTCAAATTCAAAATTTACACTTGCCAACCTTGTGACAAAGTTCTCAAAGGCTTTTTAAAGAATTTCCAATCATAACCAACTGACTCTAATTTTTTTCCCCACCAAAAACTCGACTTGACCTTTCAACTTCCACAAAATGCAAAGTTGCATAGCAACTTTTTGCGACTTTTTACAATATTTTCCAAATTGACAAAAAGTGACTCAAACACCCTAAAAAAATATAAAGCATGGTCTTTAAGACTATTACATGCCAAAATGATTCAAAATACCAACTCCTATAGCCTATGTACATTATGACCTAGGTGCCCCTACACCAAACTCCCTAGAAAAATTTGACTCAAGTCCCCTTGAGGACAGTGTTGCAACAATAAATTCTAGTTTTTTCATGTCATCTTCTAATTTGCAAGTGGCATCTCCATTTGGAAATCCCTTCCAATGAGTGAAATATTGAAAACATGCATTGTCTCTTGATTTGACCAGTTCTTCCCTTGACAGTGTTTTTCTTCACTTGATGGATGATCTTTGGTATGTGCTTCACCTAAGAATGCTAGTAAATCTACATCTTTATTTGCTACCACACCTCCTTGTTCCTTGTAATGCACTTCCTTCTTCTTCTCTCCCATTGTGTGTGTATATTCTTTCACCTCCCTTTGCAACTTATCCTTGACCTCCTCACTCTTACCTTTCATCTTTTCCATCTATTGATCTAGCCTTATTACTACTCCTTTATCAGATGTACTGACCTCTATCCTAAAAGAAGTAGAATAACTAACATCCCCTTGTGCCAGAAAAGCATGGAACACTGAACTTCTATCTTTATATCAACATATCTTTTAAGCCAATCTTGCATCCCAAGAATAAATTCATCCTTGACCTTCAACAAATCAAATATTGACACCAACTCAAGATTATTTCCCTCCAAAATCACATCATTCTTCAAATCTATTGTTTTAATTCCTCCAAGTGTAGGAGTGGTTGCAAGGTCTCTATCCTTCTCTTCTTCTACTTTCATGAACTCTTTTCTACCTAAAAATCATGACATTACCTTTCTTATTTTTTCCCTTATCTTCTTCTTTCAAGGGTGTCAATGTATAGGAGATTCCATACTTTTATATCTCATAGGTAGTTCTTCTGCCATCATACAAAGCATGCCTATCAAATTGCTAAGGCCTACCAAGCATCAAGTGGCACACATATATAGTAAATATGTCACATAGAATTATGTCATTATACACTCATATGTTGAACTCAACCAAACTTTTCTCATTTACCAAAACATACTGACCCTCATTCAACCATTAAACTTTATAAACTTAGTATAATGTGGTATTCTAGGAAATTTTAGTTTCTCAACCATTTCAATGGACACCATATTATCAGTACTACCTGAATCAACTACAACCTTACATACCTTACCCATGCACTTACAAGTTGTTTTGAAGAGTGTTCTTCTTTGTGATGGATCCTTCTCTTTTGATGCTTCGATGAGAGTCCTTACCATTAAAGATTCACCAACCTCAGTAGAAACATGTTGTAATGGTGATCCCACACTTTCACAATCCTCTCCCTAAGCAATCTGATTTCTCCTTTCTCCACTAGTTGAAGTAGAGGCTTGACCTTCATTTCAATGCCAAGCTTGATGTCCAAATTTGTTGCATTGATAGCACATTCCTATGAATCCTTGTGACCCTCTTCCTTGACCTCCAAATATTCCTCTAAAGCCTATCCTACCACCTCTAAATCCACTTTTCTGATCAACAGCTTGTTCTTGTGCTTTGCTTGTATCTTCTTGACTTTCATAGGAGTACCTTGGAGTATAAATTGTCCCTCTTCCTATATTATTGCTACCTCTTCCTCTGTTTGTCTTATCTTTCCTTCTCTTTATCTTTTCTTCAACCCTTATTTTCATTTAGTAGCACTCCTTAATCGTCCTTGGGTTATGCAAACTTAATTCATCTTGAATGTTGAATCTCAACCCACTAATTTATTTAGCAACCTTTTCCACATTATCATCCATGTGACCTACCCCTATTCTCAACTTCTAAAACTCATTAGTATTGGTTTTAACATCCATTTCTCATTGTTTCAAATCTTGAAGTTTCTTATACATTTGAATTGCATAATCATTTTGTAGAAACTTACCATTAAGCTTTGCCACCATTCTATCCCAAGAAAAAATATTTCATTGCATTTCTTTCTCCTTTCAATTTTCTCATAATCCCACAATAATAGTGCATGCCCCTTCAACTTTTTTTTGCAATCTTCACCTTTTGTTCATCAGGCACATCTTCACACTCAAAGTAGTTATCTAATGTTGCAATCCAATCAAAAAATTCATCATTTAGATTACCTCCATAAATAGGAAAATAAATCTTTACCTTGTGTTTACCTCCTTTGATTTCTCTCAGTAGCTTGGCCATCCTCTTCTCATCAAGATCCAATTCATCTTCTACCTCTTAGTCTCTTTCTGAGGGATTCTCCTTTTCCCCTTCCTCTTCACTGTCACTCTCATCACTAGTGACTACACCTCTTCTTTGACTAGTTTCCACAGCCTTTGGCCTTGCTACCAACCTATCTTGCAATTCCTTCAACCTTCTAATCTCTCTCTAAGTCTTCTCTTTCATCTCTTGCATTTCTCTAGCAACATAGTTACCTTTTGGAGGCATCTTGATCACTTTTTGCTTCACACCTTCTCTACATTTCAGACCTACCTATGCTCTATTAGAAATTTGATGTAGATCAGGGGGTCTCAAAATCAAAACCATTTCAATCAATCCTTTATCCAAACCTTAACTCCTCAAACACAATGATTTCCTTCACAAATCCACTATTTCTCTAATAGGGCAGCAGACACCTCTTTTTTGGCATATCTTGCAATAAACAACTCAAACCACATTTTCAAGATTGATATAGATATCTTTTTTGATATTTTAAAACATATCAAAAGTGAAGGTATGGTTTCTTTGGAAAAAAACCCTTCAAAATCTTGTTGTTACACTGCTCAAAAGGCCTAATTAGGCACCTACAATAGGGAAACTATTGGGTTTGTAACCTCCAAGCCTCTACTCTTCAATACAACACCATAAACATATCAAATATGGTCTACACAATTTTTTTCCATCACTACAAGTCAATTCCGAAAATCTTTTTTGCAAACACTAGCACCTATGCCTCTCAATTGCATCAAAACAAGAGTTTGACCAACTAGGGAATCAACCAATTTTCCCAAATCCTCACCCACTACTCCTAAAAAGTTCACAAAAAAAAATTACAACCTAAATTACTCCATTCCACTAGTTATCAGGCCAATTCCCTAGTGGAATGGTTCAAAATTTTATTTTTTTCCACTCAAAACCCCAAAAGCTAGGGTTACAAGGCAGTTTTCAGAAAATTTGCTCTAAAACACTTAAACCTAGATGAAATCAGATGAGACAAAGTGAAAATGAGAGATAATTCATCCCTTCACAAGTTCCAATGCCTAAATGTGCACTTACAAGCTATACAAGCCCATACAACACACTAGAGCAGCAATTTTTCTCTTAAAACGTAGGAAAAATAAAGTCTTTGTATTTCAAATTCAAAATTTACACTTTCCAACCTTGCCACAATGTTCACAAAGGATTTTTAAAGCATTCTCAATCATAACCAACCGAATCCAACTATTTTTCCAACCAAAAACTCTACTTGACCTTTCAACTTCCACAAAATACAAAAAATGCAAAGTTGCATAGCAACTTTCTACAATATTTTCCAAATTGACTCAAAGTGACTCAAACACCCTAAACAAAAAATAAAACATGGTCTTTAAGACCTTATTACATTCCAAAATGATTCAAAAGACCAACTCCTAGACCCTATGTACATTATGACCTAGGTGCCCTTGCACCAAACTCCCTGTACAAATTTGACTCAAGTCCCCTTGAGGACAGTGCTGCAAAAATAAATTCCAATTTGTTCATGTCCCCTTGAGAGTGTTGTTCTTCACTTGATGGATGATCTTTGGTTTGTACTTCACCTAAGAATGCTAGTAAATTTGTATCTTTATCTGCTACCACACCTCCTTGTTCCTTGTAATGCATTGCCTTCTTCTTCACTCCCATTGTGTGCTTATATTTGTCCACTTTCATTTGCAACTTATCCTTGACCTCCTCACTCTTACCTATCATCTCTTCCATCTGATGATCTACCCTTATGACTACTGCTTTATTAGATGCACTGGCCTCTATCCTAAAAGAAGTAGAATAACTAACATCCCCTTGTACAATCAATGTATGGAACACTTCTTCTGTCTTCATATCAACATATCTTTTAAGCCAATCTTGCATCCCAAGAATCAATTCATCCTTGACCTTCAACAAAGCAAATATTGACACCAACTCAATATCATTTCCCTCCAAAATTAATTCATTCTTCAAATATGTTGTTTTAATTCCTCCAAGTGTAGGAGTGGTTGCAAGGTCCTTATCCTTATCTTCTTCTACTTTTATTGTTAGAAACCAAGATTGGACATGCAAACCAAAAATACCTTCCACAAGAGAAAAATAGAAAAATCAAGAGCAATTTGCATGAAGATGTACAAAATAAATAATATTCAGGAATTCTAGTTGAGTTGCAAATTACACAATTGCACAATAAAAGATTAAAAAGTATGACAGAAAAATATGGTAGAATAAATTGTATTCTATATATCAAATGTGAGTGCATTAATTAAAAAATGCAAAGAGCCATTGCTTTATATAGAGCAAGGAAAAGCATGAGGTAACCCAAGTTCTCACATAAAGCATGGAGTTCAATCGGAGTTATGCAATAAAACAAAAAGTTTATTTAAGAAGGAAATCTTATCTAAGAAAGGTTATCCAAGAAAGAAGGAAACTTATATCAAAAGGAAAGAAGGAGATTTAAGGAAAAAATCAAACAAATTCCTTAGTTAGCTTACAATCAAATAAAGCAACAATAGTTATCTAGAGGAAATTGCTAAGTATTCATAGGAAATAGCATTTATCCAAATGAAGTTGTTCAATTTGTGCTAACACCCCCCCTTAAGTCTAACTAAGGAGACAGTAACTTGGATATATGAAAAAATGAATGGGTCCTGGCTACAAAGCCATGTTAGGTACCCAATTACAAAGAGGAAAGGACAAACCCAATGGAAAAAACTCCTAACCAAAACATATAATATGATATCCAGCACAAATCAAATCAATCTCCATCCACACAAAGGATGACAAGCAAAGCCATACAACCCCCTACATAATGAAATAATCTTTTGCAAAGAAGCACTAGAAGCACACTTGTGGAGTAACAATGGAATCCTTAATCCGAAAAGCAAGGAAAGATACTCTGTTTGCTAGAAACTATATTAGAGCCACTAAATAACTCAGGTTGGAATCATGATAAAGAAATAACATACCTGATGCCAAGGAACACTCAAAAACTCACAAACTGGCACAACTATGGAATCTATGAAACAACACTTGATTGAAAAAATTATCTATAATAGAAATGATGTGAAAAGATCAAAAAGAAAATGCAAACTTAATGCATGCAAAAAAGAAATAGTGCATGCACATATGAATGTTCACATCTGCCTCCATGGTTTTTAGTCCTTCAATATAAGATGAATTTGCACTCAAACTAGCCTATGCTCTAATACCATGTTAGAAACCAAGATCAGACATGCAAACCAGAAAATACCTTCCACAAGTGAAAAAGAAAAAGCAAGAGAAATTTGCATGAAGATGTGCGAATGAATAATATTTAGGAATTCTAGCTAAGTTGCAAATTACACAATTGCACAATAAAAGATTAAAAAGCATGAAAGAAAAAATATGCTAGAATAAATTATATTCTATATGTCAAATGTGAGTGCATTAATTAAAAAATACAAAGATCCATTGCTTTATATAGAGCAAGGAAAAGCATGAGGTAACTCAAGTTCTCACATAAAGCATGGAGTTCAACTAGAGTTAGCCTATGCAATAAAACAAAAAGTTTATTTAAGAAGGAAAGCTTATCCAAGAAAACAAGGAAACTTATCTCAAAAGAAAAGAAGGAGCTTTAAGGAAAAAATCAGAGAGATTCCTTAGTTAGCTTACAATCAAATAAAGCAACAATAGTTATCCATAGAAAATTGCTAAGTATCCATAGGATATAACATTTATCCAAATGAAGTTGTTCAATTTGCGCTAACATTTATGAACTCTTTTCTACCTACCATCATGACATTAGCTTCCTTATTTTGTCCCTTATCTTCTTCTTTCAAGGGTTTCAATGTATAAGAGATTCCATCCTTTTGTATCTCATAGGTATTTGTTCTACCATCATACAAAGCATGCCTATCAAATTTTCAATGCCTCCCAAGTAGCAAGTGGCACACATCCATAGGCAATATGTCACATAGAAATCTATCCTTATACACTCCTATGTTGAACTCAACCAAACTTTTCTCATTTACCAAAACATACTGACCCTCATTCAACCAAGAAACTTTATAAGGAGTATCATGTGGTATTCTTGGAAATTTAGTTTCTCAACCATTTCAATGGACACCATATTATCAGCATTGTCTGAATCAACTACAACCTTACATACCCTACCCATGCACTTACAAGTTGTTTTGAAGAGTGTTCTTTGTTATGGCCCCTCTTCTAATGCTTTCATGAGAGTCCTTCTTACCATTAAAGATTCACCAACCTCAGGAGCAACATGTTGTGATGTTGAGCCAACACTTTCACAATCCTCTCCTTGAGCAATTTGATTTCTCCTTTCTCCACTGGTTGAAGTAGAGGCTTGACCTTCATTGCACTGCCAAGCTTGATGTCCAATTTTTTTGCATTGATAGCACCTTCCTATGAACCCTTGTGACCCTCTTCCTTTACCTCCAAATTTGCATCTAAAGCATGTCCTACAACCTCAAAATCCAATTTTCTTATGAGCAGCTTGCTCTTGTGCTTTCCTTGTATCTTCTTCACTTTCATAGGACTTCCTTGGAGTAGAAAATGTCCCTCTTCCTCTATTATTGCTGCCTCTACCCCTGTTTGACTTATCTTTCTAGGTTCTCTTTATCTTTTCTTCAACCCTTATTCCATTTGGTAGCACTCCTCAATCGTCCTTGGGTTATACAAACTCAATTCATCTTGAATGTTGAATCTCAACCAACTAAGGTATTTAGCAACCTTTTCCACAATCATCATCCATATGACCTAGCCTTATACTCAACTTGTAAAACTCATTAGTATAAGTTCTAACATCCATTTCTCTTTATTTCAAATCTTGAAGTTTCTTATACATTTGAATTACATAATCATTTGGTAGAAACTTATCCTTAAGATTTGCCACCATTCTATCCCAAGAAACAATCTTTAACTTACCTTTCTTTCTCCTTTCAGTTTTCTCATTATCCCACCATAATAGTACATGTCCCTTCTACTTTTTTTTTGCAATCTTCACCTTTTATTCATCATTCACATCTTCACACTCAAAGTAGTCATCTGGTGTTGCAATCCAAAACAAAAGTTCTTCATCATTTAGATTACCTCCATACATAGGAAAATTAATCTTTACCTTGTGTTTATCTCCTTTGACTTCTCTTAGTAGCTTGGCCATCCTCTGCTCATCAGGATCCAATTCATATTCTTCCTTTCGGTCTCCTTCTAGGGAATTCTCCTTTTCCCCTTCCTCTTCACTATCACTCTCATCACTAGTGACTACACTTCTTCTTTGACTAGTTTCCATAGCCTCTGGCCTTGATAACAAACTATCTTGTAGTTTCTTCAACCTTCTAATCTCTCTCTCTGTCTTCTCTTTCATCTCTTTCATTTCTCTAGCCACATAGTTACCTTTTGGAGGCATCTTGATCACTTTTTGCTTCATACCATATCTCCCTTTCAGACCTACCTATGCTCTGATAGAAATTTGATGTAGAGAAGGGGGTCTCACACTCAAAACCAACTCAATCAATGCTTTATCCAAAACTTAACTCCTCAAACACAATGATTTCCTTCACAAATCCACTATTTCTCCAGTAAGGCAGCAAACACCTCTTTTCTAGCATAGCTTGCAATAAACAACTCAAACCCACATTTTGAAGAATGATCTAGATACCCTTTTTGATATTTTAAAACATAGAAAAAGTGAAGGTATGGTTTCTTTGGAACAAACCCTTCAAAATCTTGTTGCTACACTGCTCAAAATCCCTAATTAGACTCCTACAATAGGGAAACTATCGGTTCTACAACCTCCAGGCCTCTACCCTTCAATCCAACACCCTAAACATATCAAATATGGTCTACAAAAAAAAATTCCATCACTACAAGTCAATTTCCAAAATCTTTTTTATAAACCCCATCACCTATGCCTCTCAATTGCATAAAAACAAGAGTTTAACCAACTAGGGCATCAACCAATTTTCCCAAATCCTCACCCTCTTCTCCTAAAAACTTCACAAACACAAATTAGAACCTAAATGCCTCCATTCCACTAGTTCGCAGGCCAATTCACTAGTGGAATGGTTCAAATTTTCATTTTTTTCCACTCAAAACCCCAAAAGCTAGGGTTACAAGGCAGTTTTTAGAAAATTTTCTCAAAAACACTCAAACCTAGATGAAATCAGATGAGACAAGGTGAATGAGAGCTAATTATTCCCTTTACAAGTTCCAATGCATAAATCTGTAGTTGCAGGTTGTACAACATGTTGGAACAACAGTTTTTCTCTTAAAACATAGGAAAAAACATATTTTTTGTATTTCAAATTCAAAATTTACACTTTCCAACCTTTCCATAATGTTAACAAAAGTTTTTTAAAGCATTCCCAATCACAACCAATAGACTCCAACTTTTTTTCCCACCAAAAAATTGAATTGACCTTTTAACTTCCACAAAATGCAAAGTTGCATAGCAACTTTCTTTAACTTTTTACAATATTTGCCAAATTGACTCAAAGTGACTCAAACACCCTAAAAAAAACATAAAACATGGCCTTTAAGACATTATTATATTTCAAAATGATTCAAAATACCAACTCCTAGACCCTATGTACATTATGACCTAGATGCCCCTGCACCACTTGTGAAGTCTTGGAATGCTCAAATCTTGTTTTCTTGAATTAATAACGTGTAGGCTTACGTTAAATAATTATTTAGAAGATTGTTTAGATAGGAAATGAACTCAAATGACCATTTATTTGATCCCCAAGGCTGACATAGGAGGAATTTGAACTTAAAACCTAGTTTTCCCCACTCAAACCTTGAAAATAGCTCAAATGGGACTCATTCGCCAAGATGGGAGAATGTGTCCCACCTAGATGGGACTCATTCACCCAAAGTGGTGAATGCATCCCACAAGGGCTATTTTTCCAACTAAAGTATCGGGGAATGAAGAAATTAAGTTTATATGTTGATCTTGTTGGGTTTTTGATTAAATTATTCCTTGGGATGCATAATATGGGGTCATAGGGGCCTATTAATGATGATATAGAGGTCATAAATGAAATATGGCCCAAAATTCAATGTGAAAGTGTAAATAAATACACTTTGCAACACTATTAAATTAAGGAAAAATTGGGTCTATTTAGCTTATAAGGGCCCTAAATCCCATGTGAATGTGTAAAACACATTACAACACTAGATTAGGTCCACCTTTATTTACAAGCCTCTTAAATTTAATGTGAGAGTGTAGATAAATACACTTTACAACATTAAATTAAGGAAAATTTGTTTGGCTTAGAAAGGGCCCAAGACCTAATGTGGATGTGTAAAACTCATCACAACACTAGACTAAGGTGATATCAAGTCCAATTTATCATTAGTTATTCCCAAGTTGATTATGAAAATGTAAGCAACAACATTTTTTGACACTACAAGTTGTAGATTGGAAATAAAATAAAATTTTTGAGGACGAATAATGGTGATGAATTTCAAGTTCTAATGATTTTGATAAATTTTGTAAAGGTTGTGGTATTCATAGATAGAAGACAATTATGTATTCTCTGCAACAAGATGGAGTTGTGGAAGCAATGAATAGGACACTAATGGAGAAGGCGAGGAGTATGTTGAGTGGGGTTGGTCTAGAACAAAGGTTTTAGGTTGAAGTTTTTGCCACTGCTTATTAACTAATTAACAGGTCTCCTACATCAACTCTTATTGATAAGACACCTATAGAGGCATGGGCGGGTCTCAAGCCTTCATTAAGACATCCTAGAGTTTTTGGTTGCAAGGAATATGCACATGTGCCAAAGGAGAAGAGAACACAGTTGGAGAACAAGGTTGTGAAACGTATCTTCATCAGATATAGTTATGGTGTGAAGGGATACAAGCTTTGGGATCTTGTTGCACAAAAGGTAATACATAGTAGAAGTGTTATTTTAAGAGAAACTAAGCCTTCTTCTGTTACATTGTAGCCAAAACAAAGTAAATAGGAAGATGTGTTTCAATTTCCTTCTACAGCTAAGAAATTTGAATTGAGGCCCATGGATAGACAAGAATTTGAGATCTCATCTAGCTCTAAATATTTAGAAGAGGAGGAAGAACCTCCAACTTATCTTCTTCATAGGCCTACAAGGTATAGACAACCACCTAAAACATATTCACCTAATGATTGGAGATATAGTTTTTCTTTTAATACTAACATGGGTGAACCCAAATTAGTAGAAGAGGAATTAGGTATGAATGATACAAAATCCTTGAAGATTTCCATGGATGAAGAAATGGTAGCTTTGAAAAATTAAGAATGATACATGAGATCTTTTACCATTTCCTGAAGGACGAAAACCTATTGGTTGCAAATGGGAGTTTAAGAAAAAGATTGGTTCAGATGGAGGTATTGAGAATTATAAAGCAAGGTTGGTTACAAAAGGTTACTCTCAAGTTGAGGGTGTTGATTACGGTGAGATATTTTATCCTATTGTATAAATGACATCTATTAGATTTTTTCTTTCTATTGTTGTTGCTTATGATTTATAGGTTAAGAAAATGGATGTGAAAACTATTTTCCTTCATGGTGACTTGGAGGAGGATATTTATATGACACAACCATAGCAATGCATGTTGAAAGGTAAAAGTAAATTGGTTTGTAAATTGAATAAATCTTTATATGGCCTAAAATAGAGTCCTAGGATGTGGTACTAGCAATTTGATAAATATGTGTTGAGTTTGGGATTTGAGTGTTCTAAATCAGATCATTGTGTTTATTAGAAAACTAATGGTGATTGTTTCTTGTTTATTGCATTATATTGATGATATGCTATTTATTGGTAAAGGGAAAGGTATGATTTCAAAACTAAAATATCAACTTGTTAAATTTAAATTGAAAGAACTTGGTGCTGCGAAACACATTCTTGTGATGGAAATCAGAAGAGATAGAGTGAACAAAAATATAGGGCTTAGCCAAACTAAGTATGTCAGCTCAATTTTACAGAGGTTTGGTATGTAGAACTATAGACCATTATGTGTTCTTTTTTTAGCTAGAACAAAGTTATCTATTTTAGATTGTCCAACATCCTCATTAGAGATGGAAGTCATGATCAAAGTGTCTTACTAGAGTTCGATTGGAAGTTTGATGTATGGTATGGTTTGTACTAGAGTAGACATTTCCCAAGCAATGGGAGCTCTTTCAAGATATATATCCAATCCTAGTAGAGTTCATTGGAATGCAATTAAAAGAGTATTCAGATATTTGCACGGTACCTTAGATTATTCCTTATGCTATCATATTAATATGACTGAAGATTATATTTCCCTTGATATTCATGGTTATGTGGATTTAAACTGGGTAGGTGATGTTGATAGAAGACGATCCACTAGTGCTTATGTGTTTACTTTATTTGGTTTTGTGATTAGTTGGATAAGTAAGAGATAGCTTGTGGTTTCTTTTTCCACTATTGAAGCGGAGTATATGGCAGCTACTCATGCTTGTAAAGAATCCATTTCGCTTAAGAGACTATGTCCTGATATTGGAATAAAATAATATTCAGTGACAATTTATTGTGATAGTCAGAGTGTGATATGTCTAGCCAAGAACCTGACATTTCATGCTAGGACCAAGAACATTGATGTACAATATCATTTTGCTAGAGATATGGTTGAATATGGTAGGGTAAAGTTGGTTAAGGTAGAGACTTTAATGAATGTTGTTGATTATTTAACTAGACCAAAATGCCACCAAGATGTTAGGAAAGTCAAAGGATTAATTATTTTTAGTTTTTCATGTCAAATTTGTATTAAATAGGTATATTGATTTCCTTTTTTAATTCAACTTTGTTTAATTTTACGATTTGATAATTCGCCCCCAAATCTTCAAAATCTCAATTCACCTCTTAATGAAAATTCTCTCGAAAATAACCAGAACAAACATATCCTACAATTCCTCATCATCCTCCAAGAACACAACAAAACATATTAGGGAAAATTGAAGATAATAGAAAAGAACATGAGGATTTAATTACAACATTGAAAGATCTTGCAGGAACAATCTCCCATAGGACCAAACTTTCTCAATCATTGCAATCCATTGTGTCTCATGTAGAATTAGTTAGTGGGAAAATAAATAGTTGGTTTGACAATAGACAAGAATAAAAATAATTTTATGCAAATAAATTATCATATAAATAAGTTAAATAAAAAATTTGACTTGTGTGCACTCTTCACTAACCCACAAACCGATCAAACATTACACAATCCATGCAAAAGGCTCCCTATCCTTTGGTGCCACCACCAAGGGATGAATACTTTTTTTTGGGATAGGTGGTGGATGGTTTTTGACCATCCTCCATGCATAACAATGAGATATGGTCATTGTAATTTTTGAGGAAACTCTATTGTGAGTTTGTCCTCATTGAAATCCCAAATTATTTTGACATGCAGGAGTTCTAGAGTAGAAGTGGGGGCTCCACACGGTATGGAGTGGAGGCACATATTAACCCAAACTAGGAAGTGAGACCACTAGAGACCAAATTATGAGCATGTGATTATCACTTCCATTCTAAGGGAGGGTGTTAAGGTGGAGACCTTATAGTTGATTAGGCCAATAATTCAAAGACTTATACAAGATAATAGGCCTCTAGTATAGGGTGAGGTGAACGAGCCTTCCAAGCATCCAATTCTACCCCATTTATTCCAGTCCTGTGGTCACCCTATTTTTATGATTCTTGAGATAGTCAAGACACATGTGCCTAGAATACACTCATAGTAGATTATGGTCATGAAAAATCTCTATTGAGTGGTACATTTGGCTTTGATAGTCAAGTAAAGGTCAGCAAGTTCATTTAATTTATTTTTTTTAATTTTTATTTTGAAATGTAAAATTAACTAAATTATTAGAATGATTATAATGAAATTCAGGATCACATTGTTCACCCTACTTCTAGTAGTCCACCTCCCTATTACATGATGATGTTGAGTGTAGAGGTATGTAACTAGTAAATAATTATAAATATTACATGTGAATAGTTGAACCTTATATGAATGGTATTCTTATAACTCACTTTGGATGTTGAATAGGTTAATTTTGGGCCTTCAACATCATCACCTAACAATCAATGTGCTCATTGAACTTTCACTTTGGTAATATAGAAAATTTTCAATTATAAAATAACGTTAGGTATTTTTGGTAATTGAAAATGTTGTTTAATTTTCAAATGATGCAAATAGATACTCTCCTAATATTCATACGATAATGGAGCATGGTGTTGTTGCAGTAGTAGCAAGTTCAATGCCTTTGACAAAGGTGTGAGGTAGATTAATAAATTTCACATTTTATTTGGTTTTTTATATATCTATTATTGAAAAATCAAATGATATTAATTTTTAGCTTAAATTCTATCTAGATGGTTTCCACAGGGCTTCACAACTCCAGATTGTGAGTGTGCACCTATGTAGATGAAAATAGTGATTATTTGTATGTGGTAAGTGATTATTTTTTTATATGTCATTTTATAATTTAATTTCTATATATTAATGTCTATATTTTTTATTGTATTAGGTGGAGGTCCAAGAAAAAATAAACATGAGGTTGAGTGAATCAGTTCAAAGGAGACCACCATCGTATGGATCTCCATCCTTGTGACAGTCAAAGAAAACTCATGATCTCTTTCATTTTCCTAGAGAGAAATGACTACATTAGTGTCCTTTGTTGTATTCCTATATACCATTTTTAAAACATGTTTTTTTATTACATATATGTGACATTGATGTCCATATGCCTTTGTTGTAAGCCTATATGGATTTCATGTATATATATTAGACTTTTATTGACATATAACGGTGTATGCCTAGATGGATTTTTGGTTAATATAATTTTTTTTACAATGGTGTCCATATTTATATTATAAATGATTAATTGAATAAATGAATACTAAATTGATGTAATTATAAATGATTAATGTTATCCATATTTACACTATAGTTGACTAATTAAATAATTGAATAAGGCTCACTTTTAGCATGTAATTAATGCAAGAATCATGATTAATCATTCATAATTTTCCTCAAACATTTTTATAATTCTTGTGGATGAGAGTTTGAAATAGTCAAATTCCTTCTAGGGATGTGGGATATCCTTTCTTCATGAGAACCGTACCCTTTGAAAATAAGAATATATTGTGGCCATGTAGCACTATCCTTTGGTTCATGGGATTGCCAAGATCTCAAATGACTATCCTCTTGTTCTTCATGCCACTGTCATCTTCTTGTTCAAGGATTTTCTAGTATCATTGCCTACTTGAACTGACATCAGTTTACTAGGATTTTAGGAGGTTTTTAGACACTACCTCATGTCTCCATGTTTATTTCCTTCTTGAGTGCTAAGGCCACTATGAATACCATTATCATCATCTTCAAAATAATATCTTCCAAAGTTAGATGTCCTTCATTTCTTCCAATCATTATGTAATAATATGCAATCAACTTTTTATTTTCTATTATGACCATGTCCCTAATGTCCTTATGGAATGTCATACCTTTTTAAAACCTTTGCTATTTGATAGGCTAAAACTGGGGTAAATAATGAGATAAATTTAAATTAATAATAAATTTCAGTTTGGTTTAAGTGTGAATCTAAGGGCATAAACTTGTGAAATATGTAGTGGCTATATGTGCAAGGGTTGTAGGTAGTGAGGTGAATGTGGATGAAATGTAACTAAAAAAATCATTGAAACTGCTATAGGAACTTTGCTGAAAACTATTTTAAAAAAATTGTTGTAACAATCTGCTTCAAGAATTGTACAGGCTGCCAAAATTGTGCATGCTATGACATGAACTATGAAGATTGATCAAACTACAATATTACAACTTTAAATTTTGAAAACCAAGTTGAGAACATGTAAAAAAAAGAATTCAATAATTAAAAATAATATAAATTAGCTCTTGTTGCTCACATATTTTAATATGAAAACGAAACTATGATATTTAAAATAAAACACACATAACAAATAAAAAATAACATCATCATTTCATTAGAGGGGGGCATCCTCTTCTTCCTCATAGTGGATGAAATATTTGCTACTGAATACTCTTCAAATCACTCTACATTTTTATTTATTGAGATTACTAAATGGGTGGACAAATAACTATTATGTAAGACAAAGACTAAGCCCTATCAAAATTCTTTTTTGTAGCGTATATAAAATTCCTAATTCCACATTATTGAGATTGCTTACATTCAAAAGTTTTCAAATGATACTAGAATCTAGAAAAGGTGATAAACCATAAATGGTGTTCATGTGATCTACACCTATAACTCACATATCTAATATGGTAAAAATTCACAATCTTAAAATTGTTCATCTTAATTTTTTACATCTATATTTATGTAAAGATATCTAATATTTATAAACACCTTTGGGAAATCTACTAAATAGAAAGCCTCATGTTCTCCTCATTCAAACCTCTTGCTGGACTAATTTAACAATGATGTTTTAAGGTTGAGAACAAGAAGCAAGCATGTAATATGGTTGGTGGATGGTGATGTAAATTAATTTTATCAAATTCATAGATATACTCTTTGATTACTCCCAGATGATTATTTTTAATTAGGGATAGTCTAAAAACACTACCCTAGTTGGTAATTTAAATTAAGTCATTCTTTAGTCATCTCAAAATGGATAGCAAGAGAGAAAAACAAGTTCATACAAATTAAGAAATTTAAGTTAAAGTTTTGGGGTTCAAATCCATAATAGAGAATTGACCTAGATCAAGTACGTAATCATAGATGTAAACCAAGAGAAAGTAATAATTAGATATGGATATTAGATCTAAATCTTAAAAATAAGTGATGATGATGATGATGATAGAAATAAGTTAAGATAAAATTATTCACCAATTTTCATAAGAAAATGCATCATTTTATACACCACTCAATACATTTATCAATAGTATATTTCAAATCATAAATAAAAAAGTAAAGGACATGGGTATGCAATTTTCACCATTGCAGATAAATTGTGTCCTTCACTTCTATTGTATATCTATCCTTAAGGGCACATATTAATTTTTTTCTCTAAATATTAGTAACATGAATAACACCAACTTAAAAACTAGCAAAACAAACAAATATCATTCCGTGTGGCTACTAACCTCGCCATTGCTGAAAAAAATTGTTTACTCGTGCTTTTGGTTAGATATACCATGGACGGTTCAGCTTCTTGGTTAGATATACCATGGACGGTTCAGCTTCTGTTCCCTATAAAAACATTGGGTGTATAAACAGAAGCTCAAGCAAAGGAGTCCTGAACCTCATTTCGTTTCATCTCCCATCTTTGAGTACACTAAAGCAGTTGGTGAGGTGAGGTGATGTGAGGTGACCATGGCGCCGCCAGTCAGCCGTTTAATGATAATGCGTTTCCCATGGGAGTTCATTGAGGATCTGCAAATCGTTCATTTTGGGCTGCCTGACTTGTGGTCATATTTCTTTCATCTTCACGCAATCCAAACTCAAACAAACGCTGGGAATAGCTTACAACACTTGCTGCGCAGGCACTACTGGTGGGTGAGCATTGACAAAGAAGCCATTGATGCAGACACAAGTGCCGACTCTCCAGGAAAATCAGTTATGAAGACCACCCTAACAGAAATAAGGGAGAACGGCATGAAATGTCTGGGGAATCGGGATGAAAGAAACGTTCGCTTTTACGTCGTTTGTTTTAATGGTCATGTCCCAGATCACCCTTTCTTCTTTCCTCTTGATTTTGTTTGCATTATGTGGGAAAATCCCAGCTTTTCTTATCTCAGTTTGGCATTACAAGGCCATGGTCATGCTCGGACTATTTACAGCTTAATCCACTTTGATCCCCAGAAGAGACATGCATACATACAAAAGATACGCAGGCAACTTCAAGAGATACGCGAGCAACTTCAAGAGAGAGATCGAAACTTCCTTCATAGAGACATTTCTCTTTTCAATAGGTGGGAAATTTGGAAAGATATTTGATATCTCTAACATGCTGTGATTTCAGTGGGGTTTTTCTTCCTCAAAACGGAAGTTTGATCTTCAAAGATTTACAAATATTATGTTTTGTAATACAGAGATAGTGTTCAGGACATATTTCTATCGTTTCGTGATACAGTTGGGAATTGAATATGGTTTAAACATTTAATAAAGGATGATTTTCTTCATGGCTTTAAGACAATAGTTCGATTCCATTCTAATTGATACTTCAAGGCTCAAAATCGGGTCTATACTTAATATTTATATATGTTTGTGGGCTGTTTTCAACATTGATATGAACAAGTGATGATTTGAAGTAATGATGTGGAGGAGAACAGTGAATATTTCACTTCCCCATTTTTAATATTTTATATTAATTTATGTTTTTGATTAGTTTGGATTTGAAAAGGTTTCAATTTGTTTGTTTGAAGTTGTGTATTAAAGATATTATTTTAGTTTATTTTAATAATTGAAAGATATGAAAGAATTTGATTAGGGAATATTATTAAAAAAATAGCAATTCTTATTTATAATTTTGATTTCATGTATTTTAATTTTAATTTGCATTGAATACAATTCATATGAAGATATTAATATCCATTTTTTATTTTTTTATTAAATTAATCTTATGCTTTTGACTATTTTCAAATAATTTTGATATTTCTCTATATATATGGTAGATTCTCTGTAATGTCCTAAGATGAACACCTAGGGCATTAGCCAAGCAACCATTTTTTTAAAAGAATAATTACTAACAAAAGATAAAAAAAATAAAATGCCACACTCCACACTAACATCCACAATTAATGTAGTGTCAATCAAAATGACACATACACAACAACAAAATCACCATTACACATTCAAATGCTTGAAAGAGCTATATCAGAGTTGGCCTAACTTTGATACCGGACAAAGGAACTGGAGTTGGATTTGACCTAACTCTTACACCTAAAAATTTTGGTATTGGATTTTATCCAACTCTAATAACCAAAAGAAGTGATGTTAGAGTTGACCTAACTTTGATACTTGAAGACGTTAGTATATTACAATTGCCCAACTCTAATACCTTTACACTTATCCCAAAACCAAAACTACTAAGGCACAAAAGAACCAATAGACAAATAATTTCTAACTTAAATAGCCCAAGTATTAAAATTTCACTAAGATGATTTCTTTATACAAGCATAGAAAAATGAACAAAGGCACTGATACTATCAATTTCCAAGAAACTATTATACTAGTGGGTTGCCTGACTTGTGGTCATATTTTGTTAATCTTCATGCAATCCAAACTCAAAAAAAATCTAAGAATAGTTTACAACATTTGTTGCGCACATACTATTGGTGGGTGAGCATTGACAAAGAAGCCAGTGATGGAACAAGTGTTGATTCTCCAAGAAAATTAGTTATTAATAGAACCCTAGAAGAAATAAGGGAAAACAGCATGAAAAGTCTGGGGAATTTGGATGAAAGCGACGTTCGCTTTGTGAATTAAATTATAGCAGAATAAACAAAAGAAGATTGCAGAAAAATAAGAACAGAAAACACAGACAAGAAGACACAGTATTTTATAGTGGTTCACCAACTAGCTACCTCCACTTTTAGTAGGAGATTCTCTTATTAATTTTGTTCAAGTATATACACACAACATACAATAGATCTATGTGAATATATTTAATCTACACTTATTCTCCAAACAAAAGAGAGTTTTGAAAATGGTCAACTAAAGAATATGAAAGGTCATTCCAAGAAAAATGGTTCTCCAAGAGGCAATAGTTATGGAATATGAAATGATTGGGCTTCATGAACCCAACAATTTCCCACTTGAAGACCAATCATTGTTGGAGAGAGATGCTCAGAGATATCCCCCACTTTAGGCTTATTATCACATCTAGACAATGTTGAGAGAAGCCCTACAAAATTTGAACTTCTCCCTCGGCACTACCTTCATTAAAGCATCAGTTGGATTCACTTTAGTATCAATTTTTTCAACCTGCAGCTTACCCTCATCAAGAATATGGAAAATAAAATGATTTCTCAATTCTATATGCTTGGTTCTATTATGAAAAGTGAAATTCTTGGCCAAGTGAATAGCACTGTTTCTATCACAAAACAAGATGAAAACTGATTGCTTACACCACAATTCCCCCAATAACCATTGTAACCATATCATCTCCTTTGCTCCTTCAGTTAGACAAATTTATTTTTCCTCTAGAGATGAGAGTTTAACCACCTGTTGCAAATGTGAAACCCAACTTATCACTGCCCTAGCAAAGGAAAACACATAACCTATCGTAGACCTCCTTTTATCCAAATCTCTATCCATATCTGAATCAACCTAACCTCGCAGCTAAGTATCTTTTCCTCCAAAACATAAAACATAATTTGATATACCTTTCAAGTACTAAAAAATAAACTGTACCACCTCCCAATGTGATTTACCCAGATTACTCATAAATCTACTCACAACTCCCACTGCATGAGCAATATCCAAACGAGGAAAAACCATGGTAGACTGCCAATTGCTAATGAATATGGAACACACTTCATGTGTTCTTGATCTTCTTGGGTTTTAGGACACATAGCTGAAGATAAGAAAAAATGATCACCCAAGGGTGTACTAATAGGATCGACACTCTTCATATTGAACCTATACAAGAGTTTTTCAATATATTGTTCTTGAGATAATCATGTTTCTCTCTTATTTCTATCCCTAATTATTGTTATCCCAAGAATCCTCTTCACTGCACCTAAATCTTTCATGAAAAAATGTTGAGCTAAATGTTGCTTCATTTAATGAACAATTTGTACACCAGTACCAGCAACCAACATATCATCAACATAAAGCAAAAGAATAACAAACTCACCATTAGCAATCTTCTTATAATAAGCACAAGGGTTTGATTCACAACGAATAAAATGTTGAGTCATGAAACTATCAAATTGTTAATTAAATTTTCTCCCAATCTTCATCTGACATTGAACCTTTTCCCTTGGTTTTTCCAAGAAATAGGAGTGAGAGATCCTTCTTAATCAATAGTGATTCCATCTGTACCTTCCACAATCTGAAGTTCTTCCCCACAAACTTCTCAATCTTCCATTTATCTATGTTGTCCATAGCTCTAGAAATTCTTCACCGATTTCCAAAGAACCACTTCAACACTGAGCTTCTTCCCCAAGCTCTAATACAAATTGTGAATTAAATTACAACACAATAAATGAAAGAAGAATGCAAAAAAATAAGAATAAGAAACACAGACAAGAAGACATAGTATTTTATAGTGGTTCACCAACTAGCTACATCCACTTTTAGCATAGGATTCTCTTATTAATTTTGTTCAAGTACATACACAACATAAAATGGCTCTGTGTATCATCGAATATATTTTATCTACACTTAATCTCTAAACAAAAGAGAGTTTTGAAAATGGCCGACCAAAGAGTTTTGTTTTAATGGTCATGTCCTAGATAACCCTTTCTTCTTTCCTCGTGATTTTGTTTGCATTATGTGGGAAAATCCAAGCTTTTCTTCTCTTAGTTTGGCATTACGAGGCCATGGTCATGCTCGAAATGCTTATAGATTATTCCACTTTGATCCAAGCAAGGGACATGCATTCATACAAAATATGCGCAATCAACTTCATGATAAAGTTCCACATCCCCATTTTAGAGACATTATTCTTTTCTTTAAGTGCAAAATTTGGAGAGATATTTGGTAGTCCTCATTATCTCTAACTGGCTATGATTTCAGTGGGTGTTTTCTTCCTCAAATGGAAGTTTGATCTCTAAAGATTTACAAATATTATGTTTTGGAATACAGAGATAGTGTTGAGGTCATATTTCTATCTTTTTGTGATGGAGTTGGGAATTGAATATGATTTAAACATTTAATAAAGGGTGATTTTAAATAGTTTGATTCCATTCTAGTTGATGCTTAAGGTTGAAAACTGGGCTCCTCTTTCCATACTTAATAATTAGATATATTTGTGGGTTGTTCTCAACATTGTTATGAAAATGTGATTATGTGAAGTAATGATGTATTTATGTTTTTATTTAGTTTTGGATTGGGAAAGGTTTCAATTTATTTGTTTGAAGTTGTGTATTAAAGATATTATTTTAGTTTATTTTAATAATTGAAATATATGAACGAATTTTATTAAAGAATATTATTAAAAAATATTTTCAATTCTTATTTATAAATTTGATTTCATGTATTTTAATTTGAATTTTTAGTGCTTACAACTTATATGAAAATATAGTATTTAAATTTTTATTTTGTAATAAATTAATCTTATGCATTTGACCATTTTCAAATACATTTGATATTTTTATGTATATGGTTGATTCTCTGTAATGTCTCAAATTGCACACCGAGAGAATTAACCAAGAAACAATGGTTTTTATAGAATAATTATTAATAAAAGATAAACATTCAAATATCACCTACACACTAACATCGACAATTAATATAGTCTCAATCACAATGACACACACACACACAAACAAAATCACCATTACATACTCAAGTGGTTGAAAGAGCCAATATCAGAATTGGCCCAACTTTGATACCTAGAGGAATTTATATTAGAGTTGGCCTAACTATTAAAAATAAAAAAATTAGGATTGGATTTAGTCCAACTCTAGTACCCAAAATGTTAAAATTGTGAAAAACATGAGTCACAAAATCAAACAATGAACAAAGAAACCTCCCACGCAAGAGAGTTGTAAACATTAATATGCAATATCCTCAACAAAAAAGCTACATAATAAACCTGAAGAATCTTCAAGGTAAACAAGAGTCCTCAAAGGTTGACAGTTCAAGTGTTCAAATTTTAGAGAGATAATACAAATTAGGGTTGAGTGCTATATAAGAGAAACCCTAAATGATAAAAGGATTAGATAATGATGAGTGTCAACGTCTCATGCAATGAGACATAATGATCAAATAATAACTCTCTAGTTAACATAAACAAGCAATCCTAAGTTTAACTTAAGTGTATGAGAATAAATTAGAATAATAATTAATTAATGATTAATTAATTATTAGCTAATGCATGATTACTCCAAAATTCCCCTTAAGATGAACTTGGGGAGTAGATAAAACCCTACAAAGAGAATTTGTATGATGGGTCCTAAAAAATAAGGCCTAGTGTGGTACCCATGTACAAACAATATGATCTCTCACACTAGAGAAAAAGGAGAAAAATTTAGTGGGAGAAAGCTCCTCTACAAAAGAGAGAAAGGTGAATGAAGGAATAAGAAGCCTCAAACCAAAACAATGTCCCCAAAAAAGGAACATATAGAACATCACTGAAGCACGAAGAAGCTATAGACAGTTATCAAAAGCTGACTGATATAGTGCTAGAATGAATAACCTCAAGAAATAGGAATGCAAGAGTGTCCATATGGTAAATGCTCTATCTCATCGAAATGCATGGATAACTAGCCATTGATGTACGCTACATTTTTCTAGTACATAGGAACAAGAACTAGAGACATAAATCACTCCAAAAAATTAAACCAAGGGAGCATGAGCCCCAATAGTATAAATCCCCCATAATGTTGTCAAAGGAGAGAAAAGACAGATACACTAAGAAGTGCATGTAGGAGAAACAAGAACATTTGAACATGCATAAAAGAGCACCTACAAATAAAAGGGTGTGCAAATTAAGACACACACATATGAGGCATGAATCACTATGATTCATTGTTATCATGGAAGGGACACTCATTTGACAAAGGTGTGAGAGAAAAAGAAAAAGCTTACACAACCCACCCATGGCACTTTATATCATAGTATTATAGAGGAGGATATTTTCTACCCCCAAGTCTCTAGGACAAAGAAGAATCTTTAAAGGGGGAAAATGGTCCTCAACTACCTCAAAGGCTATGCTCAAGTGACAAGGATAGGTGAAAGAGAGAAAATGAGAGTTTTGACTGTGTTTTATGTTTTATAACAAAGTTTTGGAAAAGGACTTCAAGGATCAAAAAAGAAAACTTATAAGACCTGTCTCTAAGAAAAGTTGACTAGCTCTTGGTCAGAGGACAATAGCATGGCACACTATGGTCTCATATGGTCTGAAAGTACAACTTGCAGATATAAACACATAGAGCCTACTAACAATTTGAGACTAAAATTTGAATATTTGTTAAACTAACATAATGCTAAAATAAAGGAGATGACAAAAAAAAAAAAAAAAAAACTAACATACAAGTATTCAAAATAAATTAGATGAAATGATGAAAGAAGGAAAGAGAAACTCATGAAAGGTCTAGTGCTATGAAGCCTCCTACAATGCTCTTGAATGAACAACCTTCACACATGGAAACAATGAAATTTTTTGGGGCTATATTAGAGCTTGCCTCAATAAAACCCATGTTTCGGTGTTTCCACCTCCACGAACAACAAATAAGTTGAATAGATAAAGAAATAGACAATAAATAATATAGAATAATAAGATGAAGAAAGTAGACACATTAAAATGTAAATATGCTACCAAAAAAGTATAATAATGTAATTAAAAGCAATTTTTTCCCCTCCCTTTGACAAGCACACAAAGCTGAAAGAGAGTGCAACAATTGAGAGAGTCGAGATGATGATGTAAGAGCCAAGAATTATTTAGAAAATCTTGAGAACGATGGTGTAGAAGTGATGTAGAAGAGTGAAGAGTGTAGAATGAAAGAGTGAAGTTACAAGAATGAAGATTGTGAAAGAATTAATTTGAATGAAGAAATGCATGCAAGAGTGTCATTTTCGAGGGTTTTTGCAACCACAGAGGCATTACACTTCATAGGTAAGTAGAAGTGTAATATTCCAATGGATACAAACTCGAGAATCTTATCAAGATGTTTGCACGACGTGCAAAAATTTGCATGTCATAGAAGCATCCTCGAAAAAATTCACCTAGGGATTGAAAATGAAGGGGTCTAAGGATGAATTTGAAGGTGAGAAAAAGGGGGACTTGCATTATCATCTTTATTGAGCTAAAGGAAGGGTTATTGTTGATGGCCAAACTAATACATGCAACACAGGCTGAGATATAATCTCTAACCTCTCCTAAAAAAGATACTTTATCATAGGATTACTAACCTTCCCATGTCTTGGGAGTGGGTCACAACTGTACTATCTAGCTAAGGGATCAATAGCGCTATAATGTTGAAGGGGCCTACTGATATTTTAATCCAAACTAGCATATTTTATTAATTAAAATAATCTAACAACTATTCAAAGAAAAATCAAAAGGTAGGATAGTGCATGCAAGAGAGAAATAATGCATATTAATTAAATTAACTAGATTCATGATCCTTCAAAGAATTTTCAAAAATTGTACAATAAATAAGCTTACAATTGAACACATTTACATTCATTCACAATGCAAGGTAAAATGTGTATTTCATTCCATTCATTATAATTTAAACACATAACAGATAAATTTTATTCCTTTGAAGAATCATAAATCATAGATAACAAGAAGAATACTATTCAAGAGAATAATCGAAAGATGCTGAATCTAGCTAACTTTATTAAATTTTTTTAAGCAACAGCTCTTATAAATCCAACAATTTCATTGGTGTATGTTGGTATTATTACATTGCTAATGAATTAGTTATGTGTCTATGGTAGCTACACGATTGTATATGGTATCAGAGTGCGTGTGGAAGAACCTGGAGGCATGGCATTGACATTAGAAGGCGTGGTGTAGACCTATGATGTCAGTGATATGATTCCTATGTGATTATAGACCTGTGATGATAGCGATTAGAAAGATAAGAAGTTCGCCTGGAGATAGACGAAAATCCATATCTAGTGTGCATTGACCGAAGATGACATAAGGAGAAGGATGTGAAGTTTTGAGTAGTGAATTAGAAATTATAGTTGTGTCTAGAGGTCAATGTCGCATGCCACATTCGTTCTTGCTTGAAGCACTCACGCACCGCCTGCAATAATTCACTTCCTTGGAGGAGTGTGCCTAGCAACACCTACGGTCTAAATCAGCGTCATACTGGGTAAGATAATCTTTTGATTGCCCTTTGATTGGAAATGAAAGGTGGATGAATAGAATTTGGTGAAGCAATTGTAGATTTAGTTTGAAAGAATATATGTTGAGCCGTTATGCTTGAAGACTCTATTAATGGATGATAAGGGACTTTTGCTATCACCATCATCTTTCTATTTCTATTGCAGGAAATTGTAAAATGTGTTTCATTGAAATGGAGAAAACCCCAAGTTTATTGTATACTTGCTAAATAATTAGATAAAGAAAAATACTCTATTGACACAGAAGGCATCAAATTGGCTAGTTTTTGATGAAGCCATTAATGATGATAACTTGGTTGTTTTCCTGCAATTAGAAACCATGAAAAATTATCTTTGTTCCATGAAGACTCAATACTTATTAAGGGAAACAAGACGAAGGATACAATCTGTATTGCTCTAGAAGATGACACTATAATTAACAAGGTTGTGCATTCAAATGTGATTATTTGTACAGAAGATGTGGTTTATGTTCACCAATGCCCCAATGTTAAGTATGGTAAATGCATTCATGTTCTTTCCATTCATGATACAATCAAGAGTGTCACTAGGAATTTGTTTGATGCATATTTAAAACTATTTGTTGGAAGCTTATTGCCCAGTGAGAAAAGGGGATCTTTTCTAAGTTGTAAGAAGTGAAATGCATAGCATGGAGTTCAAAACAATCTATTTTCTTACTATTAATGTTCGAGAAAGTGAATTTATGATGAGATTTGAACTACTTTTGGAGAAGCTAGATCCAAAGAGGGGATTTCTCTTTAGCTATATCAAGGTACATTACACTAGAAATAAGAACGTTATAAATGGCATTCAAATTACAGTAATTAGGGCTATCTTTGCAACATTTAATGAGGCCTCCAAAGAATCATCCAAGACATCAAATGGATAAAGTGTAACAAGATCAAATTGGAGGTTGGTGGCACCAAAGGATGGAGGAATTTCTATCATCTCAAGTTAGCTTCTCACTTTGAGATGATGCTTTGCATGAGAAGCATTTTTCACTTTAAGTTTTTGCTTTTCCTTGTTGTTGCTGACAGATTTGAAGAATACATATATTATGAAGTTTGGTTTTTGGAGACAAGTAAGGGGTTTGGTGTAGAGCTCACAATGGATGGTTGTCCAGTGAGAACTTGAGGTTGTAATAGGAATTATACCCTTTTGAGGGTAATTAGACAACTTGATGGATCCATGTGTTTAGAGAGCTCAATATGGATTGTTGTTGAATTATTTAAGAATCTATGATTCAGGAGTTCATGGGAGGAAGAACTTGGGAATTCAACTAGGGGATAAACTTTTATGAGGGTCACAAGACAACTTGATGGAGCTCCGCCTAATTCGGGATTTGTTTCTTCAAGGAAGATCTTCGCAAAGATGTATATACATTTTGTTATCAACAAGTTTTTCTAGGTAAGCCTTAAGTGGGGGGGGGGTCCCTTGGAAAAGTGTATAAGAGCTTTTAGAGGATGCATTTTTAGGAACAATATAATAAGGAGGGGAATGTTGGCAATATTACATTTCTAACGAATGAGCTATGCGTCTATGGTAGTTACATGGTTGTATCTACATCTATGGCAGTTACCCGTAACTCTCCTTTATATTGTATATGTTCCTATAATGTTTGCATTACATCGAATTCAATCAATGTTTTACACTTGATCCTTTGTATTTTTCCAATAGACTATAGATCCAAAATATCTTTAAACTAACCTCTCTAATAACTAATATAGACAAAATACAAAAAATCTAGAAAGTTCCTATTTTATTGGACCACAAGTCTTCAACTTTTGATGACGCAGCCATAGTAGGAGGGTCCTCAAGGAGAACAATTCGGACTGTGCAACAAGAGTAATACAACAAAAGCAACACAGTATATGGAGGAAAATGCAAATGCAAATATTCTTATTAACATAAATCTCAGTTACATTCGGCTGGAAACATCTGGAAACATAAATATTCTTATTAACATAAATCTCAATCCTTGAAAGAAACATCTGAACAATGCAACCAATTGGAAAATGAATTGGAACAGTCTAAGAACAATGAGGAAGTGCTTGAAAAATAACTTGATGATCTCAGAGATGAACTTACTGCTGCAAATGAGTACAAGGAGAAATTCAAAGCCAGTTTAGCCAAGCTTGATGAACTAATTAAAGGTCAAAGGATTGATGGTGAAAAGCGAGGGCTTGGCTATGAGAAGGTGAAAGTTCTAGATTTGGACAAAGGAACTTTGGATAAATGAATTTTGGACAAAGAAGATTTCGGCAAGGAAATCAAATGAATGGAGCTAGAAGAAATCCTGTAAGACAACCGAATGCTCAAAGATTCAATGGTTATTGTTTTTCCTGCAACAAATTTGGTCATATGGCTTCTCATTGTAGGAGCAGGATGAACACAAGTGGACCATCATTCTTAGGTTGAAATGCTTTAATTGCTATAAGAATGGTTATAAATCAAATGAATGCAGATTTGTGATGAACAACCTTAATAGAAATGCTAGATGCTATGCATGTAATAGATTTGGGCATATTGCTAGATTCTGTTGGAATAGAAGAGGTCCAGTAAGACATAATACACTACATGATGTCAAAGGAAAAGGGAAAGTTACTACAGATGTGATCAGGAGGAAAATTCAGAAAAAATGGGTAAAAATGGAACCCTTTGTTGAAGAAAATATCCCTGCACCAGAACTTGCTTCTGGTAATTCTTTCAGGAATTAGTTTTAGGCCTTTGGCCTAGGGGGGCTGTCAAAAAATCCTTTAACCCCATGTGGGAAAACTAATACTGGAACGTGGACCAACCCAATAGTTGGACCAATTCTTTTTAGATGTTGTTCAACCGATTTGTGAAGGTACTATGCAGTATAGAGGATCTATAGAAGGTTTATCTATCTCTGTGCAAGAAACAGAGTAACCAAATGTATTAGAGTTAAGGCATTTATTGCAACAAAAAGGGTTAGTTGTGCAAGTGATAAAAAGCCACTTTTATCTTTCATTTGTCACTAAAACTGAACCCTTAGGAGCATTTTCATCTATGTCGTACAGAGTTTTGTATACTGAGGATATTAGGGCATATATTCATGTGAACATTGAAGAGTTAGGCACCTCCCAAATAATGAATCTGTATTCCCATCACATGATTGGAAATGACTTTATTGTAAAACCAAAATTTCAAACCCTAGAAGAAAAGAAGTTTGCATAGGTTGTGAGATTTCCCATATTTGAGGAAAATGAATGGGTTTGATACATTTTGAGCCATGTTCATGATGAATTGATGTGGCTAAGTATACCCTTCAAAATCACAAAGGAGGCTATATGTGTAGTAACGGGTCTGAATTCCACCGGAAGACTTCTAGTTTCAAAATCCGTGAAGAATGACAAAGTTACTAAGGCAACTGGTGCACAGTGGGATAGAAGGGCAATGACAATAGATGACATTGCTGAAGTGGATGTGAAATTCACATCAATGGTCATTGGTTACAAGAAATACCACTCCATCCGGGAAAATTTTGTATCTGGTACGGCCATCTATGCATCTTATGAAATGGTGAAGAAAAATTTAGAATATGACTTGTGTGAGCTGCTCAGAAGTCAGTTGATGGAGAATCTGAGGAAAATCAAGAAAGACAAGAAGAATACTTTCAAGTATGGTAATTTTCTATTGTGCTTACTTTTCTATTTCATGAATGAGGTTTCAGGCATTGGGAAAGTACATTGGAAAAGAGATGATCCTGTAGTTGTTCAAATAAGGAACAAGTTGTTTGGGATGGGTGATCGCCAACTCAGAAACACTACCCTTTGGGGTTACTTCAAAAATTTCCAGAATATGATGCATGCCAGCGAAAGAATTCCCACTTCAGTTGTGGAATAATACAAAGATACTATCTACTTCATGGTAGATATTGACCAATGTCATATGGAAGTTGTTGATCCCAGAATAGTTTGGATCATGCCAATGGGTTACGAAGTAGAGGAAAAAAATTTGAAGATGTATGTTGAACACTTGTTGAACTCACATATGGATTAGGGAGAAGAGAGGTTTGGATCATATGCAGAGAAAAGTAAGCAAGTCCATGAGGAATTGAGAAAACTGGTGATAGTCAGAAGAGTGAGAAAAGAGAGAGAAGTTTTTGGAGAAAGGATGGGCTTACCTGTAGAAGCTTTGAAAGAAGAAAGAAGGAGGAGAGATGAGGCAGAAGCAGCAAAAGTGAAAGAAAAAATAGATTCTACTAGTCCTAGTGCATCCTCTTCCCGCACTAGATCTATAAGGAGTTCCCCTGTAGCAAAGCCAACTCAAGACAAGCCTTACAGTAAGAGGAAAAAGAATAAAAGTACAAGATCATACAAGCCTATTTCAGAAGATGAGGAAACAGAATCAGAAGAATTCTTGAGAGAAGTAAAAGCTTCTGGAACTCAGGTTGTTGAGTTAAAATCTTCTAGAAAAAAAGAGAAGGCAAAGAAGGCTAAAGTTGATAAACCTAGTATGTTAGTTGATGAAGTTGTGAATGTAGTTGGACATCAAGGACGGTAATCTCCAGCCCCTCTACATGAACTATATCAAACCTTTGATGAATTTGGTCAAAGAATTTTAGAAGAAGCTACAATAAAACATATGAACATTTTTAGTAAATTTCTTGTTGAGATTGTGTCTGGCTTGTAACCCTAGAATTTGTATGATATCTTGGAAGCAATAAGATTAAGTGATAGAACAGAAGAAGAGAATTTGAGGAAGAGAGTTATTGCAGATTTGTGTCATGAAATTTCAATTGAAGAGATGGATTCACTCCTTGAGAGAGCTAAAAGGAATTTAAGAGCAAGACAAGGGTGAATAAACTCATTATTGGTGAAATTGATGTTGTTGTTTGTGAAACTAAGGAAATTCTGGAAGATTTGCTGTCGAAAAATAAGATTAACTTAGAGGAAATGAATGCTAAAAATGTTTCGGGAAATGAGGAAGTGAATGAGGAGGTAAAATTCAATGAAGAGAATGTGAATGAGGAGAATATGAATGTATTTGATCCTCTAGAAGTTGAGGATATCTTTATTCCTCCTAGTGTGGAAAATACAGAGACACCTATGGAAACTAAAGTTCCCAAGGTAGTATTAGCTGAGGAGTAGGTGGTGCAAAATGAAGAGGTGGAAATGCCTAAAAGCAATCCAAAAATAATCTTTGAAGTACCCAAAGCTGAAGGAGAAAAAGTTCAGGAAATTAGAGTGGAGGCAAGTGACACTGCCAAGGAAGTGAAGAGCTCTTTGGTGGAGCAAAAGGAAGATTTTGATCCTGAATTGGATGAAAGTTCAATCAATCTATCTACTATGTCCCCAATTCAGATGATGAAATTTGCATCTATTTTTCAAGGTAAGGCCAGTGAGAAGATTCTGAAGTCTCACATAGAGGATAGTGAAATGCTAAGCCTAGCATCTGGAGTCCTACATAAAATGATTCCTACTCATGTCATGGACCCATCAGGTTCCTCTTCTAGTGAGCTAAAGAAGCTAACAAATGCTATAAGTACTCAATTTGAGTCTCTTGAGAAATCTACTGAGAATAAAGTGCAAAAGGAGTTCAATAGAAAAATACTTAGTCAATTGAAGGAAGTAATTGTAAAGGATAAGATTATGTTAGCTACTTGCATGAAGAACATTCAAGGTTCTATATCTGAAGTTGGAAAAGCCTACAAATCCTATTTGGTTCTATCCAAGTTTACTGAAGGTAATGAGAAAAAGGTGAAGGATCTGGAAAATAAATTAGCTACCATTTCTGCTACTTTTGATCCATTAGCCAGTGATGTAGTTCAGGAAGAAGGTCAAGTAACAGGTCTACTTGAAAAAATAAGATGCTTGAAGAGTGAAAATGATAGAATTGAAAGAGTAAGTGAACTCATACGACAAATTTGTCAAAAAATTGAGACAATGATGAGTGCTTTGAAGGAAGCGAAAGTTGTTGTAGTAGTTAGTGACCCAAAGAATCTTGAAACTGGATAAGCTCAATCCTATTTAATGTGTGGACACATAACAGTTTTGGAAAGTCTCAAAAAGGTTTGTGATAACAACTTAAGAGTGTTGAAGCAAGATTTTGCAGATATTTTCAAACTTTTGTAAGTTACAAGTTCATATGTATACAGTTTTGGAGTTTTGTTATCGGTTTCCCTAGTTTTTTCCATTGATGTCAAAGGGGGACAAGTGTATATTGAAAAATGCACAGTCATCGTAGGGGGAGTTATTTTTACAAGGCTAAAGTTTTTTTGAAGTTTTGTAATGGTAGTGTAACTCATGTTGGTTTGAATCTAACATTTAGTCATTTTTCACTAAGTGTTGCCATCAATTCCAAAGGGGGATATTGTTGGCAAGTGCCACTGTAGTTATTGTTTGGTGTTGTCATTGATGGCAACCCTAGTCAGTAATCAGATCTGCATGGCATCATTTCCTCCTATCGGCAATCATAGTAAGGTCAGTCTAGAACAGAGAATTTGACAGATTGGTGTTCAATGATACTCATACAGATTTGCAATTGTTACTTTGTGTTGTGGATCTCATGGGAGGTTCATCAGTATATTTCTTGTGTTATCCAAAAATCTCAGTACCTAGTACCAAGTCTTGTGCAAGTTTGGAGATCCAATTGTTACTTCTTTGTTTATCAATATTTTGGGGCCGACTCAGTTGATAAAATGTGTTGCAGATGTTCAGGGAATGTTTTTTTGAATATTTTTGTGTTTTCTCATTATGTCTTGGGTCCAATCTAAGGTGTACTCGACCGTTCTGGATGCACATTGAATTTTAGTTATGATTTGAGCCGACAAGTTACAAATATTTCTAAGTTTTATTGGAGCCAACTTGTAGCAATTAAATCCTTAGTCACATATATATATAGATGATCGGTTATATCATTTTGAAATGTGTGTGTGGTGTTTTGATGTGTATTTTGAATACCAGAAGTGTGTTAGAGCGATTTTATGCATAGTTTCACTTGCGCATAAGGAGTTTTTCAAGCGAGTCAGAGCAAAAGTTCAATATTAGTCAAAAGGACAAAAGATCAACATCAGAGCCTAATTGGAACTATAATCAAGCATTTGTAGATGCTAATTTCTCAGTTCATTATTTTTTATTTAATTCAAATCATTGTAAGGCAGCAAGCCTTCCTATTTTGAGCAGTGAGCTCTAGGCAGTGTGCCTGAATGCAAGTGCATTATCATTTTGTAATCTTTCTTTTGGATATACTCAGAACTTATTGTGGATTGGCCATCCACCGTGGTTTTTCCCCTAACAGGGTTTCCATGTAAAAAATCCTTTTGTTATGGTGTTATGGTTGTTTGCTTTTTGTTTATGAATATTAATTTTGGTTGAATGTTCTAAGTGGATTAAAGTTCAGAATAATAAAGTTAGTTTTTGCAGAACACTGATTCACACTCCCCTCTCAGTGTTTCTTTTTTCCAACAATTATAACTTAAATTCTTCCATTACACTATTTATCAAGCCAATTCACTAGTGGAATGGTTCAAATTTTCATTTTTTCCCACTCAAAACCCCAAAAGTTAGGGTTACAAGGAAATTTTTAGAAAATTTGCTCTAAAATAGTCAAACCTGGATGAAATCAGATGAGATGAAGTAAAAACAAGAGATAATTCATCCCTTCACAAGTTCCAATGCATAAACGTATAATTACAGGTCATACAACACACTAGAGCAACAATTTTTCTCTTAAAATGTAGGAAAAACAGAGTTTTTAGTATTTCAAATTCAAAATTTACACTTGCCAACCTTGTGAAAAAGTTCTCAAAGGCTTTTTAAAGAATTTCCAATCATAACCAATTGACTCTAGTTGTTTTCCCCACCAAAAAATTGACTTGACCTTTCAACTTCCACAAAATGCAAAGTTGCATAGCAACTTTTTGTGACTTTTTACAATATTTTCCAAATTAACACAAAGTGACTCAAACACCCTAAAAAAATATAAAGCATGGTCTTTAAGACTTTATTACATACCAAAATGATTCAAAAGACCAACTCCTAGACCCTATGTACGTTATGACCTAGGTGCCCTTGCACCAAACTCCCTCAAAATTTTTGACTCAAGTCCCCTTGAGGACAGTGTTGGAACAATAAATTCTAGTTTTTTCATGTCATCTTCTAATTTGCAAGTGGCATCTCCATTTGGAAATCCCTTCCAATGAGTGAAATACTGAAAACATGCATTGTCTCTTGATTTGACCGGTTCTTCCCTTGAGAGTGTTGTTCTTCACTTGATGGATGATCTTTGGTATGTGCTTCACCTAAGAATGCTAGTAAATCTACATCTTTATCTGCTACCACACCTCCTTGTTCCTTGTAATGCACTTCCTTCTTCTTCACTCCCATTGTGTGCATATTTTTTTCCACCTCCCTTTGCATCCTATCCTTGACCTCCTCACTCTTGCCTTTCATCTTTTCCATCTATTGATCTGGGCTTACTACTAATCCTTTATCAAATGTACTAACCTCTATCCTGAAATAAGTAGAATAACTAACACCCCCTTGTGCCAGAAATGCATGGAACACTGAATTTCTATCTTTATATCAACATATCTTTTAAGCCAATCTTGCATCCCAAGAATAAATTCATTCTTGACCTTCAACAAAGAAAATATTGACACCAACTCAATATCATTTCCCTCCAAAATCACATCATTCTTCAAATCTATTGTTTTAATTCCTCCAAGTGTAGGAGTGGCTGCAAGGTCTCTATCCTTCTCTTCTTCTACTTTTCTGAACTCTTTTCTACCTAAAAATCATGGAGTTACCTTTCTTATTTTTTCCCTTATCTTCTTCTTTCAAGGGTGTCAATGTATAGGAGATTCCATCCTTTTGTATCGCATAGGTATTTCTTCTTATACCATCATACAAAGCATGCCTATCAAATTGCTAAGGCCTCCCAAGCAGCAAGTGGCACACATCTATAGGAAATATGTCACATAGAATTATGTCCTTATACCCTCCTATGTTGAACTCAACCGAATTTTTCTCATTTACCAAAACATACTGACCCTCATTCAACCAACAAACTTTATAAACTTAGTATCATGTGGTATTCTAGGAAATTTTAGTTTCTCAACCATTTCAATCGACACCGTATTATCAGTACTGCCTGTATCAACTACAACCTTACATACCTTACCCGTGCACTTACAAGTTGTTTTGAAGAGTGTTCTTTTTTGTGATGGATCCTTCTCTTTTGATGCTTTTATGAGAGTCCTTACCATTAAAGATTCACCAACCTCAGTAGAAACATGTTGTAATGGTGATCCAACACTTTCACAATCCTCTCCCTAAGCAATATGATTTCTCCTTTCTCCACCAGTTGAAGTAGAGGCTTGACCTTCATTGCAATTCCAACCTTGATGTCCAAATTTGTTGCATTGATAGGACATTCCTATGAATCCTTGTGACCCTCTTCCTTGACCTCCAAATATGCCTCTAAAGCCTGTCCTACCACCTCTAAATCCACTTTTCTAATCAGCAACTTGTTCTTGTGCTTTGCTTGTATCTTCTTGACTTTCATAGGAGTGCCTTGGAGTAGAAAATTTCCCCCTTCCTATATTATTGCTACCTCTTCCTCTGTTTGGCTTATCTTGCCTTCTCTTTATCTTTTCTTCAGCCCTTATTTCCATTTGGTAGTACTCCTCAACCATCCTTGGGTTATGCAAAATTAATTCATCTTGAATGTTGAATCTCAACCCATTAAGTTATTTAGCAACCTTTTCCACATCATCATCCATGTGACCTGTCCCTATTCTCAACTTCTAAAACTCGTTAGTATTGGTTTTAACATCCATTTCTCTTTGTTTCAAATCTTGAAGTTTCTTATACATTTGAATTGCATAATCATTTGGTAGAAACTTACCATTAAGCTTTGCCACCATTCTATCCCAAGAAACAAGCTTTGACTTTCCTTTCTTTCTCCTTTCAATTTTCTCATAATCCCACAATAATAGTGCATGCCCCTTCAACTTTGTTTTTGCAATCTTCACCTTTTGTTCATCAGGCACATCTTCACACTCAAAGCAGTTATCTAATCTTGCAATCCAATCAAAAATTTCTTCATCATTTAGATTACCTGCATACATAGGAAAATCAATCTTTACCTTGTGTTTATGTCGTTTGATTGCTCTCAGTAGCTTGGCCATCCTCTTCTCATCAAGATCCAATTCATCTTCTTCCTCTCAGTCTCTTTTTGAGGGATTCTCCTTTTCCCCTTCCTCTTCACTGTCACTCTCATCACTAGTGACTACACCTCTTCTTTGACTAGTTTCGATAGCCTCTAGCCTTGCTACCAACCTATCTTGCAGTTCCTTCAACCTTGTAATCTCTCTCTAAGTCTTCTCTTTCATCTCTTTCATTTCTCTAGCCATATAGTTACCTTTTGGAGGCATCTTGATCACTTTTTGCTTCACACCTTCTCTACATTTCAGACCTACCTATGCTCTGATAGCAATTTTATGTAGATCAAGGGGTCTCAAAATCAAAACCAAATCAATAAATCCTTTATCCAAACATTAACTCCTCAAACACAATGATTTCCTTCACAAATCCATTATTTCTCTAATAGGGCAACAAACACCTCTTTTCTAGCATAGGGTATGTGTAGGATCATGATGGGCCAAAAAGTGGCAATATGATGGGTATGTGGCTGATGACATTTTTTTAACCCAAAATTGATGAAATGAAAAGGGTTTTTAAAGAAGATTCTCAGCTTTCCACCAATATAAATTATGCTTTAATTTGAATGTAATAAGTAATTATTATTCATTTTCTATTCAAATTATGACTAAAGTCCTAATTGATAGACTGATTCAAAAACATCTATAGCTTTCAAATAGTGTCACATTTTTTGAATCGAAAACATGCATCACATTTTATGCTTCGCACACTATAGTATTTAAAAAAGAAAATTTGAATTTCATGAAGTTTTGACCAAGTTAAGGTGGTCAGACACACGAGTTTTTTATATTTTTTAAAAGTTGTAATAAAAAATTCATAATTAATTATTTACTTGGAAAAAAATTACAAAAAAATATGCATCCCATTGGGACATGAGTCCTCTACTTATATCTAAAATATTATAAAAAAATATTATCATTTTATTGTGGTTAGGGTAGTCAGAAAGACACCTACTTCTTATTTTTTCCCTAAAATCTAAGTACTACTATATTGAAATTTCAAATTTTCACCAAATAATTTTTTTTTTTTTTTTTAAACCTAGAGTTTAGAAACTAAATTCAATTTGCTACAGATTCTATTCTTACATATTTTTGAAATAATATAGATAACTTATTCAAATTTTTACGTCAAGTTTCCTAACTCTAATTTTTCTAATTTTTTTGCCACTTAAGGGTCTGTTTTTTCCATGATAATCCTGCACATACCCCATATATTGCAATAAACAACTCAAACCCACATTTTGAAGATTGATCTAGATACATTTTTTGATATTTTAAAACATATCAAAAGTGAAGGTATGGTTTCTTTGGAAAAAACCCTTCAAAATCTCGTTGCTACACTGCTCGAAAGGCCTAATTAGGCTCCTACAACAAGGAAACTATTGGGTTTGTAACCTCCAAGCCTATAATCTTCAATACAACACCATAAACATATCAAAAATGGTCTGATTTTTTTTTTCCATCACTACAAGTAAATTCCCAAAATCTTTTTTGCAAACCCTAGCGCCAATGCCTCTCAATTGCATCAAAACAAGAGTTTGACCAACTAGGGAATCAACCAATTTTCCCAAATCCTCACCCACTACTCCTAAAAACTTCACAAACAAAAATTACAACCTAAATGCCTCAATTCCACTGGTTATCAGGCCAATTCCCTAGTGGAATGGTTCAAAATTTCATTTTTTTCCACTCAAAACCCCAAAAGCTAGGGTTACAAGGCAGTTTTCAGAAAATTTGCTCTAAAACACTTAAACCTAGATGAAATCAAATGAGACAGAGTGAAAATGAGAGATAATTCATCCCTTCACAAGTTCCAATTCCAAAATGTGCACTTACAGGCTGTACAAGCCATACAACACACTAGAGCGGCAATTTTTATTTTTGTATTTCAAATTCAAATTTTACACTTTCCAACCTTGCCACAATGTTCACAAAGGATTTTTAAAGCATTCCCAATCATAACCAACTGAATCAAACTATTTTTCCAACCAAAAACTACACATGACCTTTCAACTTCCACAAAATACAAAAAAAGTAAAGTTGCATAGCAACTTTTTGTGACTTTTTACAATATTTTCCAAATTGACTCAAAGTGACTCAAACACCCTAAAAAAAAATAAAACATGGTCTTTAAGACCTTATTACATTCCAAAATTATTCAAAATACCAACTCCTAGACCCTATGTACATTATGACCTAGGTGCCCCTGCACCAAACTCCCCATACAAATTTGACTCAAGTCCCCTTGAGGACAGTGCTGCAAAAATAAATTCCAATTTGTTCATGTCATCTTCTAATCTGTAAGTGTCATCTTCATTTTGAAATCCCTTCCAATGAGTCAAATACTGAATACATGCATTGTCTCTTGCTTTTGACCAGTTCTTCCCTTGAGAGTGTTGTTCTTCACTTGATGGATGATCTTTGGTCTGTACTTCACCTAAGAATGCCGGTAAATTTGCATCTTTATCTGTTACCACACCTCCTTGTTCCTTGTAATTCATTTCCTTCTTCTTCACTCTCATTGTGTGCTTAGATTTTTCCACCTCTGTTTGCAACTTATCCTTGACCGGGTATGTGTAGGATCATCATGGAAAAAATAGGCCCTTAAGTGGCAAAAAATTCAGAAAAATTAGAGTTAGGCAACTTGACATAAAAATTTGAATAAGTTATCTATATTATTTCAAAAATATGTAAGAATAGAATTTGTAGAAAATTGAATGTAGTTTCTAAACTATTAGGTTTGTTTAAAGAAAAAATCTATTTGATGAAAATTTGAAATTTCAATGGAGTAGTACTTAAATTTCAGGGAAAAAATAAGTAGGTGTCTATCTAACCACCTAACCACAATAAAATGATAATATTTTTTTATAATATTTTAGATATAAGTAGAGGACTCATGTCCTGATGTGATGCATATTTTTTTGTAATTTTTTTCCAAGTAAATAATTAATTATTATTTTTTTATTACAACTTTAAAAAAATTAAAAAACTCGTATGTCTGACCACCTTAACTTGGTCAAAAATTTATGAAATTCATTTTTTATTTTTTTAATCCTATAGTATTCAAAGCATAGAATGTGATGCATGTTTTGGATTCAAAAAATATGATATCGTTTGAAATCTATAAATGTTTTTCAATCAACCTATCAATTAGGACTTTAGTCATAATTTGAATAGAAAATGAATAATAATTACTTATTAAATTCAAAGTAAGGCATAATTTATATTGGTGGAAAGCTAAGAATCTCCTTTAAAAACCCTTTTCATTTCATCAATTTTGGGTAAAAACAAATTTGTTAGCCACATACAAATCATATTGCCACTTTTTGGCCCATCATGATCCTGCACATACCCGACCTCCTCACTCTTACCTATCATCTCTTCCATCTAATGATCTTCCCTTATTACTACTGCTTTATTAGATGTACTAGCCTCTATCCTAAAAGAAGTAGAATAAATAACATCCCCTTGTGCAAGCAATGTATGGAACACTCCTTCTATCTTCATATCAACATATCTTTTAAGCCAATCTTGCATCCCAAGAATCAATTCATCCTTGACCTTCAACAAAGAAAATATTGACACCAAATCAATATCATTTCCCTCCAAAATTAAATTATTCTTCAAATCTGTTGTTTTAATTCCTCCAAGTGTAGGAGTGGTTGCAAGGTCTCTATCCTTATCTTCTTCTACTTTTATTGTTAGAAATCAAGATCAAACATGCAAACTAGAAAATACCTTCCATAAGAGAAAAATAGAAAAAGCAAGAGAAATTTGCATGAAGATGTGCAAATGAATAATATTCAGGAATTATAGCTGAGTTGCAAATTACACAATTGCACAATAAAAGATTAAAAATCATGACAAAAAAATATGCTAGAATAAATTGTATTGTATATATCAAATGTGAGTGCATTAATTTAAAAATACAAAGAGCCATTGCATTATATAGAGCAAGGAAAAGCATGAGGTAACGCAAGTTCTCACATAAAGCATGGAGTTCGATCAAAGTTAGCCTATGCAATAAAACAAACAAAAAATTAAGAAGGAAAGCTTATTTAAGAAAGCTTATCCAAGAAAGCAGGAAACTTATATCAAAAGAAAAGAAGGAGATTTAAGGAAAAAATCAGAGAAATTCCTTAGTTAGCTTACAATCAAATAAAGCAACAATAGTTATCCACAGGAAATTGCTAAGTATCCATAGGAAATAGCATTTATCCAAATGAAGTTGTTCAATTTGCACTAACAACCCCCCTTAAGTCTAACTAAGGAGACAACAACTTGGATACATGAAAACATGAATGGGTCTCGGCTACAAAGCCATGTAAGGTACCCAATTACAAAGAGGAAAGGAGAAACCCAGTGGAAAAAACTCCTAACCAAAACATATAATATGATATCCAACATAAATCAAATCAATCTCCATCCACACAAAGGATGACAAGTGAAGCCATACAACCCCCTACATAATGAAATAATCTTTTGCAAAGAAGCACTAGAAGCACACTTGTGGAGTAACACTAGAATCCTTAATCTGACAAGCAAGGAAAGATACTCTATTTGCTAGAAACTATATTAGAGCCACTGAATGACTCAGGTTGGAATCATGATAAAGCAACAGCAGACCTGATGCCAAGGAACACTCAAAAACTCACAAAGTGGTACAACTCTAGAATCTATGAAACAACACTTGAATGAAAAAAGGATTTGTAATAGAAATGATGTGCAAAGATAAAAAAGAAAATGCAAACTTAATGCATCCAAAAAAGAAATAGTGCATGCACAGATGAATGTTCACATCTGCCTCCATGATTTCCAGTCCTGCAATATAAGATGAATTTTCACTCAAACTAGCTTATGCTCTAATACCATGTTAGAAACCAAGATCAGACATGCAAACCAGAAAATACCCTCCACAAGAGAAAAATAGAAAAAGAAAGAGAAATTTGCATGAAGATGTGCAAATGAATAATATTCAGGAATTCTAGTTGAGTTGCAATTTACACAATTGCACAATAAAAGATTAAAAAGCATGACAAAAAAATATGCTAGAATAAATTATATTCTATATATCAAATGTGAGTGCATTAATTAAAAAATACAAAGATCCATTGCTTTATATAGAGCAAGGCAAAGCATGAGGTAACCCAAGTTCTCACATAAAGCATGGAGTTCAACTAGAGTTAGCCTATGGAATAAAACAAAAAGTTTATTTAAGAAGGAAAGCTTATCGAAGAAAGCTTATCTAAGAAAAGAAGGAAACTTATCTCAAAAGAAAAGAATGAGCTTTAAGGAAAAAATCAGAGAGATTCCTCAGTTAGCTTACAATCAAATAAAGCAACAATAGTTATCCACAGGAAATTGCTAAGTATCCATAGGAAATAGCATTAATCCAAATGAAGTTTTTCAATTTGTGCTTAACATTTATGAACTCTTTTCTACCTACCATCATGACATTAGCTTCCTTATTTTGTCCCTTATCTTCTTCTTTTAAGGGTGTGAATGTATAAGAGATTCCATCCTTTTGTATCTCATAGGTATTTCTTCTACCATCATACAAAGCATGCCTATCAAATTTCCAAGGCCTCCCAAGTAGCAAGTGGCACACATCCATAGGCAATGTGTCACATAGAAATATATCCTTATACCCTCCTATGTTGAACTCAACCCAACTTTTCTCATTTACCAAAACATATTGACCCTCATTCAACGAAGAAACTTTATAAGAAGTATCATGTGGTGTTCTTGGAAATTTTAGTTTCTCAACCATTTCAATGGACACCATATTATCAGCATTGTTTGAATCAACTACAACCTTACATACCTTACCCATGCACTTACAAGTTGTGTTGAAGAGTGTTCTTTGTTATGGCTTCTTCTCTTCTGATGCTTTCATGAGAGTCCTTCTTACCATTAAAGATTCACCAACCTCGGGAGCAACATGTTGTGATATTGAGCCCACATTTTCACAATCCTCTCCTTGAGCAATCTGATTTCTCCTTTCTCCACTGGTTGAAGTAGAGGATTGACCTTCATTTCACTACCAAGCTTGATGTCCAAATTTTTTGCATTGATAGAACCTTCCTATGAATCCTTGTGACCATCTTCCTTTACCTCCAAATTTGCATCTAAAGCATGTCCTACCACCTCAAAATGCAATTTTCCTATGAGTAGCTTGCTCTTGTGCTTTCCTTGTATCTTCTTGACTTTCATAGGACTTCCTTGGAGTAGGAAATGTCCCTCTTCCTCTATTATTGCTGCCTCTACCCCTTTTTGACTTATCTTTCCAGGTTCTCTTTATCTTTTCTTCAACCCTTGTTTCCATTTGGTAGCACTCCTCAACCGTCCTTGGGTTATACAAACTAATTCATCCTGAATGTTGAATCTCAACAACCTAAGGTATTTAGCAACCTTTTCCACAATCATCATCCATATGACCTGCCCTTATACTCAACTTGTAAAACTCATTAGTATAGGTTCTAACATCCATTTCTCTTTATTTCAAATCTTGAAGTTTCTTATACATTTGAATTACATAATCATTTGGTAGAAACTTACCCTTAAAATTTTCCACCATTCTATCCCAAGAAATAATCTTTGACTTACCTTTCTTTCTCCTTTCAGTTTTCTCATCATCCCACCATAATAGTACATGTCCCTTCAACTTTGTTTTTGCAATCTTCACCTTTTATTCATCATTCACATCTTCACACTCAAAGTAGTCATCCAGTGTTGCAATGCAAAACAAAAGTTCTTCATCATTTAGATTACCTCCATACATAGGAAAATCAATATTTACCTTGTGTTTATCTCCTTTGACTAATCTTAGTAGCTTGGCCATCCTCTACTCATCAAGATCCAATTCATATTCTTTCTCTCGGTCTCCTTCTAGGGGATTCTCCTTTTCCCCTTCCTCTTCACTGCCACTCTCATCACTAGTGACTACACCTCTTCTTTGACTGGTTTCCATAGCATCTGGCCTTGCTACCAACCTATCTTATAGTTCCTTCAACCTTCTAATCTCTCTCTTTGTCTTCTCTTTCATCTCTTTCATTTCTCTAGCCACATAGTTACCTTTTGGAGGCATCTTGATCACTTTTTGCTTCATACCTTATCTCCCTTACAGACCTACCTATGCTCTGATAGAAATTTTATGTAGAGAAGGGGGTCTCACACTCAAAACCAACTCAATCAATCCTTTATCCAAACCTTAACTCCTCAAACACAATGATTTCCTTCACAAATCCACTATTTCTCTAATAAGGAAAAAACACCTCTTTTCTAGCATATCTTGCAATAAACAACTCAAACCCACATTTTGAATAATGCTATAGATACCCTTTTTGATATTTTAAAACATAGAAAAAGTGAAGGTATGGTTTCTTTGGAACAAACCCTTCAAAATCTCGCTGCTACGCTGCTCAAAAGCCCTAATTAGACTCCTACAATAGGGAAACTATTGGTTCTACAACCTCCAAGCCTCTACCCTTCAAGCCAACACCCTAAAAATATCAAATATGTTCTACAAAAAAAATTTCCATCACTACAAGTCAATTCCCAAAATCTTTTTTATAAACCCTATCACCTATGCCTCTCAATTACATAAAAACAAGAGTTTAACCAACTAGGGCACCAACCAATTTTCCCAAATCCTCACCCTCTTCTCCTACAAACTCCACAAACACAAATTACAACCTAAATGCCTCCATTCCACTGGTTCCTAGGCTAATTCACTAGTGGAATGGTTCAAAACCCCCAAAAGCTAGGGTTACAAGGTAGTTTTTAGAAAATTTTCTCAAAAACACTCAAACCTGGATGAAATCAGATGAGACAAAGTGAAAATGAGAGCTAATTCATCCCTTAACAAGTTCCAATGCATAAATGTGTAGTTACAGGCTATACAACAAGTCAGAGCAGCAATTTTTCTCTTAAAACGTAGGAAAAAACATATTTTTCTCTTAAATGTGTGAAATAATTATTTGGAAGCTTGTTTATATAGGAAATGCACTCAATTGACCATTTATTTGATCCCCAAGGCTGACATAGGAGGAATTTGAACTTAAAACCTAGTTTTCCCCACTCAAACCTAGAAAATAGCTCAAATAGGACTCATTTGCCAATATGTGCGAATGTGTCCCACCTAGATGGGACTCATTCACCAAAAGTGGTGAATGGGTCCCACAAGGGCTATTTATCCAACTAAAGTATCGGGGAATGAAGAAATTAAGTTTATATGTTGATCTTGTTAGGTTTTTGATTAAATTATTCCTTGGGATGCATAATATGGGGTCATAGGTGCCAATTAATGATTATATAAAGGTCATAAATGCAATATGGCCCAAAATTCAATGTGAAAGTGTAAATAAATACACTTTACAACACTAAATTAAGGAAAAATTGGGTCTATTTAGCTTAGAAGGGTCCTAAATCCCATATGAATGTGTAAAACACATTACAACACTAGATTAGGTCCACCTTTATTTACAAGCCTCTTAAATTTAATATGAGAGTGTAGATAAATACACTTTACAACATTAAATTAAGGAAAATTTGTTTGGTTTAAAAAGGACCCAAGACCTAATGTGGATGTGTAAAACTCATCACAACACTAGACCAAGGTGATATCAAGTCCAATTTATCATTAGTTATTCCCAAGTTGAGTGTGAAAATGTAAGCAACAACATTTTTTTACACTAAACATTTTTTTACACTACAAGTTGCAGGCTGGAAAGAAAATAAAATTTTTGAGGACGAATAATGGTGGTGAATTTTGTTCTAATGATTTTGATAAATTTTGTAAAGGTTGTGGTATTCATAGATAGAAGACAATTTTGTATTCTCCACAACAAAATGGAGTTGTGGAAAGAATGAATAGGACACTAATGGAGAAGGCCAGGAGTATGTTGAGTGGGGTTGGTCTAGAACAAAGTTTTTAGGTTGAAGCTGTTTACACTACTTATTAACTAATTAACAGGTCTCCTACATCAACTCTTATTGATAAGACACCTATAGAGGCATGGGCAGGTCACAAGCCTTCATTAAGACATCCTAGAGTTTTTGGTTGCAAGGAATATGCACATGTGCCAAAGGAGAAGAGAACATAGTTGGAGAACAAGGTTGTTAAACGTATCTTCATTGGATATAGTTATGGTATGAAGGGATACAAGCTTTGGGATCTTGTTGCACAAAAGGTAATACATAGTAGAAGTGTTATTTTAAGAGAAACTAAGCCTTCTTCTATTGCATTGTAGCCAAAACAAAGTAAATAGGAAGATGTGTTTCAATTTCCTTCTACAACTAAGAAAGTTGAATCGAGGCCCATGGATAGACAAGAATTTGAGATCTCATCTAGCTCTAAATATTTAGAAGAGGGGGAAGAACCTCAAACTTAGCTTCTTCATAGGCCTACAAGGCATAGAAAACCACCTGAAACATATTAACCTAATGATTGGAGATATATTTTTTCTTTTCATTCTAACATGGATGAACCCAAATTGGTAGAAGAGGAATTAGGTATGAATGATACATAATCCTTGAAGATTTCATGGATGAAGAAATGGTAGCTTTGAAAAATTAAGAATGATACATGAGATCTTTTACGATTTCTTGAAGGACGAAAACCTATTGGTTGCAAATTGGAGTTTAAGAAAAAGATTGGTTCAAATGGAGGTATTGAGAAGTATAAAGCAAGGTTGGTTACAAAAGGTTACTCTCAAGTAATGGGTGTTGATTACGGCGAGATATTTTATCCTATTGTATAAATGACATCCATTAGATTTTTTATTTCTATTGTTGTTGCTTATGATTTAGAGGTTGAGAAAATGGATGTGAAAACCTTTTTCCTTCATGGTGACTTGGAGGAGGATATTTATATGACACAACCATATCACTACATGTTGAAAAGTAAAAGTAAATTGGTTTGTAAATTGAAGAAATCTTTGTATGGCCTAAAATAGAGTCCTAGGATGTGGTACTAGCAGTTTGATAAATATGTGTTGAGTTTAGGATTTGAGTGTTCTAAATCAGATCATTGTGTTTATTAGAAAACTAATGGTGATTGTTTCTTGTTTATTGCATTATATTGATGATATGTTATTTATTGGTAAAGGGAAAGGTATGATTTCAGAACTAAAATCTCAACTTGTTAAATTTAAATTGAATTAACTTGGTGCTGCGAAACACATTCATGTGATGGAAATCAGAAGAGATAGAGTGAAAAAAAATCTAGGGCTTGGCCAAACAAAGTATGTTAGCTCAATTTTACAGAGCTTTGGTATGCAGGACTGTAGACCATTATGTGTTCTTGTTTTAGTTGGAACAAAGTTATCTATGTCAGATTGTCCAACATCCTCATTAGAGATGGAAGTCATGATCAAAGTGCCTTACTAGAGTGCGGTTGGAAGTTTGATGTATTCTATGGTTTGTACTAGACTAGACATTGCCCAAGCAATGGGAGTTTCTTCAAGATATATATCCAATCCTGGTAGAGTTCATTGGGATGCAATTAAAAGAGTCTTCAAATATTTGCATGGTACTTAGATTATTCCTTATGTTATCATATTAATATGACTGGAGATTATATTTCCCTTGATATTCATGTTTATGTGGATTTAAAATGGGTAGGTGATGTTGATAGAAGATGATCCACTAGTGCTTATGTGTTTACTTTATTTGGTTTTGTGATTAGTTGGATAAATAAGTGATAGCTTGTGGTTGCTTTGTCCACTATTGAAGCAGAGTATATGAGAGCTACTCATGCTTGTAAAGAATCCATTTGGTTTAAGAGACTGTGTCCTAATATTGGAATAAAATAAGATTCAGTGACAGTTTATTGTGATAGTCAGAGTGTGATATATCTAGCCAAGAACCTGGCATTTCATGCTAGGACTAAGAAAATTGATGTACAATATCATTTTTCTAGAGATATGGTTGAATATGGTAGGGTAAAGTTGGTCAAGGTAGAGACTTTAATGAATTTTGTTGATTATTTAACTAGACCAAAATGCCACCAAGATGTTAGGGAGGTCAAAGGATTAATTATTTTTAGTTTTTCATGTCAAATTTGTATTAAATAGGTATATTGATTTACTTTTTTAATTCAACTTTGTTTAATTTTACAATTTGATAATTCGCCCCCAAATCTTCAAAATCTCAATTCACCTCTTAATGAAATTTCTCTCCAAAATAACCAGAACAAACATATCCTACAATTCCTCATCATCCTCCAAGAACACAACAAAACATATTAGGGAAAATTGAAGATAATAGAAAAGAACATGAGGAGTTAATTGTAACGTTGAAATATCTTGTAGGAACAATCTCCCATAGGACCAAACTTTCTCAATCATTGCAATCCATTGTGTCTCATGTAGAATTAGTTAGTGGGAAAATAAATAGTTGGTTTGACAAGAGACAAGAATAAAAATAATTTTATGCAAATAAATTATCATATAAATAAGTTAAATAAAAATTTGACTTGTGTGCACTCTTCACTGACCCATGAACCGATCAAACATTACACAATCCCTACAAGAGGCTCCCTATCCTTTGGTGCCACCACCAAGGGATGAATACCTTGTTTTGGGATAGGTGGTGGATGGTTTTTGACCATCCTCCATACATAACAATGAGATATGGTCATTGTAATTTTTGAGGAAACTCTATTGTGAGTTTGTCCTCATTGAAATCCCAAATTATTTTTACATTTAGGAGTTCTAGAGTAGAAGTGGGGGCTCCACACGATATAAAGTGGAGGCGCATATTAACCCAAACTAGGAAGTGAGACCACTGGCTAGACCAAATTATGAGCATGTGATTATCACTTCCATTCTAAGGGAGGGTGTTGAGGTGGAGACCTTATAGTTGATTAGGTCAATCATTCAAAGACTTATACAAGATAATAGACCTCTAGGATAAGGTGAGGTGAGCGATCCTTCCAAGCATCCAATTCTACCCCATTTATTCCAGTCTTGTGGTCACCTTGTTTTTATGATTCTTGAGATAGTCAAGACACATGTGCCTAGAATACACTCATAGTAGATTATGGTCATGAAAATCTCTATTGAGTGGTACATTTGGATTTGATAGTCAAGTAAAGGTCAGCAAGTTCATTTAATTTAATTTTTTTAATTTTTATTTTGAAATTTAAGATTAACTAAATTATTAGAATGATTATAATGAAATTCAGGATCATAGTGTTCACCCTACTTCCAATAGTCCACCTCCCTATTACATGATTATGTTGAGTGCAGAGGTATGTAACTAGTAAAGAATTTTAAATATTAAATGTGAATAGTTGAACCTTATATGAATGGTATTCTTATAACTCACTTTGGATGTTGAATAGGTTAATTTTGGGCCTTCAACATCAACACCTGACAATCAATGTGCTCATTGAACTTTCACTTTGGTAATATAGAGAATTTTCAATTATAAAATAATGTTAGGTATTTTTGGTAATTGAAAATGTTGTTTAATTTTCAAATTATGCAAATAGATACTCTCCTAATATTCGTACAATAATGTATCATGGTGTTGTTGCAGCAGTAGCAAGTTCAAGGCCTTTGACAAAAGTGTGAGGTAGATTAATAAATTTCACATTTTATTTGTTGTTTTATATATCTATTATTGAAAAATCAAATTATATTAATTTTTAGCTTAAATTCTATCTAGATGGTTTCCACAGGGCTTCACAACTCCATATTGTGAGTGTGCACCTATGTAGATGAAAATAGTGATTATTTGTATGTGGTAAGTGATTATTTTTTATATGTCATTTTATAATTTAATTTCTATATATATTAATGTCTATATTTTTTATTGTATAAGGTGGAGGTCCAAGAAAAAATAAACATGAGGTTGAGTGAATCAGTTAAAAGGAGACCACCATCGTATGCATCTCCATCCCTGCGACAGTCAAAGATAACTCGTGATCTCTTTCATTTTCCTAGAGAGAAATGACTACATTAGTGTCATTTGTTGTATTCCTATATACCATTTTTAAAACATATTTTTTATTACATATATGTGGCATTGATGTCCATATGCCTTTGTTGTAAGCCTATATTGATTTCATATATATATATTAGACTTTTATTGACATATAATGGTGTATGCCTAGATGGATTTTTGGGTAATATAATTTTTTTTACAATGGTGTCCATATTTATATTATAAATGATTAATTGAATAAATGAATACTAAATTGATGTAATTATAAATTATTAATGTTATCCATATTTACACTATAGTTGACTAATTAAATAATTGAATAAGGCTCACTTTTAGCATGTAATTAATGCAAAAATTGTAATTAATCATTCATAATTTTCCTCTAACATTTTTATAATTCTTGTGGATGAGAGTTTGAAATAGTCAAATTCCTTCTAGGGGTGTGGGATATCCTTTCTTCATGAGAACCCTACCCTTTGAAAATAAGAATATATTGTGGCCATGTAGCACTATCCTTTGGTTCATGGGATCGCCAAGATCTCAAATGACTATCCTCTTGTTCTTCATGCCACTGTCATCTTCTTGTTCAAGGATTTTCTAGTATCATTTCCCACTTGAACTCACATCCTTTTACTAGGATTTTAGGAGGTTTTCAGACACTACCTCATGTCTCCATGTTTATTTCCTTCTTGAGTGTTAAGGCCACTATGAATACCATTATCATCATCTTCAAAATAATATCTTCCAAAGTCAGATGTCCTTCATTTCTTCCAATCATTATGTAATAATTATGCAATCAAATTTTTATTTTCTATTATGACCATGTCCCTAATGTCCTTAAGGAATTTCATACCTTTTTAAAACCTTTGCTATTTGATAGGCTAAAATTGGGGTAAATAATGAGATAAATTTAATGTTAATAATAAATTTCAGTTTGGTTTAAGTGTGAATCTAAGGGCATAAACATGTGAAATATGTAGTGGCTATATGTGCAAGGGTTGTAGGTAGTGAGGTGAATGTGGATGAGATGTAACTAAAAAAATCATTGAAACTACTATAGGAACTTTGCTGAAAACTATTTAAAAAAAATTGTTGTAAGAATATGCTACAAGAATTGTACAGGTTGCCAAAATTGTGCATGCGATGATGTGAACTATGAAGATTGATCAAACTACAATATTACAACTTTAAATTTTGAAAACCAAGTTGAGAACATGTAGAAAAAAGAATTCAATAATTAACAATAACATAAATTAGTTCTTGTTGCTCACATATTTTAATATGAAACTGAAACTGTGATATTTAAAATAAAATACACATAACAAATAAAAAATAACATCATCATTTCATTAGGGGGGGGCATCCTCTTCTTCCTCACAGTGAATGAAATATTTGCTACTGAATACTTTTCAAATCACTCTACATTTTTATTTATTGAGATTGCTAAATGGGTGGACACATAGCTATTATGTAAGACAAAGACTGAGCCCTATCAAAATATTTTTTTGTAGTACATATAAAATTCCTAATTCCACATTATTGAGATTGCTTACATTCAAATGTTTTCAAATGATACTAGAATCTAGAAAAAGGTGATAAACCATAAATGGTGTTCATGTGATCTATACCTATAACTCACATATCTACTATGGTAAAAATTCATAATCTTAAAATTGTTCATCTTAATTTTTTACATCTAAATTTATGTAAAGATATATAATATTTATAAACACCTTTGGGAAATCTACTAAATAGAAAGGCTCATGTTATTCTCATTCAAACCTCTTGCTGAACTAATTTAACAATGATGTTTTAAGATTGAGAACAATAAGCAAGCAAGTAATATGGTTGATGGATGGTGATGTAAATTAATTTTATCAAATTCGTAGATATACTCTTTGATTACTCCCAGATGATTATTTTTAATTAGGGATAGTCTAAAAACACTACCCTAGTTGGTAATTTAAATTAAGTCATTCTTTAGTCATCTCAAAATGGATAGCAAGAGAGAAAAACAAGTTCATACAAATTAAGAAATTTAAGTTAAAGTTTTGGGGTTCAAATCCATGATAGAGAATTGACGTAGATCAAGTATGTAGTCATAGATGTAAACCAAGGGAAAGTAATAATTAGATATGGATATTAGATCTAAATCTTAAAAAAAAGTGATGATGATGATGATGATAGAAATAAGTTAAGATAAAATTATTCACCAATTTTCATAAGAAAATGCATCATTTTATACACCACTCAATACATTTATCAATAGTATATTTCAAATCATAAATAAAAAAAGTAAAGGACATGGGTATGCAATTTTCACCATTGCAGATAAATTGTGTCCTTCACTTCTATTGTATATCTATCCTTAAGGGCACATATTAATTTTTTTCTCTAAATATTAGTAACATGAATAACACCAACTTAAAAACTAGCAAAACAAACAAATATCATTCCGTGTGGCTACTAACCTCGCCATTGCTGAAAAAAATTGTTTACTCGTGCTTTTGGTTAGATATACCATGGACGGTTCAGCTTCTTGGTTAGATATACCATTGGCGGTTCAGCTTCTGTTCCCTATAAAAACATTGGGTGTATAAACAGAAGCTCAAGCAAAGGAGTCGTGAACCTCATTTCGTTTCATCTCCCATCTTTGAGTACACTAAAGCAGTTGGTGAGGTGAGGTGATGTGAGGTGACCATGGCGCCGCCAGTCAGCCGTTTAATGATAATGCGTTTCCCATGGGAGTTCATTGAGGATCTGCAAATCGTTCATTTTGGGCTGCCTGACTTGTGGTCATATTTCTTTCATCTTCACGCAATCCAAACTCAAACAAACGCTGGGAATAGCTTACAACACTTGCTGCGCAGGCACTACTGGTGGGTGAGCATTGACAAAGAAGCCATTGATGCAGACACAAGTGCCGACTCTCCAGGAAAATCAGTTATGAAGACCACCCTAACAGAAATAAGGGAGAACGGCATGAAATGTCTGGGGAATCGGGATGAAAGAAACGTTCGCTTTTACGTCGTTTGTTTTAATGGTCATGTCCCAGATCACCCTTTCTTCTTTCCTCTTGATTTTGTTTGCATTATGTGGGAAAATCCCAGCTTTTCTTATCTCAGTTTGGCATTACAAGGCCATGGTCATGCTCGGACTATTTACAGCTTAATCCACTTTGATCCCCAGAAGAGACATGCATACATACAAAAGATACGCGGGCAACTTCAAGAGATACGCGAGCAACTTCAAGAGAGAGATCGAAACTTCCTTCATAGAGACATTTATCTTTTCAATAGGTGGGAAATTTGGAAAGATATTTGATATCTCTAACATGCTGTGATTTCAGTGGGGTTTTTCTTCCTTAAAACGGAAGTTTGATCTTCAAAGATTTACAAATATTATGTTTTGTAATACAGAGATAGTGTTCAGGACATATTTCTATCGTTTCGTGAAACAGTTGGGAATTGAATATGGTTTAGACATTTAATAAAGGGTGATTTTCTTCATGGCTTTAAGACAATAGTTTGATTCCATTCTAGTTGATGCTTCAAGGCTCAAAATCGGGTCTATACTTAATAATTATATATGTTTGTGGGCTGTTCTCAACATTGATATGAACAAGTGATGATTTAAAGTAATGATGTGGAGGAGAACAGTGAATATTTCACTTCCCCATTTTTTATATTTTATATTAATTTACGTTTTTAATTAGTTTTGAATTTGAAAAGGTTTCAATTTGTTTGTTTGAAGCTGTGTATTAAGGATATTATTTTAGTTTATTTTAATAATCGAAAGATATGAAAGAATTTGATTAGGGAATATTATAAAAAAAATATCAATTCTTATTTATAATTTTGATTTTATGTATTTTACTTTCAATTTGCATTGAATACAATTCATATGAAGATATTAATATCTAATTTTTATTTTTTTATTAAATTTATCTTATGCTTTTGACTATTTTCAAATAATTTTGATATTTCTCTATGTATATGGTAGATTCTCTATAATGTCCTAAGATGAACACCTAGGGCATTAGCCAAACAACCATTTTTAAAAAAAGAATAATTACTAACAAAAGATAAAAAAATTAAAATGCCACACTCCACACTAACATCCACAATTAATGTCTAGTGTCAATCAAAATGCCACACATACACAACAACAAAATCACCATTACACACTCAAATGCTTGAAAGAGTTGATATCAGAGTTGGCCTAACTTCAACACCAGACAAAGGAACTGGTGTTGGATTTGACTTAACTCTTACACCTAAAAGGTTTGGTATTTGATTTTATCCAACTCTAATAACCAAAAGAAGTGATGTTAGAGTTTACCTCACTTTGATACTTGAAGACGTTAGTATCACAATTTCCCAACTCTAATACCTTTACACTTATTCCAAAACCAAAACTATTGAGGAACAAAAGAACCAATAGACAAATAATTTCTAACTTAAATAGCCCAAGTATTAAAATTTCACTAAGATGATTTCTTTATACAAGCATAGAAAAATGAACAAAGGCACTAATGCTATCAATGTCCAAGAAACTATGATACTAGTGGGTTGTCTGACTTGTGGTCATATTTCTTTCATCTTCATGCAAACCAAACTCAAACAAATTCTGAGAATAGTTTACAACATTTGTTGCACACGTACTATTGGTGGGTGAGCATTGACAAAGAAGCCAGTGATCAATGGAATAAGTATTGATTCTCAAAAAAAGTCAGTTATTAATAGAACCCTAGAAGAAATAAGGGAAAACGACATGAAAAGTATGGGGAATTCAGATGAAAGCAACGTTAGCTTTGTGAATTAAATTATAGAAAAATAAATGAAAGAAGATTGCAGAAAAATAAGAACAAAAAACACGGACAAGAAGACACAGTATTTTATAGTGGTTCACCAACTGGCTACATCCACTTTCAGTAGGGGATTTTCTTATTAATTTTGTTCAAGTACATACACACAACATACAACAGCTCTGTGTATCACCGAATATATTTTATCTACACTTAATCTCCTAACAAAAGAGAGTTTTGAAAATGGTTGATTAAAGAATATGAAAGGTCATTCCAAGAAAAATGGTTCTCCAAGAGGCAGTAGTTAGGGAATATGAAATGATTGGGCTTCACAAACCCAACAATCTCCCACTTGAAGACCAATCATTGTTGAAGAGAAATGCTTAGAGATATCCCCCACTTTAGGCTTATTATCACATCTGGACAATGTCGAGAGAAGCTCTAAAGAATTTGAACTTCTCCCTGGGCAATACATCAAAGCATCAGCCAAATTCACTTTAGTATCAATTTTTTCAACCTGTAGCTTACCCTCATCAAGAATATGGTGAATAAAATGATATATCAATTCTATATGCTTGGTTCTATTATGAAAAGTGAAATTCTTGGTCAAGTGAATAGCATTGTAGCTAGCAAAAAACAAGCTAAAAATTGATTGCTTACACCACAATTCCTCCAATAACTATCGTAACCATATCATCTCCTTTGCTCCTTTAGATAGAGAAATTTATTTTTCCTCTATAGATGAGAGTGTAACCACATGTTGCAACTGCTAAACCTAATTGATCACTGCCACAACAAAGGTAAACAGATTTAACCTACCATAGAACTCCTTTTATCCAAATCTCTAACCATATTCGAATCAACATAACCTTGCAGCTGATTATCTTTTCCTCCAAAACATAAAACATGATTTGATGTACCTTTCAAGTACCAAAAAATCCACTGTACCGCCTGCCAATGTGATTTACTTGGATTACTCATAAATCTACTCACAACTCCCACTACATGAGCAATATCCAGACAAGTACAAACCATGGCATACATGAGAATGCCAACTACTGATGAATATGGAACACACTTCATTTGTTCTTGATCTTCTTGAGTTTTAGGACACATAGCTAAAGATAAGCGAAAATGATCAGCCAAGGGTGTACTAATAGGCTTGGCACTTTTCATATTGAACCTGTCCAAGATTTTGGCAATATATGGTTCTTGAGATAATCTGATTTCTCTCATAATTTTGTTCCTAATCATTGTCATCCCAAGAATCCTCTTCGCTTCCCCTAAATCTTTCATGGAAGAACATTGAGCTAAATATTGCTTCAATTCATGAACAATCTATACACTAGTGCCAGCAACCAACATATCATCAATATAAAGCAAAAGAATAAAAAAATCACCATTAGCAAGCTTCTTATAATAAACATAGGGGTTTGATTCACAATGAATAAAATATTGTTGAGTCATGAAGCTATCAAATTTTTGATTAAATTTTCTCCCAAGCTTCATCTGACATTAAACCTTTTCCCTTGGTTTTTCCAAGAAATGCGAGTGAGAGATCCTGCTTAATCAACACCGATTCCATCTATACCTTCCACAGTCCAAAGTTTTGGCCCGCGAACTTCTCAATCTTCCATTTATCTACATTGTTCATATTCTTCACCAATTTCCAAAGAACCGCTTTAGCATTGAGCTTCTTCACCAAGCTCTAATACCAATTGTGAATTAAATTATAGTAGAATAAATGAAAGAAGATTGTAGAAAAATAAGAATAGAAAACATAGACAAGAAGACGCGGTATTTTATAGTGGTTCACCAACTGGCTACATCCATTTTCAGTAGAGGATTCTCTTATCAATTTTGTTCAAGTACATACACACAACATACAGTAGCTCTATGTATCACTGAATATATTTTATCTACACTTAATCTCTAAACAAAAGAGAGTTTTGAAAATGGCCGACCAAAGAGTTTTGTTTTAATGGTCATGTCCCAGGTAACCCTTCCTTCTTTCCTCATGATTTTTTTTGCATTATGTGGAAAAATCCAAGCTTTTCTTCTCTCAGTTTGGCATTACGAGGGCATGATCATGCTCAAAGTGCTTATATATTATTCCACTTTGATCCTGAAAAGGGACATGCATTCATACAAAATATGCACAATCAACTTCATGATAAAGTTCCACGTCCCCATTTTAGAGACATTACTCTTTTCTTTAAGTGAAAAACTTGGAGAGATATTTGGTAGTCCTCATTATCTCTAACAAGTTGTGATTTCAGTGGGTGTTTTCTTCCTCAAATGGAAGTTTGATCTCCAAAGATTTACAAATATTATGTTGTGGAATACAAATATAGTGTTGAGGTCATATTTATATCTTTTTGTGATGGAGATGGGAATTGAATATGGTTTAAACATTTAATAAAGGGTGATTTTAAATAGTTTGATTCCATTCTAGTTGATGCTTAAGGCTGAAAACTGGGATCCTCTTTCCATACTTAATAATTAGATATATTTGTGGGTTGTTCTCAACATTGTTATGAAAATGTGATTCTGTGAAGTAATGATGTATTTATGTTTTTAATTAGTTTTGGATTGGAAAAGGTTTCAATTTATTTTTTTGAAGTTGTGTATTAAAGATATTATTTTAGTTTATTTTAATAATTGAAAGATATGAATGAATTTCATTAAAGAATATAATTAAAAAAATATTTTCAATTCTTATTTATAAATTTGATTTCATGTATTTTAATTTCAATTTGTAGTGCTTACAACTTGTATGAAAATATAGTGTTTAAATTTTTATTTTGTAATAAATTAATCTTAAGCATTTGACTATTTTCAAATACATTTGATATTTTTTTATGTATATAGTTGATTCTCTGTAATGTCTCAAACTAAACACCGAGAACATTAACCAAGAAACAATATTTTTTATAGAATAATTATTAACAAAAGATAAACATTGAAATGTCACCTACACACTAACATCCACAATTAATATAGTCTCAATCACAATGACACACACACACAAATAAAATCACCATTACATACTCAGATGCTTGAAAGAGCCAATATCAGAGTTGGCCCAACTTTGATACCTAGAGGAATCGATATTTTAGTTGGCCTAACTATTAAACCTAAAAAAATTAGGATTGGATTTAGTCCAACTCTAGTACCCAAAATGTTAGAATTGTGAAAAACATGAGCCACAAAATCAAACAATGAACAAAGAAACCTTCCATGCAAGAGAGTTGTAAACAATAATATACAATATCCTCAAGAAAAAAAGATACATAATGAACCTAAAGAATCTTTAAGGAAAACAAGAGTCCTCAAAGGTTGAGAGTTCAAGTGTTCACATTTTAGAAAGATAATACAAATTAGGGTTGAGTGCTATATAAGAGAAACCCTAAATGATAAAAGGATTAGATAATGATAAGTGTCAACATCTCATGTAATGAGACATAATGATCTAATAATAACTCTCTAGTTAACATAAAAAGCACTCCTAAATTAATCTTAAGCTAATAATAAATTAATCTTTAATTAATTATTATTCTAATTAATTAAGTGTGTTCCAAAGTCTCAAACAGTCTATTTGAGCGTCCCTCTGCATTCGTCTCACGAAGACCTTCGAAACAAATATCTTCGTGAACTCTCGTTGTTTATGCTTAGTGAAATTGGGAAAAGTGTAAAAGCTCTAGAAAAAAGTGCTCTAACATTTTCAAAAAAAATTCTTAGTGTTGAAAGTGCAAGGGCAAGGTTTTTCAGCGCCACTACACTTAAGTGAAAAGTTGGCTTGGTGCAACTTGGGCGTTGATTTTTAGCACCCTTACACCCTTTCTCCATACTTAGCCAAAAAAGGCATGGGTGGTGATTTTTAACTCGACTGCACTTTTCACTAGTTCTGCCACTTTTCATGCCTTAATTAATTGAAACGACTTGAGTTATTTTTCACACTTGCAAATCACTTAAAAGTGATTTTAGGTTATTTCTTCTTCACTCTTGTCAATTTTTTTTCACTTCTACTTGTTGGGAGAAATTTTCACATCTGCAAACTCATGTTTTTTAGAAATCTCCAAGCTTCTCCAAGCTAGGTTTTTGTGGTTCCTTCTAGGTACGCAATTTTTGTTTCCTCTTTCATTTACTTTCATTTTAAGTTTGTAAATCTCATTTTTTCTAGAAACACGTTTGGATGTTTTGATTTCTTTTTTTTCCATCTTTTTTCTCTCATTCTCCATGCGTTTCTTGTTTTCACTCAAATCTTCCATCGTTCCTCATAACGCGCGCTGGTTTTTCTCTCTTTCAAAACATGTTTTTGTCTCCATTTGACTTAATCTTTCTCTTCATGTCACGCCTTGTTTCTGTAGGGTTTTTACTTTCTACAAACATCCTTGGTCATTTTCGAATGCCTTATTCTATTTCCTGTAAATTTTTTGTGTCTCTTTCAATCAAGTGGTGAAGAGTTGATTTCTTGCACTCAAAGAATGAAGCCTTCAATTTTTGTGAATGATTTTCACTCACATGATTTATAGAGGTGAAATTCAAGGCCATTCTACCAAGTTCATGCCTCATCAACTTTGAAAGACCCACTAAGAATGCTCGAGTAGGGTTCTTACACTCCATTGCACCTTTGAGCTTTCACCAACTCTAGACATGTGTAGGAGCGGTGAAAATCACTGCCCCTACATAGAATGACTTTCTCTCCTAATATGCCAAGGTGCTTAATTTCCCCACCTCTACACTTACCACATGAAATCTCCACAAGACAAAGTGCCAGGGCACTAATTTTTAGTGCCCTAGCATATTTTTTTCAAAACTTACACATAAAGTGCAAGGGCACTAATTTTCAGTGTCATTACACTTGAAGACATTTCACTAAGTGCAAGGGCACTGATTTTCAAAGCCCTTAAACTTTTGGCAGTTTTTCCTTGAAACATTTCCAATTTGCTCCATCTTCACTTTGAACCTCGTTTCTCTGGTCTTGTGTCATTTTTCGTGCCTCATCACTCATTTCATGTTTGCTCAACATCATTGCTCGCTTCACGCATCCCAATACTACTTTTTCAACTAACATTTGTTGATTCTCCATCTTTGCAGTTCCTTTTCAGATCTCATTAAGGGATCCTCAAAGTTGCATCTTTTTTATCTAGTTTCTCTCAGATGACAACCAAGAAGCCTCCATCGTCTTCAAAGGCTAAAGGAAAAATGAAATACAAGTACCAAGGTGTTTATCTGCCAACAGTAGTAATTTCAAAGGGGTATGTGCAGGATCATGATGGGCCAAAAAGTGGCAATATGATGGGTATGTGTAGGGTATGTGGCTGACAACTTTTGTTTTACCCAAAATTGATGAAATGAAAAGGGGTTTTAAAGGATATTCTCAACTTTCCACCAATATAAATTATGCTTTACATTGAATTTAATATATAATTATTATTTATTTTCTTTTTCAATTATGACTAAAGTCTTGATTGATAGGCTAATTGAAAAACATCTATAGCTTTCAAACAGTATCACATTTTTTGAATCTAAAACATGTGTCACATTCTATGCTTCACATACTATAAGAATAAAATAAAAATGAATTTCATGAAGTTTTGACCAAGTTAAGGTGGTCAGACATACGAGTTTTTATATTTTTTAAAAGTTGTAATAAAAAAATCATAATTAATTATTTACTTGGAAGAAAATTACAAAAAAATATGCATCACATCAGGACATGAGTCCTCTACTCATATCTAAAATCTTATAAAAAAATATTATCATTTTATTGTGGTTAGGGTGGTCAGACAAACACCTACTTATTTTTTCCTTGAAATTTAAGTACTACTACATTAAAATTTCAAATTTTCACCAAATAGATTTTTTTCTTTTTTAAATAAACCTAGTATTTTAGAAACTATATTCAATTTTCTATAGATTCTATTCTTACATATTTTTGAAATAATGTAGATAACTTATTCAAATTTTTATGTCAAGTTAACTAACTAGATGATTTTTCTGAATTTTTCGCCACTTAAGGGCCTATTTTTTCCATGATGATCCTGTACATACCCAAAGGTGGATGAAATAAAAGACACCAAGGTTGGTCATCAAGACCTCATTGATTTCATGAAAAGAACTGAGAAAAATCCTCTTAAAGACTCCCTGAGAGCCATTGTGCATAGTAATCTACATCTGGTGTCTACGTTCCCTACTTCTGCACACAATACGAAGTTCATCCTCCAAGTTGCATCCCATTACATTAGGGAAAACAAAAATGTGATTGATTCCTCTAGGCATCAAATATTAAGACCTGACCCTAATTTCTTTGATATTGTTTTTCAGAGTCCCACAAATGGAGAAGTACACTAAAATCTCAATACAACAAGCTCAAGAAGTCTATGAATCAAATCCCAATAAGGCTAAGTACCTGATCAATAGTTAATGGTTGAAAGAACCCATACATACTATATCTCAATATGGCCGAAGGGACTTCGGCAGAGTGACTTCAAAGAAGATGTCAAGGACATGATCACACTTTTGAGCAGAGTTAAGGGATTGCCTGAATCATCCTATTTTCATGAATGGATGTATGAATACATCTGGATCATAACAAGACAAAAGGCTCATATTGATTGGGCAAAAGGATCAGTGATGAAATTCATGAACAACTTTTAAATGTTCCAACCACTTTGAATTTCTATATGACTTCTTATATGGTGTATGGTGCGGTCGTGATGAGGCAATTTCTGGGTTTATCTACACAAGGGAACTGGCACACCGTACCTGTGTATAAATATTTCTATCAACTAGAGCTGAAGAAAATCCTTCACCATTTTAGGAGGTTCACTAATGCTTTCATTGCACCTCTTCTTTTCAGCTTTGACCTGACTCTCGAGAAGAAGAGAGTGTTTGATGAGGCCTACAAAGTGGTGAGTAAAGTCAGATGCATATTCTTATAGTTTCCAACTTTCACTTACATAAGGGTAGGATGATACATTGGGTGCCCTTACATGTTGCCTAGATATCCCTCAGATAAGTGGATGCTCATAGAGTTATGTAGACAATTTATTTTAGTTCACAAAGAACGGATGAGGATACACAAACTCAGATTCAAGTTTCCACTAACAATCGATAGGTATAACATCAAAAGTGTACAAAAATCCAAATCAGTCTATGCAAAAATGCAGCTCATGGAAATCAGGACCTATAGATACAAATTTGATTTTGACTACAGGAATGTGAAGAAGAATTTGAAAATGGGTCATCAACATAAGTACCGCTTTGAGGACATCTAGGCTAATTGTAGAGATGAAGAGGCTATCTGTAAGATGGATTTTTGTAGACTAACCATACAACAGATCAAAGATCTTGGTGTTGCTGACCTACCAGAGGATTTCACAGATCTTGGTGACATCATGAATGCTACTTACGATTCAAATAAGAAATCTCCAAGAGACCCTTGCTTGCAATCCAATGGTCCAAGAAGGAAAGTGTTTCCATCAGAGAGAGATTGGCACCAATTTTGGCTAACACTCTAGAGTGGTTGCACAAACATGGCTTTGAGATGAAAACTTTTAGGATAGAATCTGAAGGAGAGGAATCTGGAACGGAATCCAGCCAACAACAGGAACCCCACATGAAAGATAAACCTACGGCTATTCCCACTTCTTCCTGAAGAGACCCTAGGATTAAGTTCACTATTGGTAAAAAGGATACTCAGGCCATCCAAGAAGAAGAAACTGCAGAATCTGAACCATCTCACTCAAAAGGAAAAGGGCCTATTTTTGAAGAGATAGATTTCGATGAAGAAGAAAATTCAAGTGACCAATATGCTAAAGAAGAAGATACAGAAGAAGCAGACTCTGATGAGGAAGAAGATTCTACAGGTAAACAAGAGTCTAAAGGTGATCAAGAAGGTGAACAAGAGTTAGAAGAGAAAGAGGGTGATCAATAGGAACTCAGGAATGATCAAGAACAAAGTATGTCTCCACATGAGAATGTAGTCAAAGAACTTCCCCAGACATCATCGCCTGTAACTTCAAATGTTCCTCACACACTTCCTAATCCAAACACTCCACCACATTTTCATACATCACCTATTCCTACATCTACAATACCCACAGTAGACACTTCACCACCCCCTGCAACATCAACTGTACTTGATACTCCTTCAGTGACAAGTATATAAACGGTTGACATTTTGTCGAGCCCTCCATCATCCATTCCTAGCCTATCATCACCATCCTATGATATCACTTTAGAGAGTGATTTTAATAGGTTCATGAATGAATCCATGCATGATCAACTCAATGTGCAAACTACTGGAGTAGTTATGATAGACAATACACCAATTGTCAATATACCAATCTTTCCTTCAGAAGTGGTAGAGACAAGAGAGTTGAAGGTCAACCAAGAATCTCGTACCTCCTCTCTTCCCCCCTAGTTGGTATCTCAAGTATCGAAGCGGAAAAATAAAATGGTCTCTCCAGAAGAGCTCGATCTTGAAGAGATAGCCCCTACAAAATCAGAGGGGAAGAAAAATGAAAAAGTGTATTCATGGCTTCATGTTGACAAGGATGGTCAAAAGTATGTGGAGATTGGCATACCGCATCAAGAGGAAGGAGATGTCAATGTGGAGGACTACACAGTGACAAGAGTCCAGCTTGGAAAGGTCATGAATGAAAGTGAAAAGGTAGATGCACAGGAAACCTTGGATATACTAGCAAGAAGACTAGACAAAATGGAGCAAGCTCAAAACATGTACAAACAGAAGGAAGAGCATTATGCCACTATTGTAAGGAGACTTGCAAGATCTTCAAATAATGCACAACCATTGGCAATGGTAAGTGTTGAGAACCCAGTTGTGAAGAAGGCTGAGATGTTTGCTTCCAAAGGTAGAGTGTTATATGATTTCATTAAAAAGATTGTAGAATATGATTCTCATATTATAGTTGTTGCAGATGAAAAAGCTACTCAGATAGCAAAGCTCAAAAAAGAGCTTGATAAGGAAGAAAATGTACTTTCCCAAGAGCATAGAGAAATGGAAAAATGCTTTTTGTTGTGGTAACAAATGAAACAGGTGAAGCTCAACAAATTGGTGGAAGCCGGGGTGATCCCCGGCAAGGAGAAATATGTAGAAGTAAGAGAATCACTGAAGCATCGTATTCAGATAATAAAATCTCTTAAAGATCTCCACCAAGTGCAGGAAGATGTCAAAGGGCATTGTGCTATCCTTGAGAAAGGAATTAAGGAGTTACTAGGGAAACTCCTTGAATAAAATTGTATCTTCCTTCCACCCACAAAACTTTTTGAGATTTTCAAAGATGCCATCATGAAACAAGTAGAGAGTGCAGAATTTTCAAAAGCCTCTATGCATGTTATTTGTGATACAAGGCTCACAATTTATAACCTCTAGAAGCATCTTGACATATGCAAAAAGGTTCACTCATCCGCCATGAGATCAATCACAAGGATTCACACCATTGTGGATTACACCGTTGGTCCAGATAAGACGTTCATGCAGGAGACTAGGAAGAAGTATGAATACTTTTGTGCCCAAGCAAGGAACCATGAAGATTCCTGATCTCCAATGTTGAACTTTTGTACTTCCCTTTATGCATCTTGTAAATAGTTTCTGACATCTTAAATGTCTTTTCTTAAAATGTAATTACATTAATATCTGAGATGTAGTTTCATGGAGATGAGTTACATTTTTACTTAGTTAGAGTTAGGTGAGATTTTCCTAAATTAGCTCACCTAACTTTCCTAACTTTTCTCAACTGATTTCCTAATTTTTCTCATCCCTCTCCTTTATAAATATGAGGGATTTCTATTGTAATCTTTACCTTTAGTATTTTCCAATGAAGTGCTTCCCTTTTTGAAGCAGATTTGTGAAACTTTGTGTTCATATTTTGTGAATGAAATCTGATCAATAAAGAAGAGAATTGTAAACCAGAATTTTTGTTGGATTTGATAATCTTGTGTGTTGTGCAGTTTTTGCACACACGCCCCACTGAAAGCAGGGACCCTCTTTCACTTTGGTTTTGGTTTCTTGGCCCTTTCATTTTGAGGTTTTTTCTTACTTTGGCATGTGCTAAAATGTTTATTTTGATTGCCTTGGTGATTCCCCTAAGTTATTCATTGAAGATCTTTAATTTTGAGCTAAGTTCGGGTTTTCGCTAAAGTTTGGGACTTTCCACCCCAGTCGGATTTTCCCAGATCTTGTTCGGACTCCGGCTGGGCACTGTCATTTCTGAGATTTTCAGTCTTTGCGGATTTCCGCGTGGGCCGGATTTTTTTGGATTTCGTCCTGTTGTCGGGTTCTTGAGTTTTCTAATTGTCTTGTTGATTGCATTTAATGTCATTTGTTCCTTTGGAAAGTGATGTATTTAAGTGATTTCATATGATTATTATGCTATTATGCTTATTGCTTTCCATCATTTGAGCTTAGGAGTGCTTTCTTGTGAGTGCTTGGTTGAATTTGAGGCGTTGAGTTTGCAAATTGTGAATTTGCTGGTGATTTCTTTGGTGCATTCATGTCGTTGTTCTTTGTGGGCGCCTTTTACTTCGCATTTGTTGATTCTGAGATAGATTTCCGCTTTATAATGGTATGTGTTCAATTGCTTTGCTTTGAATTGATGATTATGGATAGCACGTTGGTCTTATAAGAGCTTTTGGGGTTTCAATTCTTGAATATTTGATCGCTTCATTACTAGGGTTGCGTAGCTTTAATTAATTTATGGTCTACCAAGTAATGTCTGAGTTGGTTTGTTTATTTGCATTTTGGTGAACTTGCTTGAGAATCATGATTTTCCCCTAGTATGGTATTGGCAGTTGAAATACTTGAGTCAGAGGTTTGCTTGTGTGTTAATGGCAAATGTATAGGGTTTGAAACCTAGGGCAATACCATTCCACCTTATTTCGCTATAAAACAGGCCTAGAATGCAAAGAAAATCTATGGAAGGTCAATGCCTAACTTTCTCTAATCTTAAGTCTTTGAAATTCATGATCGATCTGGTATTATGAGCATAATCATCATTTAGCGTGGATGTTCGGGTTTCGTCCTCAGTCTGGGATTCCTCGTTCCTTCGGGATGATCTACCTCTAGCGGATTTTCCTGATTTCCTCTACTTTTCCCGAATTCGCTTTCGCTTTCAGAGTTTCACATATTCCACAGATTTCTGTTGACCCTGGATTTTCCCGATTTCCCCCACTTTCCTGATTTCCTTTCAGTTTCCAGAATCTACATGCTTTCGGAGTTTTACCTTATTTGCGGATTTCTGTTGACTCTAGATTTTCCTGAAGTCCTTGGTTCCCTATTTTTTCTAGATTTGCAAACTGTCTCTACCTTCGCAGAAATCCGTCTCTGGCAAATTTTCCCGAAATTTGGTGAGATGTAAGGAAATATGGAATGGCATGATTTATTAATGATTTATGATGCATTTTATGATTTATTCATGCTATCTTGTGATCTCCTATGTGGTTTGTTGATTCAAAATGATCATATTTAATTGTTAGTAGGTGTTTTTATGATTATTCCACCAAAATTCGTCTGGCCCGGAATTTCCCAAAATTCCTCACTGGCTTGGATTCTGCGAATGGTTCTGAAACCTTAAGTTTATCAAGAACATTTTATATGAGTTTTAATAACACCTTGATTATATGAGGCTTATTCTAACTATGTTTTTATGGATTAATATTCCCTTTCCTATGGTTTTTACTATGATTTCTATGTTGAGTGCAGGTTGAACCTAGCAAGGTAGCAGTTGGGTCTTCAATGTCTGATGCAGAGAAGATTAAAATGGACATTAAGAGCAAGATCCATGAGAGTAAGATCACTTCATTCTAGTCGAAGGTGACTGATACAAATGTTGGCCTCTGGGACTATGAGGAGTTTAAAGGAAGACTGGCAGCAGATGACCTTCCTCTGGTGGCTAGGAGGATGATGGAATCAAGCTTATCACATGTGGTCATCTTTCCTTCCATGATGCAGTGTTATGACCTGGTCCTTGAGTGTTCCAGGCACTATGATCAGGATACACAAAGAATTATTGGTCCTTAAGGGAGGGTTGTAGCAAATCTCAACCCTGTTTCCATTGCCCAAACTTTTGATATGCCAGATAGGTCTCATGTGGTGGGATTCAACATGAAGGTAGCTCAGGAGTTCTACGATGAAAAAACTGTAAAATCACAACAACTTATCAATTCCTGGCTAGAGAAGCCCAAGTCTCACTTTTCCAAAATTCCCAAGCAACTATTCAAAGCAAAGTTCAAGAAGGAGTATTATGATGCCATCACTCTTCTCAGCAGGGTGGTTGGATTGAAGAATGTTGGCATGTTTGAGAATTGGATGTGCCATGTGATTGTGAGGATGGAGCAAGAGAAGATTAACTACCATTGGGCAGGAGTCATTAGTGGAGTAATTCACAAACAGTTGTCCAATGTGTTGCAAACAAAGTCCTTCATAATGACCTCATATTTGGTCTATGCACTTGCAAGATTCCACCCCTACAAAGGATTGAGTACAAGGGGCACTTTTAGACAAGATATTATCTATGAGGTTTACCCTCAGTTGCACTTGGGAGGTTTGAACTACAAGAGGGTGAATGATGCATTCACCATGCACATCACTAGATTGCTCCAAGGTGCAGAACATGTGAGGATTTCAGACCAGGCTAAGGAACTCATCAAGAAATATGGCTGCCAGAGAGCTCTATATAGACTTCCAAGATACCCTACTGATCACATTATACTTCTGGAAGTCACTAGACAAATCTATGACTTTGATGCCATTGTCAAGAGAGACAAGCATAAGACTGGTTTTGGTGGAGACTTCCCCTTGAGGATTGTTACTGGAGAGGCTTGCCCTTCCATTGGTTCTGCCCAGGCTTCAGAAGAAGAAATGAGTACTCTTGGATTATCTTTCCACTCTAAGAGGTCCAGATTTGATATTACATGAGAAGCTCAAAAGAAGGCTAGAAAAGAGTATAGCCATAAGGTTGATTTGGAAGACTACTGGGCCAATTGCAGTGATGAATTTGAAGTCAGAAAGAAGAAGTTTTCTCGCCTCCCAGTTGAATCAGTCTGGCTATACATTGTGAGGGCAGTCCAGGACCAGCTTGATGATGATGGAAACTTGATCTAGGATCATGCTTATGAGGCAATAAAAGATAGACCACTTGGTGATGTGGATTGGTTAGAAGAGGAAAAGACAGAATTGAAACAACTGATGGATCTAGTTATCAAATTTACCAAGATGTGGCTAAAGCATAAGCTATAGGAGTTGTAAAATGGTGTACAGTGCACCTATGCGCTAATGGAAGATTTAGATCCTCACTCCACCTCTGAAGAATCTACCGAGCAAGATCCTAAGGGCAAGGGTAAGTTGGATTCTCCTTTCAAAATCAAGATAAAAGGTGTTCAAGAAACAGAAACCCAGGAAGCAAAAAAACAAAGAAAGCCGAAGGCTAAGAAAAGGACAAGGACTAAGAAGTCTAAGCGGAAGGAAACTGAAGGGAAGAATCCTAAGGTTGATGATCCTGTACCCAAAAGGAGAAGAGTCATAAAATTTTCAGAGAAGGTAAGCTCCAAGGTAGGAGGGGAAGAAGTTACCCCACCAATGGTAAATGTTGAAAGTTCAAAGGAGAAGGCCAAGGTGTATACAAGGAGGTCTAGGACTCCTTCTCCCAAGGATAGTGTACCTAAGGTTGATCTTCCTCCGGTGGTTTCTCACGAGGAATAGCATGATGATGTTCCTTCCGCTCATGAAGCTCAAAGCAAACTAGGTGATTCAGAGAATGTTGAGGATCATCCAGATACTGAAGGAAAAGAATTTCATGAAGGTGACCTTTATAGTGCAGAGGTAGAAATTGATAAGGTAATGCAGTTTGCTTTGGTAGCTTATGTGGAATCACCTGTTGGAACCGAAGAGGTTAAATCACCTTCGGTAGAAGAGGAAACAATGAAGGTACCATCACCCATACAAGAAGAATAACATGCTAAGGTAAAGGAAAGCAAGACAAATGAGACTCCTGAGAAATAGGATTTGAGTGAAGAGGCACTTAAGGAATAGCAGGAGGAAAAATAGGATAAATTGCAATTGGAATCCACTGTCCCTGGTTGGTTGGACAAGGAGATAAAGAGAAAACAAGTTGTTGTGGAAGATAGTCCACTGAATTGGGATGCGTTGCTAGCCAAGATTGGAATTTACAAAGGTCAGAAGAAGGCTAGGGTGATTTCAAGGGTTGAAAGGGATGAAGCTCATAACAGAGTTTTTCACATTCCTACCCCTGCTCTAGATAAAAACAAAGATGATGTGGCTAGAAAAGATTACAATGTTCAGACCTTCAATTTAGGGCCTACTTTTGTTGAGCAATATATTGAAGATTACCAAGGTTCTAGTGTGGTTATCTTGGGAAAATTGAGGAAGGAAATAAAGACCAAGCAAGAGCTAAAGAAGGAAAATGAGAATCTCAGGAAATGCTTGGAAGAGTTGATGAAGCCCCTATAATCTATTAACCCCTTCGCCTGTGCTGCAAAGCCTTTACCTTAGGAGACCATTACCGAGCTGGAAAAGATGAAGGCTTCCACTCTTTCCACTGCAAATTGGTTGCAAGGGGTGCGAACCAAGGGTAGTGAAGCTATCAAGTAGATTTTTTCGATTGGGAAGGATGCTATAAGGGCAACTGATTGGTTGAAGGCAGTGTTGGCACAGGATAGGGAAGATACAGATCTCCTGCTATAGAAAACCAAGACTATCATGGAGTACACTAGGGATAAGCTGATAAGTGATAAGATTCTTCCTTCCTCTGAAGCTACTGAACCTTGGGAATGGTTTGAAGCATTACAGATTAGGCAGAAGGTTTTGAAAAATATTTACAAACAGAGGAGGCAGATTGATGATACCCTAGCTAGTGTGTACAGTGGCTCCATTGCCTTTTTTGAGATTATGATAGGGAGAAGGAAGATTGCTCCCAAATATTTAATTTTGGAATAGTTGAGGAAGTGGTGGCATGATATTTATGCCCCAATTAATGATGATTCTATTTCTGAGCACCAGTTGGATGATGCGGCCACATACATTGTTGTCATTGAAAAATACCTAACATATAAGGTGGATTGGGATAAGTCGGTAAAACAGTCAAGGGAAGAAATTGCATCAATTGAGAGGTGACTTAAGTTTTTTCCTTTGCCACCTGTGGCAGACTTGGATAGGGTTCTTTTGAAAGTTCATGAAATGCTGGATCGACATAAGGACAAGGGGGAAGGTAGTTAATGATTGGCTACATCGAGATTTGTGCTTCCCTATTATTTTTCCATGCATTGGTCTTAGCTACATTGGAGATCCCAGGCCAACCTAGATGAAGTTCATGCATTTAATGCATATTTTATTTTATTTTGAATTTCTCTTGGCCGACTTTTTGTGCCTAATTATTATTATAAAATCCTATCTAGGCCGACATGTTTTGGGGGTTCTATAAATATGGCATTTTTCCTCATTTGTAAGGGTTAAGAAATTTTAGACATAGACAAATAGAGAGATAGTTAAAGCGAATTAAGTAGAGCAAGTGTTAGCAGGTAGTTGTTCTCAAGCATATATTGTAACAGAAAGCTGGAATTGTTGCTACAGTGGATAATTTGATGCAAGTAATGACATTGTGATTTGGTGCCATACTTGTGTTTTTCTTATCTTGCATGGTTCTTGTCATTCTATCTTTAGAATTGCTTTGAGGAGGTTAATATTTAGATTAGATTTTATTCAATGATGTTTATGGTTTGATATTTGAGGTGTTGTAGCAATCCCTGGTCCATACTTTTCACAACCAACTGATTGTTAGTTGCTTTGCAAAGTTAGCCTAGACCTTTATATTCATTGAGTTTAGTTCGATTGTGAGGGTTTATTCATTTCAATTGTGATAGGGTTGTTTGAATGAATGTTCATGATTTGAAAATCTTAATACCTTAGAAGATTACACTGTTTCTATAAGATTGCAAATCCATCTAGGTCAAGTAGAAATTAGTTTTGAGGGATTGGTCCATTTCGAGTGTTGGTCACTTTCATTGTTAATCTTAGGTTTAATATTAAATTTAGAAATATCTTTGAAACCCTTATATTTTGTTATTTCTTTGATTATTGGGTTAAATTTAGGGTTGAAGTATCATTACATTGTTAGATCTAATAAATTGAGATTCAGTATTTTGCTTGTAGTAAGGTCCCATTGTGATTACCAGCATTTTCACATTTATCACTGAGTTGTTTATGCATTGTCAAGACCTGACAATAGAGACCTTGGGGTTATCTCTTGAGGCTTGGTGATAGATATTTACCTTTCAATTGAGATAGGATATTATATTCTATCTGAGTTGTTGCTGTGTAGAAAACATCATCAACAGATTGGCGATAGAAGGAGGGCCTGAATAAGCAAGATGGATCAATTTTTGAATGCCATCTCTCCTGAAAGATTCAGAAGAAGAACAAGATCTACTCTAGGAGAGGAGGAATTTTAGGAATTACCAAACCCCACTAGGTCTAGAAGGAACAATAGAAGGGGAGAATCATCATCCTCCCATCCACCTCTATCATCTCCATCATCCCCATCTTCATCAGGTTTATCTGAGTCTGAGGGCATTCCTAGTCCATAACCTCAGCCAGTCATAAATCAGCCATTACCACCCCCACTTCCACCAATGGCTTTCCTAGCAACCACCCCATCTCCATTGAGTTTTTCTGTTTACAATGTCATGCCCAAAAAACCTAAACACTTTTGTTCAAAATTCCATGTCAATGATCCCAATAGAACCGCTAAGGAACACATTAGGATCTTTCAGACTAGCCTTAAGGATAGAGGAATAAACCATGAGGATGTAGCATGTAGATTATTTCCATATTCACTGGGGGAAGATGCATTTTATTGGTACAATCATTTACTTGCTAGATCTATAAAACATTGGATTGAGCTAGTTACTGCATTTTTGTAGAAGTTTCAAATTCCCATTAGTTCCAATGAGCTCTACCGTCAGTTCACTAATGTTAAAAGGGAGGTAAATGAGCTTATAGGATCTTTCAATAATAGGTTTCATCATGCTTATACTAGACTACAGGCCCCCTATGTTGTTGATAAGCCCACTACTTTAGAAGTATATTATGAGGGACTTGATAGTTTGGCAGCTACCTTTATGAAGTGGAGTAATAACCCTCCTGCTAGTCTACTTGATGCATATGCAGAGGCTATGAAAGTTAGAATTAATCTAAGGAAACATCTATCTAGGCCCTTACCCTCATTAGAATACATTGCTCACCCTGGACAAGTTCCAGCTCTCAATCAGGCTCTAGTAAACCATACTCCAATCATGAATCCAGTACCTCAGTTGCGTATGGTCCCTCACCTAAGACCTCCCGTGGGACAAGTTTCATCCACAATTAGTTACCCTCAGCAAAATGTGAGTCAACCTCTGCATATCCAGCCTCATGATAGTTATCCTTCATACTTGCAAAATTATGAAGTCTTGAACCAGTCGCTAAATGCCAATTGATTCTGCAGTAGGGTATTCCCAGAATAATGTGAATCAGCCTCCATACAGTAATCCTAACAAGGAAAGACTAGATGAATTGTCTAAACAAATAAAGAAGTTGAATATGGAGGTGACTTACTTGAAGAACCAAAATAGTCAGTTGCAAGCTACTCAAAGAAATATGTAGTCCAATCAGAACAAAGAGAATCCACAAGGACAACACTTTGATAGAGGGAAATGTCATGATCGAGGATACAATAATGAAAGATGATATAACTCATAAAATTAAAGGTAATCTTATCTGCATTTGAGTTATTAAGAGTTCCAACCATTAGGAATGCAGTCTTGGGAGCTTATAATGTAAATTCCATGTCACAAGATAAATCAGTTAGCGAGAATGTCAATAGAGCATCTAGTTCTCAATCAGTAGGAAGACAAAATCAGACTCATAATCAAGTCCATATGCCCCCTGGAGATGCTGGCAAGGAGAAGGAAAAATCTCAAGTTGCTCAAGTAAATACTCCCTTAACTCTGTTTCAAGCAAAAATAGACACACCTCCATTCTTGATTTCTGTTTGAATATTCAGTAAGAATTTGCATAATTGTATGTTGGATTCTGGTGCTTCAACCAATGTTATGCCTTTCGGTGTGTGTAGAGCTATGGGTATTACTCCTGCCGACTCGCAAAATAAAGTCACACAATTGGATAGGACTGAAGTCAATGTTGTGGGAGAGTTAAATATGATTCATATGCAGATTGCTTCTGATCCTAGGATTTAGCAGGTTATCAACATATAGGTGGCTGACATACCTGATGCTTATGGCTTAATTCTAGGAAGAGACTTCACCAGAGCATTGAATGGATATGTCTCAACTGATCACTCCCATATGTGGCTTCCCTGGAAGGGAGTGCCAAACCAAATTAGAATTGAAAGAGAACCCAGAATGAAGTATATGATTACAGAATATCAGAAAACCTCTACTGAAATTCTAGTATCAGAAGTAAGTATGGGTAACTATATGCTTTTTGCTCCTCTTGAAGAGCCAGATATGGAGGAAGTTTTTATGTTCCACACTGCACTTGTTGACCTTACAGCAGAATCCAGTGGTACTGAAGTCCTGATTGAACCAGCTGAAAACGATAGTGATCTGGAAGATAATCAGCTTGGTTTGCTAGATAATTTTCAAGAGTTCATTCAGAAGTGCATTGAAGATCAAGTTCAGCTAGGAAGAGGAATGAACTTTGGAGAGCTACTTTTTCCCAATTGGTGCAAGGTGCATAATGCCTCTCATTCAAAATTGGACTGTTGCTTATGCCGGGCTGCAGTGGAACAAATACAGAAACATATCAACCCCACTCCTATAGTCAAAATTGATATCTAGAATGTGTAAGAAGATCCCAAAGGGAAAAGAGTAATGCCTTCAGAAAGACCATCCAGCAGCAATAGTGGAAGTGAAAAAGCAAGGAACTCTGCAGTTGTTGGTTGTTGGACTTTAAGATTCGATGGGTCCAAATCAAAGAATGAAGCTGGGGCAGGTTTCGAGCTAATTAGTCCAAGAGATAAGACATTTTTTTCTGCTCATAGAATTCAATTTCACTATACGAATAATGTAGTAGAATATGAAGCTTTGGTGCATGGACTGTTAATGGCATTGAAGAAAAAAGTTAAGATCTTGCAAGTTTTTGGAGATTCTGAGTTAGTAGTCAAGCAAGTTAGGAGACAATACTCTTGTCATGACAAGATAATGACTAACTATAGACACAGAGTGTGGGACCTCATTGAAGGATTTGATGCCTTCAACATTCAATTGATTCCACGAAATAAGAACCAGACACCTGACTCTCTTGCTCAGGCGGCTAGTACCTTGCAGCCTCTGTCTCTTTCTGGACTAAAGAAGTTTACTGTGGAGCTGACCCCAGTACTCTCAGTACCTGATAATATCACCAACTTCCAGGTATTTGAGGATGACAAGCATATCTTAGATTTCATTACTAGTACTGATGTCTTTGCTTCTCAAATCGTTGACGAAACTGAGCTCCAAGAAGCTGAGATGGACTTGGAAGGGGTAATTAACCTAAAGACCAACACAATTCCTAGGGGAATGGTGCAATTAGAGAGAATATTTGATCTAGACAAGGTTAAAGAGCACGAATAGGATACCAAGAAAGAGTCCATTAGTGGACAGTGTGACAAATATAATATGGGATCTCAGGAGGATGTCAAAAATGTCTTTATTGGTAAAGTATGCACTCCTGAAGAAAGGAAAGGAATCATCGATGCACTACATAGATATCCAGATGTGATGGCCTGGAGTTATGAAGACTTAAAGACCTATGATACATCAATCATAACCCATACTATTCCTCTCAATCTAGGAGTAAAACCTTTCAGATAGAGGCAAAGGACCATCAATGCTTTACTGGAACCCATAATATAGAAGGAAGTGTAGAAACTGTTGTCTGGAAGGATAATATTCCCAATCAAACATTCTACTTGGGTTGTAAACCCGGTTCCAGTGTGGAAGAAGAATGGTGAAATTAGGCTATGCGTGGATTTCAGGAACCTAAACAGAACCTCAGAGAAAGATAATTATCCAGTACCCTCACTAGATGAAGTGCTCCAGATTGTCAATGGATCTCAGATGATGTCCTTCTTGGATGGTTATTCAGGATACAACTAGGTCATGGTGTAGTACGAGGACAGGCACAAGACTGCTTTCACCACCAAGTGGGGAACTTTTTCTTATAGGAGGATGCCCTTTGGCTTAATTATTGTTGGAGCCACATTCCAAAGAGCCATGGAAATTTCCTTTAAAGACATAATTGGTAAGTGCATAATCATTTATATGGATGATCTAACAGTTTTCTCCAAGAAGAGAGGTGATCATATCTCAGATTTGTGCAAAGTTTTTTAGAAATGTAGAGAGTTTGGTATATCACTCAATCCAAAGAAATGCATTTTTGGAGTTACAGAGGGTAAATTGTTGGGGCATGTTCTTTCTGAAAAAGGAATTGCCATTGATCCAAAATGCATAGAGGCCATTCTTAAGATTCCACTGCCTGCCAGTAAGAAGGAAATGTAATCATTCTTTGGTAAGATCAACTTTGTGAGGACATTCATCACTGGGTTCACAGAAATAGTTAAACCACTGAATGCAATGTTGAAGCAGGAGGCTAAGGTTGAGTGGAATGTAGAAGAAAAGGAAGCATTTGCAGAGATAAAAAGGGCTATTGTTGAGGCTCCTATGTTGGTAAGTCCAGACTATGCTAAACCATTATGTATATATTCATTTTCCTCTAATCATTCTTCTGCTGCTATGTTAACTCAAAAATTAGATCAAGGAAACGAGCATCCCATAGCATTCATGAGTGCACCATTGAAGGATGCAAAGCTGAGATACCCAAGTGTGGAAAAGAAAGCCTATGCCTTAGTCAAAGCCATAAAGAAATTCAGGCATTATATCCTCAGAAACAAAATCTTTGCAATAGTTCATGATTGTGCAGTTAAGTTGTTATTGATGCAGAATGAGCTGGGTGAATGCAGAGCCAAGTGGGTAACTATGTTACAAGAGTATGATATGGAAATTCAACCCATGAAGCTGGTAAGAGGGCAAGGGCTTACACAGACAATGGTGGAAACAGACCCTAATCTTACAACTCAGAGTTATAATTTAGAGGATGTTTCTCCTGGTGAATGGTATGATGATAATGTTCATTATCTCCTGACTCAGAGATGTCCCAATCATCTTAATTCAGTACAAAGAAGGGAATTGCACTTAAAGAGTGACAATTTCATGTTGAAAGGAGCTTTCCTATACAAGAAAAATCATGAGGGTGTTTATTTCAGGTTCCTAGGAAAGGCAGAATCTGAAAGAGTGATGTTGGAATTCCATGACAGATATGGTACAGGCCATGGATCAGCACCTTCTACATCAAACCAGATTTGGAGAGCTAATTACTATTGGCCTACACTGTTCAAAGATACACACAACCATGTTAGAACTTGTCATGTGTGTCAGACTGCAGCCACCAGAGAGAAGTATGCAACACTCCCACTCCAGCCGGTCTTTGAGGTAAAACCTTTTGCACAGTGGGGGATGGACTTCATAGGTCCCATCAATCTACCTTCCTCTACAAGAAATAGGTATATCCTTACTGTCACTGATTATTTTACAAGATGGACTGAGGCCCTTGCTTGCAAGCAATGCACTTAAGAGGTAGTTATTAAATGCATCGAATCAGGTATCATTAATCGTTTTGGGTGTCCTATGTCTTTAGTTTGTGATAATGGTCCTACATTTTCATCGTTGAAGTTTTCTAATTGGGATTTTGATCACAAGATTATCATTAAGTTTGCATCCAACTATTATCCTCAGGGTAATGGTCTAGCTGAGTCATCCAACAAAAATCTTTTGACTGTTATCTGCAAACTGTTAGAAATAAATCTGAAGGATTGGCATACCCAACTTAGATTTGCTCTTTGGGAAGATCGCACCAGACATAAGACTTCCATAGGAATATCACCCTATCACCTAGTTTATGGATTAGAGCATGTGTTTCCCATTCAGTTAAAGATCCCCACCTTGTAGTTCATTAATGAATATTATGATGAGGGAGATAAACATGAGGCCAGACTTGCTGAATTATTACATCTTGAGGAAAAAAGAGACGAAGCCGTGGAAAACTTTGCTAAACATCAGGAGGTTGTTAAGAGATGGTTTGATAAAAGAGCCAAGGTTAAAGCTTTTAGGATTTCTGACTTGGTTCTTTACTGGGATAAATCCCATGACTGTAAGGGGGAGCATGGAAAAGTTGATAAAATTTGGCTTGGCCCTTACCAAATTTCAGAAATTTTGGGAGATAATGCTTTCCGTTTGAAAACTCTCACTGGAGAGGATATCCCATTGCCTATCAATGGGTAGTATTTGAAGCATTATTTCCACTCTTGAGTTGTTTTCAGCTCTTGTCTTGTATATAGTTAGATTAGGTTTCTTTTCTATTTTTTTTGCTTTTCTTTGGTTAGAGTAGGTTTCCCTTTCTGCTTTGCTTTTGTTTGTTTTGGTTAGCATAGGTTTACTTTTGGTTTGTTTTGTTTTTTTTTTTGCTCTTGCTTTGGAGGTTTCTCTATTTTCGCCTAGATGTGTTGCACCTGCATGGCAAATATATCATTATTTGGAATTTTTCTAAGTATTTCATTGGGGGACTTTAGTCTTGTATCTTGAAAGGATGGTTGAAGTCTTTGCTATTACCAATAGTCTCAATGTTTTTTTTATAGAAGATGGGTCATTGGTCTTGATTTGAATTTGAAGTATTATGAAATCTTATATCTCTCATATATCTTAAGAATCTTGATGTTACTATGGGAATCCTTGTGAAGGTTTTGTCAGGTGAAAAATCCTATTTATGCTTCAGCGCCACTATGGTTCTCAGCCCTGAGTGTGAACTTCATTGATCACAGGTTGAAATGAAAAGTGACACAGAAAAGAATATCAAAAGAAAGAAAAGTGAAATATTAAAAATCAAAAGAATAAACTCAACTTATCAGGGGTATCTGAATATCTCTATTGGGGCCATCCACATCTAGCTAGAAATAGAGTTATGTTCAGGAGAGTCACAGCGATAACCTCGTCAGGGCTATGGATGCCTGACTGGTAGCGAGGCTCTATACAGGTTGCTTTTGAAGTTAGAATCCTTACATAGCCTGATTTGACTGAACTTGGTTTCTATAGTAGCTTAAGGAGGGAAATGAACTCATATGCACACACTTGGATTTTCAGTTTATGGAAGCTTCGGTCTTTCCTTTGGTTCTGATTCTTTAAATCTTTTGCATTCTGATTTGTTTGTTTGATGGTGAGATTGAAATTAGAGATTCTGGGTTCTCGATTCCTGTTCGTCATCAAATGCTCTAGAGCATTTTCCCAGTAGAAGTTGCCATTTGTTATGCAATTTTTGAACATACGCCCCACTGAAAATAGGGACCCTCTTTCACTTTGGTTTTGGTTTCTTGGCCCTTTCATTTTGAGGTTTTGTCTTACTTTGGCATGTGCTAAAATGTTTATTTTGATTGCCTTGGTGATTCCCCTAAGTTATTCATTGAAGATCTTTAATTTTGAGCTGAGTTCGGGTTTACGCTAAAGTTTGAGACTTTCCACCCTAGCCAAATTTTTCCAGATCCTGTTCAGACTCTGGCTAGGCGCTATCATTCAAAGATTTTTGGTCTTCAAGTATTTCTGCATGGGTCGGATTTTTATGGATTTTGTCCTGTTGTCGAGTTCCCAAGTTTTCTGACTGTCTTGTTGATTGCATTTAATGTCATTTGTACCTTTGGTAAGCGATGTATTTAAGTGATTTTGGATGATTATTATACTATTATGCTTATTGCTTGCCATCATTTGAGCTGAGGAGTGCTTTCTTGCGAGTGCTAGGTTGAATTTCAGGTGTTGAGTTTGCGAATTGTGAATTTGCTGGTGATTTCTTTGGTGCATTCCTGTCACTATTCTTTGTGGGCACCTTTTACTTCACATTTGTTGATTCTGAGATCAATTTCCACTTTATAATGGTATGTGTTCAATTGCTTTGCTTTGAATTGATGATTATGTATAGCACGTTGATGTTATAAGAGCTTTTGGGGATTGAATTCCTGAATATTTGATCGCTTCATGACTAGGGTTGCATAGCTTTGATTGATTTATGGTCTCCCAAGTAATGTCTGAGTTGGTTTGTTTATTTGCATTTTGGTGAACTTGCTTGAGAATCGTGATTTTCCCCTAGTATGGTATCGACAGTTGAAATACCTGAGTCATAGGTTTGCCTGTGTGTTAATGGCAAATGTATAGGGTTTGAAACCTAGGGAAATACCATTCCACCTTCTTTCACTATAAAACGGGCCTAGAATGCAAAGAAAATCTATGGAAGGTCCATTCCTAACTTGCTCTAAGATTAAGTCTTTGAAATTCATGATTGATCTGGTGTTCTGAGCGTAATCGTGATTTAGCATTGATGTTTGGGTTTCGTCCTCAGTCCGAGATTTCTCATTCCTTCAGGATGATCTGCCTCTGGCAGATTTTCCCGATTCCCTCTGCTTTTCTGGAATCAGGTTTTGCTTTCAGAGTTTCATATATTCTGCGGATTTTCGTTGACCCCAGATTTTCTCGATTTCCCCCGTTTTCCCGATTTCCTTTGAGTTTCTGAAATCTGCATGCTTTCGGAGTTTTACCTTATCCATGGATTTTCGTTGACTACGAATTTTCCTGAAGTCCTTGGTTCCTTGTTTTTTCTGGATTTGCAAAGTGTCTCTGCCTTCGCGAAAATCTATCTCTGGCAGATTTTCCCAAAATTTGGTGAAATGTAAGGAAATATGGAATGGCATGATTTATTAATGATTTATGATGCATTTTATGATTTATTCATGCTATCTTGTGATCTCCTACCTAGTTTATTGATTGAAAATGATCAAATTTAATTGTTAGTAGGTGTTTTTATGATTATTCCGCCAGAATCAATCTCGCCCAGAATTTCCTAAAATTCCTCCCTGGCTTGGATTCCGCGGATGGTTCTGAAACCCAAAGTTTATCAAGAACATTTGATATGAGTTTTAAAAACACCTTGATTCTATGAGGCTTATTCTAACAGTTTTTTTATCGATTAACATTCCCTTTCCTGTGGTTTTTACTATGATTTCTATGTTGAGTGCAGGTTGAACCTAGCAAGGTAGCAGTTGGGTCTTCAAGGTCTGATGTAGAGAAGATTAAAATGGAAATTAAGAGCAAGATCCTTGAGAGTAAAATCACTTCAGTCTAGTCGGAGGTGACTGATACAAATGTTGGCCTCTGGAACTATGACAAGTTTAAAGGAAGAATGGCAGTAGATGACCTTCCTCTGGTGGCTAGGAGGATGGTGGAATTAGGCTTATCACATGTGGCCGTTTTTCCTTCCACAGTGCAGTGTTATGACCTGGTCCTTGAGTGTTCCAGGCACTATGATCAGGATACACAAAGAATTATTGGTCCTCAAGGGAGGGTTGTAGCAAATCTCAACCCTGTTTCCATTGCTCAAACTTTTGATATGCCAGACAGGTCTCATGTGGTGGGATTCAACATGAAGGAATCTCAGGAGTTCTACAATGAAAAAACTATGAAATCACAATAGCTTATCAATTCCTAGCCGGAGAAGCCCAAGTCTCACTATTCCAAACAACCCAAGCAGCTATTCAGAGCAAAGTTCAAGGAGTATTATGATGCCATCACTCTTCTCAGCATGGTGGTTGGATTGAAGAATGCTGGCATGTTTGAGAATTGGATGTGCCATGTGATTATGAGGATTGAGCAAGAGAAGATTAACTACCATTGGGTAGGAGTCCTTAGTGGAGTAATTCACAAATAGTTGTCCAATATGTTGCAAACAAAGTCCTTCATAATGACATCATATTTGGTCTATACACTTACAAGATTCCACCCCTACAAAGGATTGAGTACAAGGGGCACTTTTGGACACGATATTATCTATAAGGTTTACCCTTAGTTTCACTTGGGAGGTTTGAACTATAAGAGGGTGAATGATGCATTCACCATGCACATCACTAGATTGCTCCAAGGTGCAGAACATGTGAGGATTTCGGACCAGGCTAAGGAACTCATCAAGAAATATGGGGTGTGGTTTATTCAGTTCCCAACCTTCTCCTACATTCAGATTGATGGCTGCCAGAGAGACCCATATAGACTTCCAAGATACCCTACTGATCACATTATACTTATGGAAGTCACTAGACAGATCTGTGGCTTTGATGCCATTGTCAAGAGAGACAAGCATAAGACTAGTTTTGGTGGAGACTTCCCCTTCAGGATTGGTACTAGAGAGGCTTGTCCTTCCATTGGTTTTTCCCAAGCTTCAGAAGAAGAAATGAATACTCTTGGCTTATCTTTCCATTCCAAGAGGTCCAGATTTGATATTACAGGAGAAGCTCAAAAGAAGGCCAGCAGAGAGTATAGCCATAAGGTTGATTTTGAAGACTACTGGACCAATTGCAGTGATGAATTTGAAGTCAAAAAGAAAAAATTTTCTCACCTCCCAGTTGAATCAGTCTGACTATACAATGTGAGGAAAGTCTTGGACCAGCTCGATGATGATGGAAACTTGATCCAGGATCTTGCTTATGAGGCAATAAAAGATAGACCAATTGGTGATGTGGATTGGTTAGAAGAGGAAAGGATAGATTTGAAACAACTGATTGATCCAGTTATCAAATTTATCAAGATGTGGCTAAAGCATAAGCTATGGGAGTTAGAAAATGAAGGTGTACAGTGTACCTATGCACTAATGGGAGATTTAGATCCTCACTCCACCTCTAAAGAATCTACCGAGCAAGATCCTAAGGGAAAGGGTAAGTTGGATTCTCCTTTCAAAATAAAGATAAAAGGTGTTCAAGAAACAGAAACCCATGAAGCAGAAAAGAAAAGAAAGTCGAAGGCTAAGAAGAGGACAAGGACTAAGAAGTTTGAGCAGAAGGAAACTGAAGGGAAGAATCCCGAGGTTGATGATCCTGTACCCAAAACGAGAAGAGTCATAAAATTTTCAGAGAAGGCAAGCTCCAAGGTAGGAGGGGGAGAAGTTACCCCACCAGTGGTAAATGTTGAAAGTTCAGAGGAGAAGGCCAAGGTGTATACAAGGAGGTCTAGGAATCCTTCTCCCAAGGATAGTGTGCCTAAGGTTGATCTTCCTCCGGTGGTTTCTCATGAGAAGCAACATGATGATGTGCCTTCTGCTCATGAAGCCTAAAGCGAACCAGGTGAGTCAAAGAATGTTCAGGATCATCTGGATACTGAAGGAGAATAATTTCATGAAGGTGACCTTTATAGTGCAGAGGCAGAATTTGATAAGGTAATGCAGTCTGCTTTGGTAGTTTATGAGGAATCACCTGTTGGAACCGAAGAGGTTAAATCACCTTTGGTAGAAGAGGAAATAGTGAAGGTACCATCACCTGTACAAGAAGAAGAACATGATGAGGAAAAGGAAAGCAAGACAGATGAGACTCTTGAGAAACAGGATTTGAGTGAAGAGGCACTTAAGGAACAGCACGAGGAAAAACAAGCTGAAGTGAAATTGGAATCCACTGTCCCTGGTTGGTTGGACAAGGAGATAAAGAGAAAACAAATTGTTGTGGAAGATAGTCCACCGAACTGGGATGGGCTGCTAGCCAAGATTGGAAAAGACAAAGGTAAGAGGAAGGCTAGGGTGATTTCAAGGGTTGAAAGGGATAAGCTTATAATAGAATTGTTCACATTGCTACCCCTGCTCCAGATAAAAACAAAGATGATGTGGCTAGAAAAGATTACAATGTTCATACCTTCAATTTAGGGCCTACTTTTGTTGAGCAAGATATTGAAGATTACCAAGGTTCTAGTACGATTATCTTGGGTAGATTAAGGAAGGAAATAAAGACCAAGCAGGAGCTAAAGAAGGAAAATGAGAATCTCAAGAAATGTTTGGAAGAGTTGATGAAGCCCCTGCAATCTATTAACCCCTCTGCCTCTACTACAAAGCCTTTATCTCAGGAGACCATTAATGAGCTGGAAAAGATGAAGGCTTCCACTCTTGCCACTGCAAATTGGTTGCAAGGGGTGTGAACCAAGGGTAGTGAAGCTATCAAGGAGATTTTTTCGACTGGGAAGGATGCTATAAGGGCAACTGATTGGTTGAAGGCAGTGTTGGCATAGGATAGGGAAGATACAGATCTCCTGCTGTAGAAAACCAAGACTATCATGGAGTACACTAGGGATAAGTTGGTAAGTGATAAGATTCTTCCTTCCTCTGAAGCTACTAAACCTTGGGAATGGTTTGAAGCATTGCAGATTAGGCAGAAGGTTCTGAAAAAGATTTACAAACAGAGGAGGTAGATTGATGATACCCTAGCTAGTGTGTATAGTGGCTCCATTGCCTTTTTTGAGATTCTGATAGGGAGAAGGAAGATTGCTCCCAAATATTTAAGTTTGGAACAGTTAAGGAAATGGTGGCATGATATTTATGCCCCAATTAATGATGATTCTATTTCTGAGCACCAATTGGATGATGCGGCCACATACATTGTTGTCATTGACAAATACCTAACATATAAGGTGGATTGGGATAAGTTGGTAAAATAGTCAAGGGAAGAAATTGCATCAATTGAGAGGTGACTTAGGGTTTTTCCTTTGCCACCTGTGGCCGACTTGGATAGGTTGCTTTTGAAAGTTCATGAAATGTTGGATCGACATAAATACAAGGGGGAAGGTAGTTAATGATTGGCTACATCGAGATTTGTGCTTCCCTATTATTTTTCCATGCATTGGTCCGAGCTACATTGGAGATCCCAGGATGACCTGGATGAAGTTCATGCATTTAATGCATATTTTATTTTATTTTTAATTCCTCTTGGCTGACTTGTTGTGCCTAATTATTATTGTAAAATCCTATATAGCCGGATATGTTTTGGGGGTTCTATAAATTTGGCATTTTGCCTCATTTGTAAGGGTTAAGAAATTTTAGACATAGACAAATAGAGAGATAGTTAAATCGAATTAAGTAGAGCAAGTGTTAGCAGGTAGTTGTTCTCAAGCATATATTGTAACAGAAAGCTAGAATTGTTGCTACAGTGGATAATTTGATGGTGCAATAAGATTTCTGGATTTGATTGTGTTTTGATTTTTCACATCAATGTTTTGAATCATACTACATGATCCATCATCAGGATGATAGAGAGCTGGAGGAGAAAATGGATTGTTGCATACCAAAGCAAGCTAAAAAGAGAGAGAGGGGGGGTTGGGACACAAGGAAGGAGGCACACGGTTCGAGGTTGGGGGTGGATTAAAAGAAAAACAAAGGAGCAAGGAGAAGATAAAGAAAGCGAATGAACTCCAGATAGCACCTTGAAGAGGGAATGAAGAATGAGATAATTAAAAACCAAAGAAAGTTGTAAAGGAAACACAATAGAGAAATAGAGAGTAAAACGAAAACTAGAAATTGGGCAATCAAAAAGGTTCAGATAAAGATGATATAAAGAAATTGTAATAGTATAAAGAGAAGAAAAGAAGATTATAAAAGAGAATTATATAAAGAAATTACCTCTATAATGACATTGAAACCCTTAGAAATATCTTTGAAACCCTTATATTTGATGCAAGTAATGACATTGTGATTTGGTGCCATACTTGTGTTTTTCTTATCTTGCATGGTTCTTGTCATTCTCTCTTTAGAATTGCTTTGAGGAGGTTAATATTTAGATTATATTTTATTCAATGATGTTTATGGTTTTATATTTGAGGTGTTGCAGCAATCCCTAGTCCATACTTTTTGCAACCAACTGATTGTTAGTTGCTTTGCAAAGTTAGCCTGGACCTTTATATTCATTGAGTTTAGTTCGATTGTGAGGGTTTATTCATTTCAATTGTGATAGGGTTGTTTGAATGAATATTCATGATTTGAAAATATTAACACCTTAGAAGATTGCATTGTTTCTATAAGATTGTAGATCCATCTAGGTGAAGTAGAAATCAGTTTTGAGGGATTGGTCCATTTCGAGTGTTGGTCATTTTCATTGTTAATCTTAGGTTTAATATTAAGTTTAGAAATATCTTTGAAACCCTTATATTTTGTTATTTCTTTGATTATTGGGTTAAATTTAGGATTGAAGTATCATTACATTGTTAGATCTGATAAATTGAGATTTGGTATTTTGCTTGTAGTAAGGTCCCATTGTGATTACCAATATTTTCACATTTATCACTGAGTTGTTTATGCATTGTCAAGACCTGACATTAGAGACCTTGGGGTTATCTCTTAAGGCTTGCTGATAGATATTTACCTTTCAAGTGAGATAGGATATTATATTATGTTTGAGTTGTTGCTGTGCAGAAAACATCATCAACATTGTGGATTGATCTTGTTGGTAGTGGTTAGTAGATGAGATTTGAAGGGTTTCAAGTAATTTATGTAAACTTTGTGTTACATTCCTTATTTGAATTTATGTTTATGTTTGGATACTTTTGTTGAAATATCTACAAGACTTTGTGCTTGTAATCGTTCATGTTGTGCAAGGAATTGCTACATCTAAGAAGACTTTGTGCTTCTAATGCAACAAATGGTACATCTCTCAAAGATCCATTAGTGAAAAAGCTACAAAATGACTTTGTGCCTTCGTGAGATTTCCCTATTATTTTATTTGTTTATTATTAATCATATCTGGTATCTCTACGCTTTGCTTTGACAAGATAGAGGTATTGGAATTACTGCTCATTGTTAGTTTAATGTTATCTTGAATTAGAACTTCCAACCATGAAGCATTCTAAAAAATCTTCTTTGAAAAAAGAGAGAAGCATGAATGTGACACACCCCCCCCCATTTCGTAAGTATAGTGTACATTGTGTAAATAATTTATTATTTTTACCATAGCTTGTGTTAGCAATAAGAAGGGTGCCTCCCCTTTTTGAGAGGAGAGAATATATCTCACATAGTTGTGGCTGAAGTCTAGGTTGTGTACAATCTATTGAAAAGATGATTACATAATTTTCACGCAATAGTTTTTTAGAAACTCCGCTGGGGAACAACACACACAATCTAAGCCTCACACTTTTGATTGAATTGGATAATTTTCCAATTTCTTATTGTTCTCTTGTATATTTTTATTTTTAATCTTCATCTTTTTAAGATCTACATTCTAGCAGAACGAATATATACGCGAGGATTGAGGGCTCAAGGACTAGCAAATCCACTTTTTGAATAGTTGTTGCAACATAATTTTCCATTCAATCCTCCATGAGTAAGATCATTGTTGCAACATGTTACAAGTTACCCTCCTAGTAGCCAAATATCTCCTCCTCCAAGTGTTTGGTTTGTTTACCGCAGGCATCCAATTCAGGTACCTATTGTGCAACCACTCATGGCCGCACCACCTATAGGACTGTGAGGAAATGTTTTTGGTCCCCTCTGTTTGGCCGCATCTCTACATGAGCTTCCACATGTTTCAAGAAAGCACCTACCAAAGTTCTTAGGTGATGGAAAAAAACATCTTGATGAACACATTTCGGCTTTCTACATCGTTTGTGGTGTTCTTGGAATTGAGCATGAAGATGTTTCTATGAGATTGTTCATTGAATCCCTTCGAGGGGTTGTAGCCAAATGGTTCTATATGCTTCCTAATGCTTCCATCACCAACTAGGCCACTCTTCACATGAATTTTGAAGAAAGATTCAAACCTGCTAAAGATTCACACACTTTATTGGTGCAACTCACAACCATGCAAAAAGAGGCTCATGAACACATGCGCAAGTTTATAGCTAAGTTCAACAAGCTGTTGACTCAGATCCCAAATGATGCAAGACCGAGATATCACAACCTGAAGTGCTTCTTCATCAACATGCAACTCCTCAAAGTAAGTTTCTACTTACGTAGAGAAAATCTTTCCAATGTTGAAGTAGCTCAACAACTAGCTACCAGCCTAGAAGACAATATGATCCTTGTTGGAGAAATAAGGATGTGCACCAACACCAACAAAAGGATGCAAGCATCAGGGTCTTCAACATCTAATGTTAATGCTCCTAGATCTAGTTCCAACTTTAAAAATCCCATGGTCCAAAGGTTGGAAAATGAAGTCTTGTCTCTGAAGAAGCAAGTTTCCAACAAAAATAATAACTACAAGGACATCCCAAGGAGGAATTTTCCTAATTATGCTGGAAAAAAAAATTAGAATTGTCTCTCAGTGCCCCCAATAAGGCTTGCTCTAGAAGCCCCACCCGTTAATAATGCAACGGGATATTATGAGGTTGAACAAGATGATTATGCACAACAAGATTACCCTGAAGAAGAAAATATCAATCTCTTCCAAGATGAAGAAATAGAATTGGCTAGCAACTCCAAGATTGGATACTTTAAAATGGTAGAGGAAGATGAAGAAGAAGATTTAGTGATGGACACTTATGTTGTTTTTATGCAACATCAACAAAACCAGCTTGATAAAGCTCAAGTTGTTGCTCCACTAGAAAAGGAGAAGCCACTAGTCACAATTTACAAAAGAGGATCTCCTCTCCCTTGGCAACCTAAGAAAGTAGCAAACCCACAAGTAAGTGCACCTCATCCCCCTTATCAACTCTCGTTGTTCCTAAAGCTAATTCTCCTATTCCAAAGACCAGTGTTCCTTTTGTTAAACCAATCAATGAAGTCATGACTTTTAGCTTACAAAATTCTTTCCAGGTCTTCGACATTATCGACCATGCCAAGAAAACCAAGGTCCAAATGTCTGAGGCTGAGTACATCAAAACCAATCATGACCAATTTTACAGGCTTGTCAAGTTCGTCAAAGAAAAAGGAATTGCCCCAAGTTAGGATACACCTCCTGACATTCCTGTTGCTCCTAAGCCAAAAATGCCATAGAGTAACCTTGTTTCCAACCCTCTAATGGCCTCTGGACAAATTTATCCATTCTTCATCTCCCTACTTGTCAATGGCTTCAAACAAACTAATTGTGTTATATATTCTGGTGCATACGACAATGTGATTCCTGCTAAGGTAGCTACTACCTTAGGTTTGGATCTGACCAAAACTTTCAACCGTTGTTTCCCCATGGAGAACAAGCAAGTTCCCTTGATCAGCCAGATCAAAGACGCACAGTATGCATTTGTTGCGTACTTAGAGAAGAAGATAAAGATGATAGTTCTTGTAGCCAATATAGTAGCATCTTACAAGATCCTCCTTGGACACAATTTTTGTAAAGATGTTGGAGGAGAACTAAGCATGGACATGTCTAAAGCCAGAATACCAGTGAAAGGTGTGATGCAAAAATTGATTCCTGGAAAGGAGTCAAAGTTTGCAGTAACCCATTAGATGACCCAAAAGCTTGAATCTTGTTTGAGTCTTTAGGCATGGGAACCTACTACCTACAAACCAAAGAGGTTGGTTAATATTCCACCAAATACGAATCAGAAAGTGATGATTCTTTGTCAATAGAAAATGAATCATCATCAGGTGATTTGTCTATCTCTGATCATGAAGTTTCATCAGAGGATGAATTTCAAAATTTTAATACTATTAGTCTTGGTGACCCAGACAATGTTTGATTGATCGAGTTTGATGGCAGTTGTTCTTCTACTGGTTCTAGAGCAGGAACAATTCTCATTTTTCCCATAGGAAATATTTTTCCCTTTTCTTTCAAATTATAGTTTGACAATACTAATAACACTACTGAATATGAAGCTCTATTATTAGGAATGCAAGTTTCCCAAAAGAAAGGTATCAAGTATCTCCATGCTCAAGGAAATTTTGAGTTGATAGTATGTTAGGTAAGAAATTTGTACCAAACAAAGAAAGACAGACTCAGGCACTATCACAATCTCATCTGGGATAGCATTGAAGAATTTGAGGCTTTTGATATATCTGTAGTCCCAAGGGAATAAAATGACAAAGATGATTCCTTAGCAATTTCAACAATGCTCATGGTACCGCATAAAGACTTCCAAGGTTCCGCATATACCATTGAGTTGGTTTTTCATCCCAACATTCCTGATAATTTAGAGAACTAGCAAATTTTCAACGATGATCATCAAATTGTTTCCTTTTTGGAGAAGGTAGAAAATTTTGATGAACTCTACTTTGAATGAAGTGATTCTCCAAATCTATTTCTGATATGGATTCAGTTACGGGCAAAGAATACTTACAACTCAGAGGGAATAAAATTCCCAGAGGATTAGTATCTCTAGATAAACTTTTTGATAAGCATGATAGCTATGTCAAGAAGCAACTCTTAGACTCTGATTCATCAAATGAAGTAGAAAAAATTAACTTAGGAACTTAAGCAAATCCTAAGATGGTGAACATTGGTAAGTGTTGCACAGTCAAAGAAAGGAAACAATTTTTCCAATTGTTATAAGAGTATATGGGTGTCTTAGCATATTCATATGAAGATCTAAAATTCTTCCGGCCCATAGAAGTGCAACATGATATTCCCCTTAAGGTTGGAGCATTTCCTTACAAAAAAAATCAAAGGCAATACAACCCGAAGATTTCTGGAACAATTCTTGTGGAAGTTCAAAAAATGTTAACACCTGAATAATATTTCCTATTCATCATTTAACATGGATAGCCAATATTGTTCCCATTCACAAGAAAAATGGTGAGATCTATATTTGTGTGGATTTCAGAAATCTGAACTAGCTATCACTTAAGCATAATTATCCTCTTCCAGTGATGGACCAAGTTCTACAAAGTGTGACGATCAAAAATTATCTCCATGCTAGATGGTTTATCTGGTTACAATCAAATTGAAGTTAATTCAAATTATTAGCATAATATCACAACACCATGGGGTACCTTTGTGTATCGCAGGATGCCTTTTGGTTTGATCAACACTGACACCACATTCCAACATGCTATGGGCTTGGCATTTCGTGATGTGATGGGAAAATTCATTGTGGTGAATCTTGACGATCTCATGGCTTATTCCAAAATGCATAATGATCATCCTTACCATCTAAGTAAAATCTTGGAAAGATGCCAACAACATGGTGTTTCCTTAAACCCCAAAAAGTTAATTTTTGGAGTCATAGAGGGAAAAATTCTTGCTCATGTTATTTCCACAGAAGGAATCAAGATTGACTTAGAGAGAGTCAATAGTATCAAATAACTTACCCTACCATCAAGCAAGAAGGCTATCCATTCCTTCTTTGGTAAGGTAAACTTTCTACAAATCTTCCTTCCAAACATTGCTGAGAAGACTCGTCATATTGTAAATATGATGAAAGGTAATACCACTTTCCATTGGACGTCAAGAGGGAAAGATGTGTTTGATGAAATGAAAGAGTCCATTGCTCATGCACCAGTGTTAGTCTATCCTTACTACACCAAATAATTCATCATGTATAGTTATTCTTCCGAGCATACACTTTCCGCGATTCTGGTGCAAGAGAATACTAAATTTTTTGAATCTCCCATTGCATTCATGAGCTGACCTTTAAAGAATTATGAACTAAAATATTCTCAAATGGAAAAAAATGCTTTGACTATAGTCAAAGCTATTAAATATTTTTGGTTCTATATTTTGAATAGTCATGTCAAAGTTCTAGTCCTAGATTCAACAATTAAGTCTATCTTAACACAGTAGGAATTTGGAACAAAAAGAGGCAATTGGATTGCCAAGATTCAGGAATATGACATGGAAATCAAACCTGCCAAGTTGATACATGGGCGAGGACAGTGCCAGCTCATCACTGAAAATGATCCTAAGGAAGAATTTTGAGAAAATAAGGAGGTGGATTCAAGTGAACATCTGATGGTGTTGTTCATTAGCACCACCAATGAATGGTATTCCAACATCATACATTTCCTCACTTATAGGGAATGTCCTGATAATTTGACTTCAAAGGAGAAGAGAACCATCAAGCTAAAATAAAAAAAACTTTCTTATGGGACAATGGCTTGTACAAACGTGTTGTGGATGGGACTTTTCTATGATGTGTTGATAATGAACAACAATAAAGATTGTTGAAGTCATACCATGACTTGGCGTGTGGAGGGAATTTCTCTGTTCCAGTGACTGCTCACAAGATTTTGAGAGAAAATTAATATTGTTCCACGCTCTTTCAAGATGCATACTCTTGGGTGCATAAGTGTGAATTGTGTCAACAGTTCGTTGGCAGGCCTAAGTTGGCAGCTTTTCCATTGAAACCTGTTGTGATCAAAGAACCTTTCCAACAGTGGGGAATCGACTTCATCGGTGTGATTAATCCATCATCAATTTCATGACACATCTACATCCTGAATACAACTAATTATTTCACCAAGTGGGTGGAAAAAATTCCTACTAAGCGTGCTACTTCTGAAGTGATATGTAGTTTATTAAAGGAAAACATCATTTCTAGGTTAGGCGTGTCGAACAAAATCATTGCTAACAATGCTTTTTCCTTCTCGTCAAATGAGATCAGTGAGTTCTATTTTGAACATGACATAACCTTGTCACATTCTTCTGAATATTACCCACAAGGTAATGGCCAGGCCGAATCGAGCAACAAAAATCTAGTGACTATCATCTATAAATTGGTAGATGAGAATCAACGTCTGTGGCACAAGGCTTTGTATAACACTTTGTGGGAAGACAGGATAACTCTGAACTGGGCAATCAGTATGTCTCCCTTTCAACTTTTGTATGAGTTGAATGTCGAGATTCCTATAATCTTGGAACTTCTAGCCCTCAAATTGGCTCAGGCCAATGAGGACGAGACTTTTGATAACTCTATTGATAAGTGTGTGATGTATCTCTCTAAATTGGAAGAGAAGCGAGTTCAAGTGGCTATCTGCATCATGGAACACTAGGACCAAGTAAAGAATATTTTCGATAAGAAAGCCAAGTCTTGAGATTTTCAAATCGGTGATCTTGTTCTCCTATGGAACAAACGAAGAGAACCAAAAGGTATGCACAAAAAATTTGACTCACTATGGACAAGACCTTTCCAAGTTCACCAGCTACACGGTGAGAATAGTTTCCTAATAGCATATGGAGATGGAATGCCATTTTCCCTTCCTCATAGTGGGAAACACCTCAAACACTTTACACAATAAAATGATGAACGTTTCAAATGTAAATATTTTTATTTTTAGTCCTTTGTCTTTTTGTTTTAACTTGTGTCATCATCCTCGCCTGACTCCAAGCCCAATGGATGGATAAAGGAACTTGAATTCTAGATTTCTTCTCCCTTCATTCATTTCAAAGAATGGTTGAAGGAAGATCCCCAGTAGGATCCAACTGTTATCCCAAAATCTAGCAGCACTCATTCCACAGATAACCCCCTTACGAAACTTGCTCGTTTTCTAGGTTCATGATGTTCAAGCATGCAAAACAAGGTGATTTTAAATCCACCTTGAAGTGCATTCCAAAGTCTCAAACATTCTATTTGAGAATCCCTCTATTTTTATCTTGCAAAGACCTTCAAAGTGAGTATCTTTGTGAACTCTCATTGTTTATACTTAGTGAAATTGGGAAAAGTGTAAAAGCTTCAGAAAAAAGCGCTCTAACATTTTCAAAAAAAATTCTAAGTGTTGAAAGTGCAAGGGCAGGGTTTTTCAGTGCCACTACACTTAAGTGAAAAATTTTCTTGGTGCAAGGGTGTTTATTTTTAGCACCCTTACACCCTTTCTCCATACTAAACCAAAAAAGGCATGGGCGGTGATTTTTAACTCAACTACACTTTTCACTAGTTTTGCCACATTTCATGCCTTACTTAATTGAAATGACTTGAGTTATTTTTCACACTTGTAAATCACTTAAAAGTGATTTTAGGTTATTTCTTCTTCACTCTTGTCATTTTATTTTCATTTCTACTTGTTGGGTGACCATCTTGCATATGCAAATTTGCATTTTTTAGAAATCTCCAAGCTTCTCCAAGCTAGGTTTTTGTGGTTCTTTCCAAGTACGCAGTTTTTGTTTCCTCTTTCATTTACTTTCATTTTAAGTTTGTAATTCTCATCTATTCTAGAAACGCGTTTATATTTTTTGATTTCTTATTTTTTTCCATCTTTTTTCTCTCTTTCTCCACGTGTTTCTTGTTTTCTCTCAAATCCTTCATCATTCCTCATAACGCGCATTGGTTTTTCTCTCTTTTGAAACATTTTTTTGTCTCCATTTGAGTTAACCTTTATCTTCATGTCAAGCCTTGTTTCTGTAGGGTTTTTAATTTCTACAAACATCCTTGGTCATTTTTGAATGCCTTGTTTTGTTTCCTTTAAACTTTCCATGTCTCTATCAATCAAGTAGTGAAGAGTTATTTCTTGCATTCAAAGAATGAAGCCTTCATTTTTTGTGAATGATTTTCACTCACATGATTGACAATAGTGAAATTCAAGGCCATTACACAAGTTTGTGCCTCATCAACTTTGAAAGACCCACTAAGAATGCTAAAGCGGGGTTTTTACACTCCATTGCACCTTTGAAATTTCACCAACTCCAGACATGTGTAGGAGTGGTGAAAATCACAGCCCCTACACAGACTGAATTTCTTTCCTCATATGCCCAGGCACTTAATTTCCATGCCTCTGCACTTACTACATGAAATATCCACAAGACAAAGTGCCAAGGTGCTGATTTTCAGTGCCCTAACATATTTTTTGCAAAACTTACACATAAACTACAAGGGAATTGATTTCCAACACCATTGCACCTAAAGACATTTCCCTAAGTGGAAGGGCGCTGATTTTCAGCGCCCTTACACTTTTGGCAATTTTTCCTTCAAAATTTTCCATATTGCTCTATATTCGCTCCTAACCTCATTTCTCTGCTCTTGCATCATTTTTTGTTCCTCATCACTCATTTCATGCTTTCTCAACATCGTTGCTCACTTCACGCATCCCAATGCTACCTTTTTGACTAATATTTGTTGATTCCCCATCTTTGCAGTTCCTTTTCAGATATCATCAAGGGATCCTCAAAGTTGCATCTTTTTGATCCAGTTGCTCTCAGATGATAGCCAAGAAGCCTCCATCATCTTCAAAGGCTAAAGGAAAAATGAAATACAAGTACCAAGGTATTTATCCACCGACAGTAGTAATTTCAAAGGTGGATGAAATAAAAGACACCAAGGTTGGTCATCAAGACCTCACTGATTTCATGAAAAGAACTAACGAAAAGCCTCTTGAACACTCCATGAGAGCCATTATGCACAGTAATCTACATCTGGTGTCTAGGTTCCCTACTTCTGCACACAATATAGAATTCATCCTCCAAGTTGCATCCCATTACATTAGGGGAAAAAAAAGTGTGATTGATTCCTCTAGGCAAGAAATATTAAGACTTGACACTAATTTCTTTGATATAGTTTTCAGAGTCCCACAAATGGAGAAGTACAATGAAATCTCAATACAAGCATAGGAAGTCTATGACTCAGATCCCAATAAGGCTAAGTACCTGATCAATAGTCCATGGTTGAAAGAACTCAGACATACTATCTCAAAATGGTTGAAGGGACTTTCGTTGAGTGACTTCAAACAAGATGTTAGGGACATGATCACACTTTTGAGCAGAGTTAAGGGATTTCCTGAATCGTGCCATTTTCATGAATGGATGTATGAATACATCTGGATCATATGGAGACAAAAGGCTCATATTGATTGGGGCAAACAGATTAGTGATGAAATTCATGAACAACTGATAAATGTTCCAACCACTTTGAAGTTCTATATGACTTCTTATCTGGTGTATGTTGCAGCCACATGATGAGGCAATTTTTGGGTTTATCTACAAAAGGGAACTGACACACCATACCTTTGTACCAATATTTCTATCAACTAGAGCTCAAGGAAAGCCTTCACCATTTTAGGAGGGTCACTGATGCTTTCTTTGCACCTCTTCTTTTCAGCTTTGACCTGAATCTTGAGAAGAAGAGAGTTTCTGATGAGGCCTACAAAGTGGTGAGTAAAGTTAGATGCATATTCTTAAAAATTCCAACTTTCACTTACATAAGGGTAGGGTGCTACACTTGGTGCCCTTACATGTTGCCTAGATATCTCTCAGACAAGTGGATACTCATGGAGTTATGCAGACAACTAATTTCAATTCACAAAGAATGGATGAGGATTCACAAACTAGGATTCAAGTTTCCACTGACAATTGGTAGGTATACCATCAAAAGTGTACAAAAATACAAATTGGTCTATGTATAAATGCAAGTCATGACTATCAGGACCCATAGATACAGATTTGATTTTGACTACCAGAATGTGAAGAAGAAGTTAAAAATGGGTCATCAACACAATTACCGCTTTGAGGACATCTGGGCTGATTGCAGAGATGAAGAGGCTATCCATAAGAAAAAAAATTACAGACTAACCGTACAGCAGATCAAAGATCTTGGTGTTGCTGACCTACCAGAGGATTTCACAGATCCTAGTGACATCATGAACATTGCTTACAATGAACAAGAAATCTCCAAGAGACCCTTTCCTACAATCCAATGGTCCAAGAAGGAAAGGTTTTCCATCAGAGAGAGATTAGCATCAATTTTGGCTAATGTTGTAGAGTGGTTCCACAAATATGGCTTTGAGATGAAAACTTCCAAGATAGAATCATAAGGAGAGAAATCTGGAGTGAAAGCTAGCCAACAATAGGAACCTTGCATGAAAGATAAACCTGCGGCTATTCCCATTTCTTCTCGAAAAGGCCCTAAGATTAAGTTCACTGTTGGAAAAAAGGATACTCAGGCCATCCAAGAAGAAGAAAATACAGAATCTAAACCAGCTCGCTCAAAAGGAAAAGGGCTTGTTTCCGAATAGATAGACTCCGATGAAGAAGAAAAATCAAGTGACCAATCTGTTGAAGAAGAAGATTTAGAAGAAGCATCTACTTTGATGAGGAACAAAATTCTATAGATGAACAAGAGTCTGAAGGTGATTAAGAAGGTGAACAAAAGTTAGAAGAGTAAGAGGGTGATCAATAGGAACTCAGGCATGATGAAGAATGAACTGTGTCTCCACATGAGAATGTAGTCAAAGAACTTCCCCAGACATCATCGCCTGTAACTTCAAAAATTCCCCGTACACCTCCTAATCCAAACACTCCTCCACCACCTTTTCTTACATCACCTATTCCTACATCTACAATACCCACAATGGACACCTCACCACCCTCTGCAACATCAACTATACTTGATACTCCTCCAATGACAAGTATACAAATGGTTGACATTTTGTCGAGCCCTCCATCATCCATTCCCAACCTGTCATCTCCATCCTATGATATGACTTTAGAGATTGATTTTAATAGGTTCATGAATGAATCCATGCATGATCAGCTCAATGTGCAAACTACTAGAGAAGCTATGACCAACACTATGCCAGTTGTCACTATACTAGTCATTCCTTCAAAAGTGACGGTGACAAGAGAGTTGATGCTCAGCCAAGAAGCATGTACCTCCTCTCTCCCCCCTAGTTGGTATCTCAAGTATCAAAGTGGAAAAGGAAAATGATCTCTCCAAAAGAACTTGATCTTGAAGAGATAGCCCCTCCAAAATCCATGGGGAAATAAAAGGTGAAAGTGTAATCATGGCTTCATGTTGACAAGGCCGGTCAAAAGTATGCGAAGATTGGCATACCACCTCAAGAGGAAGGAGATGTCAATATGGAGTACTACATAGTGACAAGAATATAGCTTGGCAAGGTCACGAATGAAAGTGAAAAGGCAGATGCACAAGTAACTTTGGATATACTACCAGGAAGATTAGACAAAATGGAGCAAGCTCAAAACATGTACAAATAGAAGGTAGAGCATTATGCCACTATTGTAAGGAGACTTGCAGCATCTTCAAATAATGCACAACCATTGGCAATGGTAAGCACCGAGGACCCAACTATGAAGAAGGCTGAGATGTTTCCTTCCAAAGGAAGAGTGTTATATGATTTCATCAAAAATATTGTAGAATAGAGTTCTTAGATTATAGTTGTTGCGGATGAAAAAGCTACTCAGATACTCAAGCTCAAAATAGAGCTTGATAAGGAAGAAAATGTACTTTCCCAAGAGCATAGAGAAATGGAAAAATTCTTGTTTTTGTTGTCACAAATGAAACAGGTGAAGCTCAACAAATTGGTGGAAGCCAGGGTGATCCCCGACAAGGAGAAATATGATCCCCGACAAGGAGAAATATGTAGAAGTAAGAGAATCATTGAAGCATCGTATTCAAATAATCAAATATCTTAAAGAAGATCTCCACCAAATGCATGAAGATGTCAATAGGGGATCGTGCTATCCTTGAAAAAGAAATTAAGGAGTTACCAGGGAAACTCCTTGAAGAAAATTGTATCTTCCTTCCGGCCACAAAACTTTATGAGATCTTCAAAGAAGCCATCATGAAACAAGTAGAGAGTGCAAACTTTTCAGAAGCCTCTATGCATGTTATTTGCAATACAAGTCTCACTCTTAACAACCTCAAGACACATCTTGACAGATGCAAAAAGGTTTACTCATCTGCCATGAGATCAATCATGAGGATTCACACCATTGTGGATTACACTGTTGGTCCGGATGAGACGTTCATACAGGAGACCAGGAAGAAGTATGAAGACTTCCACACCTCAGCAAGCAACCATGAAGATTCTTGATCTCTAGTGTCAAACTATTTGATGCTTCCCTTTACGTATCTGGTAAATAGTTTCTGACATCTTAAATGTCTTTTCTTAAAATTTAATTTCACTAATATCTGAGATGTAGTTTCACATAGATGAATTGCATTTTGACTTAGTCAAAGTTAGGTGATATTTTCCTAAATTAGCTCACCTAACTTTCCTAACCTTTCTCAGCTGATTTCCTAATTTTTCTCATCCCTCTCCTTTATAAATATGAGGGATTTCTATTGTAATCTTTACTTTTAGTATTTTGCAACGAAGTGTAGCCCTTTTTGAAGCAGATTTGTGAAACTTTGTGTTCATATTTTGTGAATGAAATTTGATCAATAAAGAAGAGAATTGCAAACCAGACTTTGTGTTGGATTCGATAATATTGTGGATTGATCTTATTGGTAGTGGTTAGTAGATGAGATTTCAAGGGCTTCAAGTAATTTATGTAAACTTTGTGTTTCATTCCTTATTTGAATTTATGGTTATTTTTGGATCCTTTTGTTGAAAGATCTACAAGACTTTATGCTTGTAATCATTCATGTTGTTCGAGGAATTGTTGCATCTAAGAAGACTTTGTGCTTCTAATGCAAGAAACAGTACATCTCTCACAGATCCATCAGTGAAAAATATACGAAATGAATTTGTGCCTTCGTGAGCTTTCCCTTTTATTTTATTTGTTTATTATTAATCATATTTGGTATCTCTATGCTTTTCTTTCACAAGACAAAGGTATTGGAATTACTACTCATTGTTTGTTTAAAGTTATCTTGAATTAGAACTTCCAACATGAAGCATTGTAAAACATCTTCTCTTAAAAAAGAGAAGCATGAATGTGACGCACCCCTCTCATTTCATAAGTATAGTGTACATTGTGTAAATACTTTATTAGTTTTACTGCAGCTTTTGTTAGTAGTAAAAAGGGTGCCTCCCCTTTCTGACAAGAGAGATTATATCTCACATAGTTTTGGTTGAAGTCTAGGTTGTGTAATCTATTGAAAAGATAATTACATAATTTTCACCCAACACTAGTAAAGTCTTCAAATTCAATTTTGAGGCACTTAAAGGCTATGGATGGGCCTGAAAATTTGTGGAAAACAAAATTAGTTGGCCTTTAGGCCCTACTTTTCAATGGAATGTTTCTCGATAGCTTTCTAAAAACGTATTATAAGAGAAAATGCAACGATCGGATCAAAAGTTATGACCCTGCCTTGTTGTACTACCTGTTATCAATAAGATTTGTACCCTACTGCAAATTAAAGTTCAACAATCTATTGACACATGGAAACATTCTCAAGTTGTGGGTAACTCTTTGCGCGAATGAATCTCCAGAGTGAGTTGGTTCTCTGAATGATGGATCCTATTCTAACTGATTTTTTGGGAAAAAGGATAGAGAAAATGACTTAAATGAAATCTTATCTAATGTGATCTCAACTTAATAATGACTTTGATATTTCACCCACAAACAATCTTTAGAAAAACAACAATGACCTCACAATCTCTCATGAACATTAGTAAAAAATTAATTTGCATGAAGGTCTAAACCTAAACACAGCATGCAACCTACATTAAATGAACTTTTTGTATCAATAATCTGCAATATTGGGACATAAAAAGGATCTGTCAAACAAAATCACAATATGAACATCATACTAAAACTGCAAATAGAGACAGAAATTGCAGATAGGAATGTTGCTTTTATTGGATGAAGGAGTGAAAACTCTCAAAACCTAAGTACAAAGAAGTTTACAAGCTCAAAAATGTGTAAGAGCAAGAAACTAGAATCTGAACTGGAAAAACATTAAGTTTTCACAAGATATATCTCCAAAACCCTAATCTGAGCTCAAGAAGAGAGCTCAAGGAAAGGTATCAAAAATTGCCTCAAAAGTTTGCACAAAACTGGAAAAAACACACTTTTTGCAAATACATACTAAAAAGTCTCTCAAAATAGGCCAAATTTCTTTTAAAGAAAAAAAAACACCTTATCTCTCCAGCAGGAATCTCAAATCCGACCAAGGAAGAAAACAACATCAATCTGCTTAAAATAGCAAAGGAATACAACTTGTTTTATCCTTGCTTTACATAGCTTGTAGATCTTATTTTACTTCTAGTTTTTGCAATTAAAGATTTTTTTGAAAATCTTTTGCAAAAACACCACCTTATTTCTCCATTTACAATGAGTGATTTTCTCAAAAAATCATAAAATATAATGAACATCTCTTATCCATATCTCCTTTTGAAAACAATTTCCCAATCCATAATTGATTTCTAAAAAATCAATCAAAATAAATAACAAAGGCCTAAATATTAAATTGATTTCTTCAAAATCAATAAAAATATAATTCAAGAGATAAATGCCTATTCCTCTAAGGCATAAATCTGATGTTTAAATGAAATACCTAAGGCATTGGCTTCAAAATATTTTACCTAGCCCAAGACTTAGGAAAATGACTCCTAGTCAAATGGTCGACCTAAATCATGAATGAGATTTTTCGGCCACATAGAGTATTGAATAAAGTTTGATATTTTTGCAAAACATGATAAACCCTAAGTTCAAATTTGTCAAATAGCCAACATTAAAGGTATTGACTTAACCCATGATGCTCAACCTAACTCAAATTAGGAAAATGGACAAAACCAAACTCAAACCCTAATTTTCACTCATTTCGCATTTTGTATTTTGAAGAGTTTGGGCTTTGCCTGGGAAAAAAGGCATTGCTATGCATGCTAGGGTTTCATCTTGAGAGCTTGGATATTACAGAGATTTTTCTTTCAACTTGGTCGACCCCCTCTCTATGACAAAGGTAAGTTAACTTCTAACATTTTATAACTTCTCCACTGTGTTTTGGAAGGAAAAATGGCCATGAGGCCATGGCCATTAACATATTTCTAATGCATTTATCATTTTTGTGTTCCCTTGCTTCTACTTCTGCTTTCTTGGCCGCTATTGTAAGCACTCAACCCAAGAAAGAATATTGTGTATTCTTCGTATCTAGAACAAAACCCCATATGGGCATTTGTTAATTCTGAAGAAAGCATTCATTTTGTTTTTCTATTGAAAACCCCATGTGGGTAAGCTGGAAATTGTGAAATTTTCACTTTCATAAACAACCTCAATATGGGTATTATGCATTTCGAATAAATTTGTATTTATACTGTGTTTTATGTTAAAACCAATATGGCCCACCGTAATATGAAGAAATATGAGTTTTCAAACAAACCCTATATGGGTATTTGAGAAAATGAAAGAAAACCATGTTTGTCTGATCTGGAGCTCGACCCATGACACTATCTCACCTTTTTTGTAAATTCATTGTGCAATTCCTACACTTTAACAAGACCCCATGTGGGTTCACTTCATTCTAAAATAAATTCGCTTACTTTTGTACTTAATGCAACAAACCCAACACGAGTACTTAGTATTCTTTTGAAGAAAAATGTTCATTTCTGATTAGAGCTCGACCCACCATGATTTTCTACTTCTTTTGTAGCTTCTTTCAAAACCCTTACATGGGCATTCAATATTTTGAAAGAAGCTTATTTTGATACACTTAAAAAAAATGAACTTGACCTACCATTCTATAAGTTCTGTATTTATGAAACCCCATGGGTATCTCTGAAAATTGTAATATCTATATTTAAATCTCAAAACCTCAATGTGGGTATTCTAAAAAAATGAATGAAATCTAGATTTTTTTGAAAACTCTATGCCAAGATATGTAGCAGATTTTGTCTCTAAAATGTAGCACATAAAAAACATTCACCCTTGATTATATTGAGCATGTTGAATTGATAACAGATACTCTTGATTTTTGGGCACTAGACTTAGATTTAAATTTTCATGGTTGTAGCTCCACTTGTATTTTTAGATTACTGTGTTTGTAGTAGCTCCTCCATGCTTTGTCAATCTCTGCACATTCTGGAAATGACTTCTACATATTGTAATTCTTGTTCAATCTGTCCATATTTGTCTGCCTAGACCCATGCAAATTATTCTTTAAAAATACACTTTGAATGATAGAACAATTCTCCTAAACAGTGTATTTTTTATTGTTTCCCTTTCAAATACAGTGATGTATAAACTTCACTTAATGCAACATTTGCACTCTTAGCCAAAACGAAACTGGTTGTCTTTGTTGAATCATTTGCTACTCTTTATCAAGCATACTGGTTACTATACTAATGCTTTTCATATTCCATTCTAATGGAAATCTGGAACACTCTTCATGCTCAACTATCCTTACGTGTTTATGCTCTTCTAACTAGCACTCTTCATGCATTTTTATGCTCCATTTAATAAAACTATCTTATGCCTTGCTCTCTTCCCAAATGAAAATCTGAAATAGTGCTCTTTGTTGAGGTATTATGTATGCCTATTCACTATCACCATTGTAAGACAGAACGCGCTACTGCTCCAAAATAAAAAAATATGAAACTGCATTTAATGTGAACAGACCTTAAACAACAAACAATACTATGGAAGCAATATCAAACTGTACAACAATATTTGAGATGTGCAATTATGAAAATGATGTATTCTAGTTGAATTGATTGAGCTCATTTAAGTCTATTGTTCACCTGTAGCTTTCAAGAAGCATACTACTTGATTGTTATGAGTGAACAGTTAGCTTGATGGCTTTGATAAATGAACTCTCCTTTACTCTTTTAGTTATATAGTTCAAATGGACATGATAATTGCACTTCTTCTCTCAGCCCCATCTGTAATGTATAAGTGGCAGCATGCTGAGCTCTACCCTTGTGGGAGCCCATTTTTTCCCACATGCTTGGTCTTTAAAAGATAATAAACCACATGACTTTTCCTATACCTGCACAAGGAAACAAACAATGTTAGCATAAAAACAATATATGATGATGATATTTTCTCTTTTTAGTTCATGTTTTCATTCCTTCCTTTAGTTGATTCCATGCATTTTGAAGATTCAATTATATGTCTATTGGTAGAGCTTGTAGTATAACTCATATCTAGAGCTCTTAATTGACACCCCTCTCAATCTCTCGTAGGCACACTCAGGAGCGGAAGTAGGATGAAGCAAGAAATAGCATCTTAACCAAAGATGAAGAATCAAGAAATAATGGATATGTCTTCTGCTATCTACTTTCTCATTTCTTTTACCTTCAGCTGTAGAATTTACTTTCTGCAATGAATGGAATTAGCTAGAAGCACGACTTGTGTGGATATTTAAGTTTCTTCTTTCATTTCCATTCTGAAAGAAAAGCATTAAAATGCAATGTTGTACTTTTCATTTGTATTCTTGCAATCAAATTAACATATGTAATGTGAATCATTTCATGAAATAAACGAAAGCATTCTATTATGCTTAATCATTTGTATATTCAGTGATGTACTCCATTTGATTTTGCAAAAAGCATGAGTAATACTTCTGAAATTTAGCTTCTCGAAACACTTGCATAACTGCCACTTGATAAAAGATAAATAAAGTGTAAACAACACTTGAGCATAAATAGAAATAACTATTCTTTCCACCTTAAGGTATAACAATATTTAATCAGCTCCACCAATTGAGCTGTAGCAAAAAATTGGTAACATTTTGGTGATTTCCGCTAAATGCTTGCCAACTAAGCATTAGATCAATTTCCTTTTAAAACTCCATTGGGCATGGAGTCAAATATTCCCGCTTCAAAACTTAGAAAACTTGAATAGAAACACTTGAAACAACAGCAAAAAAAATGAAACAATGCAGAAATAAAACTAACAAGCCCTGATGGCCAACAGAACATGCACAGCAGCGCTTAGGGAAAAGAAAACTACTGAAAAGAAATGTGCGTAACACACTTATTTGCAATACTATTCTACTTATAATTTACAAGATAGAACTTATCTCAAAGGTAATTTTTTTAGGTGGATCCCATTAACTGGGATAGACAACACCTCTCCAGTCAACTTAGAAATTTGGAAAGCGTTGTGCTCCTTGCACTCCGTGACCACATAAGGCTAGTCCCAAATTGCATCGAATTTGGAATGTCGTCCAAGTTTGCTCTTATATTTATTCCATTTGAAGACCAGATCACCAATAATGAACTCTCGTGGTCTTGCTCTCTTATCAAAAGAGCTCTTCATCTGAGCTTGATGTATCTTAAGTTGTCTTAATGCTTCCCTTCTAGTTTCCTCAAGGTCTACCAGCTCTACAAATCTCACTTCAAGAGGCTACTCATTCAACAATTCTAGCTCCTTAACGAAACTCAAAGTAGGCAGCTCAATAGAAACCGGTAACTTAACCTCTTTGCCATAAGCAAGTACATAGGGAGAACAACCAATGGCCCTTTTAGGAGTCACCCTGTCAGCCCAAAGATCTAACTTTAGCTTTTCATGCCATGTTCGTTGATTGTCCTCAATTGTCTTCTTAATTATCCAAATTAGATTCTTATTTGTAGATTACACCTGACCATTGCCCTGCGGATAATAATTAGAAGACGTGTTCAAATAAATTTTATTCCTAATTGACCAATCATAAATTATTAAACTGATAAAATCCAAACCATTGTCAAAGATTATTGAATCTGGAGTACCAAATCTCGACACTAAGTCTTGATAGAAATTAAGCACAGAAGTCTCATTTGCTTCTTTTAAAGCAAATGCCTTGGTCCATTTAGTAAAATAATTTGTTGCACTAAGTATCCACTTATGACCTGCACTTGAAGGAGGGTTGATTGGCCCAATAAAATCTAAGCCCCACTTGGCAAAGGGTTGTTCCACTTGAATCAGATGCAGAGGCAGAGCTGCAAGTCTCTATTTTCCAGAAAATAAAGCACATTTTTCACATCTTCTGACCCAAGCAATAGCATATTTAAATAGATTTGGCCAGTAATAACCATCCCGCATAATTTTCAAGGTTGTTTTTCTTGCAATAAAGTGGCCTCCTGAAGGCCCATCATGAAATTCTACTAAAAGCTTATCGACTTGATCACCTAGCTGAATGCACCTTAATAAAACACCTTCAAAGTCTCTCCTATACAGAATGCCATCAATAATTGCAAAAGGAATAGCCTACAATCTGTAATATCTTTTTTTTTCTCTATCTAAGCCTTCGGGGCACTCACCAGTTTGTAAATAGTGCATCATTTGTTGCAACCAAGTAGCAGAAAAAATTGGAACAACAACTGCATCATCATTGTTTAGCACTTTGTCAACATTTTCAACTTAGTTTAAACTATTGTCTTCATTTCTAGCAATCTGTTCACACAAACCCTTGCCTCTAACAAGCTTAGTTACCTTCATATCAACATCAAATTCCATTACCTTGGTTATCCAACCAACACGCTTATCATTAATATCTTTGTTAAGTAAGAAATCTTTAACAGTTGAATGAGAAACCAACAAGTGAATTTTTCTATTTGATAGCATATGCCTAAAGTTTTTTAGGCTTCTTACAACAACAAAAACATGCTTCTTGAGAAAAGAATACTTCAACTCATAATCATGTAATACCTGGCTGAAAAATGCCACAGGTTGCTCCAAACCTTCATCGTTTTGCTGGCAAAGCATAGTATAAATAGTATCAACTCCTCCAAATGCATAAAGAATGAAATCTCTATCATACCTCCGATTAATGAGGGTAGGGGCAGCCACAAGGGCTTCCTTAATCTGCTCAAAACTTCTCTTACCCTCCTTGGTCTAGCAGAAAGGCATATTCTTTTTAAGCATAGAAGTGAGAGGTTGCAGCAAAGCTACAATATTTAATATGAACCTCCTCACAAAATTTATTCTTCCAAGAAAGCTTTACAAGACTTTCTTGTGAGCTGGTAAAGGTAATTCAAGAATTTCAGAGACTCTTTTAGAGTCTATAGAAATACCTTGTTTTAAAACAATATGCCCAAGGAGTTTCCCCTCATGTACAGAAAATATACACTTCTTTGGGTTGAGAGACACCCCGAACTCTCTGCATCTATGGAAAATCTGCTCTAAATGATCAAGATGCTCATTAGCATTTCTGGAAAAAATAGTAATATCATGTAAATATACTAGAATGAACTTGTTCATAAGGCCGTGAAAGGCCATGTCCATTGCTCACTGAAAAGTTGCTCGAGCATTGGATAAGCTGAAAGGAATCATTTTGTAGGCCATCATGCCCCACTTAGTTGTGAATGTTGTTTTGAACTGATCATCTTGCTTTACCAGAATCTGGTTGTAACCTGAGTAACCATCTAGCAAAGAAAATTTGTCAGAACCAGAAACTCCCTACATAATTTTCTCCATGGAAGGGAGTGGGTAGTGGTCTTTCAGTGACACTTTATTTAAATCTCAAAAATTGACACACAATCTAATTTCACCACTTTTCTTCCTAACTGGAACTAAGTTTGACACCCAAGAAGTATACTTGATAGGAAAAATAATACCACTCTCAACTAATTTATTAAGTTCAGCTTTCATAAGGTGTTCTAATTTGGGATTAAGAGGTCTTTGTTTCTGCCTTATTGGTTTTGCATCAAGTTCTAGTTCAATAGTATGATGGGCTAGTTCGGGGTCAAAACCTTTCAAATCCTTGTACTCCCAAGCAAAAACATCACTAAATTTCTGGCATAACAGAATAAATGCTTGTTGTTCCTCTTTATTACATACCTTTCCTAGCTTGAGAAGCTTGCCCTTGAAGATTTCAATTGCTTCATAGTGTTCTTCTTTAACAGTCAGGCTACAAGTTTGTCTTTCCGCACTTGGTCATCTGAGTTGAACACATATTCCAAGGTCACCAAACCTTTTGGCAGCTTGTTGCTCTTCAACTGCATAATCTAGTTATCATACTGTTCCTACCACTTTTGTTAGTTTCCATCTACAAACTTAGCTTCAACAATTAAAAAATTTACAATTTGCTCATCGCTGTCAAAAACCTACCAACTCACATTATTGTCAGGTACAGAAGGTCTGACCACTATTTTTACATATTGGTGTGCCTCTAGTTTGTGAATTTCATTTGGAATATCAAATTGGGCTCCTATGGTAGCGAGCCTATCAGCATGCTTATTTTCATTTCAAGGAACTGAAACAATATTAAAAGCATCAAAATCTTCCATTAAATCCCATACACGATGCTTATATTTCTTAACCAAGTCATTTTTTATAGCATTCATATTTCTGATCTGATTTACTATTAGCTTTGAATCACCATAAACTTGTAAGCATTTGATACCTCTCTTCCAAGCCCATTCGAGGCCATGCACCAACACTTCGTATTTAGCTGTATTGTTTGAATAGCTAAAAGAAAATCTGCAAGCTAAAAAGTATTTATCACCCTCTGATGAAATCAGCATAGCTCCACCTCCAGCACCTATACTGCTTCTCAAACCATCGAAGTAAAGCTTCCAAAGCTCATTTTCTATTTTTGCAAACTGTTCCTCCTCTTTACAAAGATTAGGCATATCAAAATCAAGTTCACGAATCATATAAACTCCTAATCCTATCTCATCTATGTGTTGAAAAGGATCAAGCTCATGATCTTTGGCTACCCATTCATCTAGATTCATACTTTCTATAGGGGTATTGCAGTCTGAGGTCATGGTTGTTCCTCCAGTACAGGGGTGGCATAGAGGTTAGCATGTATAGGATTTAGAGAATATGGTTCGATATGGTCTTTGGCTAGAGGTTTAGACTTTATGGTCACCTTTGTACCATACCTTGTTCTAAAAAACAAATGAGACCAATCAGAGGATAAAAGCCCACCTAGCTTGGTTGTAAAATCCCTCGAGAGACAAATGGCGAAGTGCGGTGGAAAATCAATAACATGTATATCCTGATGAATAGAAAAGTTCGGGGATGCATGCAAGGTAAGTGCCAAGTTCTTGATTATACCAGTGGTTTTAACAGCAGACCCATCTAATTGAACTACACCTTTATGGGGATTAGGCTCATAAACAAGACCTAACTTATTGGCCAAACTCTTAGGCATGACTGAACTACTAACACCAGAATCAACCATACAATTATGAACAATCTTATTGCCAATAATCAGACTTAAATAAAATGGGGGAGGCTTTACCTCTTTATTCTTCTGGTCATTCTTAACCTCTAGATCATTTGTGAGCACAGCTTTAGCAACTCCTTGATTAGTATCATCAAAAATAGATAACTCAGCTAAAACATCTTGCAACAAAATTTTCTGACCTGGGATGTGCAAAGCATCTAATACAAACATATTGGCATTAGCTTTTCTAAGGTGTTCAACAATATTGAAAGAAGTGAGATTTACCTTCTGCTGGTTTTTTGTGACAGCAGCATCATTTTGCCTCTGCAAAGGCTGCAAATGCATCTTTGACTGTTCCTTGCCAGGTATTTCTTGGCTTCTTTGCAGAATTTGCATCTTAGGCTGCGCTGCAGCGTTAACATTTGATGAAGAAATGGGTTGCTTACTATTTGTAGGCTGTTGCTGTGAATTTCCAGCTTGCTGCCCCAAATCCATAGCTCTCTTTTTTGATCTAGTATTGGCCGAAATAGGAGAATTTTGTTGATCTTTGTCATTCACGCCATAGAACTCAGAAGTCTTCTAGTTCGGCAAGGCAACTTCCACGTTATCTTGTTGTTCTTGATTCTAATCTGCAACATTTTCTGAACCAGCATAGCTATTCTAAACCATTAAGGCCTGATTTCTCATGCCATTAGCACACACTGATTGGTTATGGGGCTGATTGCACGGATAACACCAATCGCAATCCTGGGCAATATTATTCTGAGGCACAAATTCCTTTGATGAATTGGCTACATTTGGATTGTATGGTTGGAATGGTCTTGGGTTAAAACTCCACTTTTGGCCCTGATAATCATTTTGAAAGGTAGGCCTATTTGGTTGGTTCTGCTGATAAGTGGCTTGATAAGGCTTATGTTCCTAGCCAACTTACTTCTTTATGTTCACGAGGTCATTTCCGAAGGTCTTAAGTATGCTTTTAATCTCCTAAAGCTCTTGGCTTTGGGCTAGATCAGCAATCTCTTGGGCTACACAATGATAACCTATTATTGGAATGGGCGGGACAACAACTAAGGAGGTAAAGCAATAGGTAACCTATTATTGGAACGGGCGGGACAACAACTAAGGAGGTAAAGCAATAGGAATAGATGGTTGTATTTCAAGAAACAAAGGCATAGGAGGTATAGGGGTTATATCTCTAGCTTGGATGAGTCAATTTTTGGCTCTAATGGCGATGTCATAAGCGTTAGGGAGTGTATGCCCACCCATAGATTGGATCATAATCGAAATCTTACTATTTAAGGCTTTTAAATAAAACAAAAAAGTATGAGCTGGTAAAGGCTTTACCATTGCAGGAATTATGTCCCATGTTCTCTAAAATCGGTAGTTGAAATCAGCCAAGTGCACATGTGGTGCCCTCTAAATGGTGCTCAATTGCTCTAACAGAGACAAATTAACAGATTTATCAGCAAAATATTGATACAAGCCATTACCTAATGCATCCCATGTTGCAATTGAGTTGGATGTGAGGCCTCTAAACCATTGCAATGCTTTCCCTTTGAGTGATTCAGCTGAGAGTCTTAACACAATGTTCTCTTGCATGATATTGTGAATTGAGCATAGGGTAGCCACATCATGAATATGATCAATCGGTGTTGTGTGATCCTCCCCAGTGAAGTATGGTAGGCTTCTAAGGGCTGCAACTGGGATGTCATCATGTTGAGCAATGTCTAATGGACTACTTCCATTAAAAGGCACAAACGAGTGTTGCCATTGGCGGTGCTTGTGATATTGGAACCGAGATTCCTGGTGATAAAATCAAAGAGCTAAAAATAGGTGTTGATTTTGACCTTGCAGGAGTTTCAAACAACTTGTTTTTCTACCTCTTCGTCATGGTCGGGACAACTATCGATATTCGAAAGGTGCAGGATTTGATCTAGTTTGAACCTTTCTCATGCACAGGTTGCACTAAGTCTGCATGTAAAATAATAACCAGAGCCACCAAGTATATTGAAATAGGCCTCTAAAAGGATGAATAACCTACTGCATACACCAAACAACAACTTTAAAGCATTAAAAACTTCTCTGAAATTGATTTTTAGAGTCCCACCAGGCGTGCCAAAAAATGTTATCAGTAAGATTTGCAACCTACTAGAAATGAAAGTTCAACAATCTACTGACACATGGAAATGTTATCAAGTTGTGGGTAACTCTTTGCTAAAACAAATCTCCAAAGTGAGTTGGTTCTCCGAATGATGGGATCCTATTCTAACTAATTTTTTGGGAAAAGGGATAGAGAAAATGACTAAAATGAAATCCTCTCTAATGTGATCTCAACTTAATAATGACTTTGATATTTCACCCACAAACAATCTTCAAAAAAAAAGCAATGACCTCACAATCTCTCATGAACATCAGTACAAAATTGATTTGCATGAAGATCTAAACCTAAACACAACATGCAACCTGCATTAAATGAACTTTTTGTATCAATAATCTGCAATATTAGGACATAAAAAGGATCTGTAAAATAGAATCACAATATGAACATCATACTAAAACTGCAAATAGAGACAAAAATTGGAGATAGGAATGTTGTTTTTATTGGATGAAGGAGTCAAAACTCTCAAAACCTAAGTACAAAGAAGTTTACAAGATCAAAAATGTGTAAGAGCAAGAAACTAGAATCTGAACTAAAAAAGCATTAATTTTTCACAAGATATATCTCCAAAACCCTAATCTGAGCTCAAGAAGAAAGCTCAAGAAAAGGTATCAAAAATTGCCTCAAAAGTCTACACAAAAGCAGAAAAAACACACTTTTTGCAAAAACATACTGAAAGTCTCTCAAAATAGGCCAAATTGCTTTTAAAGCAAAAAAAACACCTTATCTCTCCAACAGGAATCTCAAATCTGACCAAGGAAGAAAACAACATCAATATGCTTAAAATAGCAAAGGAATGAAACAACTTGTTTTATCCTTGCTTTACATAGCTTGCGGATCTTATTTTACTTCTATTTTTTGCAATTAAAGATTCTTTTGAAAATCTTTTGCAAAAACACCACCTTATTTCTCCATTTACAATATTGATTTTCTCAAAAAATCATAAAATATAATGAACATCTCTTATCCATATCTCCATTTGAAAACAATTTCCCAATCCATAATTGATTTCTAAAAAATCAATCAAAACAAATAACAAAGGCCTAAATATTAAATTGATTTCTTCAAAATCAATAAAAATATAATTCAAGGCATAAATGCCTATTCCTCTAAGGCATAAATATGATGTTTAAAATAAATACCTAAGGCATTGGCTTTGACATACTTTACCTAGCCCAAGACTTAGGAAAATGACTCCTAGTCAAGTGGTCGACCTAAATCATGAATGAGATTTTTCAGCCACATAGAGTATTGACTAAAGTCTGATATTTTTGCAAAACATCATAAACCCTAAGTTTGAATTTGTCAAATAGCCAACATTAAAGGTATTGACTTAACCCATGATGCTCAACCTAACTCAAATTAGGAAAATGGACAAAACCAAACTCAAACCCTAATTTTCACTCATTTCGCACTTTGTATTTTGAAGAGTTTGGGCTCTGCCTGGGAAAAAAGGCACCGCCATGCATGCTAGGGTTTCAACTTGAGAGCTTGGAAATTACAGAGATTTTTATTTCAACTTGGTTGACCCCATCTTCGTGACAAAGGTAAGCTAACTTCTGACATTTTATGACTTCTCCACCGTGTTTTGGAAGGAAAAATGGCCATGAGGCCACGGCCATTAACATATTTCCGATGCATTTATAATTTATGTGTTCCCTTTCTTCTTCTTCTTCATTCTTGGCCTCTATTGTAAGGGCTCGACCCAAGAAAGCATATTGTGTATTCTTCGTATCTAGAACAAAACCCCATACGGGCATTTGTTAATTCTGAAGAAAGCATTCATTTTGTTTTTTTGTTGAAAACCCCATGTGGGTAAGCTGGAAATTGTGAAAATTTTGCTTTGATAAACAACCTCAATATGGGTATTCTTCATTTCAAATAAATCTATATTTATACTGTGTTTTTCGGTTAAAACCAATATGGCCCATTGTAATATGAAGAAATTTGAGTTTTCAAAACAAACCCTATATGGGTATTTGAGAAAATGAAAGAAAACCATGTTTGTCTGATCTAGAGCTTGACCCATGACATTATCTCACCTTTTTTGTAACTTCATTGTGAAAGTCTTGTGTTTTAACGAGACCCCATATGGGTTCAATTCATTCTAAAAGCAATTCGCTTACTTCTATACTTAATGCAACAAACCCAACACGGGTACTCAGTATTCTTTTGAAGAAAAATGTTCATTTCTGATTAGAGCTCAACCCACCATGATTTTCTACTTCTTTTGTAGCTTCTTTCAAAACCCTTACATGGGCATTCAATATTTTGAAAGAATCTTATTTTGATACACTTAAAAAAAATGAACTTGACCTACCATTCTATAAGTTCTGCATTTATGAAACCCCATGGGTATCTCTGAAAATTGTAGTATCTATATTTAAATCTCAAAACCTCAATGTGGGTATTCTAAAAAAATGAATGAAATCTAGATTTTTTTGAAAACTCTATGCCAAGATATGTAGCAGATTTTATCTCTGAAATGTAGCACATTAAGAACATTCACCCTTGATTATATTTAGCATGTTGAATTGATAATAGATACTCTTGACTTATGGGCACTAAACTTAGATTTAAATTTTCATGGCTGTAGCTCCACTTGTATTTTCAGTTTACTGTGTTTGTAGTAGCTCCTCCATGCTTTGTCATTATCTGCTCGTTCTGGAAATGACTTCTACATATTGTAATTCCTGTTCAATCTGTCCATATTTGTCTACCTAGACCCATGCAAATTATTCTTTTAAAATACACTTTGAATGAAAAAATAATTGAATGACAGAACAATTCTCCAAAACAGTGTATTTTTTATTGTTTCCCTTTCAAAACTAGTGATCTGTATAAACTTCACTTAATGCAACATTTGCACTCTCAGCCAAAATGAAACTAGTTGTCTTTGTTGAATCATTTACTACTCTTTATCAAACATACTGGTTATTGTATTGACACGTGTCATCTTCCATTCTAATGCAAATCTAGAACACTCTTCATGCTCAACTGTCCTTACATGTTTATGCTATTCTAACTGGCACTCTTCATGCATTTTTATGCTCCATTTAATAAAACTGTCTTATGCCTTGCTCTCTTCCCAAATGAAAATCTGAAATAGTGCTCTTTGTTGAGGCATTATGTATGCATGTTCACTATCACCATTGTAAGATAGAACACTGCTGCTCCAAAACAAAAAAATATGAAACTACATTTAATGTGTACAGACCTTAAGTAGCAAACAATACGATGGCAGCAATATCAAACCATACAACAATATTTGAGATTTGCAATTATGAAAATGATGTATTCCAGTTGAATTGTTTGAGCTCATTTAAGTCTACTGTTCACCTGTAGCTTTCAAGAAGCATTCTACTTGATTATAATACGTGAACAATCAGCTCAATGGCTTTGATAAATGAACTATGCTTTACTCTTTCAGTTATATAGTTCAAATGAACATGATAATTGCACTCCTTCTCTCAACCCCATCTATAATGTATAAGGGGCAGCATGTCGAGCTCTACCTGTAGACACCTAAAAATGACCTAGGCCTACAAGCTTCATTTTTACCACTTTCGTCATAGCATAATTATGTCATATAATTATGTCCTTGGTCCACATTCAACTATTGATTAAATAATTCATAATTATTTAATTAATTCATGTCAGTTATTCCTCTTGATTATTAAATAAATAAATTTTATTTATTTATTAAATACGTCATTAATTGTCTAAGTCTTCCTTTAATTAAATAAATTTCTTAATTTATTCAATTCCCCTTTGTCATTTAATTCTTCTTGATTATTAAATAAATAAATTTCATTTATTTATTTATTACGTCACTGATTGTCTTAATTAAATAAATTGATTAATTTATTTAATTAATTGGTCTTATCTCCTAAATTAAATAGTTAAATTTAATTATTTAATTGCTAATTAATATTCTTCCCATTTTAAATAAATTAAATTATTTAAAATGTCATGTCAATCCTAACTGTTAGTCCTTTTTGATAAATAATCTGAAAAAGATTACTTATTATCTCTCAAAATCCATAATTTGAATTATTTTAATTCGAATCAGTAATTAATCTTCTAAAAATCAAGCAATCGGGCAAATTCTTGATTTTTCAAATCTTATCTTCAGTCCAAATTTTATCTCTTTGATTTTTCGAATCTGGCAAATCAGGCAATCTTATCTTCTTGATTTTTCAAAAATATTCATTATCTAATTAATTTGTCTCATTTATTCTCCACCGTCGATCTATTTTTATTCTGACCGTTTGATTAAGGATTTTTCCCTAACCCTAATTAGGGATTCTTGGGTGTAATCTGGATCATTCGTTTTAGGGTCTCATCACTAATTTATCTCGTCCATCCGTTCGAAATGGCCTTTTCTATAAAATTCCATTTCCTTCTCATTTTTGGGGGGTGTTGAGATTTTACGTAATTACTATAGGCATTCATTTACTTAGCTTCACATATTTTGTCATACGCATTTGATTAATATTGGCATTTGTTTTAGATATAGACAAAAACATTGGCAAAAAGTCCTAAAAAAAAGACAAAAACATTGGCAAAAAGTCTTGAAAAAAGACAAAAACATTGGAAAAAGTCCTAAAAAAAAGACAAAAACATTGGCAAAAAGTCCTGAAAAAAGACAAAAACATTGGCAAAAAGTCCTGAAAAAAGACAAAAACATTGGAAAAAAGTCCTAAAAAAAGACAAAAACATTGGCAAAAAGTCCTAAAAAGAGACAAAAACATTGCAAAATGTCCTGAAAAAAGAGACAAAAACATCATAAAAAGTCCTGAGGAAAGACCTAAAAATCGTAAAACGTCCTGAAGAAAACATTAAACAAAAATTAATAGACCACTCGAAGAACATAAACATCTAGTCATTTCTGGTCAAAGTCAATCATGTCAAAACAGTCTTCGTCATCTGTCGAACTACGTTGTCTCTGCGCACTTGCTACGTAGGCAAGACTCACATTTTGAGTCCCCGAGACATTAGGTCTGTCCTTTTAGGTTTGTCAAAATAAAATCATGACGCAATCTTTGCTCATCAAGACAAAGTCATTGGTCACGTCGAACTACGAGGTCTCTGAGTGCATGATGTAGGCAAGGCCATCTATCGATGAGCCCCCGAGGCCGCACTAGGTCAGTCTATTAGGGTTCATGGCATCACACTGGCACACATGTCAAAAAGTCTTCAAGACAACATGAATCTTTCCCAAATGAACAAAACTCATCATGACAATCATTATCACAGCAAGACAATCTCATCGGCACATATCATCATGACAATATCGACATATGGCCAACACAAGTCAAACTCAGTCAAAACAAGTCAAACTTAGTCAAAACAAGTCAAATTATCGCAACTAGTCAAAATATCAACTCTTGGTTACCTTTCAGATGGGTCCTTCTGAAGAATAACCTCTATCATTGGTGCCTTAGGATGTGTCCTTCCTAGGCATTGTCCCTATTATTTGACATTTTCGAGGAATCCTTTCTGACACTTAAGGATCATTCCTCTCGACAACAACGTTCTTTCAGATGTGTCCTTCTGAAGAACAAAACTCTGACATTGGTGCCTTAGGATGTGTCCTTCCTAGGCATCGTCCCTATCATTTGACATTTTCGAGGGATCCTTTCTGACACTTAAGGATCATTCCTCTCGACAACAACGTTCTTTCAGATGTGTCCTTCTGAAGAACAAAACTCTGACATTGGTGTTTTAGGATGTGTCCTTCCTAGACATCGACATTATTCAGGATGTGTCCTTCCTGAATATGGCAACCTTCGGCATTTTTCATCTTGGCATCATTTAAATTTACATTGACACATCAATGCACTCGGCATCCAGATGCACTTGGCAAACACTTGGCATTTGTTTTTAGTTTTTATCATGATATTAGTTTTTCAGCGAGATCCCACTAAGCAGGATTTAGAGAAGCAGTGACGTATCATGTCAATTGACACGCATGACTACTAGTTTCTCAGCGAGGTCCTGATTTTGGGATTTAGAAAAACAATGACATATCATGGTAAGGACTCTTTCTTTTTGTATTTTGACAATCATGCTACTAGTTTCTCAAGGATGTCCTGGAAATAGGATTTAGAGAAGCAGCGACGTTCCATGATTTGTCCTTGTCTTTTTTTTCTGCATGTGGTTGATTATGGCAAAAAGATTGGGGCAAGCTCGCTCCTAGTATGAGTCATGATCATCCTTGTCTGTGACTATTTGTCTTACGCGATGGTACAACCTTGCACACCTTCATCTATATCATATCATGGTGTTTCTTGGCCATTACAATAGTCCACCCAATGATGATTAAGAGCAATAAATATTAAGGTCCTATGGCAATGTTTTGAAGGATTTGGTCTAGGAATTAACATGCATCTTCTTTAGTCTTGTCATCTTCTCTCACCCATCTCATATAAGCATTGCATTCACATCATTTGCACTAACATTTCTTTGTCTATGCATATTCTAGTCTTTTCATCAATTTCGAGAGCACACCCATGTTCTTCAAACCTGTCTGTCCTCTCGAGGGGGCATACCACAACCCTCCTCGTCATTCTTCTTCATCTTATTTTGCACTAGGGCATTTTTTGACTTATTTTCTTTGTCACAATGTGACATGCTACATTATGACAAAGAGGGGCAAAATGTAGACACCTAAAAATGACCTAGGCCTACAAGCTTCATTTTTACCACTTTCGTCCTAGCATAATTATGTCATTTAATTATGTCCTTGGTCCACATTCAACTATTGATTAAATAATTCATAATTATTTAATTAATTCATGTCAGTTATTCCTCTTGATTATTAAATAAATAAATTTTATTTATTTATTAAATACGTCATTAATTGTCTAAGTCTTCCTTCAATTAAATAAATTTCTTAATTTATTTAATTCCCTTTGTCATTTAATTCTTCTTGATTATTAAATAAATAAATTTCATTAATTTATTTAATAAGTCACTGATTGTCTTAATTAAATAAATTGATTAATTTATTTAATTAATTGGTCTTATCTCCTAAATTAAATAGTTAAATTTAATTATTTAATTGCTAATTAATATTCTTCCCATTTTAAATAAATTAAATTATTTAAAATGTCATGTCAATCCTAACTGTCAGTCCTTTTTGATAAATAATCTGAAAAAGATTACTTATTGTCTCTCAAAATCCATAATTTGAATTATTTTAATTCGAATCAGTAATTAATCTTCTAAAAATCAAGCAATCGGGCAGATTCTTGATTTTTCAAATCTTATCTTCAGTCCAAATTTTATCTCTTTGATTTTTCGAATCTGGCAAATCAGGCAATCTTATCTTCTTGATTTTTCAAAAATATTCATTATCTAATTAATTTTTCTCATTTATTCTCCACCGTCGATCTATTTTTATTCGACCGTTCGATTAAGGATTTTTCCCTAACCCTAATTAGGGATTCTTGGGTGTAATCTGGATCGTTCATTTTAGGGTCTCATCACTAATTTATCTCGTCCGTCTGTTCGAAATGGCCTTTTCTATAAAATTCCATTTCCTTCTCATTTTTGGGGGGTGTTGATATTTTACGTAATTACTATAGGCATTCATTTACTTAGTTTCACATATTTTGTCATACGCATTTGATTAATATTGGCATTTGTTTTAGATATAGACATAGGCATTGGCAATAGTCATAGGCATATCAAATCCTTCGAATCTTGTTGTAGGGCTTAGGCATTTTAGATTGCTCAAAAGTACAAATTTGAGGGCAACATTATCCAACAAGCAAGAAGGTGTAACGAAGATCAATCATGGAAGATGGAGACTCTTGGTGATATATTTCCTTTTCGTTTTCATTGATTTCCTTTGTACTTCGTTATATCATTGGATTTTTATGTTATTTGATCTAACAATCTAACAATCTGATTTTCCCTTGATTACACTACCCTTGTGGGAGCCCCTTTTTTCCCACATGCTTGGTCTTCAAAAGATAATCAGCCACATGACTTTTCCTATACTTGTACAAGGAAACAAACAATGTTAGCATAAAAAAATATATGATGATGATGTTTTCTCTTTAGAGTTCATGTTTTTGTTCCTTCCTTTAGTTGATTCCATGCATTTTGAAGAGTGAATTATATGTCTATTGGTAGAGCTTGTAGTATAACTCATATCCAGAGCTCTTAATTTACACCCCTCTCAATCTCTTGCAGGCACACTTAGGAGTGGAAGTAGGATGGAGCAAGCAACAACATCTCAACCGAAGATGAAGAATCAGACAATGATGGATATGTCTTCTGCTATCTTCTTTCTCATTTCTTTTACCTTCAACTGTAGAATTTACTTTCCGAAATGAATGGAATTAGCTAAAACCACAGCTTGTGTGGATATTTAAGTTTCTTCTTTCATTTCCATTTTGAAAGAAAAGCATTAAAATGCAATGTTAAACTTGTCATTTGTATTCTTTCAATCAAATGAACATATGTAATATGAATCATTTCATGAAATAAATGAAAGCATTCTATTATGCTTAATCATTTGTATATTCAGTTCTGTACTCCATTTGATTTTGCAAAAAACATGAGTAATACTTTTGAAATTCAGCTTCTCAAAACACTTGCATAATTGCCACTTGATAAAAGATAAATAAAGTGTAAACAACACTTGAGCATAAACAGAAATAATTGTTCTTTCCACCTTAAGATATAATAATATTTAATCAGCTCCACCAATTGAGCTGTAGCAAAAAATTGGTAACACTACCAAAAATAATAAAATTTCAAAATATCTTCTTGAGGAAGTTACACTTTCCAGAAGATTCTAGGACGGTTACACTTTCCAGAAGATTCTAGGGCAGTTACACCTTCCAAATAAAGGATGTAAAGGGGGACTTTAGAAGGGACGCCTGACTAGCGTAGATGGTGGCTCTAATATGCATACTTGCAGATTTATGTAATCAGAAAGCCCATGTGATGGAAAATATAATGATGTAATTTCACTTTCATTTCAGTGATAATAGAAAATATTTGCTTTCCTTCTTGCATTTTGTTTGTGCCATTATCTGTTGTTTTTGTGATTTTTAGATTGTAAGGGGAGTGTCCTTCATCATCAGAGATCAAAAAAGAAAACTTGTATGGTCTCTAGGAAAAGTTGACTAGCTCTTGGTCAGATGACAATAGCGTGGCACACTGTGGTTTCATATGGTCTGAAAGTACAGCTTGTAGATAGAAACACATAGAGCCTACAAATTGTCTGGGACTAAAATCTGAATATTTGTTAAACTAACAGAATGCTAAAAGAAAGGAAATGACAAAAACAAGAAGAAAACTAACATACAAGTATTCAAAATAAATTAGACGAAATGATGAAAGAAAGAAAGAGAAACTCATGAAAGGTCTAGTGTTGTGAAGCCTCCTGCAATGCTCCTGAATGAACAACCTTCACACATGGAAACAATGAAAAATTTTGGGGCTGTATTAGGGATTTCCTCAATAAAACCCATGTTTCAGTGTTTCCACCTCCATGAACAACAAAGAAGTTGAATAGATAAAGAAATAGACAATAAATAATATAGAATAATAAGATAAAGAAAGTAGACACATTAAAATGTAAATATGCTACCAAAAAAGTATAATAATGTAATTAAAAGCAAATCTTGACCCTCCCTTTGACAAGCACACAAAGCTGAAAGAGAGTGCAATAGTTGAGAGAGTCTAGATGACAATGTAAGAGCCAAGAATTGTTTAGGAAATCTTGAGAATGATGGTGTAGAAGTGATGTAGAAGAGTGAAGAGTGTAGAATGAGAGAGTGTTCAAGTTACAAGAATGAAGATTGTGAGAATGAGAATGAATGAGATTGTGAAAGAATTAATTTGAATGAAGAAATGCATGCAAGAGTGTCATTTTCGGGGGGTTTTGCAACCACAGAGGCATTACACTTCATAGGTAAGTAGAAGTGTAATATTCCAATGGCTACAAACTTGAGAATTTTATCAGGATGTTTGCATGATGTGCAGACATTTGCATGTCGTAGAAGCATCCTCAAAAAAAATCACCTAGGGATTGAAAATGAAGGGGTTTAAGGACAAATTTGAAGGTGAGAAAAAGGTGGATTTGCATTATCATCTTTATTGAGCTAAAGGAAGGGTTATTGTTGATGGCCAAAATAATACATGCAACATAGGCTGAGATATAATCTCTAACCTCTCCTAAAAAAAGGTACTTTATCATAGGATTATTAACCTTCCCATGTCTTGGGAATGGGTCACAATTATCTGTCTAGATAAGCGATCAATAGGGCTATAATGTTGAAGGGGCCTACTGATATTTTATCACAAACTAGCGTATTTTATTAATTAAAATAATCTAACAACTATTCAAAGAAAATCAAAAGGTAGGATAATGAATGGAAGAGAGAAAGAATGTATATTAATTAAATTAACTAGATTCATGATCCTTCAAAGAATTTTCAAAAATTGTACAATAAACAAGCTTACAATTGAACACATTTACATTCATTCACAATGCAAGGTTAAATGTGTATTTCATTCCATTCATTATAATTTAAACACATAACAGATAAATTTTATTCCTTTGAAGAATCATAAATCATAGATAACAAGAAGAATACTATTCAAGAGAATAATCGAAAGATGTTGAATCTAGCTAATTTTAATAAAAAAAATTAAGCAACATCTCTTACAAATCCAACAATTTCATTGGTGTATGTTTGTATTATTACATTGCTAATGAATTAGTTATGCATCTATGGTAGCTACACGATTGTATCTGCATCTATGGTAGTTTCTCGTAACTCTCCTTTATATTGTATTTTTTCTTATAATGTTTGCATTACATCAAATTCAATCAATGTTTTAAACTTGATCCTTCATATTTTTCAAACATATGGTATCAGAGCGCGTGTGGAAGAACTTGGAGGCATGGAATTGACATTTGAAGGCATGGTGTAGACCTATGATGGCAGTGATATGATTCCTATGTGATTATAGACCTATGATGATAGCGATTAGAAAGATAAGAAGCTCACCTAGAGATAGACGAAAATCCATATCTAGTGTGCATTGACCGAAGATGACATAAGGAGAAGGATGTGAATTTTTGAGTAGTGAATTAGAAATTATAGTTGTGTCTAGAGGTCAATGTCGCATGCCACATTCATTCTTTCTTGAAGCACTCATGCACCGCCTACAATAATTCACTTCCTTGGAGGAGTGTGCCTAGCAACACGGTCTAAATCAGCGTCATACTAGGTAAGATAATATTTTGATTGCCCTTTGATTGGAAATGAAAGGTGGATGAATAGAATTTGGTGAAGCAATTGTAGATTTAGTTTGAAAGAATATATGTTGAGCCGTTATGCTTGAAGACTCTATTAATGGATGATAAGGGACTTTTGCTGTCACCATCATCTTTCTATTGTATGAAATTGTAAAATGTGTTTCATTGAAATGGAGAAAACCCCAAGTTTATTGCATACTTGCACAATAATTAGATAAATAAAAATAGTCTATTGACACAGAAGGCATAAAATTGGTTGGCTGTTGATGAAGCCATTAATGATGATAACTTGGTTTTTTTCTTGCAATTAGAAACCATGAAAAAATTATCTTTGTTCCATGAAGACTCAATACTTATTATGGGAAACAAGACGAAGGATACAATCTGTATTGCTCTAGAAGATGACACTATAATTAACAAGGTTGTGCATTCAAATGCGATTATTTGTACAGAAGATGTGGTTTATGTTCACCAATGTCCCAATGTTAAGTATGGTAAATGCATTCAAGTTCTTTCCATTAATGATACAATCAAGAGTGTCACTAGGAATTTGTTTGATGTATATTTAAAACTATTTGTTGGAAGCTTATTGTCCAGTGAGAAAAGGGGATCTTTTCTAAGTTGTAAGAAGTGAAATGCATAGCATGGAGTTCAAAACAATCTATTTTCTTACTATTAATTTTCGAGAAAGTGAATTTATGATGAGATTTGAACTACTTTTGGAGAAGCTAGATCTAAAGAGGGGATTTCTCTTTAGCTATATCAAGGTCCATTACACTAGAAGTAAGAACATTATAAATTCCATTCAAATTATAGTAATTAGGGCTATCTTTGCAACATTTAATGAGGCCTCCAAAGAATCATCCAAGACATCAAATGGATAAAGTGTAACAAGATCAAATTGGAGGTTGGTAGCACCAAAGGATGGAGGAATTTCTATCATCTCAAGTTAGCTTCTCACTTTGGGATGATGCTTTGCATGAGAAGCATTTTTCGCTTTAAGTTTTTTCTTTTCCTTGTTGTTGCTGACAGATTTGAAGAATACATATATTATGAAGTTTGATTTTTGGAGACAAGTAAGGGGTTTGGTGTAGAGCTCACAATGGATGGTTTTCTAGTGAGAACTTGAGGTTTTAATTGGAATTATACCCTTCTAAGGGTAATTAGACAACTTGATGGATCCATGTGTTTAGAGAGCTCAATATGGATTGTTGTTGAATTATTTAAGAATCTATGATTCGGGAGTTCATGGGAGGAAGAACTTGGGAATTCAACTAAGTGATACACTTTTATGAGGGTCACAAGACATCTTGATGGAGCTCCATCTAATTCGGGATTTGTTTCTTCAAGGAAGATCTTCGTAAAGATGTATATACATTTTGTTATCAACAAGTTTTTCTAGGTAAGCCTTAAGTGGGGCGGGTCCCTTGGAAAAGTGTATAAGAGCTTTTAGAGGATGCATTTTTAGAAACAATATAATAAGGGGGGAATGTTGGCAATATTACATTGCTAACGAATGAGCTATGCGTATATGGTAGTTACAAGGTTGTATCTACATCTATGGCAGTTACCCATAACTCTCCTTTATATTGTATATGTTCCTATAATGTTTGCATTACATCAAATTCAATCAATGTTTTACACTTGATCCTTTGTATTTTTCCAATAGTCTATAGATCCAAAATATCTTTAAACTAACCCCTCTAATAACTAATATAGACAAAATACAAAAAATCTAGAAAGTTCCTATTTTATTGGACCAAAAGTCTTCAACTTTTAATGACGCAGCCACAGTAGGAGGGTCCTCAAGGAGAACAATCCAGACCATGCAGCAAGAGTAATACAATGAAAGCAACATAGAATATGGAGGAAAATGTAGATGCAAATATTCTCATTAATAGAAATCTCAGTTACATTCAGCTGGCAACATTCGGGCTTATAGATTCGGCTCACAGGCCTGATACAACATGCTCAAAAATATAATGTTCTAACATGCTCCTCTATGCAAGTTGAATATCACAATCGAATATTACTTCTCTACTGCTTTTCAAATGATCAGTTACAAGCTTTATATCATATCCACAATTCTGGAAACATCTGCATTGGCCAAAGATCATTACATTCTCCAAGGAAAGAAAATGTAGTGTGTGCAAGAATAGGTCAGCCTCAAATTTGAATTTCTCTTCAACAGGTGCATAGAATGAAGTGTGGACCTATAATGAAGGTTGGGAACACTCCATAGAACATTTAATATCATACCATCGAGATCCGCAAGTCACGAGGATGATCCACAAATGATCATATTAGCTGTTAGGTTCAAAAATTATTCCAGTGCCAATTCAAGAAACTATCATAAAATTCCATAAGCGATAACTTGTCGGAAAAGAATCCAATCACGCTCAAATCTTGGAATAAGGAAAATTAACATGCCCATGATGTACAAAAAGATCCGTAGTTTTAGGTGAGCAAGATGACAAATCCATCAACATGAACTGAGCAAGAAAAAAATAAGAACAAATTTGAAAGAAAATATTTTTGGTCGATGCAAGATTGCCAAGAACCAAGGATGTTCCTACATCAAACATTCAGGGTTATTGAAAAGTGAGTCCGTCACTTTTCCAGGGCTAAAGGAAAACCAAGATGGTCTACCTCAACCTGAGAAATTGAAGAAGAATCCTCTATTGGCATGTCTTTCCATTTCACAAGATATTCTTTGTACTATCCTCCATGAGTCTTTCTCCTATCTCTAACATCCAAAATTTCTTCAATCTCATCTGATTGTTGTTTAGGAAACTGATTTTCCAATTTTGCTTCACTGTCTTTATTGAATTCTCATGGTATTGATACAGATCTACAATATTGAATATAGGTGATATACCCATACCTTCTGGTAGCTCCACTTCATATGCATTTCCTGAATCAAATTTCTTCAAGATCTTACAAGGTCCAGACTTCCTCATCTTTAGCTTGTTGTATGTACCAAGTGGAAATCTCTCCTTTCTCAAATATACCATCACTTCATCCCCAACTTCAAACTCCATATGTCTCCTTTGTTCATCTGTTTATTCCTTATACTTCTGGTTCATGTCTTCCAATTGTTGTTTCACTTGAGTATGCAACTTCTTCATGTGTTCTACAAATTATTCTGCTTTTGCGCTCCTTTTTCCTTCTATACTAATGTCTCTCAATTTTGATATATCTCTAGGATGAACTCCAATAAAAATCTCAAAAGGTGTCTTTCATGTACTCCTATTCATTGAATTATTGTAAGCAAATTCTTCTTGTGCAAGGACTAAATCCCAACTTCCAGCCTTCTCTCTAACCAAACATCTCAGTAAATTCCCTAAACTCTTGTTCACTACCTCTATCTGTCCATCTTTCTGTGGGTGAAATGTAGAACTAAACTTTAGATCTATCTTCAAATTCTTCCAAAGTGTTCTCCAAAAGTAACCAAAAAAATTTACATCTTTGTCTGAAACAATACTCCTAGGTAATCCATGCAATCTAACTACTTCTCTAAAAAAAAAGTCTACTACATGCACTGCATCTATTGTCTTCTTACAAGGTATGAAATGTGCCACTTTAGAAAATCTATCTACCACCACAAATACACAATCATTACCTCTTTATGTCTTTGGCAAACCAAGTATGAAATCCATGTTGATATCTTCCCAAGGTCTCTCTAGAATTGTCAAAGGTTTATACAATCCAACATTCTGACTACTCCCTTTTGCAACTTGAGAAACTCTGCAACTCTGCACAAATTTCTTGACATCCTTAGGAATCTACGACCAAAAGTAATTCTCATTTACCAATGCTACTATCTTATCAATTACAAAGTGTCTTGGCATTCCTCCACTATGCTTCTCCTTCACTAAGTTATCCCTCATTGAACTCCAGGGTATACACAACTAATTGCCTTTGAACAACATGTCCTCCTGAATGAAATAATCCAACCACTAACTTCTATCCTCTGAAACTAGTTTGTTACATTCTCTCCAAGGTTCTGCAAAATTTGGGTCTCCCTCATACAAGTTCTTCAACTCATCAAATCCTAATAGCTCCACTCTCATCTATGTTAGTAAATTCCTTCTCCTACTCAAAGCATCAACAACTCTATTTGATTTTCCACTCTTATGCTTAAAAAAAAAAGTATAACTCCAGGCAGAAACTCTACCCATCTCATGTGTCTCTAATTCAACTTACCTTGACTATTCAAATATTACAATCCCTGATGATCCATATACAACACAAACTCCTTAGGAAACAAATAATGTCTCCACTTCTTCAAGGCTTGAACTATAGCATAAAATTTCTTATCATACACTGAATACCTTCTCCTAGCATCATTCAACTTCTCACTGAAATAAGCTATAGGTCTTCCTTCTTGACTCAATACTGCTCCAATTGCATTTCCACTTGCATCACAATCTACTTGAAATACTTTATTGAAATCTGGTAAAGCCAACATAGGCTACTCACTCACCTTCTACTTCAACAACTCAAAACTTTGATCTGCTCCAGATTTTCATCTTAAATCCTTCTTATCTCCCCTCATTGTTTTTGTCATAGGGCTACAAATAGAACTAAAATTCCTAATGAACTTTTGGTAGAAAATAGCCAATCCATGAAATGATCTTATCTCTCCAATACTATTTGGTGTAGGCCACTCAATAATTTCTTTCACCTTCTTAGGATCCATCTTCAATCCATCCACAGAGATTACAAATCCTAGATATACCAATTCCTCCTTCATGAAACTACACTTCTTAATGTTTATCAACAACTGCTCTTCTCTCAACCTCTCCAAAACTTGTCTTATGTGCAAAAAATTTTCTTCTCTACTCTTACTAAAAATAAAGATGTCATCCAAATACACGATCACAAACTTACCCAAGAATTTCTTCAATCCCTCCTTCATCAACCTCATGAAAGTACTTGGTTAATTTGTTAATCCAAAAGGCATCACCAACCACTCATACAATCCTTCATTTATCATGAATGTTTCCTTCCACTCATCCCCTTCTCTGATTATGATCTAATGATATCCACTCTTCAAATATATCTTTGTAAAGTATTTAGCTCCACTCAAACAATCCATTATCTCATCCATCCAAGGAAAAGGAAATCTATACTTCACCGTGATCTTGTTTATGGCTCTAGAATCTATACACATCCTCCATTCTCCATCCTTCTTAGGTGCTAGCATAGTAGGTACTGCACATGGACTTAATCTTTCTTTGATCAAAACCTCTCCTCAAAAATTCTTGCACTTGTCTATTCAACTCTTCATTCTCTGTTGGTGTCATCTGGTGTGCTACTTTATTAGGAAAACTAGCTCCAAGAATTAGATCCATGCAATGACTAATACTCCTCACAGGCGGTAATCTATTAGGTACATTATCTGAAATGATCTCCTCATACTTTGTCAACAATTCCCTTATCTCTTCCGGTTGTTCTTCCACATGCTTCAAATCTTCAGTCTTCTTAGGAACTAAGGCATAGAACATGTTCTCATGTCTCAACCCATCTAGGAATCTCCTTCCATCAACCAAAAAACCTCTCGTACTCGTACAAGCCTCAACTGTAGGGACATCTTCCAAAGGCAACAAAATCTGCTTCATCCCATTAGCAACAATAGTAAATATATTCTTCTTTCCATCATCAATAGCCTGTCTATCATACTGCCAAGGCCTTCCCAACAAAACATGGCATACATCCATAGGCATAATATCACACAAAACTTCATCATGGTAATTTCCTATCTTCAATTTCACCAAACATTGTTCACTTATAGTATCTTATGCTCATCCTGAATCCAAGCTATCTGATAGGGCTTTAGGTGTTTCAACCTTTCCAACTTTAGTTTAGTCACCATCTCTTCAGAAACTAGGTTCTCAGAACTTCCACTATCAACAATCACTTTGTAACATTTACCAGCTACCTTGCATCTAGTCCAAAACAAGTTCTTTCTCTGCAATGGCTCCTTTTCTAACTCACTTTCATATATAGTACTATTATGTTCACCAATACTTCTCCATCTTCCAGTTGATTAGATGATCTGGTTGTTGGAAACAAGCAACACTGAGAGAGGGGGGTGAATCAATGTTGTGCAAAAATTCAATTTTATTATATTTCCATTTAACTTACTTAACCATTCAACAAAAGAAACATACAGATCAACAGAAAGAAAACAATCACAACACCATAACACTAGAATTTTTATGTGGAAACCCTGTTATGGGAAAAACCACGATGGATGGCCAATCCACAATAGAATATGAGTATACCCAAAATGAAAAAGTACAAAATGGGAATGCACTTGCATTCAGGTTCACTGCCTAGAGATCACTGCTCAAAATGGATGGGCTCACTACCCTACAATGATTTGGAATGGATCCAGAAAGTGAACTAATGAAATAGCATCTACACTGCCTGATTACATTTTTGGTTAAGCTCTGTAGATAATCTTTTGTCCTTCTGACTGATTCAGCAATTCTACTCTACTCTGCACAACTTGCTCTACAAAGATCTTAATGCACAAGTGAAACTATGCAAAATCACCTAATCGCTCTTCCTGATGATCGCAACATACCACCACACTTCTTTCTTCACCTTACAAATGATATATCAAATCTCTTATACATATCTGCATCTAGAAATCAAGTTGTTATAGGTCGGCCTTAATAAAACTTGGAAATATTATCAACTGTCAGCCCAAATCATGAACAATTTTGATGCACACCCATACAAGTCAGCTAGACTATAGCTGGGACCCATAATTCAATATTTGAACATAAAAACATTTTAAATAATTTCACTTTTCACATCCACAACATGCCACATTCACTGAGTCGACTACAATGAGAAAATAGACAGAAAACATCTTATCGGACCTCCAAGCTCAAACAACAACTAATGCAACACCAAAAAATTTAGTAATAAGATAGCATATATGCTCAATAAGCAATTCTAGAGATCCACAACTCAAAACATTGATCTAGTGAAGTAGACAGATTAACTGACTGACCGGATACCATGTTCTTCAAGTGTTATGTTGATAACACAAAGTATTTCATTTTATCTGCCGATATGACTAGATACTAATCTACAGACCATGGAAATGATTTCAGTTGCCATCAATGACAACAGTACTAGAAGCCATATGCCAACAATCTTCCCCTTTGGCATTGATGGCAACACTTAGTGAAAAATGACTAAGTGTCGAAGTTGGTAAGTATACTACCAAAATTCAAAATACTGCCCCCCCTAAGAATTTCAAGGCATTTTTCATTGCACTCTCTCCCCCTTTGACATCAATCACAAAATTGGGGAATCCAAAATTGCAAAACTGTACAAATATAACCTGAGACTTACAAAAATTTGAAGACATTCGCAAAGTCATTCTTCAGTCCACTTAAGTTTGAGTCCCAAACACTTCTCAAAGTTTCCAAAATGGTTATATGACTGCAAAGAAGATATGACAATGTTTCTACTGCTTCGAGACTTACTGGATCAGGAGCAACCATAGAATCTTTAGCCTCTTTCAAAGCATTCACCATTATTTCAATCTTTGTACTTATTAGTCCCCTGAGTTCACATACTCTCCTAATAATCCTTTCATTTTCAAGTTTTAGATTCTTTATTTGGTTGAACAAGGACATTACCTAACTTTCTTGTTTACAAACACTACCGGCTAATGGGTCAAAATTATTGGAAGTAGTCACCAACTATTGTTCAATGTCTTTCACCTTCTCATTTGCTTTAGTAAATTTTGACAAGACCAAGCAAGACTTGTACACTTTTCCTCCTTCAAACATAGTACCTTGAATATTTTTTATGCAAGTGCCTAACAGATCTTTGTCTTTCGAAATCAATTCATTTAGGCTACCAACTCTCTTTTCCTTGAACTCCTTTTTCACTTTAACCAAAGCTAATTTCTCAAAATATTCAAAATAAGAATTTACAGAATTTATTAGCTTCTTTAACTAACCGGAGGAGGAACCTAATGGGTCCATAACATAAGTAGGAATTATTTTTTGTAAAACTCCAAATGCAAGATTTACCAGTTCACTGTCCTCTATGTGATATTTTAGTATCCTCTCACTGGCTTTGGCTTGAGAAATCTTAGCAACCTTCATCATCTGAATTGGAGACAGAGTGGATAGGGTAATTGAGCTTTCATCTAACTTAATATTTGATTCTTTCTGTTGCTCCAATAGAGATCTCTTCACTTCTCCTATCTTTATTTCTTGATCCTTTTCTTTTTCAACCTTGGATTCTGATTCAGGATTGACTTTAGGTATTTCAACTTCTACAATATGCACCTCTTTTCCTCAACAAACACCTCAATAGGGACCTTAGTTACCACAGGTGTCTCTGTATTTTCCACCTTAGGAGAAGTCAGAGTATCCTCAAATTTTGGAGGATCAAACTGTTGGTGTAATTAATATTTAATTACACTTTGCATAAGTTTACTTAGGCTTTATTTAATTCCTAAGTTATAGGTTTTCATCTTTATCTTATCGAGCTATCTTGTTGCTCAAGATAATAGTAGGGTTATGCATCTTTGCTTTTATAAAGAAAATTATCTCATGTAATTATTGTACTTTGAATAATATTATGTTGCACATATTTTTGCAACCCTCTGCTTTTTTGTTTTTCTCTTTTGTGTCCAAATCGGACAAACTTTATATGGATGAGTGTTTTTCAGAGCACTTTGGGCCGCTTCAAGTTCTTAGCCCTTGTGGGCTCTGGCCGCAGTCCTATTAAGAACTGGGAGCCCTAGGCTCCAACCCCCGCCTCCCAAAGCCCCCATTGTGGTTCTATTGAGAAACAGGGGCTCTGCTACAAGACCCAGCCACTAGCCCTGGTCCGCCTAGGCGATTAGGGGCCTTATTTTTTTAGCCCTTGAGGGCTTCTAGGGGCCAAATCAGACATTTTTGGACAACTTTCACATAAACGGGCTAATTTGGGCATACGGTGCCCTTTTTTTGCAAATGAGATATCATCGGAATGCTGTTTTGATGCTCTACACAATGGTGCATGTGTGATTTTCTGGTTTTTCCTTTTTGATGCTTTTTTCTGCCTTGAAAGTCATATGTTGCCTTTTTCACTCTGAGAGACACATCTTGTGACTCGCTTATCCGTTTTTCGCAATTTTTGTGGCATTGGAAAGCTGGTTTCGACCTCTATGCAAATCTGAGGTTATTTATAGAATATGTATACCTCATTTTATGCATGCATTAATTTTTGTTTCATGTGCTAGGTTTGCATTTTTTATTATGTTTCTATAGTTTTGTATTATCTCCTTATGCAATCATTAGGTATTGTAATAATGAACTGATATAAAGTTCTATTAAGGGGGGTTCTTGCATCCATCTTTCATGTTGGTGACAACTCACATGAGTTTGTCTGGTTTCCTCTTGTCTCCTTCCTGCTTAGCTAGACATATTGTTGGTTTGCTTCAGTTCACACTTCACATTGGGATTTTACAGTTCTTAATCCGCATTGGTTCAGATTTTTCTCATTTGAAGGCTATGTTTTTATGGTTAATGTTCTAGAATCTTGATGGTACTCATCATATGGGCAGTTTTAGTTTCAGTTTAGCATTGGCTTCGAGAGACACAACTTCCAGATTTGTCATCATTATGGGTCCATTCATCCTTTCATCCACTATTGCTTACAAATCCCAGGGTTGATCCAGTATGTGAGTTTCCAGTGTTCCTTGGCATCAGGTATGTTGTTGTATTTGTGATTCCGATTGGTATTTTGCAAACAAAACTATCTTTTCTTGCTTTTCGGATTTGGGGTTCCATTGTTGCTTCATCAGAGTTCTTCTAGTGCTTCTTCACAGCAGTTCATCTCACTGAAGGGGGGTTTTTCCCATTGGGTTTTCTCTCTCTTTACATTTGTACATGAGTACCTAATCAGGCCTTGTTGTTAGGACTCATATTTGCATAATAATCTACTTCTCCCTAAGTTGCACTTGTGGGGGGGTGTTGGTGTAATTAATATTTAATTACACTTTGCATAAGTTCACTTAGGCTTTATTTAATTCCTAAGTTATAGGTTTTCATCTTTATCTTATCGAGCTATCTTGTTGTTTAAGATAAGATTAGGGTTATGCATCTTTTCTTTTATAAAGAAAATTATCTCATGGAATTATTGTACTTCGAATAATATTATGTTGCACATCTTTTTGCAATCCTCTGCTTTTTTGTTTTTCTCTTCTATGGAAGGTCTATTCTAGTTTGCAAATCTGATCTTGGTTTCTAACACAGACACATTCATATTCTCCTCATTCACATTCTCTTCTTTATTTTCATTTACCTCCACATTCACTTCCTCATTTCCTTGAACATTTTTCAGTATTGATTTCCTCAATGTTAATCATATTCCTTGAAAAAAATTCTTGCAGAATTTCCTTAGTTTCACTGACAACAGCATCAGTTTCACCAATCATGAGTTTATTTACTCTTGTCTTGCTCTTAAATTCCTTTTTATCTTTTTCAAGGAGTAAATCCATCTCTTCAATTGTCATTTTTGGGCATAGATCGACAAGAACTCTCTTCCTCAAATTTTCTTCTTTTGTTCTGGCATTCACCCTCCTAGATTCCAAAGCATTATACAGACTTGTAGGAAAACCAAACATGATTTCAACAAGAGCTTTATTAAAAATATTCATATGCTTTATTGTAGCTTCTTCAAGAGTTATCTTACCGGATTCATCAAAGGTCTCATACCAATCACAAAGTGGCTTGAGATTTCCATCTTTCACCACTGCATTCTCAACTTCCTCAACAGACATACTAGGCTTGTCAACTTTTGCCTTTTTCTTTGCTTCTTCTCCTTTTTTGAAAGGTTCTCTCTTGTCCAATTTGACAGCCTGAGTACCAGTAGCCTTTATCTCTCTTACTACTTCTTCTGAGTCAGTTTCTTCCTCTTCATCTATAGAAACAACTTTGTAAGATCTTGTGCTTTTATTCTTCTTCCTTTTTCTGGAAGCCTCGGCTTGATTTGACTGGGCTATAGGGGAACTCCTAGTAGATCTAGTGTAAATAGGAGATGTTCCCGGACCAACTGATTCTTCCTTTTCTTTCTTTCAAGTTGCTTCAGCTTCATCTCTTTTCCTTCTCACTTCTTTCAGTTTCTCCACAGGAATGCCCATACTCTCTTCAAGAGCTTCTATCTCTTTTCTTACCCTTCTGACTATCATGGGCTTTTTCAATTCTAAATGAACCTACAAGCTTTTCTCTGCATAAGTACCAAACCTTTCTTCTCCTTGATCCAGTGGAGAATTCAGTAGGTGTTTTACCTACATCTTCAGAATGTTCTCATCTACTTCATAACCCATAGGCATGATCCAAACTTTTCTAGGATCAACAGCTTCCATATGGCACTAGTCAATGTCTACCATGAAGCAAATAGTGTCTTTGTACTATTCTACTATTGTGGCAGGAATTCTCTCCCTGGTGTGCATTAACTTCTGAAATCTTTTAAAGTAACCTCACAGGATTGTATTGCAGGTTTGTCGATCACCCATTCCAAATAATATGTTCCTTATCTGAACAGCTACTAGTTCATCATTATGCCATTTAATTTTACCAACTCCTGGAACCTCACCTGAGAAGTAGAAAAACAAACATATCAGCAGGTTATTGTATTTGAAAATGTTCTTATCCTTCTTTATTTTTCTCAAATTTTCCAATAATTGGCTTATGAGCAGTTCACACAAATCATAGTCTGCATTCTATTTGACCATCTCATATGTTGCATAGATAGTTGTGTCGGATACTGAATTCTCCCGAATTGAGTGATAAATCTTATAGCCAATAACCATTTATGTAAATTTTACATCCATTGTGGCAATATCATCTATCATCATTTCCCTTTTGTCCCATCACGAGCATGTCACATCAGTAACCTTATCATTCTTCACAAACATCAAAACTAGAAGTCTATTGGTGGAATTTAGTCCTGTAACTACACATATAGCTTCTTTTGTGATTTTGAATGGCACATCTAACCACATGAATTCATCATGGACACAACTCAACACATATTGAACCCATTCATCTTCTTCAAATATGGGAAATTTTATAAATTGCGCAAATTTCTTATCCTCTAGGATTTTGAATTCCAATTTCATAGTAAGATATTCTTGAATTATATGATGAGAGTACAAATCCATCAAATGAGAGGTTCCCAAATATTCAATGTTTGCATGCACATAAGCCCTAATATCCTCAATATGTAAGACTTTGTATGGCCCTAATAAAAATGCACCTAAGGTCACTATATCTACAGACTTATACAGATGCCATTTAAATTTTGGATGCGGCCTATCCTTAACTTCAACTATCAGAGGAGTAGATATGATTGCAGTCACACATATTTATAGTTTTTTCAATAAATACCTTTCGGGGATGAAATGGAATTTGATTGCGGATTCTCCTTTATGCTTGAATGTTTCCACAAATTTGCAATGATCACTTCAGAGCATTCAAACGATTTTCTCCAAATGTGATATGAAAAATGAGGGTTGAAATTGTTCTTTTATTGCCGACATACCTAACTCATTTAGTTTGCAATAAATGCCCTTTCCCTAACTCATCTGATTGCCTTCCTTTTAGGCACCAAGATAGATGACTCTTATGTGGATCTCCAATATTCTTCAATAATGCTTCTAACTGGTCGAACAACATCTGAAAAACATTAACTCTTCTACTAGACACATCCAGATTCTAGTATCATTCACCTGCAAGAGGGGATTTAAGAGTTTTTCTTAATAGCTCCCCCTATGCAAGAGACCTAAAATTAATTCCCTGAGGAATTACCAGAAGTTTCTTCTGGTGCTGACGCATTTACTTCTACAAAGGGATTCTTCTTCACCCATTTCTTCTACATTTTCTTTCTAATCACATCAGTAGTGACTTTTCATTTTCCTTTGACATCCTATTGCATGTTCTATTTTACTGGACCTCTTTTGTTCCAATAGAATCTGGCAATGTGGCCAAATTTGTTGCAGTTGTAGCACACAAAATTTCTCTATCCAGGCCAACTATTCCACTGACTTTGTCTTGATCTGCATTAGTTAGCAATATGTCCAAATCTATTGTATGCATAGCATCTGACATCTCTATGAAATTTGTTCATCACAATACATTCACTTTACTTATGACCATACTTATAGCAATTAAAACATTGACCTGAAAATGATGGTCTACCTATATTCATTCTACTCCTACACTGAGAAGCCATATCACCAAATTTGTTGCAAACATAACAATAGCCATTGAATCTTTGAGCATTTGGTTGCCTTACCGAATTTCTTTTGTCTCCTTTCATCTGATTTCCTTGTCTGAATCTTCCTTGTCTAGAATTCCTTTGTCCAGAGTTCCTTTGTCTAGATCCAGAACTTTCTCCTTCTTCATATCCAATACCTCATCTATCATCATCAGTCCTCAGTCCTTTGATTAGTTCATCAAGTTTGGCTAAGATTGCTTTGAATTTTTCCTTATACTCATTTGCAGTAGCAAGTTCATCTCTGAGATCATCAAGTTTCTTTTCAAGCACTTCTTCATTGTTCTTGGATTGCTCCAATTCATTATCTAGTTGGCTACATTGTTCATTTTTTTCTTTCAAAGACTGTGCAAGATTTTCTTCATTCTTATTTTTGTCCTCAATCTCCTTAGTCATTTTCATCATGATAGATTCTGTCTCTCGCTTCAAGGCAGCATTCTCTTTGGAAAAAATTTCACATTATTCTATTTTCTCTTTCAAAGCCAAACTGAGTTATTCATCTTCCATGCTTTTGTTCTTTTGTTTGATTTGACCACATAATTCCTTTCTTTTCTCCCTTGATTCATTGATTTTGTCTTTTAGTGACTGAATGAACTTTTTTGCATTCTCAAGATTTTCTTGCAGTTCTCGGTTCTCAGATTTTATTTGGTTAAGATCATCTAGGGCCACCATAAGTTGTTGTTGAAGACTACTTGTACCCATTGAGAAACACTTTCTAAGATCTCCTCAAGCTATAAGATTTCTTCTGAGGAACTAGCTCTGATACCAATTGTTGAAAACAAGCAACACTGAGAGGGGGGGTGAATTAGTGTTATGCAAAAATTCAATTTTATTATACTATCATTTAACTTACTTAACCATTCAACAAAAGAAACATTCATCAATAGAAAGAAAACAATCACAACCCCATAACACCAGAATTTTTACGTGGAAACCATGTTAAGGGAAAAACCACGATGAATGGCCAATCCACAATAGAATGTGAGTATACTCAAAATGAAAAAAGTACAAAATGGGAATGCACTTGCATTCAGGATCACTGCCTAAAGCTCACTACTCAAAATGGATGGGCTCACTGCCCTACAATGATTTGGAATGGATCCAAAAAGTGAACTGATGAAATAGCATCTACAATGCCTTATTACAGTTCCAGTTAAGCTATGTAGATAATCTTCTGTCCTTCTGACTGATTCAACAATTCTGCTTTGCTCTTCACAACTCACTCTACAAAAGGGTATGTGCAGGATCATGATGGGCCAAAAAGTGGAGATATGTAAGTGATATGATGGCCCATGTGGTTGACGACTTTTTTTTTACCCAAAATTGATGAAACAAAAAGGGTTTTTAAAGGAGATTCTCACCTTTCCACCAATATAAATTATGCTTTACTTTTAATTTAATAAATAATTATTATTCATTTTCTATTTGAATTATGACTAAAGTCCATTGATAGGCTGATTGAAAACATCTATAGATTTCAAATGGTATCACATTTTTGAATCAAACATGTGTCACATTCTATGCTTCGCATACTATAGGATTCAAAAATAAATTGAATTTCATGAAGTTTTGACTAGGTTAAGGTGGTTAGATCGTGATGAGTTTTTATATTTTTAAAAGTTGTAATAAAAAATTCATAATTAATTATTTACTTGGAAAAAAATTATAAAAAAATATGCATCACATCGGGACACGATTCCTCTACTTATATCTAAAATATTATAAAAAAATATTATCATTTTACTATGATTAGGGTGGTCAGACAGATACCTACTTTTTTTTCCCTGAAATTTAAGTACTACTGCATGTTGAAATTTCAAATTTTTACCAAATAGATTTATTTATTTTTTAAATAAACCTAGTAGTTTAGAAACTACATTCAATTTTCTGTAGATTCTATTCTTAAATATTTTTGAAATAATATAGATAACTTATTCAAATTTTTATGTCAAGTTGCCTAACTCGGATTTTTCTAAATTTTTTGCCACTTAAGGGCCTATTTTTTCCATGATGATCCTGCACATACCCAAAAATCTTAATGCACAAGTGAAACTATGTATAATCACCTAATCTCTCTTCCTGATGATCGCAACATACCACCACACTTCTTTCTTCACCTTGCAAATGATATATTGAATCTCTTATATATATCCCCATCTAGAAATCAAGTCGCTATAGGTCGGACTTAATAAAACTTGAAAATATTATCAACTATTGGCCCAAATCATGAACAATTTTGATGTGCACCCATACAAGTCGGCTAGACCATAGCTATGACCCATAATTAAATATTTGAACATAAAAGCATTTTAAATCATTTCACTTTACACATCCACAACGCGCCACATTCACTAAGTTAGCTACAATGAGCAAATAAATAGAAAACATCCTACCAGACCTCCAAGCTCGTACAAAAACTAATGCAACACTACAAAATTTAGTAATAAGATAGCATACGTTCTCAACAAGAAATTTTGGGGATCCACAACTCAAAACAATGATCTGATGAAGCAGACAGATTAACTGACTGACTAGATACCTTGTTATTCAAGTGTTATGTCGGTAACACACAGTATTTCATTTTATCTACCGATATGACTAGATATTGATTTGCAGACCATGGAAATGACTTTAGTTACCATCAATGACAACACTAGAAGCCATATTCCAACACCAGCATGATCTTCCTCAACCAAGGTTGTTCTTCTATTGTTCTTTGTCTGTCTACTAGTCTCTCCCTTATTACATTCAAATGCTCTATGTCCTTCTCCACCACACTTAAAGAAAGTTCCCCTTAATACTCTTTTCTCCTTATCATCCTTTCTATAACCTTCATTCGGGTAACCACCATATCCTCCTCTTCTGCAAGATTTTCCATCACCTTTATGATACGAATTATCACTCTTCTGCAAGATTTTCCATCACCTTTATGATACGAATTATCATTCTTACTGACCTCCTTATCCTCATTCTAATTTGGAAAAGAGCCTCTTCCTCCTCCAGCAAAAGTTATTCCTCTCTAAAATCTTCCACCTCTTCCTCTTTGTCTCTACTCATGTCTTTTATTCAACTTCTCTTCTACCTTTAGGGCACACTAATATGCCTCTTCCATACTCTGCAACTTAGTCAAACTAATCTCATCCTGTATAGATGATCTCAAACCATTCACATACCTAGCTACTTTCTCAATCTTATCCTCTGAATGTCCAGATATAATATTCAACTTATAGAACTCTTCAATATACTCTATCACACTTGATTCTTTATGCTTTAGATTTTTTAACTTCTTGAACAAACTAATCTGAAATCTACAAGCATGAACTTTGTCATCAACTCATTCACCATCTGATCCCAAGACTTTATCTTTTCCTTTCCTCTTCTTTTCCTATCTATTTGCAAATGTTCCCACCAAAGGGATGTATGTCCTCTCAACTTTGTACAAGCATATTTTACCTTCTTATCTTCAGTGGTACCTTCAAATTCAAAATATTTTTCTATCTCTATAATCCAATCAAGCAATTCTTCTGAATCCAACTTACCATTATAATCCAGTGGATTGAAATGTGGTTTTATATTTGCTCTGGTTAGGGATCTTATGAATCTCTCTTCTCCCTGATCAAGACTAGGTTGCTCATCTCTTCCTCTTTCTTCATGTACTTCTACCTCTTCATCACTCACATCATCAACTGGTCGACCTCTTCTCTAGGTCATTTCAATTGCATCTAATCTGGCAGCAATTCCTCTCAACATCTCCATTAAAGTTGGGTCTACATTTCCATGAGCTTTATTTCCTCTAACATTTCTTCTTCCTGCCATCTCTACACAAGTTCTCTGTAGCTGCAAGTCGAATCCTCAATTCTCCACCCTATAAAAAATATTCAACAAGACTTTGCAAACTCTGACGATTTCGCAAGGAATGAATCTCACTCTTATACCAATCTAACACAACCACAGTAGGAGGGTCCTCAAGCAGAACAATTTGGACAGTGCAGCAAAAGTAATACAATGAAAGCAACACACAATATGGAGGCAAATGTAGATGCAAATATTCTCATTAACATAAATCTCAGTTACATTCGGCCGACATTATCCAGGCTTATAGATTCGGCTCACAGGCCTGATATAAAATGCTAAAAAATATAACATTCTAACATGCTCCTATATGCAAGCTAAATATTACAATTGAATCTTACTTCTCTACTAATTTTCAAATGGTTGGTTACAAGATTTATATCATATCCACAATTCTAGGAACATCCACGTTAGCGAAAGATCATTACATTCTCCAAGGAAAGAAAATGTAGCGTGTGCAAGAATAGGTTGGCCTCAAATTTGAATTACTCTTTCAACAGGTGCATAGAATGAAGTGTGGACCTATAATGAAGGTTGAGAACACTCCACAGAACATTTAAAATCACACCGTTGAGATCTACAAGTCACGGGGATGATCCACGAATGATCAAATTAGTTGTTAGGTTTGAAAACTATTCTAGTGTCGGTTCAAGAAACTATCATGAAATTTCGGAAGTGATAACTTGCCAAAAAATTATCCAATCATGCTCAAATCTTGGAATAAGGAAAATGAGCATGCCCATGATGTACAAAAAGATCTGCAAGGTCAAGTGAGCAAGATGAAGAATCCACCAACATGAACTGAGCAAGAACAAAATAAGAACAAAACAGAAAGAAAATATTTTTGGTTGATGCAAGATTGCCAAGAACCAAGGATGCTCCTGCATCATTCAAAAGCTAATAGTGAGAGAGGTTTTATAGTATATAGAATCAAAAAATTAGATTCCCTTCAAAAAGAGAGACATGTATCACAAGAAGTTTTCCCATCATTTTGATCCACAAATGAAGGAGACTCCAAAACTAAATTACAATTATTAGGCATAAAATTGCTTCTTCAAAAAGTAGACACCAATTCAATATTTTGAACACCAACCAACTCTAGTTCCATTGCTACACCCTCTCTATTTTAGAGGAGAAGTTCCCAAACTAACATCTTCCTAATTTGATTGGTCAAAACAATAGATTCCTTTTTGAAATATTCAAAATTTACCTTCTTTTATTCCGCTTGTACTCTTCAAAATTGACTAACATTTGAGTTATTATTTCCATTTCAGGCCCATCTACCCACTCTAATATGAGTTTAGTTTTGAACACCCAGAATACCGAGAGAGGGGGGTGAATTACTATTCTCTTAAACCATTCAAACATCAAACATCCAATTACCAAAGCATGTTCATTTGCAATAAAGAAAGAAAGCATGAAACATCAACAACATCACATAACACTTGAACACTAGGATTTTTACATGAAAAACCCCAAATGGGAAAAATCATGGTGAAGATTAGCTCACAATATATTATAATCGGTTATAGTATATTTACAGAAGTTCTCACTATAGGTGGAATCACTAACCAAGTGGACTCATTTCCCATAGAGAAAAAGATAGAAGAGAGATGTTGCTCACAACCTATTTTGAACTATTACAATTGAATATTTCATATGCATGAAATATAGTTCCAATGAAGCTCAATAAACTGACTTTACACACTTCATTTGATCTTGATCTAACACTCTACTTTCCTCTGTACATTCACATCACTTTAAAATTCCACTCAACATTCACAACTTAGATTTACATTTCTCTGATAGTATTCACATGTAGGACACTCGCAATATATATCACACTCTTCAAAACACTAAAAAAGATCTATCTATCATAACATCAATTAGGTCGACCTAATTAGATGTAACAACCAAAATATAACTTGTTGGCTTCAAACCTTTTCATATACACCTTGCTCCAAAATACAACTCAAAACAACTTGAAATAGATCAGCATGGACCTATAACAGGTCCCTCATAAGACCACAACACTTATTTAACCTTTGTATTCCTTTAAAATTATTAGATTGGCACCATAGAGGACCTAATACCAAAATTATTCAATTATGTATCCACATTCCAACACATGGACCTCAAAAATCAACACCAATTGGAATTCATACACTAATACCATCTGTCAACTTATCCTAAAAAATGTAAAGCCAAAAACTTAACTGCGGAGAAGTGTGGACTCTCCCACTCAAATGCACTATATAGAAAATAATTGTAAACTTCCAGACCAAACTTTTGTTACTTAGAGATCTCTCAATCCAAGAGCCAAAACATGATGAAATTATAGAATCAGATACTTCTAATAACCAAAAAAATAATGTTAGAAGTGTAGAGTGAACACTTCATTTGAGGAGTAGTGTGGACCCAAAGACGAATACTCTATCACACTAAATTAGCAAAATTGACACTTATTCAATTTCTAACACAACTAACTTCTCCAGATCAAACCATCTAGAAAAATTATATACCATAATCATTTCAAGAAAAATCAAAATGATCTGCACCAAGGTCCTCGTATAAAGATGCAATGTTGACATCAATGACAACATTGCAACACATAGGGGTAAAAGTACAAAGTTGTGTCACACTTTCGTCCAACTTATCAACACAAGTGAATTTTAGTATTTATAACTAAAAATCAATTTTGGTCAAACATATGATCTAGTAAGATTCATTCTAGATAAGTTAAATACTTTTGCAACTTTTCCAACTAAAATTGTTGGATAAATGCATATGTAGCACTACTTTGAGGCCAATTTACTAAAAAAAATGCAATTATTTAAAAAATTTAACATTTCAACAACTCCTACTCATATAAATAATATTTTTTTTAAAATGTAAAAGTACCCTTTTGTAGATCCATAACTATAGTTTTAAAATATATATTTATTTTAATAGTTAAATTACTATTTATATTTTATTTTTATATTTTATTAAAAGTAGGTTATCAGCACAAAAATATTAGGTTGATTATCATGCCAAGAAAAATACTAAAACTTAGTAAAATTAAAAATTAAAAATATGATGCCCTAGAGAAAAGAATAAAGATTCAGATAGCATAATTTTTTTTCTATTTTAGATAAATATTTAATATAAAAGTTGACGTCGATTAGAAACAGTCACGTTTTAATTCACGCACATTTAAATATTTATTTAAAAATATATATTTATTAAAATTACAGAAAAAAATATCCATGCCCTAAAGTTTACAATTATAAATATACAAAAAAAAATTGAAGGAAAAAGAATAAAATTTACTATATAAAGCTTGGCGTCCCATGTCACGTCATTTTTCAGCATTTTATCAGCAACTAAATTCTAGTGTTAATTTATAAAAAACTGTATTCAAATAATTTTTTTAATTTTTTCAAAAAAATACAAGCATAAAATATACTAAAAAATACACATTTTATTAGTTTACATCCTTTCAAAATTCAAAACATATATGCCACTTTTTAGTGATTGAATTTTAAAAGTTAGATCAGTGTTGGCCGTTTCCTTTATAAAATAAATTCAAAACATATTTTCTCATGTTGCCAACAACATCAATGATATTCTTCCAACAATATCTCCCTTTTTCATTTATGGAAACATGCCAAAAATATCTCCAAAATTATCCAAAATATTCTCCCCCTTTGACATCAAGGGTAAAGGGTGCATATACCAAATATTTTGACATTCACCGGAACTCCCCTGGGAAATATATGCATATATACAAATTAGAAAGATAGAATTGACTCCCCCTGAGTCATATATCGGAGTAAAAAAAAACAAAAATCTATATTGGAGACTACTCTATATACTTCACATTTTCACAAAGAATTTGAAAACTAAAAAATTAAAATGCATAAAAGATAAGAAATATGTCAATCAGAGGATGTTGATGCCTGCAACCTATGTAGATGGTTCTTCCATGCTTTCTTGTCATCTTCCCATGTCTTCAATGCTAGCCCAAGCAATCTTCTGTGTGTTTCAAGCTCCACTAATATTTCTTCTCCTTCTTCTGGAGTGTCAAGTACCAGATTCATCTGCATAGCCTTATTGGCACTTAGAAGGGCACTTGAGATAGGTATAAATTTTTCGTTCACCAAATCTCTTATCTCTCCAAACTGTAAGATGATATTCTCCCTTTGTGCTCATAGCTGGAAAAACTTCTTATGCATATCTTCAAAAATGAGACTGAACATGTAGATGGACATGATTCCTTAGTAGGTTTTGATTGAGGAAAATATGCTCTTTGCAAAAAGGGATAACAATCCTTGGTCCTGGTTAGAGTCCTTTAAATTTAAAAGAGAAATAATGAATAGGGCACTCAAATATTGCACAAAAGATGAGAAATATTTGAAGGATATTTCTCCAGGTTGTGTCTTATTTCTAAAGGCCATGATTGGTAATAATATTACCAAGGAGTACATTAAGTTGGATTCATTGAAATAATGGTGGAAAGATAGTTTCACACATGTTTTTGATGTTGTAATTAAAGATCATGTAGAGAATGCAACAATGTATGTCAGTTTAATGCATAATTTTTAGGAATCTCATTTTGAGTGGGATAAAATACTTAAGAAGTATGAAGCTGACTTATCCTCTACATCATATAGGCTTGAAATTATTCCAACTCCCAATCAAGAAGAATTAAATACTATCTTGCATAAATTCCAAGTATTTTCTAAGAAACAACAAATGAGAAAAGAGATAGATTAGGATGACCTTGCATTGAAATCAGTGCCAATCTTGTTGGGGATCCTCTTCCAGCCTAGAAGACATGGAAATTTGTGCCCAAGTGCCTTTTATTTGAAGTTTAAAATACCTTAAATATAAAAAATGGTATTTTATGTTCTTAAATTGTAAATGGGCATTAGTTATATGAGGCCAACCTATTTTTGCTGACCTAATTAGGGTGCCCATCTTGATGTAATCCCAATCATTGATATCAAACCCTAGGATTGCAATTAAACTCTATAAACATGAGGTTCTTCCTCATTTTACAGTTGAATCTAGAATTGTTGTACACTTTTGGAGTTAATACAAAGAGAAGACATTGGATTTTGTGTTCTATTCTTTGTTGCTTCATGTTATTGTATAGTTCCTTCTTTGCAAGTTTATTTCAAGTTATTTAGTTTTATTTCATTCTTTTTAATGGAAAAGTGTTGAAGAATATTGGATAAGTTTGCTACTCATACCATTTATAATTTGATGCTTGTAAGTTATAGTGTATGGTTAGTCCAAGCTATTTTATGCAATAGTACAACTGTGGATGTTTGTTCATATTATGCCAAGATCTTTTTATGTGTTTAAATTTTTACAGTCTAAAAATATTTTGAATTCCTTTGAAGATTGCACCATTTTTGTGGAGTTATAGGGTTTTTCCTTGATTAAGCATAGATAGGTTTTATTGGGGATTTATCCATTTGAAGTATTAGCCATTTGCATGATTGTTCTTAGGTTTTAAATTAGATTTATCTGAAACCCTATATTTTTTGTAATTTCTTTACAAATTTTGGTTAGTTTTAGGATAAAAGCATAACTCAATCTATTATATTTGATTATAAAATCACTTTTAGATTTCAGATCTGGAAAGTTTGATTAGGGTTTACATATATTTATTAGATTCTACAAAACCCTTGTTAAGCCTTATATGCTTCCATTCTTTGTAAGTCAAAAATGCCCTTTGTGATACTAGCAAATCATATCAAACACTGAGTTGTTTTTACAAGTCAAGAGCTTAAATCTTGAACCTTGTGGTTATTTTTTGAAGATTTTGTATAGAAAGTCACCTTTCAAGAGAGATAGAACACTTGTGTTTTATCTATGTTGTGTAATGCAAATAAAATAATCAATAGGAACAATATTCCCTAGACTATCCTCCTCTTTTTTGGGAACTAAAAACATAGGCATGAGACCCCTAAACTATAGCTTCTACCTTATAGGAGTTATTGTCGAAAGTTTGTCTATTGATAAGAAAATGTAGATTTTGTGCCTTGAAAAATTATAGGGTTTTGATGCATGAATAAATAAATAACTTTTAATCTTCCTCCAACTCACTTGAAAAATGGAACCTATACAAATAAAAGGAGGGGAAGGTTTGTGTCATATGGGGGCTTGCCTAAGTCAAACCCCATGTTGGTATTTCTACCTCCACAATGGAAAATTATGATAAAAGAGAGATTATCCTTGGTTGGATAGAGGCTAATGATAAATAAGTAATAAATTAAAAACTTGTTGCAACTCATGACCTAGATCTAATTACTTTGATGGACTAAATTCACACTCATTTAACCTTCAAGGATCCATTTTTATTTGACTTGAATTAATTTGAAAGCCTACAAGTGTTAGTACTCACAAATAAATTGCATACAAAACATGAACAAAACTCACATAATAGATGACATGATGCTTGAATGATGAAATTTTGTAATAGTATTGATAATTCTACTCTTGACTGCTCTTGAATACATTTCAAGATGCTTTATTTGCTCAAATAATTCAATTTAGGATTCAAATGGTGAAAATAATTTTTATCTATATGTAAGTATTCTAAATCCCTTAAAATCGGATGCTAATAGCTAACAATTAAAATTGGAAATTAAAATTTATAAATTATCAGACTAGCATATTCAAATTTGGAGCCAAAAATGTTGGTCTAGGGTGTAGGGCACCATAGACTAGATTCTTTCTTTCTAGGAATCAAAATTATTAAGGGAAAAATATTAACTCCATAGTTTGATTTCCCATGTTTTATTTTCCAAGAATATTTTTTTTTTATTAAAAAAGGGTAAAAACTTTATTAAGAATCAGAGAACAATATTACAACACATCAACAGGCCAAAGCCCGAGAGCCACCAGAACCAGACAAGAACCAAAAATCCACATCACTCAGCATCCCTAGCATTACCATCTTCAAAAAGAATCCCCTCCAAGTCGTGGCGGAGCTCCCGAGAAACTTGTCCCAACTCATCAACATTCCAACCCTCAGCGTGCTCAGAAGCCCAACATGCCAAACAATCTGCTGCTTTGTTCCATTCCCTCGGAATGTGAACAAAGGAAACCATCTCCATCAAGGAACTAATCCACAAAATCTGTTGAACCAACCTAGCCAACTGCCAGTGAACACCAGAAAACTTCCTTTCCTTTAGCAAATTTATCAAGACTTGCGAATCAGACTCACAGATAACCTTACGCCATCCCAAGGCAAACTCCCGCTCAAAGGCGTATAAGATTGCCAAACCTTCCATCAAATTAATGGGTTGCACCCCCTCATGAACAGAAAAGAAGAAGATCGTTGACCCCATAAAGTCTCTGCCAATTCCCCAAACCCCAGTAGGCCCAGGATTACCCCGAGAAGAGCCATCTGTGTTGATCTTCAAGATGCCAGTCGGAGGGGGCATCCATCTACCCATCCTAAGAACCCTTTGCCACTGGCGCCAACCTCTCTTGAGGCTAGCAAACGCCAAAGCCGACCCTTGAATCCCCAATCTATCCACCACTGTAGCATCCCCTTTCTCCAGGGGAAACCCAACATCACATTTAGCTGCCACCATTTCCTGAATCATACCCAAAATTCTTTGCCAAACTTGCTGCACAACCATTTTCTCACCACGAAAAATCCTACGATTTCTCTCAAGCCAAATCTGCCACAGGATGAAAGTAGGCCCCACATACCACACATCCTACAAAAAAGAGGCCACCGAAGGAGGCCTACCCAAACTGCTCCAAAAGTTAACCAAAGAGGAGGCATGAACACAAGGACTGTTCCACACTCCCCACCAGAAATGCCACAGCTGCGCAGCAAAGGAACAACGAAAGAACAAATGAGCAGACTCTTCTTCCCCTCCCCCACAGAGAACACAAATAGAGGGGCCCTGAAATCCCTGCTTCTGAATGTTGTCCCACATCAAACATCTGTTCCAGGCTAAGGTCCAAACAAAACAATTACACTTTGGACAAGAAAAGTTATTCCACACTCTCCTCCACCAGGGAACCTCCACCTCCTCCATCTTATGAGCTAACAACACCTGATACCCAAAAGCAACAGAATAGACCCCCTTAGGATTAGGAGACCAAGAGAGGACATCCCCATCCAGGAGGGAACTGCATCGCCTTCTAGAAAGGATATGATGAAGCTCAATGCATTCTTCATTCAATCCAACATCCAGACATTCATCAGGTCACTTCCATCTCGCCAACACCAGTTGGTCATTATCAGAGAAGGCCATAAAATCACTCACCCTAGACCATCCATTCGTAAGAAACCTCTGGCACAACATCAACAAATTAGGGAACTGAGAAGTAATGGGAGGAAATCCATCCCAAGAATCAGACCAAAAGTGAGCCGACGACCCCCCCTACATATCTAGAAAAGGCCATCCTTAACAAGTGCAGCACCTTTCTTAAGCGTACTCCAAATCATCGAGCCTCTCCCCTCTAAGGGAAATCAGGGAATATCCTGCCACGCAGCCCCAGGGAAGTATTTATGAGATAAGATCCTATCCCAAATTTGATCCTGCTCCACACACCATCTCCAATATAGTTTAGCAGCCAGTGCCTCCCTGGTCAAGGACGACTGCCTTAACATGAGACCACCAAACTGACACGGGCTACAAACAATATCCTAGCTAACAAGGCTCCACTTTGAAGACAACAAGCTACCAACCCAAAGAAACTTCCTGGCTAAAGCGTCTAAATCCTTAAGAAATCCCATCGGGGCCACCTGAAGCATACATCTGTATGTGGGAAGAGCTTGCACCACAGACTTGAGCAACTGAACATGACCAGCAAAGGATAGCCACCTATGAGTCCAGTGATTAAATTTCACCCAAAATTTATCCAAAATATTCTGCCAAGAATCCTTAGGCAACCTACCAACAGAGATAGGCACACCAAGATAGATCAAAGGAAGCCCTCCAATTTGAAATCTCAAGATATGGGCAATCCTCTGATGAATGGGCCTAGGGGTGTTAAAGAAGAAGATGGAGGACTTATCTTCATTAATCCATTGACCCGAGGCAGCAAGATACACATCCAACACCTTGCGCAAAGTGGAAGCTTCCCTAATAGTAGCCATACCCATAAGAGCCATGTCATCCACAAACTGTAAATGGGATTGCGGAGGCAAATCACCTCCCCACCGCCAACCCTGAATAAGACCCAAGTCGACATTCATTCTTATCAGATGCCCCAAACCCTCCACAAGAAGAATAAATAAATACGGAGAAAGGGGATCTCCCTGACGCAACCCACGAGAAGCTCCAAACAGTTTAGAATGCTACCCATTAGTTAACACAGAGAAGGAAAATGAGGTAACACAACTCATAACCCACTGAATCCATTCATTTCCAAACCCAAAAGCTCCAAGAACCCGCTAGAGGAAAGACCACTGGACTCGGTCATAGGCCTTAGCCATATCTAACTTGATGAACATCGCCTTATCATTGGAGCTGGCCATTGAGTGAATGGTTTCTGAAGCGATAACAATCCCATCCAAAATTTGCCTTCCTTCCACAAAACCACTCTGTTCCTCCGAGATCAACATTCTCAACCACTTTTTTAATCTCTCAACAATCAGTTTGGAAATAATTGTAAATCACATTGCACAAGGAAATAGGTCTAAATTGAGTTAACCTATCAGCCTCATCACATTTAGGTATGAGAGCAAGAAAAGTAGCATTCAAAGCCTGTAACATCTGCTTGTTCTTCTGAGACTCCTGAACAATAGCCAATAAGTCCAACTTAATAATATCCCAGAATTCTTGAAAGAACTCAATCGGGAAGCCATCAGGGCCAGGAGCCTTCACTTTCTTCATTTGAAACATAGTCGCCTCCAACTCCTCCAAAGAAACATCACCCATGAGATGCTCATTCATTTCCCTTAAGACCAAAGAGGGAATACAGGAAAGAACCTGAACCTCCTCAACAGAGCCACCATGCCCATCCTCCCTAAATAAAGATTCAAAATACTGCACAGCTTCATTCGAGATTTCCTGAGAAGAAGAGAGCTGCTCACCTCTTTCATTTACCAGAACTGAAATGGAATTACCTTGCCTCCTGGCTTTTACCGAGTTAAAGAAGAAAGTAGTATTTTTATCTCCTTCTTGAAGCCACTCAATTCTGGCCTTTTGCTTCCAAAATACTTCCTCTTTCAACTCACACTCCTCCAGCACCTTAAGAGCCCTGGCTTCATCCTGGAGTAAGCCAACTGTCACTCCCTCTTCCCTGATCACCCTTGTGATGCCATCCAAATCAGCTTGAGCACAAGCCTTATCATGGAAAATATTTCTTAAGCATTGTCTATTCCACCATTTGAGCTGAGATTTGGTAAATTGAAGTAATTTAGCAAAAGTATACATCGCCGTACCATATGATGGTCTGCCAACCTTCCACCAATCCACCACATGGGCATGTAAAGAGGGGTCCCGCAACCACATGAGCTGAAACTTGAAGGAAGGAGAACGAGGCATACGAGTAGAAGAAATGGAAAGCTTAATGGGCAAATGATCCGAACCCCTCCAATCCAAAATTTTAGAGCAAGAGGACCACAAGCCACCAATCCAATAGCAGGAAACCAGGAAGCGATCCAACCTTTCTGAAATGTTGTTATCCCCTGTCCTTCGGTTATTCCAAGTAAACCAACCATTATTGGGCTTGATGTTAACCAAATTCAAAGCAAAGATGTTGTCTTGCAGAAGAAGTGCCAAGGGATCCAACCTTGCATTACCTCCACGCTTCTCAGCCAACTCAGTAATGGCATTGAAGTCACCAGCCATAATCCACGGATGAAGAGGAACCATGCTACGCACATATGCAATATGGGACCATAGCAACTGTTTGCCAAGAAGATCAACGGGTGCATAAATATTAGAGAAAAGAACAGACTCTCTCGTTTCAAACCAAGAAGCCACCATAGAAATGGAAGACTTAAAGGACATCCACCAGAGAGGGCGAACCTTCTGAGGGTTCCATAAATAGGCCACACCCCCAGTAGAACCAAGAGCACCAATGCACTGGCACTCACCACTCCCCCATAACTTGGGCATCATACCTATCATATCCTCAATCGATAACTTAGTCTCCTGCAGGAAAAGAACATTAGGAACATTACTTCTAATCAAATCGCGAACAGCTTTTTGTCGAGGGCCACTGTTCAAGCCCCTCACATTCCATGATAAAACAATCATTTCAGGGAGTTCAAGAAATGAGAATCCAGAGTCTTGACCAACCCCGACTCCACCAAATTTTCCCCTATTAATTTAATCTTTTCCAAATCCTTCTTACGACCAAGCTTGGAAGATTTCTCTCCCACCCCTTTTTTTGAGTCCTTTTGGTGAATACCCAAAGGAGAGGGAGACTTGACACTCCTCCCGATAACAATACCATCACTTGACCCTGGAGGAGGCCCATCCCCACCAACCTTCTTCAACTCAGCCACAGGAACTGACTCCACTAGAACACCCAAGTGAAGATCTGTGACCATCTGAGATCCATCACCATCCATTGCATCCTGGGCAGCCTCAGAGACTAGACCAGGCTGTCTTGTACTCAGAGTTCCTTGATCAAGGTTTACCAATCCCGGATTCACTTCTTTCTAGCTAAGATCATCTAACACCTCAAATCTGTTAAAAGTATCCTCCTCCTGTCTCTCTTTCAAGGTCCTCTTTTGACCCCTATTCCTGTTGCGCCCCCTGATAGGTACAAAACCATCTGCAGCTTCCCCATCACTAGGGATATGATCCTTCCCCTTATCAGTCATCGGCGGGTTGCAAGGAACCTGAGGAGAAGGTGGCTCCACAGGCCTAGCCTTTGGACAATGACACAGCAAGTGACCATATTCATGACACAGATGACATCGGAATGGAAGAGTCTCATAATCCAAATATTGCACCCAAGAGTAAGAGCCTACACACATATCTATAGAGTCTAGCAAGGGTTTACCCAAATCAATTTCAACATAGACACGGGCATAAGTCATTACCTTTCTATCTAGAGTCTGTTGTGAGGAGCCGACAGGTTTTCCAAGCAAAGATGCTATCAGTTGCAGAATATCATCTCGACAACATTCCATCGGAAGTTGAGGAAGTCTGACCCAAACCGAAACACGATTTGGGAGCTCCTCCGAAGGGTTGAAACCCGCATGCCAGGGTTTGATAAACAACCCCACTTGGTTATAAAAATAGGGACCACCCTCAAAGACCCTATTCCGATCCGCCATGCAATCAAAAGTGACCATAAAGTAATTGTTAGCCAACAACATAATGTCCATTTCACCCTCCGGCGACCAGGTCCGTCGGGCCCAAGACACCAGAAATTGAGGAGAAACCCTCATCCCCAAAAATTTGCAGTATAAGGAGTGTCTGGAATAATAATCAATATCTTTCGCTATCATCTCAGGTGGAATTACCAGCATAGGTCTCTCTTTACACCGCTCAAGACATCCATTAACTTTAGTGATGCGGGATCCCCCTGACATGCGAACATCGCCATCAACCGAGTCTTGAAAAAAAAGGCTATTGTCAATAACTTTTGTTGCATGCACTGGCGACTTTGAGCCAATCGTGGAACTAAATTCCATGCCAGAAGGTCCCTCCAAGGTCTCCCCCAGAGACATTGAGGCAGCAAAGCCAAACACAATCTTATAAAGCCAAACACAACCCTTCCACCGAGCACCAACCCTTCCACCAACCACAACGCTGCCCACACCACCCTATCAGGCAGCTTCAGAAAGAACAGCAACCCCTTACCCTCCGTCCACCCCAAAACACCAATCCCCCAACAACCCATCCAAGCATGCAAGGGCATTCACCACCATCGAAGCCCCAAGAAATTGTGCACAGCACAGCACACCAAGGAAGCCACAGGCGGACAGAAAACGCAGACCCAAAAAGAGCCCTGGCCGCGAATCCCAGGCAATACACCAAAACCCAAACAGAGAACAACCCACACAGAAAATAGCCCCCCGAAACGCCCAATAGACCCCACCCCAGCCGTGCAGGAATAGAGAAAAAGCACTCACGAGCTAGGGCTCGAATGCCCTAGCTCGGTTCTTCGCGTAGCAGACACGCGCGCCATCATTATTTTCCAAGAATATCTATAAAATGAGAAATTAATATATAATTAGGTCCAAGCACATAGGGGGTAGAAAAACCTAGTGTGAAATTATCAAGTGTGATAATTTTGACACTATATTTACCCTCCTTTATACAAACCTCAACCACAAAATCAACTTTTTCTTGTTATTGGGTCACCTTGAAAAAATTGAATCTCCTAGTCATATCTTAAACTTCATCAGACAATTGACTAAACATAATCACATATAACAAGATATATCATAAAAACATCATTACCATGTCATTCCTCATACATAAAACATAAGAAAGAACAAAAAACAAAGAAAACATTGGTCATTTCATTTTCAATCCCATTGTGCAACATATTATCTCCTTAGCGCCTCATTTACCTCAACATAATGGTAAGGAGTATAATCTTGTTGAGCATCTTGTTGCTACTTTAGCCAATATTTTACTATGGGACTTGATTCAAACCTCACCAACCTATCATAACATGATCCAAGAGGCTTTATAGAATTATTTTGTTCCACAATATGCTAAGGTAAATGATGTAGCAATCTTACTTGAGGGTATGAATTCAACAAATTTAGATAATGTCTTCCATCAAAGTAAATTACATCTCATCAAAACTCAAAAGATATATGATGCCTTAATGATATGTTTGGTCATTAATAAAATAGGATTAGGCAAAACCCTTATTGATAATTGGTCAGGTTTTAATGTATGTAACATTGATCTCTTAAATAAGCTTGGTGTATATAAATCACTCGTTCAACTTGATGCTTTATATATTTGTGGTTTCAATAATCTTGTTAGACAACCATTGGGAACAACCACATTACCTATTAAGGTAGGTATCATATTTTACCTACCATTATCCATGTTATTCCAAATTCTCTAATATAACCTTCTCCTTGGAAGATCATGGATTCATGCTATGGGAGGAGTTCCTTCAACACTTCATCGCATAATCAAGTAGACATAAAAGTAGGGTTTATATGGTGAAATTTGATTCTAAATTTGAAAAAAAATTACAAACTAAAATGGGCCATAGGAAAAATTTTAATACATTTTTTCATTCTCAAAAATTAAACCTATGTATTTCAATGATAAGGACAATGATGATTATGACTCATACATGACTAAACTCTTTAGTGATGATTGGGGATCGTTAGATTTTACACGTCTTTCATAGGAGAGTATATGTTAGAGTATTTAATTTTTAACGTAGGGTAAATTACTTTGATTAGTTTTTTCCCATACTGGGTCGTTGTTTACCCAATACCTATTTTTCTTGCCTTTATAAGGCACATTGTACAATATGTAAATCATCAGATCTCAAGACATTTTTCCATTCTTCTGGTGAAAGAGCCCCAAGCTTCTCTCATATTCATGAAGGTGTTATTTGCAATTGGTGCTCCTAGGTTTGGTGGCCATCCCCAACATGGTATCAGAGCATACCACTTTTCCCTACTTCCACCATTGAGAGTTTTCATTAGCTTTGAGATCGTCTTTATTCGACATTTGAAATTTTCCTAAATTTCAAAGTTGCCTATTTGATTTTTCCTGGACTGATTCTTGTTGCTAAGAAGTCATCGATTTTCACTTTAGAAGGCAATGATTTCCATTGTGGAAGTCGTGTGAAGCATCGATTGAAGTATCTACTTTCTGAAGATTGGCTCATTTTTTGTATTAGAGGTGTTAAATTTCATTGTTTAGCCCTGATTCATTCTACAAACCAGGATTTTGATTGAAGGGGCGTATCTTTTTCCATTTGATAGGCCCCTTTTTTCACCTGGGAGACTGGAGGTATTTTCTTCACCTGTTCAATGTACTTGATCTCTTGCAGTCACAAATTCATTTGTCCACAACAAGCTGGCCCATTTGTAAGAGAGGGATTTCCTTGCTACATTTGGAAGTCCCCAGTCTATGGCATGAAGGCACATTTTGAGGAATAATTTATTGGCATTCATTCCAATGCAACAATAGAGGGAGGCATTTTTTTGGCCTATGCAGCTAGATCGGGCCACAAAGGAACCCTGTGTGTGTGGCGGCATCATTTTTCTCCATGGAGGCTATACATTTTCTTTGAAACTTTATATAATATAATTTTTTCTCCCTAAATATTTATTTAGGGCTTTGTGCAGCAAAGTAAGGTGGGCACCAAGCCTTTTGAAGTTATTTTTTGGAAAAAATAATCCCACATTGATGGTGTGGAGGATAAATTTCCTATTTAAATAGCACTGCATAGTGTGAATAAGACTCACAAGCATTGAAGAGGCTTGTGATTGTGTGTTTTGTATGGAGGCTTTCCAGTTGATTTGGTGCAAGAATCACCTACAAACTAACTTCAAGGTGCCTCTATTTTGCTCAATTTTTTTTCCAATTTCAAATAATCAGCTTGTTGCTTGGAGTAATTTTGGAAAACTGGTGAAAATTCAAACTCTAGAGGCTGCTTTATTAGAGGTTTTTTCTAGTTTGGTGGATTTATTTTTTCTATTGGAAACCTTGGTTATGGATGCTCCTAGAACTATTGAATTGTTAACTCCCCATAATTACCATACCTGGAAAATAAAAATGAATAGATTGCTTCAGTCTCAGGGTCCATGGTCTACATTGAGTAATGTCCAACCCGCCCTTACTAAAGAACTTGAAATATTTACCTATAAAAATAAGTATGACCAAGCTATGGGTTTGATGAAATTGAATGTTTCTGATAGTCTCCTCTTACATATTGATGAGTTGGATACACCCAAGGTAATATGGGATAAGTTACATAACCTATTTGGTTAGCTTAGTGAGTTCCATGCCCTTCAATTGGAGGTTGAATTAACCTCTCTAACCCCTTAGGCATTTCCCTATATTGACGAATTTCTAGTGAAATTCAAATTAGTAAGGTCACAACTAGCGGGATGTGGGAAGAGAAAAACTGATAAGGAGTTGATTTTTTTTATTTTGTACAAGTTGAGAGGCCCATTTTCTATGTTCTCTTCTACCTTTTATTCCATAATGGATGCTTTGAACCTAGTACATTCCAAATGCCTTCTTTTGAAACCTTTTGTGACTGGTTGACAAGATAACAAGAAAAACTTGTCTAGTTGGAGGGGGTTCCTACAAATCATGCATTGGTTGCCCAAGAATCTAAGAGTAAAGGGAAGAAGAAACCTAAACCTAAAATAGAGTCAACTGAGACTTCCACCTCTTCAAAAGAGGACAAGCCCAAGAAGGAGAAAATTAGTTGTGCATATTGCAAAAAAAAGGGCATGATGAGCATCATTGTTACATGAAGAATATTGATGAACTCTCACACCTTCTTTAGAAATAAAATATTCAATTTCCCTCATCTATAACTCCTTCTACAGCCTCTGCATCTTCCTTTCCATCATCATCCAACTCTACACAGTCTGAGAATGCAGGGGTTGCAAGTTGTAAAGGAGATAAACAATACACAGGAAAAGGACATGCATCAGTGACTTCTATAGCTAATTCTCATTGTGATAGATGGTTTTTGGACTTAGGTGCATCTCACCACATGATTTTTTCACCCTATCCTTTCATGGGTCGTCATCCTTCTGACACTTCGAAGACTTTGTTGGGAGATAGTAAGCTTTTGGATGTTGTGAGGGTAGGATAGGCGATGGGTGTTTCAGGGATGTATTGTGAATTCTAGAGTTACATACAAATCTATTTTCCATCTATCATATTACACATGGAGAGGTCTCCAAGACTATAGATTTTACTACCAATTATGTGTTTATTAGAGAGGCTAATACTGGAAAATTTATTGCAGTTGGTAATGCTAACCATGAGTCTTGTCTGTATACCTTTTCTCACTTTGTTGATGATGATGACTATGTTCCTCACTCCCCTCTTGCGAGTGTTGATAGTGATGCAGGAGCATCCAATGGTATAAGGGAAATCCTGCATCACCCAAAAAAAAGTTTCATTTCATGTTGGTAGTTTCTTAGATGTTTTTGCATTTCTGGATACCCTTTTTGTCATAAAATAATTCCCAACTTATAGTTTTTCTTTTATATTCCTAGGTTGGAAGATATTGCAATTTTAGTCTCCCAGAATTGCACCTGAAAACTTCTAGGTCATATTTGAGGCACTAAATGATACCGAAATAGCCCCGAAACTTGCCAAAATTGACATAGAAATTTTGAGCACATTCTTGACTCCGAGACCTTTCCAATGGTTCAAACGGTTGGAAAAACAAAGTCCAAGATCAAAATTTATTCCTCCCGAAAGTTGGCGCACTTTCTAGAAGATACTAATTTTCTAATGTAATTTTGAAATTTCAATTTCAATTTGTAATTTTTGGTGCCAAACTGCCAAAAAAGCCCAACTTTGAATGTTGTTTTGGCTCCAAACTTAAAAGGAGCTCTATTTATGGGCAGGTTTCTAATTTTTGTGTAGCTATTTGGGGAACAAGCTCACATACTGCGAAAGGGATTTTTCTGTAAATTTTTGTAGCTTGCACATATTGTAGAACTTGAGGATTTGAAATCCTCTGCATGTAAGAAGATCATTTCTGAGTAATAAGATAGTATTCTCTATTTGGTGTGTTAATTTTCTATGTCTTGGGTTGTACCCTCATCAGATAGCAATTCCTCAGGGGAGGTAGGTCATCTAAATTTTGGAGTTATTCAAACTCCTGTTGGTACATCTCTTATTGTTTCAGAGGTTGATCTTTTAGCACAACAGGGTATTTTGATCCCTCAGATTTTATTTTATTGGATGAATATTTAGCAGACATCTCAAATTTGTTTGTGGATTCTCATCTTGCAGATTTGAGAGATACACTTGAGAGAATTTCTCTCCTCTTTGATGACAATTGCATCATGGTAGTTGATACATTTGGATTGTCTTTGGAGGTTGACTTTGTTTATCCTTCACTTTCATTTAATTCATCACATTTCTTGGTTGTTTTTTATCATGATTAAATGTGGTGGATTATTTTGTTTGGAGATTTCCTTTCTCTCTTCAGCTAGATATGGAGTGTCTTCTTCATCATCTAGTGGACTTGCTTCTTCCTAAGGGAAGAGGTGTTGCTTGCAGGCATTGGATCATCTTTTTTTTTTCAGGCATACTTCATCGGCATTGAAGCTTCTTCATTATGGGGAGGATATGATATCTCTTGTTTTCCCTCTTATGGGGAGTTCATTGATTATATATATATGATGTATGTAGTCCTTGGGGGTGTGATTGAGTCCTCCATCCATACATAATTTTTTTTTTCTTTTCTCTCTTTTGGAGAGGGGTTTTTTCCCATATGGTTTTTCTCCTTTTCTCTAGTTGTGAGAGATTACATTATAAATGGGTACCTAACATGGTTGTGTAGCCAGGACCCATATTGATTTTTTGCATTTTTGCATCTCGATTCTCCCTAAGTTGCACTTAAGGGGGGGTGTTAGGCTATTTAAGTTTTAACTTAAGGTAAATTAATTTGATTAGTTTTTTCTCGTACTAGGTGGTTGTTTACCTAATACCTATTTTTCTTGCCATTATAAGACACATTGTACAATATGTAAATCATCAGATCTCAATTCATTTTTCTATTCTTTTGGTGAGAGAGCCTCAAGCTTCTCTCATATTTGTGAAGGTGTTATTTACAGTTGGTGTTCCTGGGTTTGGTGGTCATCCCCAACAGTATAAAATCTCACCATCTATACCTTGAGAATCAAAGGAAGTCATAGTAGCATCTACACAATCTTCAAATGAATCTCCTAAAACATTTAATTTTACAACTTCTAGTAATAAAAATGATACTAGTTATACATCCACTTTTGATGATTACAATTACAAAATTCACCTTCTTCAAAGGAAATGAAATCTATTTATGAAAGATGACTTAAAATTTTATCTCGATTTGGTTATAATGGAAATGGTTGTGGTGAAAGGGAACAAGGTATTTAGGTCCCTCTAGAATGGAACACACAAGGCACAAAAAATGGTTTTGGTTACCGTTATTTGAAACCCACCAAATCTTATTATATACCTTCACTTAATTTCAAAACAATAACATAAGATCCTCCTATGGTATTGCTCAATTTAGTTCATCTTAAAATGATAAGTACAAACAAAAATCTTTCATTGGACATATTTTTGACTAATGAATCCTTAGCATATTTTTTGGGAATGCATCAAAATTTACGTACTTGTCATAATGATCATGAATTTCCTTATTTTATAAAGGTCAATGCATACTTTGGGAAAGACACTTGTATATCAAATGATATGGTAAATTATCAAGACATACCCCAATATTTCCCTAATGTTCCAGACCACAATACACTACTTGTAGGAGATACTGATGATGCCTCTCAATGGATCCATCTAACTTGGATAAGGCTATTTTAATTGGAAAATTCCTTGACTCTAACAAACAACAAGAAAATTATATACTCTTACATGAGTTTCCTAGACTATTTTCTTTTTCCTATTTGAATATACCTAGCATAGATCCCAAGGTAATCAAACATAAAATTGTGTTACAATATCATGTTAAGCTTGTGAAACAAAAGGTTCATAAAATGAATCCAAAAGTGGCCTTGTTGTTTAAGGAAAAGATTGAAAATATTTTACAAGATGGTTTCATCTGCTCTATTGACTATTCACCATGGATATCAAACATTATGGCCATCAAAAATCCTAATAATCATATTCAAATGTGTACACATTTTTGAGACCTTAATAAAGCATCTTTGAAATATCATTTGGCCATGTGCAAAATTATGGGGGACCAAAAAGTGGCCACCCCACTTTGGCCCCATCAAAGCTATAATTTGAGTGTGTTATAACATGCTCTCATTATTGCTTAATAAAACATAAAAATAAGAAACAAGTATTTTTGCATTTTTCTTTTATATCGTGGCCTACAAACCCTTCCAAGTGTGCTCATGTTATTGCAAAGTTGATTTTGCATGAAAAACTTTTCCAAATCTTTACCAAAATGCCACCAAGATGTTAGGGAGGTCAAAGGAGTAAGTATTTTTAGTTTTTTTGTGTCAAATTTGTATTAACTAGGTAGATTGATTTACTTTTTAATTAAAATTTGTTTAATTTTTAGGAGTTGATAATTCACTCCAAAATATTCAAAATCCCAAATCACCTATTCATGAAATTTCTCCTAAAAAGAACTGGAACAAACATCTCGTACAATTCCTCATCATCCTCCAAGAACACAATAAAGCATATTAGGGAAAATTGAAAATAATAGAAAAGATCTTGAGAAGTTAATTGCAAGGTTGAAATATTTTGTAGGAACAATCTCCCATAGGACCAACCTTGATCAATCATTGCATCCATTGTGTCTAATGTAGAATTGTTAGTGGGAAAATAAATAGTCGGTTTGACAAGAGACAAGAATAAAAAGAATTTTATGCAAATTAATTATCATATAAACAAGTTAAAGAAAAAAATTTACTTGTGTGCACTCTTCACTAACCCATGAACCAATCAAACATTACACGGTCCATGCAAGAGGTTCCCTATCCTTTGGTACCACCACCAAGGGATAAAGAACAATCTTTGGGATAGGTGGTGGATGGTGTTTTACTATCCTCCATGCACTAACAATGAGACCCCATAATATTTTTTGAGGAAACTCTATTGTGAGTTTGTCCTCAATGAAATCCCAAATTATTTTGACATGTAGGAGTTCTAGGGTAGAAGTGGGGGCTCTACATAGTATAGAGTAGAATCACATCTTGACCCAAAACAAGAAGTGAGACCACTGGCTAGACCAAATTATGAACATGATTATCCATTCCATTGTAAAGGAGGGTGTTGATGTGGACACCCTTATAGTTGATTAGCTCAATCATTTAGAGAATTACAAAAGATATTGGGCCTCTAGGATAGGGGAGACGAGCGAATCTTCTAAGCATCCTATTCCACCTCATTTATTTCAATCTTGTGGTCACCCTATGTCTATGATTCTTCAGATAGTCAAGATGAATGTGCCCAAAATAAACCTATAGTGGATTAGATGGTCATGACATAAGCTCTATTGAGTAATAAATTTGGCTTTGATAGTCAAGTAAAGGTCAACAAATTCATTTAATTCAATTTATTAATTTTTATTTTGAAATGTAATATTAACTAAATTATTAGAATGATTATAATGAAATTTTAGGATCATAGTGTTCACCCTACTTCTAACGATCCTCCACCTCCCTATTATATGATGATGTTGAGTGTGGAGGTGTGTAACCAGTAAAGAAATATAAATATTACATGTGAATAGTTGAATCTTATATGAATGGTATTCTTATAACTCACATTGGATGTTGAATAGGTTAATTTTTGGCCTTGAACATCAACACCTGATAGTCAAGGTGTTTGTTGAACTTTCACTCTGGTAATATAGAGAATTTTTAATTTTGAAATAAAAATTATAAAATAATGTGGTGCAGGAGCACCTAATGGTGATGTTATGCCTCCAATGAGTATTTTTGTGAAATTTGAATTGTCTGCAAGAAAAACATGTAAAAAGGTCATGATGAGGTCATATTTAATGTATTTAAGTCTCAAATAGGTCCATAGGAGGTAAATTTAGTGAAATTACAAAAAAGTGTCTTTTTGTTGCAAAAAAAAAATACAATTGTTGTCAATGATGGAAAAATGCAAAAAGTGTATAGAATCAGGGAGATGAAGAGTCTTTTGTAAAAAGGAAAGGATGGGTTAGTTGGAAATGAAAAGGAAGTTTCCATAACTGATGTAAACAACTATATAAAGCATTGTAAAAGGAAAGAACTAGGAAGAACTTGTATTCTTGAAGAAATTAGTAAATAAAGTACCTTTGTTTCTATATTTGTAACACTTTTCTCTTTTGTTTCAAGCTTGTAAGAATTGCACAATACCTTATAGGCTAATCATTGATTTTTTTTCTTTAGAGAAAGGTGTTAGCTTACTTTTGAAAGTATTTTGAAGTCTTTTCATTCAGATTGAGGAAATAAGAACATTTTTAGTGTAACTGGTTTGTAACCCTCCATAAGGGTTTTGAGAGTCCATTAAGAGATAAAGTTTCCATTGCACCAATGTAGGGTTAGTTAGATTGGTGGAATGGATTGAATTAATCTAATTTTCAATTTGAATGTGTGTGTAGGTGCAAGGAAGACAAGAATATGAAGTTTTTTTGTTGCTCCATGGGAAAAAATAGTGTTTTCCATACATTAGTTGTTGCTATAGACTAGGGTTTGGAGAAATATCAGTTGTAGAGGCTTGGTGGTAGTTTGGTTATCATGTGCAGACATATTCCAACATTTTTGAAGAAATTACTAGTTGGTAAGAGGTTTGGAAAGGTTGTTTTCAATTAACCCCTACTTTATCAAGTCTATATTGGCGTGCATAATGAGGGTTTTGATATTTGGTACAATATTGAGACTTTTAATCTCTAAAAGTGGATGATTTAAAAGTTTTGAGAGATTTTATGATGTTTTCTAGGGTTATGTGGTGTTTTGGAGTTGATTTAATGGTACCTACTTTGGAAATTTGACCTATTTGGTGCATTTTGGAAATGGTATAGTTATGTTCTCAGAAATTCTTTCCAAAACAATAGCATCTGAGTTTGTGGTATGTTAAAATTGGAAATAATGGGTTCCTAAAATAGTAAATAGTTTATGGAGATTAAAACTGGAGTGTATGATACACCCATTTTAGTCATGTTGCTATATTGCTAGAGTTAGAGTTTTGAATGCAAGAAATTATGAATCTAATAAAATAAAGTTGTGAGGAAGAGTATTTGGTTAGTTTCTATCGATATAAAGATGGTTAAAGGTATTTCAAGGCCTGATAAGAGTTTGGAAGTAAGATTTAGTGATTTGTTTTCTTTTTTCCTTAAGGAGACTAGTTGCAAAGTAGGGTGATTGGGTGAATAGTGGATGAATGGATTGTTTAGAGTTTTCCAAGGGTTTCTTTGCTTTGGTTCAATAAAATTTATGTTGGTTAAGATGTTATTGAGTTTGATAAATGTTTGGAAGTTTGTTTTGATGATTTGGTGCTTTGTAGCAATGAAGAATCAAGTGAAAATGAAGAGATTTTGTTGAGAGTTGAAATTTGGTTTTGGTGAATTGTGGATTGATCTTCTCAAGTTGTGGTTTAGGTCTAAATTACCCTTGAAGGTTTGTTGATTTTGGTAGATTCTCTGCATCATAATGTTAGGTATTTTTGGTAATTGAATAATGTCGTTTCAGTTTAAGACAATGCAAATAGATACTCCTCATATTCATACAATAATGGGGCATGGTGTTGTTGCAACAATAGTAAGTTCGATGCCTTTATAAAGGTATAAGGTAGATTAGTAAATTTTAGATTATATTTGTTGTTTTATCTATCTATTTTTGAAAAATTAAATGATATTCATTTTTAGGTTAACTTCTATATCTAGATGGTTTCCACAAGGCTTCACAACTCCAAATAGTGAGTGTGGCCCTATTATGGATGAACATAGTGATTATGTGTATGTGATAAGTGATTATTTTGTTATATGTCATTCTATAATTTAATTTCTACATACTAATGTCTATATTTTTTATTGTATTAGGTGGAGGTCTAAGAAACATTAAACAGGACGTTGAGTGAACCAGCTCAAAGGAAACCATGATCGCATGCATCTTCATCCTCCTAACAGTCAAAGGTAGCTTGTGATGTCGTTCCATCACCTAGAGAAAAATGACTATAATAGTGTCCTTTGTTGTATGCATATTGGCTATTTTCAAAAAATATTGTTTATTACATATATGTGACATTGTATGTCCATATGCCTTTGTTGTAAGCCTATATGGATTTCTTGTATATATGTTATACTTTTATTGACATATACTAATGTATTCCTATATGGATTTTTGGTTAATATAAATATTTTTTATCAATGGTGTCCATATTGGCACTATAAATGATTAATTGAATAAATGAATACTGAACTGATGCAACTATAAATGATTAATGTTATCCATATTTACACTATAGTTGACTAATTAAATAATTGAATAAGGCTCACTTTTACCATGTAATTAATGTAAGAATCATAATTAATCATTCATAATTTTCCTCAAACGCATTTATAATTCATGTGATGAGAGTTTTAAATAGTCAAATACCTTCTAGGGGCATGAGATATCCCTTCTTCATGACCATACACTTTAAACATAAGACTATATTATGGCCATGTAACACTATCATTTGGTTCATGGGATTGCCAATATCTCAAATGACTGTCCTCTTGTTCTTCTTGCCATTGCCATCTTCTTGTTCAAGGATCTTCTACTATGATTGCCTACTTGAACTAACATCATTTCACTAGACTTTTAGGAGGTTTTTATACACTACCTCATGTCTCCATGTTTATTTGCTTCTCGAGTGCTATGGTCACTATGAATACCATTGTCATCTTCTTCAAAATAATATCTTCTTAAGTTAGATTTCCTTCATTGAACTTCCAATTATTATGTAATAGCTATGCAATCAACTTGTGATTTTTTATTATGACCATGTCCCTCATGTCCTAAAGGAATTTTATACCTTTAAATTAAGAACTTTTCTACTTGATAGGCCAAAACTAGGGTAAATAATGAAATAAACTTAATGTTAATAATAAATTTTAGTTTGGTCTAAGTATCAATCTAAGGGTATAAACTTGTGAAAGATTTAGTGGTTGTATGTACAAGGGTTGCAGGTAGTGAGATGAGTGTGGATGAGATGCAACTAATTTTTTTTTATTCAAACTTCTATAGGAACTTTTCTTATAACTATTTTTAAAAAACTCTTGTAATAGTATACTATAGGAACTATATAGGTTTCCAAAACTATGTAGGCTATGACATGAACTATGTAGATTTATCAAACTATAATATTCCAACATTAAATTTTGAAAACCAAGTTGAGAACATGTAAATAAAAGAGTTCAGTAATTAACAATAATATAATTTAATTCTTGCTTCTCACACATTTTAATATGAAAACCAAACTGTGATATTTAAAATAAAATTCACATAACAAATAAAAATTAACATCATTGTGTTTCATTAGAGGAGCCCTCCTCTTCTTCCACACGGTGGATGAAATATTTTCTACTGAATACACTTCAAATCACGTTATAATTTTAGTGAGATTTCTAAATAGGGAGACACATAGCTATTATGTAAGACAAATATAAAGCCCCATCAAAGTCCTAATTCCACATTATTTAGATTTCTTACATTCAAATGCTTTAACAATGATACTAGAAGCTAGAAAAGGTGATAAACCATAAATGGTGTCCATGTGATCTATACCTGTAACTCACATATTTAAACTGGGAAAGCTTCACAATCTTAAAATTGTTCATCTTAATTTTTTACATATAAATTTATGTAAATAGGAAGGCTCATGTTCTCCTCATTCAAACACCTTGTTGGACTAATTTAACAATGATGAATTAAGGTTGAGAACAATAAGAAAAAATGTAATATGGTTGTAGGATGGAGATGTAAATTAATTTTATCAAATTCATAAATATACTTTTTGATTACTCCTAGATGATTATTTTTAATTAGGGATACTCTTTAAATACACTACCCTATGATCTAAATTAGGATCTATGAAAATTGCTTTATGAATGCTTAACGTTTATAACGATTAATTCAAAGCTTTAAAAATGAATTAACATAACTGAAATGCTTAAATGAACAAAGCATTATAAAGATGATGAACATAATGAAAGAGAGAAAAGAGATAGAAGACATAACACAAGTTGATAATGGAGTTCACCAAATGGTTGTCTCTGGGCCCCTCTCCAACAGAGTGATTGATCATATTATGCTCCAAAATCAAGATTACAAGGCTTCAACTGTATTACAAATCCATCTCCTTCCATCGCAATGACATCATGTTTCTCCATTGCATAGAAATGGCTTCAATGTATTCAAAGTTTTCTCTCCTTCTCATCACCTGGATGCTTTTTTACAAAACCCATACCCCAGTTTTTTACATGAAATTTACCCATTATGGGTTTTAACCATTAGATTTACCGAAATCTCCCTTTAACAAAAAAAACCCTTAGAACATCATTTTTAGCCCTCTTGTTATTTTGTTGATTTGGCTTTTATCCACTTGGAGGGAAAAGTTTTAACCACTTAAGGCTATTTGTTTAAGTTTAGGCACTTTCAGGTTTAATACATAGTTAAAACTAAACTGGCCCATATAATACATTGAACCGATAAGTGGTTCAATGGTGGTATTATATTTTAGTGGTGGGGAGATTAGGAGTTCAACCCCCTACCACTTATTTTGTTTTCACTGATTTCTAATTTTAAAAAGTCAAAACTAACCACTGACATGTATAGGTCAAGACAAGAAATGTGGTGTAATGGTTGTGCAGGGAAATTGGTGGTGGGGAGTAGTGGGTTCGACTCCCCCAAAAACAATTTTTTTGGTTAAATTGCTGAGAGAGGAGTGTCGTCAAGGTGCCATGTGGCACCACCTAATTGGGCCACGTGGCATCTCATAATTTTTTGATAGAGCTAACTGGATGTTGACAGAATTCCACCTTAGATGCTAACTGAGTGCCATGTGTCGAGCCCTAACTAGTCCAACTCATTGTTTGTATCGTATGGTATGTCACGTCAGTATTTGATGTCATGTTGACATTAGCATTTGTACCACCTGGTCAACCCTAATAACCACCAACTTTGACTTGTGATACCTTTTACTTATGGACTTAGATTTCGGTGAAATGAGTGGTGTTGGGTTCATGTCGACGAGCTCTTCGATTTAACACCATTTTTGACCAATTTTGAGTCGCTCATTTTTTTTCCTTTCTGATCAGGCTTAGGTACCTATTTGACCAAACTTTGAATGGCCATAATTTGAGTGTACAAGCTTCTTTTGACCCCATTCAAGTTGTGTTGGATTCAATTTTTTGACCTCTTCAAGATGACGTTGAATTATAGAGCATATGTGACACTTCCATTTTCAGTGAAAAGTATCCCCCTGGATCAATCCTCCCCACTGGAGAGCTTTTGGACCTCCTAAATCTTGATTACTTAGAAATTAAGTGAGGGTAAATTTCCCTCACTTTACCAATATCCATACATTTTTCCTTGCTTGGATTTATCCCCTTTATCCCTTCTCTGAGGTATTCAATTGATACTCTTCATGAAGTCCTGAAATTCCTATCTAGGATGACATCCTTTGGAAACTCTAACATATACTCTAGTCAAAGATCATCAACTAATGGAACCTGGATGTCTATTTCTTCAGCCAGTATCATTGGAGGCTCATACAACTTTAGATTCTCAACATTGACAACTAAATAGATATGCATGTATGGAGGAAGATTAAGGTGGAAGGCATTGGTACCAATATTTTCCAAGATCTCAAAAGGACCATACCTAATTGGCTTGAGCTTCCTTCCTTCACCTTGCATTCTTTCCTTGCTGATATGTAACCAAAATTTGTCTCCAACCTAGAAATAATTATCAATGTGATGCTTATCATGGAAAGTCTTGTATTTTTCTTAGCTCTTCTCCAACTATGCTTCCACTACCTGATGAATTGCTTGGAATTTCTAGATGAACTTCAAATCCTTCTCTGCATCATGGCATCCATCTTCAACATCATCCTTCCCAAAAGAAAAATCCATCAATGTTTTTGGCAGATAACCAAAACAAGTCTCAAAAGGAGATCTTTTTGTAGAAGAGTGTGCTACATGGTTGTAAGCATGTTGCGCATAGTGAAGACTCTCATCCCATAGCTTAGGATTCTTATTGCAGTAAACTCTGAGTAGATGCACAAATGTCTTGTTTACTAGATTTGTCTATCTGTCAGTCTACAGATAGAAGGTTGTACTCTTCTTTAGTTTGGTGTCCATGAGTCCCCACAATGCTGACCAAAATTCCCCCAAGAATTGAGAATCTCAATATGATACAATAGAAGTAGGTAGCCCAAAAGAAACCCATACAAATTGAAAGTACATATGAGTTGTTAGTTCAGCAGTGACCTGTTTCTTACAAGGAATTAGAATACACATTTTTCTAAACCGATCAACTACTACAAACAGATAATCATGTCCTTTCCTATACATGGGTAGACCCTCGATAAAATCCATAGACACACTTTCCCATGGACGGGATGGTATAGGTAGAGGTGTGTACAACCCCAATTTCATGTTACTAGGTTTACTTGTTGCACACATTACACATCCTCTAATATATTTGGATATAGTTTCTTGCATATGAGGCTATTAACAATATTTCTATAACGAAGTCATTTCTTTTCTTACCCCAAAGTTTCTAGTAATCAATGATGTGTGTGCTTCTCTAATTACATGTGCTTGTTCATCTTTTGGAATGCATAACTTTCCCAAGCGATATAACAATTTATCCTACACATAATAATCTTTCTCTTCTACATGTTTTCCTTGAATTAAAGTTGCATAGGTATCCTTAAAGTCTCCATCATTAGTGTATTGTTCCCAAAAAAAATCATGAACCATAGAGCTATTTTGAAGGATTATCAACGCATTCATAACATGAGACCTAGATAGCATATCTACTACTTTGTTATGGACACCTTTCTTATACTTAATTACCAAGTGAAACTATTGCAGAAAACCCATCCACTGAAAGTTCCTACTTTGTTTTATTTTAGATTGTGAGTGCAAATACTAAAGTGGTTGGTGATCAGTGTGGGTTACAATTTTTTTCCCCATTAAGTAGTGTTTCCATTTTTTAACACTCTGAACTAATGCATAAAGTTCCTTATCATAAGTGGGATAGTTACTACTCCTATTAAGGTTTTAGAGTGGTAGTAGATTGGTTTACCTCCTTGCATGAGTATTTCTCCCATGACAAACCCACTCACATCTGTCTCGATCTCAAACGGTTGATGTAAATCTAGTAATTCCAAAACTAGTATGGTGCTCAATTTTTCCTTCAAAGTGTCGAAAGCCTTCTATTGTGGACCTCCCCACTAAAAATTTGTCTTCATACTAGTTAATACTTGCAATGGTGATGCAATATAGGAGAATTTTGCAATGAACTTTCTCCAATACTGAACTACACGTAAGAAACTTTTGAATTTTGTGACCGTACTTGGCTTAGGCCATTTTACAATAGCTTCGACCTTCACAGGGTCTACTTTCAATTGACCACCTCCTATGACATAGCCTAAGTACACTAAGGATATCTTTGCGAAATCACATTTAGACATCTTTACAAAGAGTTTTTCTTTTCTCAATACATCAAAAAATTTCTTTACATGACTTACATGATCATCCCAAGTTCGAACAAATATAAAAATATCATCTAGATAGAGTATGGAAAAATCATCAATAAAAGGATGGAAGATATCATTCATGATTCACATAAAGGTATCCAGTGCATTATAAAGCCCAAAGGGCTTGACCAACCTCTCAAATAGTCCCTATTTTGTCTTAAATACAGTTTTCGAAATGTCATTTTCTACAATTCTTATATGATGATATCCACTGCGCAAGTCTAACTTAGTGAAATAAATTGAATGTTTCAATTAATCAAGTAAATCATCTATCGAAGGAAGAGGATACTTTTTCTTTACCATTATCTTGTTTAGGGCTCTATAGTCGATGCACATTCTCCAAGATCCATCCTTCTTTAGAACCAACACAATTGGAGAGCCACAAGGAGATGTACTTGGATGAATAACTCATTTCTCGACCAACACTTGGACCTAATTTTTAATTTCCTTATTTCGCATGACTGATAAATAGTACATGCTAGTGTTAGGAAGTGGCACATCCTGTTGTAATTGTATTTCATGTTGTATCTCTCTCTTGGGTCTCAATCCCTTCGGTTCTTGAAATAATTCATCATAAGTGGAAACAAATTTGGCCATTTCAGCTTTATGTTTTGGATCACACCCCTTGAATTCCTCATATTTATCATCTTCTTTAGCTTTTACAATCATTAGTAAAAATTTCTTGCTTGCATTGACTAACCTTTTCAATTGCCAAGTTTTTACCAAGGTTAGATTAGTCTTTATCTTATGTCCATATACAATGTATTCAATCCCATCCTTAAAAAGATATATTTTTTCTCCTCCCTATATAATATTTCCTTTCGGTCATACAAATAATGACTCCCTAGTACAAGCCCAAAAATATCTAAAGGGACTACAATAGATTCTTCCTCATCTACAAAGTTTGTAGTGATAGCAAATCTTAACTTACATTGCTTTGTGACTTGTAACTGTGCATCATTGCAAATCCATCCAAGTGGATATGCCTTTGAATGAGGTTTTGTAGTTAGATTAAGATTTTAACCACTTCTTTAGATATTAGATTTAATTGAGAACATGTATCAAATAAAGTATCAACCTTAGTATGCTTTTTCACAACTTGAATATGAAATAATTTATTCCTTTGCTTATCATGTTCTTAGGTGGAGAAGATTCTTTACTTGAACTTGCACTTGCATTAGAAAAACTTGTATCAAATGAAAGAGATATACCTTTTCCTTTACCTTGGATCCCGGTAGTAGCAATCTTTGTATCATCCCCGGAATTAGATCCAAGATCCTATTAAAATACAACAACAGTCTTTTGTTTGTCTTTGTTTCCACCATATTTCTTTGGCCCGAGTTTTGGATGCAGCTTCTAGCACTTAGAATCATCATGCTCCTCTTTCTTGCAATGTGAGCATGTGGGTTTATCACCCTCCTTCTTAACTGTAGTTGTCTTTTTCCCTTTTCCTTTGGATTTACCTTTAGGATTAGATGGCTTCTTATCAGGCTTATCAATGAAAGAACTCTTATTTCTTGACTCTAAATGTGTAGCTTGTACACATACTTCATCCAAATTACTAGGATTCAAGACCAAAATGGAATGCATTAGATAAGAGTGAAGACCACCTATGTACTTAAGCAATGTGATTTGGGTGTACAATGGAACCTTCAATGAAATATCCCATTTTCTAAACTCATGGGTGTACTCTTGAATGGACTGACCTTTCCCTTGCCTAAAAGTTTGCCAGTTCATCATTGACTATTGCATATGGCCTAAGGGATAGAATTTATTTTTAAGAGCATTAAAAATTTTTGTCCAAGTTAAACTAACTCTACCATGTTGTGAAATTTCTACCCGAGTCCTACTCTCCCACCAAGTGAGAGCTATTCCTCCCAACTGAAGAGTAGCTAACAGGATCCTATCATCATCATCTAAGAGGATTTAGACTCTACAATAGACTTCAACTTGTTGAACCCAATCATCTAATTTTTCAACATTTAATTCCCCATAATACATAGGTAGATGAAATTTTACATCCAATTTAATTCTAGACTTATGTATACCTTGAAAGGATTAGAAGACATAGAATGAGTAGAAGGAGAAGATGGAGTTGGGGGAATTTTTGGAGGCTCACGATCACCTCCTGATCTTTTCCCTTTGTCCTCACAAGAATCTTATATCGATGAACCTTCCTTTCCTTATCACATTCGTTCTTGCCTCTCCTAAAAAATAAATTCTACCATAGCCTTCATGTCAAGAAAATCCTTATGAAAAATCTTCTCATTAAGCTCCAAACTCTGTCCACATTTTGTTTCTTCCATCTGTGACGATGGATCAGCTCTTCATTTTATGATCTCAAGATTATATTCTTCAAGTTTTCCTTCGCATCGTCGAATCTTAGATCGTGTTAGCGTTCACTTCTGCAATACTAGTCACACAAAGGTCTGATACCAACCTTGATCTGAATTAGGATCTATGGCAATTTCTTTACGAATGCTTAACATTTACAATGATTAATTCAAAGCTTTAAAAATGAATTAACATAACTGAAATGCTTAAATGAACAACACATTATAAAGATGATGAAAAGAATGAAAGAAAGAAAAGAGATAGAAGATAGAACGCAAGTTGATAACATAATTTTCCAAATGGCTATGTCTCTGGGTCCCTCTCCAACAGAGTGACTGATCCTATTATGCTCCAAAATTAGGATTACAAGGCTTCAACTGCATTAAAAAACCATCTCCTTCCAATGCAGCAACATCATGTTGCTCTGTTGCATAGAAATGGTTTTAATGTCTTCAGAGCGTTCTCTCCTTCTCATCACCTGGACGCTTTTTTACAAAACCCATACCCCTTTTTATACATGAAATTTACCCATTATGGGTTCTAACCATTAGATTTACCAAAATATCACTTTAACAAAAAAAAACCCCTTAGAACATCATTTTTTATCCCTCTTCTTGTTTCGTTGTTTTGGCTTTTATCCACTTGGAAGGATTAGTTTTAACCACTTAAGTTTATTTGTTTAAGATTAGGCACTTCTGGGTTTAATACTTAGTAATATTAAACTGGCCCATATAATACATTGAACTGATAAGTGGTTCAATGGTGGGATTATATTTTAGTGGCGGGGAGGTTAGGATTTCAACCCCATATCGCTTATTTTGTTTTAACCGATTTCTAATTTTAAAATATCAAAACGAACTGCCAACATATATAGGTAAGGACAAGCCGAACGGTGCAATGGTTGCACAGGGAAATTGACAGTGGGGGGTCATGGGTTTGACCCCCCCAAAAACAAACTTTTTGGTTAAACTGTCAAGAGAGGATTTTCATCAAGGTGTCACGTGGCACCACCAAATTGGGCCATGTGGCATCTCATAATTTGGTGATAGAACCAACTAGATGTTTACAAAGTGCCACCTCGAACGTTGACTGGGTACCACATGTCGAGCCCTGACTAGTCCAACTCACTGTCTGTATTGTATAGTCTACCATATTCGCATGCTAACGTCATTCTGACATCAACATAAATGTGACTTGATCAACCCTGATAGCAGCCAACTTTTGACATGCGATAGCCTCTACATACAGACTCGGATTTTGACGAATCAAGCAGCATTGGGTTCGTGTCAATGATCTCTTCGATTTCATGTCATTTTTTATTGATTCCAAGTCAATCATTTTTTTCCTTTCTGACCGGCCTCAGGTACCTATTTGACCAAACTTTGATTGGCCATAATTTGAGCGTACGAGCTCCTTTTGACCTCGTTCAAGTTGAGTTGGATTCATTTTTTTGATCTCGTCGAGATGACATTGAATTCTAGAGCATATGAGACACTTCCATTTTCAGTGAAAAGTATCCCCCTTGATCACCCTAGGAAAAAACCACATGGCTTAAGTGAATACAATTTGGTGAAGTTTCCCAAGGCAACCAAATTTCATTAAGGTCCTAGGAAAAAATGATGGATTTAGGGTTTAGATTTTAGAGTTTATATTTTAGGGTTTACTGTAAGAGGATGGCTTAAGGGGATCTATGTAGTAAGGTCCTAGGACAAAATTACATGGCTTAGGGGTATAAAATTTGGTGGAGTTTCCCAAGGAAACCAAATTTCATTTTAAAGTCCTAGAACAAAATGAATGTATAGGGTTTAAGGTTTAGATTTTAGAGTTCAGGGTTTATGGTTTAGGGTTTAGGGTGAAGTTTGGGTGGCCCTTCGAATAATGGACTTTCAAGTTATTGAACAACATTTTCTTGTGGAACAGTTGATTGAGATAGCTCTTACTTTGACTAACCAACCTCTCACGAAATATCATTCATATTATAATCTTGCACGATCTTATTATTGTTAAATTTTGTTGTGGATGTAGATCATGGAGGATTCACTCAAACAACACAATACAAACCTTTTCAAACACTTTTCCATCCTTCAAAACCCTAACTCCAAGAACAACTCATCATTCTTTTGATTTCCCTTATAGTAGTCCAACCAATGACTTTTAACTATATCCTGCAAGAAACACTTCAAAACCACAAGAGGGTTAACATTTCAAATACCCATTTTGGTATATTTCAACATATCAAATTTTTTCATGCACTTGTTTTGGAACACACTCTCCAAAATTGGACTTTCATGTTGCCCCAAGGCCAAAATAAACCACTTTTACAAAGAAAGTACCAACCAATCACCTTCCCAATTGAAAATTTCCACCCATGCCTCCTCCATGAGTCACAATTAGACAAAAACAACAATTTATATCAAGTAAATCAAACATATATTCACCCAAAACCAAAAACCCTTGCTTTAGGGCTTCCTATGCTTGAAATAGAGGGGGTTTATTGAAAATAGGTATTCCAAGGCCTATATCACCCTACCAACTCTTTAAACACTCCATAATATGCCTGTACATACTCACTAAATCATCCCCTAACCTCCAGCAATGCAATTTCATCGAACTCTAACTTTTAACCATGCATTTTAAGCCAAAAAACCATGTATTTTCCTCTAGGGTAGCAACAAAACTTAGGCAAACCTTCCTCAAAATTCCTACAACCTTGGGGAATCATCAAACACCTAAATACAGACCTTATCACCAATTTTTATGAGTTTACAATGGAGGAAAGTGGAGAAACTCAATTTTGAATGCTCACAATGACCTTGAAGTAGGGTTTCAAACGGTTTGCAAAGAAATTGCCATAACTTCCTTAAATTTCAATGAAATGAAATGAAAAAAATTGCATCAGAAACTAGACTCCATTATCTACCTTTTCCAATGATTTTTATACCCTCATTTTTCCATAAAAACACGTGCAATGAAGAGGAATAGCAAGGAACACAGAAAAAATGCATCAATTTACATGTTTATTGCTCCAACCATCCTCCAACTTCTTCAAACTCACCCAACCCCCATTACAACGATGGAGTAGGCATATTTAAGCCTCTAAAAACTTATTCCAACCAGTTCCAACTAACTAATTAACTTCTACATCCCCATGACCCTTCATATTCCATTCTTGCATTTTTCACTTTTACAACATGACACTTTTTGCAAGAAATGACAACTTTTGACAAAATGAATTTATAACCCCCTAATAACCTATTGATTGACTCAAACATGCTTAATATGGTCTAAATATCCTCATGAAATGACTCAAACACCATATAGAGAAAATATTTACAAAATTTCCTCTTGGAGACATAAAATCCATTAGGTGCTCCCGTACCATACTCCCGGCCAAAAAGAAATTCAAAGCCCTCTTGAATTGAGGGTAGTAATAGGTATGCATCACTAATTACTTGTGCCTTTGTCTTCTTGAAAGCATGTGTTCTTCATCTTCACCTTTGGCTTTAGCTTTTCAACACAAACTTTTCTTCCATTTATCTTGTCTCCTTGAATCTGATTCTTTGTGCCCTTATGTATCCCAATCTCTACATCAGCACCTTGCTCCTCTACAACAAACCCTTCCTCTTCCTTGTTAATGTCAATGTGAAAATCATGACATAGAACCTGTGGCTTGAAGGTAGGCCACACAAATCCATCTCTACCAAACTGTTTGACTAATCCAAAAAAAAAAATCTGTTGCACCCTTATCTTCCATCCACTTGAAAAAATTTCTTCCCATTCTGCATGAGAACTCATACCTTGCCTTGTACTATCATCTACTAACATACCCTTCTAAAAAAATTTGAGCTTCTAATGGTAATTCATCAATCCTAAATGATGTGATAAATTGATGTAGATCATGGAGGATTCACTCAAACAAACACAATACAAACCTTTTCAAACACTTTTCCATCCTTCAAAACCCTAACTCCAAGAACAACTCACCATTCTTTCAATTTTCCTTGTAGTAGTCCAACTAATGACTTTTAACTATATCCTACAAGAAACACTTCAAAACCACAAGAGGGTTAACATTTCAAATACCCATTTTGGTATATTTCAACATATTAAATTTGTTCATGCACTTGTTTCAGAACACACTCTCCAAAATTGGACTGTCGCACTACCCCAAGGCCAAAATAGACCACTTTTACAAAGCAAGTACCAACAAATCACCTTCCCAACTGAAAATTTCCACCCATACCTCCTCCACAAGTTACAAGTAGACAAAAATGATAATTCATATCAGGGAAATCATACATATATTCACCCAACACCAAAACCCTTGCTTTAGGCCTTCCTATGCTTGAAATAGAGGGGGTTTATTGAAAATAGGTATTCCAAGGCCTATCTCATCCTACCAGTTCTTCAAACACTCCATAATATGCTTGCACATACTCACTAAATCATCCCCCAACCTCCAGCAATGCAATTTCATCAAACTCTAACTTCTAACCATGCATTTTAAGCCAAAAAACCATGTATTTTCCTCTAGGGCAGCAACAAAACTTAGGCAAACCTTCCTAAAAATTCCTACAACCTTGGGGAATCATCAAACACCTAAATACAGACCTTCTCACCAGTTTTTAAGAGTTTTCAATGGTGGAAAGTGGAGAAACTAAATTTTGAATGCTCACAATGACCTTGAAGTAGGGTTTCAAACGGTTTGCAAAGAAATTGCCATAACTTCTTTAAGTTTCAATGAAATGAAATGAAACAAGTTGCATCAGAAACTAGACTCCATTCTCTACCTTTTCCAATTATTTTTAGACCCTCATTTTTTTGTACAAACACGTGCAATGAAGAGGAACAACAAGGAACACAAAAAATGCATCAATTTACATGTTTATTGCTCCAACCATCCTCCAACTTATTCAAACTCACCCAACCCCCATTACAAAAATGAAGTAGGAGCCTCTAAAAAATTATTCCAACTAGTTCCAACTAACTAATTAACTTCTACAACCCCATGACCCTTCATATTCCATTCTTGCATTTTGCACTTTTACAACATGACACTTTTTGCAAGAAATGACAACTTTTGACAAAATGAACTTATAACCCCCTAATAACCTATTGGATGAATCAAAAATGTTTAATATGCTCTAAATGTCCTTATGAAATGACTCAAACACCATATAGAGAAAATATTTATAAAATGGCCTCATGGAGGCCTAAAATCCATTAGGTGCTCCTGCACCAATTGCCTTGGGTAGGTTCACCAAATTTTAAGAACTTCTTTGATCCCCTTAAGAAATGTCATATTAGGACCCCTTAAGACATCAGTTTAGGGTTTAGGGTAATACAATTACAAGTAATAGGGTTAATATTTTTTATTCATCACATACACAAGAACATTAGTTTATGAATATTTTTTATTTTATGAATAGACTAACTATTTCAGTAATAGAAACACATAATTATGTATTATTAAGATTGAGTTTGATGTATACTTTAACTTGATATTTTTAATTGAATATAAGATTATTTTATTTAACATTTTTTTCATCAATATTGATTGTATATATATATGAATTTTATGATATAAAATTAGTTAATGTTGAATCTTATTTTATTTTGGATTGATTGGAAATGAAAGAACCTAAAATAAAGAAAAGAAAAATATTTAGATTCTTTTAGTGTCTAGGTAACTAGTGCAAAGTGAGATTTTAGACTAAACTAGAAGCCTAATTAACAACTAATTGACTAGAATGAGAGTTAAGATTGTGGAAAGACAAGAGACAACACATGAAAACAAGTTATGGAAACAAGCCATGTGACTAAGAGATATCAACACATAAAATAGAAATGAATGCAAATATTATCTAATTAAGTGACAATTGGAAATGGATTTTACAAGGATTTATGATGTAGGAGCATCTTGGGCTCTCAAGCTATCTACATCAATATGTACATGATCAAATTTTGTTTTCAATATTTTTGTGTTTTGTAGATGCATTAGAGTTCATTTTGTAAATATTTTACCTTGGTCGGTGTTGTTCTTTCATTGGTGTCACATTATGTGATCAGTGGGACTTCAAATGGCGTCCCTCCGATAGCCTGATGTGAAGACTGTGCATCATCAACAAGACCTTTCTACTTCAGTGAAACTCTAAGAATTGTATCTTTGATGGCTCAATACAAAGCCTTGAGCTCTTTGGTGGGAGATAGTTATATCATTAGGAATTGGAATACCGTCTCGCCGATGAGTCAATGGTGTTGGTAGTTCTTTCACTATTGGTGAGACAATGTTACATCACCGAGACTTGGAATTCCATCTCTTCGATAGGCTGATGGACTTTTGGTTACGTCACTCACCATCCCATAGTGTCTGTGGTGGGAACCAGGTAGTTTAACATAGGGAAGTGGTGATTGGTGTAGTAGTGTTGACATGGAAATGGGACCACATGGATCGTATTGAACTGCATTGAAGAGACTTTCCCTTATCAATGGGATATTTACGTTGTCTCCTTAATAGGGCCCAATAAGTTGGTTCAATGGTTGAAGATTGAATGACGTGTTGACACTTTGACATGGATTGGGCGGAAGTTGTAACGACTGTTTCTGGTGTATTTTTGGAATACAGAATGATGGTGTTGGGGAGATGGAATGGACGACCTCGTATGAAGAATCAAGGAGAAATTGTTTGATGGGGAATGTCAATTGGATTTAGTAAAAGGGAGGACTCTGTAATTTGAACCTTCGTATGTACTTTGTAATTAGTTAAATTGAAATAAAAGGGACGATTGTTCCTTGTTAAATTTTTTTGCATTGTAGTGTGGTTTAGCTGCTTGATTGAAAGCCTGATAAGGTTCTTCAATCTTGACTGCATCAAATGGTATCAAAGTAGGTTTTCTCTTGGAGTAAGTGTCAAAGATATTATGAAGTCTTGAAAAGGAATTTTTTGTGGGTAAGTGGGAAAAGGAAGAAGACCTGCAAGTGTAGAGGACTTGCATAAAATGGCACAGAGAGGATGTGGCAAAGGAAGAGGGGTGCAAAGAGATGCAAACCCTATCTTGATGGAGATGTTGAGATGAATTATAGCTAGACTAGAAGCCATTGAAACTTCACAATGAACCAGTCATCATGTCGAAGATGTGAGTGGCGATGAAGAAGAGCAGGTTGAAGTTGAAGGAGAGGAAAACCAACCTAAACTCAACCAAGGAGAAGAGAGGTTCATTCGAGCCTTAACCAAAATAAATATAAAACCCTGTTTTAACCCTCTGGACTATAATGGTAATCTCAATTCAGATGAATTGTTGGATTGGATCACCGAGATGGAGAAGTTCTTTGACTTTGAAGGTACGAAAGAAGACAAGAAGGTGAAATATTTTTGTACAAAATTGAAAGGACATGCATCCCTGTAGTGGGATCATTTGTAGACTCATAGACAAAGAAAAGGAAAGGAGAATATTAAGTCATGGGACTGAATGGAAAACAAATTGAATTCATGCCTATAGACTCAGATAAATTTGTTCAGAAAATTACATAACTTGAAGCAAGCATAATCTAGTGTCAAGGAATACACAGAAGAGTTTTAGCGATTGAGCATTCAAGCATACCACTTAGAGGGTTGAGAAAGTTGCAAGGTATCTAAATGGATTGCAAGTGTCCATACAAGATGAGATTATATTACTCAGATTGTAGAGCATGGAAGAGGCCTACTAGTGTGCATTAATGGCTGGAGAGAAATTGAATAGGAAACAACAAAGCAATAAAAAGGGTAGAGGCATAAATGCTAGGGATAGAGGACAAAGTAGTGGTGGAAGAGGATATTCTTCCAAAAAAGATGAAGATGGCACCTCTCAGATTCAAGAAATGGGAGGCAAAGGAAACTTTCAAGAATTAGGAGACTCTTTTCGAGGAAGACATAATTTTGGAAAAGGAAGAGGTAAGGGTTTCATGGGTACATGCTACCAATGTGGAGAGATCAGGCATAGGTCTTTTGAATTCCCACAAGTTCAAGGTGGAGGTAAAGGAAAAGAGGCCAAAATTAATGTGGCCCAAGTAGAGGATGAAGTGGTTGAAACTTTGAAGCCTGAAGAAGATCTAGAGGGTGGAGAGTCTTTGATGGTAAGAAAAAAAAATTTAAGACCTGAGAAGGCAGAAAAAAAACCAATATAGAGAAGAAATTTGTTCAGAACCAAATGCAATTTAGGAGGCAAGTGTTGTAAAGTAATTGTACACAGTGGTAGCACAGACAATATTGTGTCTGAAGAAATGGTGAAGAATTTGAAGCTGAAAAGAACGAAGCATCCCAGCCCATACAAGGTCTCGTGGCTGAAAAAGGAACACCAATTAGTGGTAAGAGAACAAAGCTTAGTTAATTTCTAGATTGGTAATTATAAGAACGAAATACTCTGTGATATAATTCCAATGGATCCCTATCATATCTTACTGGGAAGGTCATGGCAATTTGATCGAAAAGTTGTTCATGATGGTAAGAATAATACATATACCATTAAGAAGGATGGTCAAGAGTTTACTTTGAATACTATGAAGGATAAAGATGAAGATACAAAAGGTACTTCTAGGGTGTGTCTTTCCTTAGGAAAGCAGTTCCTAAAGGATTTGAAGAAGGATGGTGTTTGTTATGCATTTTTAGCCCAACCATCTCAAAACCTGGCAACAAAAAAGGAAGAAAGGTTGTTGATAGAGATCCAAGAATTGGTTGATGAGTATGTTGGCATAATGATGAAGGAGTTACCAGATGAACTACCACCAGTGATAGAAATCAGTCACTGTATGGATTTGATCCCGGGTGCAAGTTTACCAAACAAGGCACCCTATAGGATGACACCTCAAGAGAATGAGGAAATAAATAGAAAAGTCCAGGAGTTGTTGGATAAGGAGTTGATTAGGGAAAGTCTCAGTCCATGCATTGTACTTGTAATATTAGCACCTAAGAAGGGAGGTGAATGAAGGATGTGTACAAACTCTCGTGCCATTAATAAGATTACTATTAAATATAGATTCCCATTTCCCATAATGGATGATTTAATGGACTTTTTGAGTGGAGCAAGGTATTTCACGAAGATTGATCTAAAGAGTGGTTACCATCAAATCAAAATCCATGAAGGGGATGATTGGAAGACAAAATTTAAGATGAAGGATGGATTGTATGAGTGGATAGTCATACCATTTGGATTGAAAAATGCACCCAGTACATTCATGAGATTGATGAATCAAGTATTGAATCCCTATCTTGGTAAGTTTGTCATAGTTTACCTTGATGATATTTTAATTTTCAGTAAAACAAAAGAAGAACATTTAGAACATATTAGGGTTGTCTTGCAAATATTGAAGGGGGAAAAACTAATGGTGAATCTGAAAATGTGTACTTTCATGAAGGAGTTGGTATACTTGGGGTTTTTAGTTTTAGAAGAAGGATTGAAAATGGATCCTAAAAAGGTAAAGGCTATTGTTGAATGACCATCACCAAGGAGTAATTTTGAAGCCCATAGTTTTCATGGGTTGGTGAAGCTCTATTGGAAGTTCATGAGAAATTTCAGTGGGATATGTGATCCCATCACAGAAACAATGAAGGGAACAAGGAGAGAATTCAAGTGGACGGTTGCAACAGAGGAAAGTTGTCAATTATTGAAGAATAAGGTAATAGAATAGCCGGTATTGGAATTGTAAGACTTTGGAAAGGTTTTCTAGGTGGATTGTGATGCAAGTGGAACAACAATAGGAGGATTTCTCAGCCAAGAGGGAAGACCAATAACATACTTCAGTGAGAAGTTGAATGAAGCTAAAAGAAATTATTTTGTGTATGACCAAGAGTTCTATGCAATTGTGCAAGCACTCAAGAAGTGGAGGCATTATTTGCTACCAAAGGATTTTGTGCTATATACAAACAATCATACCCTAGAATTCATAAATAGTCAAGGTAAGTTGAACCAAAGGCATATGAAATGGATTGAGTTTTTACAAAATTATTCTTTTGTGTTGAAACATAGGAGTGGTAAATCCAATTGAGTTTTTGATGCACTGAGTATAAGAATTTTATTGTTGAGCGAGATGAAGGTGAATGTTGTTGGTTTTAATGCTTTGGGTGAGTTGTATGAACAAGACTCAAATTTCATAGAGGCATGGTTAGCATGCAAGAATCCAGTGGAATTGGATCAAAATCCATAGCTGGAGTATTTCATTCAAGAAAATTTGTTGTTTAAGGGAAAGAAGTTATATATTCCTAGAGGCTCCATGAGGGAGAATCTAATCAAAGAAAAGCATAGTGGAATATTATGTGGACATTTTGGAGTAGATAAAACAATAATTTTGTTGAATGAGAGTTATTATTGGCTTGGAATGAGACTTGATGTCAAGAAGATGGTGTAAGGATGTAGAATCTGTCATCATGTGAAGGGTATGAAACAAAATACTAGATTGTATCAGCCATTACTGATTCCAAAGAGACTGTGGGAACACATTAGCATGGATTTTTTTTTGGGACTACCTTGAACTCAACAAGGTAATGATTCAGCTTTTGTGATTGTTGATATATTTTCAAAAATGGCTCATTTTATCCCATTTCAGAAAAGTGATGCTTCCCATATAGCAAAAAAAAATTTCAAAGAAATAGTTTGGTTGCATGGTTTGCCTAAGAGTACCATATCTGATCGGGATACAAAGTTTTTTAGCCATTTCTAGTGCACCTTGTGGAAGAAATTTGGCACACATTTGGGTTTTAGTTCATCCTACCATCCACAAATAGATGGTTAGATTGAAGTTGTGAGAAAGAGTTTAGGTAACCTCCTTCAATGTTTGATTGGGGACAAACCAAAACCGTGGCACTTATTGTTGTCACAGGTATATTTTTCCTATAATAATTCGGTGAACAGGAGTATTGGAAAAATTCCATTCAATGTGGTGTATGGTTTTAGCCCTAGGGGTGTAGATGAACTCAGAGATAGTGCAGACCTAGTGAGAACAAGTGTTATGGCAGAGGATTTTGTAGAATATATCAGAGATTTGCATAAAGAGGTGAAAGAAAAGTTGGAGAAGAGTACAACTAAGTATAAAAAATCTGCTGACAGTCACAAAAGAGGGTAGGAATTTCAAATTAGAGAATTGGTCTGGGTTCATTTAAGAAAGGAGAGGTTTCCATAGGGAACCTAGAATAGGTTAAAATGGAAGAAAATAGGTCTTTTTCAGATCCTTCGTAAGTTTTTAGCTAATGCTTATGAAGTTGAACTTACAGAGAATGTAGATATATCTCCTGTCTTCAATGTCACTGATCTGTACAAACATTTTGAAGGAGAGACAAGTACTCAACCACATTTTTCTATTAATATCATGGATAATACAGATTGGGTGAATCAGCTACCTGAGAAGCAACTTGAAGAATTAGATGCAATCATTGATTCTCGGGTTGCAAAGAAAACATGTCGTAAGGTGTGCATGGAGTACCTGGTTCAATGGAAGGGAAAATAACTGGATGAAGCATCTTGGTTGAAGGAACATGAGTTGGCTCAATTTGGAATATCGATTCCAAATTGGCCTAAATGTTCCTAAGTCTCCACTCATGGAACATTTCTCCTTCTTAGGGTGTTTGATGCAGGAGCATCTCGGGCTCTCAAGCTATCTGCATCAATATGTACATGATCAAATTTTTGTTTTCAATTTGGTTGTGTTTTGCAGGTGCATTGGAGTTCATTTTGTAAATATTTTCCCTTGGTTGGTGTTGTTCTTTCATCAGTGTGACATTATATGATTGGTAAGACTTCAAATGGCGTCCCTTCGATAGTCGGATGTGAAGATTGTGCATCTTTGGTGAGACCTTTCTACTTCGGTGGGACTCTAAGCATTCTCCCTTCGACAACCCAATACAAAGCCTTAAGCTCTTTGGAAAGATATAGTTATATCACCGAGACTTGGAATAGTGTCTCCCCAATGAGCTGATGGTGTTGGTGGTTCTTTCACTATCGATGAGACAATGTTATATCGCTAGGACTTGGAATGCCATCTCTTTGATAGGCCGATAGAATTTTGGTTACGTCACTCGCCATCTCGTGGTGTTCATGGTGGGACCTGAGTAGTTTAACACAAGGAAGTGGTGATTGGTGTAGTGATGTTGACATGGAAATGGGACCACATGGATCATACTGAACTGCATCGAAGAGAATTTCCTTTATCAGTGGGAGATTTATGTTGCCTCCTTGATAGGGTGATAAGTTGGTTCAATGGTTGAAGACTGGATGGCATGTTGACACTTCGACATGGATTGGGCAAAAGTTGTAACAACCATTTCTAGTGTAGTTTTGGAATGTAGAATGATAGTGTTGGGGAGATGGAATGGATGGCTTTATATGAAGAATTGTGGAGAAATTTTTTGATGGGAAATGTCAATTGGCTTTAGCAAAAGGGAGGAATCTATAATTTGAACCTTTGAATGTACTCTGTAATCAGTTAAAATGAAATAAACCTCCCCTGTTGAAGTTTGTTACATTGTAGTGTGGTTTAGCTACTTGATTGACAACCTGATAAGGCTCTTCAATCTCAACTGTGTCAATTTAGGAATTTGCTAACTAAATTTGCAAACAAACATTAAAAATTTATCAATTGTAACTATTGTTTAACATATTTTTTTCTATTCTAATTTTAATTTAACATTGAAAGTAAAGTTTAACAATTTTTTTCTATTCTAATTATATATATGTTCATAACGTTTAATTGATTGTGTCTCTTGATGAATACAAATTTAAATGTATAATATTTATCAAATCCTATTTCATTGTCAATATCAAGGACCCTAATTTACTATTTATCAACCTAAATATATCAAATAATTTATTCCATAGGCATTCCTATATACTTGTCTCCATACAATGCAAATGAAACTTAAAACATTTAAGCAATGCAAATGAATTTTTTCCATTATCAAATATTCTTGAGCTCTAAATTAGGGTTTTCAAATGCAAAATGATTTTTTTGATTTCAATTTGGGGTTATAGAAAAAAAATTGTTTGAATTCAATTTAGGGTTTCAAGAAACAATTAGGGTTTTCAATACAATTTTTTTTGTTTCATTTAAAACTAGGGTTTTCAAATGAATTTTTTTTTAGTTTTATTGAAAAATTTAGGTTTCAAAAGCTAAATTTTGTTCTTACGATATGATTTAAGGTTGATTTTTTCATTTCTATTCAATATCTTGAGGGTATCATTTCATTTTTTCTTCTACTTCTACAAATCATCATTTCTACTATTACAAGTAAATAAAATACATAAAATGCTAAATAAATTGAAAAAAATAATGCTAAAATCTATTATTGTATTAAAAATTTCAAAAAAATATGAAAAAAAGAAAAATATTGGGGGTGGAGGCAAACCTGGAGGTCATTGTTTTCACTTTTGTCTCTGCCAAATCAAGATCTCGTGCTCTGTGAATAATTGAGTTTCATTTGTTTTTAAAAATAAATACCACTTTAAAACAAGATCCCAATTTTTACAAATCGGGATCCCATTTTGTAAAGATCAAGATCTTGTCCATTAGTTCGGGACCCATTAATAAATGGGAAATGGGATCCTGTTTAGAATTTAGGCTCAAGATCCCGAAGCTAAACAAAATCTCATTTTTGGAAAGCCGATTTCATTTTTTTTCCTAAGGAAAAAACTTCTACATTTCATGGACTCATCTTTGTGCTTTTACCCAACCACTTTTTGGTCATATCATCACTTTTTGGACCCCCATGATCCTGCACTCACCCTGCTAACACAAGGTCGACTGTGACCCATGCTAAACACCATAAACATTAAGTAAACACTTCCTTAAGTCAATCTAAAAATTCCACACACTTGAAAATGATCTATAATAATCCTCAAATAACCTGAGATCCAACAAAGGCTTCATCCAAACTTGCATCATACAAATACTTCAACTTAAAACATCCACTAAACCTTGTTCACACACTAACACATGAAACACGCACTATACTGCACCAAATCAAGTGAAAGCTTGAATTCTGAAAGATACAAACATTATAAGTAATTTCCTAGATCTGCACAACCTGAAGCCAGATTGTGGAGAAACACAGAGCAAATACATTTCTCCTAGGCCACTGAAAACATCACTAAAAAATTGGTTCACACACTAGTAAAAATATCACTCTATACAATGATCTAAAAACTTAAATTATGGATATAGCAACTATTGACAACCTTGAACAACATATCAGATCCACATAGACATAGTTTCAACATAGAAGAAACACGAAGCCAATCTTGAAGTACATTTTGAACACTTGCACAACACTATTTTCTATGTTTATCAAATCTTCTCAAAATCACTTGGAAACCAAGTACTAGAGACGTCTTCTCAGCACATTACTTCATCCCAACACAACTCCAGACATTGCAACATAAAGATAGCTACATGTACTCACAATACTTCCTCAATATCTCGACTATACATGCACAACCTATAACAACCTCTTTTCCACAATTTTCTCAATATCGTCCACACCTTCATCATGCAACAAACTTCCTTAACACATAGTTGACATTAATGACAACATCAACCAATAAACATCTTGTTGACATCAATGAAAAAACCTTCATACTTGCAACATAATATTGATTCAAATGATAACAAAAATTCCTTACACAAGTATTGTTAGAAATATCAATAATCAACATAAAATAATCTCACTTATAATATATAGTAGACTATTAAAATCAAGGTAGGAGGAACTACAAACTACAAAAATAGAGTTGCAACATGTAAGAATATATTCACCAACTACCAAGTGGTACAATAGTCTATAACATAGTTTTGATCAAATATTTCTTCCTTATTGTATGACAACTACAACTTAACAATGGCACTCCCATTGGGAAATAGGACCAATCACCATGTGGAAGTCGAGGCTGCATTCATCAATATTAATTTTTTCTTGGAAAATGGATACTCTAAACTTTGGGTGGGGAGGGAGATTCACTAAACATCATTAACTACCTATGTGGTGTCCAAAAGCCTAGTTGGACAATTGATCAGTTGATCGAGGATGCTATAATGATGCTAAGATCTTGTGAGGAAATTTGTGTCACTCATACCTACTGAGAGGGAAAATCATTGGCGGATTTCTTTGCTAATGAGGCTATCAGAATTAATGATTTTAAGGCATGGGAGGAGTACTCCCTCCTTCTTGAAGATGCTAAGGTTTTATTGCAAAATGATGGATATGGATGAGCTCATTTGTTGGATTTGTATTACCATTTTTACCTACATTATAGTCGCACACTTTGTGGGTATTCCTTTGGTTGTTGTCTCTCAATCAAACGTCTCTATCCAGGGGTTTTTGCTTCTAGTAATTATGAATATGGGGGGTGATCGAGTAGAATCGAGCCCCATTCCTGTACTAGTTTGAGGAATAATTGTAAAAACTTGGAGGATTGTTGAGCATGGTAATTTCACACCTTTCTTGGAAAGGTTCCATGGCCATGATCCCAAGGCTTTGACAAAATTTGTTTCCTATTGGCATAATCATAAGCTATAGGTTAAGGGTACAGTGTTTGAGATTAATGAGGAGTTTATAACCATCATTACTAGTTTTCCTTTGGTGGGTCACAAATTCTTCAAGGATAAGAAGAGAAATGAGGAGGCATGGCCCAATTCTTTAAGGATGATGAACAAAAAAATCTTATCAAGATGCATTCTTAGGGCTATGAACGGATGTCTTTGAAGAAGATTTGGGCAGATATTGCAGAGATTATCATGCAGTATGTTACCCTTGAAGGTAGGCTTACTGAAATTTTAGGCCACCATTTCACTTTGTTGAATCATTTCAGACATGGGATTTTTATCTTGTTTCCTTTCTTTCTCTTATCTTTGTTGGAGGTGTTTGTGTATGCTCATTTGAAAAATAGGAGGATGTTGGTTCTAGATGAGGGCCTCATCCTACTTATAATGGAGCATGTGAGAGCCCTCATCCCTACTAAATCTATTAAGGGAAAGGAAAAGGCTATCAATGATGCTTCCCTCTCAATTGGTTCAAACACCAGTGTTGTTGGGGAGGAGGAATTGAATGAGGAGGGAGAGGATGGGTCTTCTTCCCCTACGGTCGCCCCTTCTAAGAAGAGAAAGAAGGGAAACCCTAAAGGAAAACGGGTTGCCAAGAAGATTATTCTTCAAGATTCAGAGTCCCAGTCTGTTGGCAATGATACAAATGTTGTTTCTCGGGATTCCAAGTCTAAGGACAATGTTGTGTTTAATGGGTAGGATTATGTTGTGGCAGGTGTTAAGGAGGAGGGCCTGCAGGCTAATGTAGTGGTTATGGAGGCCAAGGAAAAGCTTAAAAGGGCTTCCAAGTGTATTGCTAAGCTAAAAAATCAAGTGCCGAAATATTTTTTAAAGGATTTCATGGAGAATTGTAAGGAGAAGGGTGTTGAGGAGAAGACTATTGAAATTGACGACTCCCCGATTCGAAAGACACCAAGTGTGGAGCCCTTTGGTGAGAAGTTTGTGCAAGAGGAGGAGGGAGTTAATATGAGGCCTATCAAGCTAAATCCTCTTAAAGTAAACCTATTGTCTGAGTATTTCTCATACCTAAATGATGATACCACTTCAATGTTCGAGCTCCTTGACATGGCGTGTGTGGGGGCCACTGGCACTTTCAAGCTAGTGAAGTGGACTCTATAGGAATTCAATAGGGTGAACATCAAGATTAGGGGATTGAAGGAAAATATACAAAATATGTGGAAGGGTTCTTCCTTAGATGTTTTGATTGATAGAATTGTGGATTTAGAGTGTTCTTTTTCTAACTTCAAGTCCTTATGTGAGCAACATTTCTCTGAATTGGAGGCTAAGGTTATGGACACTAACACATACATCAAAAATTTGTTGCATGCCTGCCACAGTTCTGTTAAGAATAGTGTTGATTCCTTGGAGGTCCTATTCTGCAAGATAAGTGAGCTAAGAGAAGACCAACTCTACTTTGTTGAACTGATGGGGAAGGACCAGGTTTCAAAGGGAAAAGGGAAAAAGGTTGGAAAAGATGAAGTTAAAGGCATTGTTGGCCTTGCTACTAGAAAGAAGGTTAACCTACGGAAATCCTTTGAGGAGAAGAAAAAATTGATGGACATGATTGATCTACATCAAAACTAGGAACTTGAGGTGGCTAACACCTTAAGGAACATGAAATAGTGTCCAGTTTTGTGTTTTG
>VDFB02271358.1:1180040771-1180113829 GCA_007258455.2 Sequoia sempervirens | reverse complement strand
ACATAAGACTATATTATGGCCATGTAACACTATCATTTGGTTCATGGGATTGCCAAGATCTCAAATGACTGTCCTCTTGTTCTTCATGCCATTGCCATCTTCTTGTTCAAGGATTCTCTACTATGATTGCCCACTTGAACTAACATCCTTTCACTAGACTTTAGGAGGTTTTTATGCACTGTCTGAATGTCTCCATGTTTATTTTCTTCTCGAGTGCTATGGTCACTATGAATACCATTGTCATCATCTTCAAAATAATATCTTCTTAAGTTAGATGTCCTTCATTGAATTCCAATTATTATGTAATATCTATGCAATCAACTTGTGATTTTCTATTATGACCATGTCCCTCATGTCCTAGAGGAATTTTATACCTTTAAATTAAGAAATTTTCTACTTGAGAGGCCAAAACAGGGGTAAATAATGAAATAAACTTAATGTTAATAATAAATTTTAGTTTGGTCTAAGTATCAATCTAAGGGCATAAACTTGTGAAAGATTTAGTGGTTGTATGTACAAGGGTTGCAGGTAGTGAGATGAGTGTGGATGAGATGCAACTAATTTTTTTTATTCAAACTTCTATAGGAACTTTTCTTAAAACTTTTTTTAAAAAACTCTTGTAATAGTATACTATAGGAACTATATAGGTTGCCAAAACTATGTAGGCTATGACATGAAATATGTAGATTTATAAAATTGTAATATTACAACATTAAATTTTGAAAGCCAAGTTGAGAACATGTAAATAAAAGAGTTCAGTAATTAACAATAATATAATTTAATTCTTGCTTCTCACACATTTTAATATGAAAACCAAACTATGATATTTAAGATAAAATTAACATAACAAATAAAAATTAACATAATTGTGTTTCATTAGAGGAGCCCCTCCTCTTCTTCCACACTGTGGATCAAATATTTTCTACTGAATACACTTCAAATCAAGTTATAATTTTAGTGACATTTCTAAATAGGGAGACACATAGCTATTATGTAATACAAATATTAAGCCCCATCAAAGTCCTAATTCCACATTATTGAGATTTCTTACATTCAAATGCTTTAACAATGATACTAGAAGCTAGAAAAGGTGATAAACCATAAATGGTGTCCATGTGATCTATACCTATAACTCACATATTTAAACTAGGAAAGCTTCACAATCTTAAAATTGTTCATCTTAATTTTTTACATCTAAATTTATGTAAATAGCAAGGCTCATGTTCTCCTCATTCAAACACCTTGTTGGACTAATTTAACAATGATGAATTAAGGTTGAGAACAATAAGCAAAAATGTAATATGGTTGTAGGATGGAGATGTAAATTAATTTTATCAAATTCATAAATATACTCTTTGATTACTCCTAGATGATTATTTTTAATTAGGGATACTCTTTAAATACACTACCCAATGATCTAAATTAGGATCTATGAAAATTGCTTTATGAATGCTTAACGTTTACAACGATTAATTCAAAGCTTTAAAAATGAATTAACATAACTGAAATGCTTAAATGAACAAAGCATTATAAAGATGATGAAAAAAATGAAAGAGAGAAAAGAGATAGAAGATAGAACACAAGTTGATAACAGAGTTCACCAAATGGTTGTCTCTGGGTCTCTCTCCAACAGAGTGATCGATCCTATTATGCTCCAAAATCAAGATTACAAGGCTTCAATTGCATTACAAATCCATCTCCTTCCATCACAGCGGCATCATGTTTCTCCGTTGCATAGAAATGGCTTCAATGTATTCATAGTGTTCTCTCCTTCTCATCACCTGGATGCTTTTTTACAAAACCCATACCCCCTTTTTATACATGAAATTTACCCATTATGGGTTTTAACCATTAGATTTACCAAAATATCCCTTTAACAAAAAAAACCCTTAGAACATCATTTTTAGCCCTCTTGTTATTTTGTTGTTTTGGATTTTATCCACTTGGAGGACTTAGTTTTAACCACTTAAGGTTATTTGTTTAATTTTAGGCACTTTCAGGTTTAATACATAGTTAAAACTAAACCAACCCATATAATACATTGAACTGATAAGTGGTTCAATGGTGAGATTATACTTTAGTGGTGGGGAGGTTAGGAGTTCAACCCCCTGCCACTTATTTTGTTTTAACTGATTTCTAAGTTTAAAATCTCAAAACGAACCACCGACATGTATAGGTAAATACAAGCAAATCAATGCAATGGTTGTGCAGGGAAATTGGTGGTGGGGAGTCATGGGTTCGACTCCCCCAAAAACAATTTTTTTGGTTAAATTACTGAGAGAGGAGCATCGTCAAGGTGCCATGTGGCACCACCTGATTAGGCCACATGGAATCTCATAATTTTTTGATAGATCCAAATGGATGTTGACAAAATGCCACCTCAAATGCTAATTGAGTGCCACGTGTCGAGCCTTGACTGGTCCAACTCATCATCTATATCATATGGTATGTCACGTCAGTATTTGATGTCATGCTGACTTCAACATTTGTACCACTTGGTCAACCATGATAACCACCAACTTTGACTTGTGATACCTTCTACGTACGGACTCAAATTTTAGCAAAATGAGTGGTGTTGGGTTCATGTCGATGAGCTCTTCGATTTAACACCTTTTTGACCAATTCTAAGTCGATCATTTTTTTCCTTTCTGATCAAACTTAGGTACCTATTTGACCAAAATTTGAATGGCCATAATTTGAGTGTACGAGCTTCTTTTGACCCCATTCAAGTTGTGTTAGATTCAATTTTTTGATCTCTTCAAGATGACATTGAATTCTAAAGCATATGAGACACTTCCATTTTCAGTGAAAAGTATCCCCCTGGATCAATTCTCCCCACTGGAGAGCTTTTGGACTTCCTAAAGCTTGATTACTCAGAAAGTAAGTGAGGGTAAAGTTCCCTCACTTTACCAATCTCCATCCATTTTTCCTTGCTTGGATTCATCCCCTTCAACCCTTCTCTGAGGTATTTAATTGCTACTCTTCATGAAGTCTTTAAATTCCTATCTAGGATGACATCCTTTAGCAATTCTGACATATACTCTAGTGAAAGATCATCAATTTATGGAACCTGAATGTTTATGTCTTCAGCCAGTATCATTGGAGGCTCATACAACTTTAGATTCTCAACATTGACAACTAAATAGATATGCATGTATTGAGGAAGATTAAGGTGGAAGGAATTGGTACCAATATTTTCCAGGATCTCAAAAGGACCATACCTAATCGGCTTGAGCTCCCTTCCTTCACCTTGCATTCTTTCCTTGTTGATATGTAAACAAACTTTGTCTCCATCCTAGAAATGATTATCAATGTGATGCTTATCATGGAAAGTCTTGTATTTTTCTTAGCTCTTCTCCAACTATGCTTCCACTACCTGATGAATTGCTTGGAATTTCTAGATGAACTTCAAAGCCTTCTCTGCATCATGGCATCCATCTTCAACATCGTCCTTCCCAAAAGAAAAATCCATCAATGTTTATGGCAAATAACCAAAACAAGTCTCAAAAGGAGATATTTTTGTAGAAGAGTGTGCTACATGGTTGTAAGCATGTTGCACATAGTGAAGACTCTCATCCCATAGATTAGGATTCTTATTGCAGTAACCTCTGAGTAGATGCACAAATGTCTTGTTTACTACCTGTTTTTGTCTGTCAATCTGTAGATGGAAGGTTGTACTCTTCTTCAATTTGGTGTCCATGAGTCCCCACAATGCTGACCAAAATTCCTCCAAGAATTGAGAATCTCAATTTGATACAATAGAAGTAGGTAACCCAAAATAAACTCATACAAATTGAGAGTACATATGAGTTGTCAGTTCAACAGAAACATATTTTTTACAAGGCATTAGAATACACATTTTGCTAAACTGATCAACTACTACAAACAGGTAATCATGTCCTTTCCTAGACATCGGTAGACCCTCAAAAAAATCCATAGACACACTTTCCCATGGACGGGATGGTATAGGTAGAGGTGTGTACAACCCCAATTTCATGTTACTAGGTTTACTTGTTGCACACATTACACATCCTCTAATATATTTGGATATAATTTCTTGCATATGAGGCCAATAACAATATTTCAGCAACTGAGTCATTTTTTTTCTTACCCCAAAGTGTCTAGCAATCAATGATGTGTGTGCTTCTCTAATTACCTATGCTTGTTCATCTTTTGGAATGCATATCTTTCCCAAGCGATATAACAATTTATCCTACACATAATAATCTTTCTCTTCTACATGTTTTCCTTGGATTAAAGCTGCATAGATATCCTTAAAGTCTTCATCATTAGTGTATTGTTCCCAAAAAAAATCATGAACCATAGAGCTATTTTGAAGGATTATCAATGCATTCATAACATGAGGCCTAGATAGAATATCTAGTACTTTGTTATGGACACCTTTCTTATACTTAATTACCAAGTGAAACTATTGCAGAAAACCCATCCATTGAAAGTTCCTACTTTGTTTTAGTTTAGATTGTGAGTGCAAATACTAAAGTGGTTGGTGATCAGTGTGGATTACAATTTTTTTCCCCATTAAGTAGTGTTTCCATTTTTTAACACTCTGAACTAATACATAAAGTTCCTTATCATAAACTTGGGATAGTTACTACTCCTATTAAGGTTTTAGAGTGGTAGCAAATTGGTTTACCTCCTTGCATGAGTATTGCTCCCATGGAAAACCCACTCACATTTTTCTCAATCTTAAATAGTTGATGTAAATCTAGTAAAGCCAAAACTGGTACGGTGCTCAATTTTTCCTTCAAAGTGTTGAAAGCCTTCTATTATGGACCTCCCCACTAAAAATTTGTCTTCATACTAGTTAATACTTGCAATGGTGATGCATTATAGGAGAAGTTTGCAATGAAATTTCTCTAGCACTGAACTGCACGTAAGAAACTTTTGAATTTTGTGACCGTACTTGGCTTAGGCCATTTTACAATAGCTTCGACCTTCATAGGGTCTACTTTCAATTGACCACCTCCTACGACATAGCCTAAGTACACTAAGGATATCTTAGAGAAATCACATTTAGACATCTTTACAAAGAGTTTTTCTTTTCTCAATACTTCAAAAACTTTCTTTACATGACTTACATGATCATCCCATGTTTGACTAAATACAAGAATATCATCTAGATATAGTATGACAAAATCATCAATAAAAGGATGGAAGACATCATTCATGACTCACATAAAGGTAGTTGGTGCATTACAAAGCCCAAAGGGCTTGACCAACCACTCAAATAGTCCCTATTTTGTCTTAAATGCAGTTTTCTAAATGTCATTTTATGCAATTCTTATATGATGATATCCATTGCACAAGTATAACTTAGTGAAATAAATTGAATGTTTCAATTGATCAAGTAAATCATCTATCCAAGGAATAGGATACTTTTTCTTTACCGTTATCTTGTTTAGGGCTCTGTAGTCGATGCACATTCTCCAAGATCCATCCTTCTTTAGAACCAACACAATTGGAGAGCCACAAGGAGATGTACTCAGATGAATAACTCATTTCTCGACCAACTCTTGAACCTAATTTTTAATTTCCTCATTCTAAATGACTAGTAAGCAGTACATGCTAATGTTAGGAAGTGGCACATCCTATTGTAATTGTATTTCATGTTGTATCTCTCTCTTGGGTGGCAATCCCTTCGGTTCTTGAAATAATTCATCATAAGTGGAAAAAAATTTGGCCATTTCAGATTTATGTTTTGGATCACACCCCTTGAATTCCTTAGATTTATCATCTTCTTTAGCTTTTACAATCATTAGTACAAAATCCTTGCTTGCATTGACTAACCTTTTCAATTGGCCTATTTTTACCAAGGTTAGATTAGTCTTTATCTTATGTGCATATACAATGTATTCAATCCCATCCTTAAAAATATGATATTTGTTCTCCTCCCTATAGAATATTTCCTTTCGATCATATAGATAATGACTCCCTAGTACAAGCCCAAAAATATCTAAAGGGACTACATCAGATTCTTCCTCATCTAAAAAGTTTGCAGTGATAGAAAATCTTAACTTACATTACTTCATGACTTGTAACTGTGCATCATTGCAAACCCATCTAAGTGAATATGCCTTTGAATGAGGTTTTGTAGTCAGATTAATATTTTAACCACTTCTTTAGATATTAGATTAACTCGAGAACCTGTATCAAATAAAGTATCAACCTTAGTATGCTTTTTCACAACTCGAATATGAAATAATGTATTCCTTTGCTTATCATGTTCTTAGATGGAGAAGATTATTTACTTGAACTTGCACTTGCATTAGAAAAACTTTTATCAGATGAAAGAGATATACCTTTTCCTTTAACTTAGATCCCGGTAGTAGCAATCTTTGTCTCATCCCCAGAATTAGATCCAAGATCCTATTGAACTACAACAACAGTCTTGTGTTTGCCTTTGTTTCCACCATATTTCTTCAACCCAAGTTCTAGATGCAGCTTCCAGCACTTGGAATCATCATCCTCCTCTTTCTTGCAATGTGAGCATGTGGGTTTATCACTCTCCTTCTTAACTGTAGTTTTATTTTTCCCCTTCCCTTTTCCTTTGGATTTACCTTCAGGATTAGATGGCTTCTTATCAGGCTTATCAATGAAAGAACTCTTATTTCTTGACTCTAAATGTGTAGCTTGTGTACACATACTTCATGCAAATTAATGGAATGCATTAGATAAGAGTGAAGACCACCTATGTACTTAAGCAATGTGACTTGGGTGTACAATGGAACCTTCAATTCAATATCTCATTTTCTGAACTCATGGGTGTACTCTTGAATAGACTAACCTTTCCCTTGCCTAAAATTTTGCTAGTTCATTATTAACTATTGCATATGGCCTAAGGGATAGAATTTCTTTTTAAGAGCATTAACAAATTTTGTCCAAGTTAAACTAACTCTACCATGTTGTGAAATTTCTACCCGAGTCCTACTCTCCCACTAGGTGAGAGCTATTCCTCCCAACTGAAGAGTAGCTAACTAGATCCTATCATCATCATCTAAGAGGAATTAGACTCTACAATAGACTTCAACTTGTTGAACCCAGTCATCTAATTTTTCAACATTTAATTCCCCATAATACTTAGGTAGATGAAATTTTACATCCAAGTTAATTCTAGGCTTATGTACACCCTTGGAAGGATTAGAAGACATAGAATGAGTAGAAGAAGGAGAAGATGGAGTTGGGGGAATTTTTGGAGGCTCACAATCACCTCCTGATCTTTTACCTTTGTCCTCATGAGCATCTTGTATTGATGAACCTTTCTTTCCTTATCGCATTCATTCTTGCCTCTCCTAAAAAAGAAATTCTCATCAAGCTCCAAACTCTTTCCACCTTTTGTTTCTTCCATCTGTGACGATGGATCAGCTCTTCATTTTCTAATCTCAAGATTATATTCTTCAAGTTTTCCTTCACCTCATCGAATCTTAGATCATGTTAGCATTCACTTCTGCAATACTAGTCACACAAAGCTCTGATACCAACCTTGATCTGATTAGGATCTATGACAATTTCTTTACAAATGCTTAACATTTACAATGATTAATTCAAAGCTTTAAAAATGAATTAACATTACTAAAATGCTTAAATGAACAACGCATTATAAAGATGAACAAAATGAAAGAAAGAAAATAGATAGAAGACATAATGCAAGTTGATTACAAAATTTTTCAAATGGCTACATCTCTAGGTCCCTCTCCAACAGAGTGACTGATCCTATTATGCTCCAAAATTAGGATTACAAGGCTTCAACTGCATTACAAATCCATCTCCTTCCAATGCAGCAACATCATGTTGCTCCGTTGCATAGAAATGGTTTTAATGTCTTTAGAGCATTCTCTCCTTCTCATCAACTAGAAACTTTTTTACAAAACCCATACCCCCTTTTTATACATGAAATCTACCCATTATGGATTTTAACCATTAGATTTACCAAAATATCCCTTTAACAAAAAAAAACCCTTAGAACATCATTTTTATCCCTCTTCTTGTTTCATTGTTTTGGCTTTGCTCCACTTGGAAGGATTATTTTTAACCACTTAAGGTTATTTGTTTAATATTAGGCACTTCCAGGTTTAATACTTAGTTAAAATTAAACTGGCCCATATAATACATTGAACCAATAAGTGGTTCAATTGTGGAATTATATTTTAGTGGCAGGGAGATTAGGAACTCAACCCCACATCACTTATTTTGCTTTAACTAATTTCTAATTTTAAAATATCAAAATGAACCGCCAACATATATAGGTAAGGACAAGTCGCATGGTGCAACGGTTGCACAGGGAAATTGATGGTGGGGGGTCATGGGTTTGACCCCCCCAAAAAACAAACTTTTTGGTTAAACTTTCGAGAGAGGAGTTTCGTCGAGGTTCCACGTGGAACCACCAAATTGGGCCATGTGGCATCTCATAATTTGGTGATAGAACCAATTGGATGTTTACAAAGTGCCACCTCAAATATTGACTGGGTGCCACGTGTTGAGCCCTGACTAGTCCAACTCACTGTCTGTATTGTATAATCTACCACATCAACATGTTGACGTCATTCTGATGTCAGCATACATATGACCTGATCAACCCTGATAGCAGCCAACTTTTGACTTGCGATAGCTTTTGCGTACAAACTCAGATTTCGGTGAAACGAGAAGCATTGGGTTTGTGTCAATGATCTCTTCGATTTCATGTTATTTTTGTATTGATTCCAAGTCAATCATTTTTTTCCTTTCTGACCGGCCTCAGGTACCTGTTTGACCAAACTTTGATTGGCCATAATTTGAGCCTACGAGCTCCTTTTGACCTCGTTCAAGTTGAGTTGGATTCATTTTTTTGATCTCTTCAAGATGACGTTGAATTCTAGAGCATATGACACTTCCATTTTCAGTGAAAAGTATCCCCCTTGATCACCCTAGGACAAAATGACATGGCTTAAGTGAATAAAATTTGGTGAAGTTTCCCAAGGCAACCAAATTTCATTAAGGTCCTAGGAAAAAATGATGGCTTTAGGGTTTAGGGTTTAGAGTTTAGATTTTAGGGTTTACAATAATAGGATGGCTTAAGGGGATCTATGTAGTAAGGTCCTAGGACAAAATTACATGGCTTAGGGGTATAAAATTTGGTGGAGTTTCTCAAGGCAACCAAATTTCATTTTAAAGTCCTAGGACAAAATGAATGTATAGGGTTTAAGGTTTAGGGTTTATGGTTTAGGCTGAAGTTTGGGTGGCCCTTGGAATAATGGACTTGCAAGTTATTGAACAACATTTTCTTGTGGAACAGTTGATTGAGATAGCTCTTGCTTTGACTAACCAACCTCTCATGAAATATCATTCATCTTATAATCTTGCACGATCTTATTATTGTTAAATTTGGTTGTGGATGTAGAGCATGGAGGATTCACTCAAAAAACCACAATACAAACCTTTTCAAACACTTTTCCATCCTTCAAAACCCTAACTCCAAGAACAACTCATCATTCTTTTGATTTTCCTTGTAGTAATCCAACCAATGACTTTTAACTATATCCTACAAGAAACACTTCAAAACCACAAGAGGGTTAACATTTCAAATACCCATTTTGGCATATTTCAACATATATTTTTTCATGCACTTTTTTTGGAACACACTCTCCAAAATTGGACTGTCGCACTGCCCCAAGGCCAAAATAAACCACTTTTACAAAGAAAGTACCAACCAATCACCTTCCCAATTGCAAATTTCCACCAATACCTCCTCCATGAGTCAAAATTAGACAAAAACAACAATTTATATTAGGTAAATCAAACATATATTCACCCAACACCAAAAACCCTTGCTTTAGGCCTTCCTATGCTTGAAATAGAGGGGGTTATTGAAAATAGGTATTCCAAGACCTATCTCACCATAACAACTCTTTAAACACTCCATAATATTCCTATACATACTCACTAAATCATCCCCCAACCTCCAACAATGCAATTTCATCAGACTCTAAGTTCTAACCATGCATTTTAAGCCAAAAAACCATGTATTTTCCTCTAGGGCAACAACAAAACTTAGGAAAACCTTCCTCAAAATTCCTAAAACCTTGGGGAATCATCAAACACCTAAATACAAACCTTATCACCAATTTTTATGAGTTTTCAATGGAGGAAAGTGGAGAAACTCAATTTTGAATGCTCACAATGACCTTGAAGTAGGGTTTCAAACAGTTTGCAAAGAAATTGCCATAACTTCCTTAAATTTCAATGAAATGAAATGAAATGAAATGAAACAAATTGCATCAAAAAATATAATCCATTCTCTACCTTTTCCAATTATTTTTATACCCTCATTTGTCCATACAAACACGTACAATGAAGAGGAACAGAAAGGAACACAGAAAAAATGCATCAATTTACATGTTTATTGCTCCAACCATCCTCCAACTTCTTCAAACTCACCCAACCCCCATTACAATGATGGAGTAGGAATATTTAAGCCTCTAAAAGCTTATTCCAACTAGTTCCAACTAACTAATTAACTTCCACATCCCCATGACCCTTCATATTCCATTCTTGCATTTTTCACTTTTATAACATGACACTTTTTGCAAGAAATGACAACTTTTGACACAATGAAATTATAACCCCCTAATAACCTATTGATTGACTCAAACATGCTTAATATGGTCTAAATATCCTCATGAAATGACTCAAACACCATATAGAGAAAATATCTACAAAATTTCCTCATGGAGACATAAAATCCATTAGGTGCTCCCGCACCATACTCCCGGCCAAAAAGAAATTCAAAGCCCTCTTGAATTGAGGGTAGTAATAGGTATCCATCACTAATTGCTTGTGCTTATAGTCTTCTCTCTTCTTCCCTTTGTCTTCTTGAAAGCATGTAGTCTTCATCTTCACCTTTGGATTTATCTTTTCAACACAAACTTGTCTTCCATTTATCTTGTCTCCTTGAATCTAATTCTTTGTGCCCTTATGTATCCCAATCTCTACATCACCACCTTGCTCCTCTGCAACAAACCCTTCCTCTTCCTTGTTAATGTCAATGTGAAAATAATGACATAGTACATGTGACTTAAAGGTAGGCCACACAACTCCATCTCTACCAAACTGTTTGACTAATCCAAAAAAAACAATCTGCTACACCCTTATCTTCCATCCACTTGAAAAAAATTTCCTCCCATTCTGCATGAGAACTCATACCTTGCCTTTTACTATCATCTACTAACATACCCTTGCAAAAAAAATTGAGCTTCTAATGGTAATTCAACAATCCTAAATGATGTGATAAATTGATGCAGATCATGGAGGATTCACTTTAACAAATAGAATACAAAAAATTTCAAACACTTTTCCATCCTTCAAAACCCTAACTCCAAGAACAACTCACCATTCTTTCAATTTTCCTTATAGTAGTCCAACCAATGACTTTTAACTATATCCTACAAGAAACACTTCAAAACCACAAGAGGGTTAACATTTCAAATACCCATTTTGGCATATTTCAACATATCAAATTTGTTCATGCACTTGTTTTGGAACACACTCTCCAAAATTGGACTATCATGCTACCCCAAGGCTAAAATAGACCACTTTTACAAAGCAAGTACCAACCAATCACATTCCCAACTGAAAATTTCCACACATACCTCCTCCACAGGTCACAAGTAGACAAAAAAAACAATTCATATCAGGTAAATCAAACATATATTCACCCAACACCAAAAACCCTTGCTTTAGGCCTTCCTATGCTTGAAATAGAGGGGGTTTATTGAAAATAGGTATTCCAAGGCCTATCTCACCCTACCAGTTCATCAAAAACTCCATAATATTCCTTCACATACTCACTAAATCATCCCCCAACCTCCATCAATGAAATTTCATCAAACTCTAACTTCTAACCATGCATTTTAAGCCAAAAAACCATATATTTTCCTCTAGGGCAGCAACAAAACTTAGGAAAACCTTCCAAAAAATTCCTACAACCTTGGGGACTCATCAAAATCCTACATATAGACCTTCTCACATGTTTTTAAGAGTTTTCAATGGTGGAAAGTGGAGAAACTAAATTTTGAATGCTCACAATGACCCTGAAGTAGGGTTTCAAACGGTTTGCAAAGAAATTGCCATAACTTCCTTAAGTTTCAATGAAATGAAATGAAAAAAATTGCATCAGAAACTAGACTCCATTCTCTACCTTTTCCAATTAATTTCATACCCTCATTTTTTTGTACAAAAATGTGCAATGAAGAGGAACAACAAGGAACACAAAAAATGCATCAGTTTACATGTTTATTGCTCCAACCATCCTCCAACTTGTTCAAACTCATCCAACCCCCATTACAACAATGAAGTAGGAGCCTCTAAAAACTTATTCCAACAAGTTCCAACTAACTAATTAACTTCTACAACCCCATGACCCTTCATATTCCATTCTTGCATTTTGCGCTTTTACAACATGACACTTTTTGCAAGAAATGACAACTTTTGACAAAATGAACTTATAACCCCCTAATAACCTATTGAATGACTCAAACATGTTTAATATGCTCTAAATATCCTTATTAAATGACTCAAACACCATATAGAGAAAATATTTATAAAATAGCCTCATGGAGGCATAAAATCCATTAAGTGCTCCTGCACTAGTTGCCTTGGGTAGCTTCACCAAATTTTAAGAACTTATTTGATCCCCTTAAGAAATTTCATATTAGGACCCATTAAGACATCATTTTAGGGTTTAGGGTAATACAATGACAAGTAATAGGGTTAATATTTTTGATTCATCACATACACAAGAACATTAGTTTATGAATATTTTTGATTTTATGAATAGACTAACTATTTCAGTAATAGAAACACATAATTATGTATTATAAGATTGAGTTTGATGTATACTTTAACTTGATATTTTTTAATTGAATATAAGATTATTTTATTTAACATGTTTTTCATTAATATTGATTGTATATATATATGAATTTTAATATACTATGATAAAGTTGAATATGTCCCACTTATATGAATTTTATGATATAAAATGTATAATAAAATTAGTTAATGTTGAATCTTATTTTATTTTGGATTGCTTGGAACTGAAAGAACCTAAAAGAAAGAAAAGAAAAATATTTAGATTCTTTTAGTGTCTAGGTAACTAGTTCAAAGTGAGATTTTATACTAAACTAGAAGCCTAATTAACAACTAATTGACTAGACTGAGAATTAAGATTGTGGAAAGACAAGAGACAACACATGAAAACAAGTTATGAAAACAAGGCATGTGACTAAGAGAGATCAACACATAAAATAGAAATTAATGCAAATATTATCTAATTAAGTGACAATTGGAAATGGATTGTACTAGGATTTATGATGCAAGAGCATCTTGGGCTCTCAAGCTATCTGCATCAATATGTACATGATCAAATTTTGTTTTCAATTTTTTTGTGTTTTGTAGATGCATTAGAGTTCATTTTGTAAATATTTTCCCTTGGTCGGTGTTGTTCTTTCGTCAGTGTCACATTATGTGATCAACAAGACTTCAAATGGTGTCCCTTCGATAGCCTGATGTGAAGACTGTGCATCATTGGCAAGGCCTTTCTACTTCAGCGGGACTCTAAGAATTGTCTCTTTGATGGCTCGATACAAAGCCTTGAGCTCTTTGGTGGGAGATAGTTATACCGTCTCCCCAATGAGTCGATGGTGTTGGTAGTTCTTTCACTATTGGTGAGACAATGTTATATCACCGAGACTTGGAATTCCATCTCTTTGATAGGCCGATGGACTTTTGGTTGCATCACTCGCCATCCCATAGTTTCTATGGTGGGAACCAAGGAGTTTAAAATAGGGAAGTTGTGATTGGTGTAGCAGTGTTGACATGGAAATGGGACCACATGGATCATACTGAACTGCATTGAAGATACTTTCCTTTATCGATGGGATATTTATTTTGTCTCCTCAATAGGGCAATAAGTTGGTTCAATGGTTGAAGATTGAATGACGTGTTGACACTTTGACATGGATTGGGAAAAAGTTGTAACGACTATTTCTGGTGTATTTTTGGAATACAGAACGATGGTGTTGGGGAAATGGAATGGACGACCTCGTATGAAGAATCGGGGAGAAATTGTTTGATGGGGAATTTCAATTGGATTTAGTAAAAGGGAGGACTCTGTAATTTGAACCTTTGTATGTACTTTGTAATTAGTTAAATTGAAATAAAAGGGAGGATTGCTCCTTGTTAAATTTTTTTGCATTGTAGTGTGGTTTAGCTACTTGATTGGCAATCTAATAAGGCTCTTCAATCTTGACTGCATCAAGTGGTATCAAAGTAAGTTTTCTCTTGGAGTAAGTGTCAAAGATATTACAAAGTCCTGAAAAGGAATTTGTTGTGGGCAAGTGGGAAAGGGAAGAAGACCTGCAACTACAGAGGACTTGAATAAAATGGCACAGAGAGGATGTGGCAGAGGAAAAGGGGTGCAAAGAGATGCAAACCCTATCTTGATGGAGATGTTGAGATGAATTATGGCTAGACTAGAATCCATTGAAACTTCACAATGAACCAGTCATCATGTCGAAGATGTGAGTGACGATGAAGAAGAGCAAGTTGAAGTTGAAGGAGAGGAAAACCAACCTAAACTCGACCAAGGAGAAGAGAGGTTCATTCGAGCCTTAACCAAAATAAATATAAAACCCTATTTTAAACCTATGGACTACAATGGTAATATCAATTCAAATGAATTGTTGGATTGGATCACTAAGATGGAGAAGTTATTTGACTTTGAAGGTACAGAAGAAGACAAGAAGGTGAAATATGTCTGTACAAAATTGAAAGGGCATGCATCCCTGTGGTGGGATCATTTGCAGACTGATAGACAAAGAAAAGGAAAGGAGAAGATTAAGTCATGGGACTGAATGGAAAACAAATTGAAGAAAAAAATTCATGCCTATAGACTCAGATAAATTTGTTTAGAAAATTGTAGAACTTGAAGCAAAGAGAATCCAATGTCAAGGAATACACAGAAGATTTTTACCAATTGAGCATTCGAGCATACCACTCAAAGGGTTGAGCAAGTTGCAAGGTACCTAAATGGATTGCAAATTTCCATACAAGATGATACTATATTACTCAAATTGCATAGCATGGAAGAGGCCTACTAGTGTGCATTGATGGCCGAAGAGAAATTTAATAGGAAACAACAAAGAAATAACAAGGGTAGAGGCAGAAATGCTTGGGGTAGAGGATAGAGTAGTGGTGGAAGAGGATATTCTTCCAAACAAGATGAAGATGGCACCTCTTAGATTCAGGAAATGGGAGGCAGAGGAAACTCTTTTCGAGGAAGATGTAATTTTGGAAAAGGAAGAGGTAAGGGTTTCATGGGTACATGCTACCAATGTGGAGAGATTGGGCATAGGTCTTTTGAATTCCCACAAGTTCAAGGTGGAGGTAAAGGAAAAGAGGCCAAAATTCATGTGGCCCAAGTAGAGGATGAAGTGGTTGAAGCTTTGAAGCCTGAAGAAGATCTAGAGGGTGGAGAGTCTTTGATGGTAAGAAAAAAAAATTTAAGACCTAAGAAGGAAGAAAAAAAACCAATATAGAGAATAATTTTTTTCAAAACCAAATGCAATTTAGGCGGCAAGTGTTCTAAGGTAATTGTAGATAGTGGTAGCACAGACAATATTGTGTCTGAAGAAATGGTGAAGAATTTGAAGCTGAAAAGAATGAAGCATCCCAACCCATACAAGGTCTCGTGGCTGAAAATGGAACGCCAATTAGTGGTAAGAGAACAAAGCTTAGTTAATTTCCAGATTGGTAATTATAAGGATGAAATACTCTGTGATATAATGCCAATGGATCCCTATCATATCTTACTAGGAAGGTCATGGAAATTTGATCAACAAGTTGTTCATGATGGTAAGAATAATACATATACCATTAAGAAGGATGGTCAAGAGTTTACTTTGAATCCTATGAAGGATAAAGACGAAGATACAGAAGGTACTTCTAGGGTGTGTCTTGCTTCAGGAAAGAAGTTCCTAAAGGATTTGAAGAAGGGTGGTGTTTGTTATGCATTTTTAGCCCAACCATCTCAAAATCTGGCAACAAAAAAGGAAGAAAGGTTGCTGATAGAAATCCAAGAATTGGTTGATGAGTATGTTGGCATAATGATGGAGTTACCAGATGAACTGCCACCAGTGATAGAAATCAGTCACTATATGGATTTGATCCTAGGTGAAATTTTACCTAACAAGGCACCCTACAGGATGACACCTCAAGAGAATGAGGAAATAAATAGACAAGTCCAGGAGTTGTTGGATAAGGAGTTGAGTAGGGAAAGTCTCAGTCCATGCATTGTACTTGTAATATTAGCACCTAAGAAGGGAGGTGAATGAATGATGTGTACAAACTCTCATGCCATGAATAAGATTACTATTACATAAAGATTCCCATTTCCCACAATGGATGATTTAATGAACTTTTTGAGCGGAGCAAGGTATTTCACGAAGATTGATCTAAAGAGTGGTTACCATCAAATCAAAATCCATGAAGGGGATGATTGGAAGACAACATTTAAGATGAAGTATGGATTATATGAGTAGCTAGTCATACCATTTGGATTGAAAAATGCACCCAATACATTCATGAGATTGATGAATCAAGTATTGAAGCCCTATCTTGGTAAGTTTGTCATAGTTTACCTTGATGATATTTTAATTTTCAGTAAAAAAAAAAGAACATTTAGAACAATTAGGGTTGTATTGCAAAGATTGAAGGAGGAAAAACTAATGGTGAATTTGAAAATGTGTACTTTCATGAAGGAGTTGGTGTACTTGGGATTTGTAGTTTTAGAAGGATTGAAAATGGATCCTAAAAAGGTAAAGGCTATTGTTGAATGACCATCACAGAGGAGTAATTTTGAAGCCCATAGTTTTCATGGGTTGGTGAAGCTCTATAGGAAGTTCATAAGAAATTTCAGTGGGATATGTACTCCCATCACAGAAATGATGAAGGGAACAAGGAGAGAATTCAAGTGGACGGTTGTAGTAGAGGAAAGTTTTCAATTATTGAAGAATAAGGTAATAGAACAGTCGGTATTGGCATTGCAGTACTTTGGAAAGGTTTTCTAGGTGGATTGTGATGTAAATGGAACAACAATAGGAGGATTTCTCAACCAAGAGGGAAGACCAATAACATACTTCAGTGAGAAGTTGAATGAAGCTAAAATAAATTATTTTGTGTATGACCAAGAGTTCTACGCAATTGTGCAAGCACTCAAGAAGTGGAGGCATTATTTGCTACCAAATGATTTTGTGCTATATACAAACAATCATACCATGCAGTTCATAAATAGCCAAGGTAAGTTGAACCAAAGGCATATGAAATGGATTGAGTTTTTACAAAATTATTCTTTTGTGTTAAAACATAGGAGTGGTAAATCCAATTGAGTTGTTGATGCACAGAGTATAAGAATTTTATTGTTGAGTGAGACAAAAGTGGATGTTATTGGTTTTGATGCTTTGGGTGAGTTGTATGAACAAGACTCAGATTTCAGACAGGCATGGTTAGCATGCAAGAATCTAGTGAAATTGGATCAAACTCCATAGCTGGAGTATTTCATTCAAGAAAACTTGTTGTTTAAGGGAAAGAAGTTATATATTCCTAGAAGCTCCATGAGGGAGAATCTAATCAAAGAAAAATATAGTGGCAGATTATGTGGACATTTTGGAGTACATAAAACAACAAATTTGTTGAACGAGAGTTATTATTGGCTTGGAATGAGTGTTGATGTCAAGAAGATGGTGCAAGGATGTAGAATCTGTCAGCATGTGAAGGGTATGAAACAAAATACTAGATTGTATCAGCCATTACTAATTCCAAAGAGACTGTGGGAACACATTAGCATGGATTTTGTTCTGGGACTACCTTGAACTCAACAAGGTAATGATTCAACTTTTGTGATTGTTGATATATTTTCAAAAATGGCTCATTTTATCCCATTTCAGAAAACTAGTGATGCTTCCCATATAGCAAAAAAAAATTCAAAGAAACAGTTTGGTTGCATGGTTTTCCTAAGAGTATCATATCTAATCGGGATACAAAGTTTTTTAGCCATTTCTAGTGCACCTTGTGGAAGAAATTAGGCACACATTTGGGTTTTATTTCATTCTACCATCCACAAATAGATGGTTAGATTGAAGTTGTGAGCAAGAGTTTAGGTAACCTCCTTAGATGTTTGATTGGGGACAAACCAAAAACGTGGCACTTATTGTTGGCACAGGTAGATTTTTCCTATAATAATTTGGTGAACAAGAGTATTGGAAAAATTCCATTCAATGTGGTGTATGGTTTTATCCCTAGGGGTGTAGATGAACTCAAAGATAGTGCAGACCTAGTGAGAACAAGTGTTATGGCAAAGGATTTTGTAGAATATATCAGAGATTTGCATAAAGAGGTGAAAGAAAAGTTGGAGAAGAGTACAACTAAGTATAAAGAATCTGTTGACAGTCACAAAAGAGGGAAGGAATTTCAAATTAGAGAATTGGTCTAGGTTCATTTAAGAAAGGAAAGGTTTCCATAGGGAACCTATAATAAGTTAAAATGGAAGAAAATAGGTCCTTTTCAAATCCTTCGTAAGTTTGTAGCTAATGCTTATGAAGTTGAACTTACAGAGAATGTAGATATATCTCCTATCTTCAATGTCAGTGATCTGTACAAACATTTTGAAGGAGAGACAAGTACTCAACCAAATTTGTCTATTAATATCATGGATAATACATATTGGGTGAATCAACTACCTAAGAAGCAACCTAAAGAAGTAGATGCAATCATTGATTCTCGGGTTGCAAAGAAAACATGTGGTAAGGCGTACATGGAGTACCTAGTTCACTGGAAGGGAAAATAACTAGATGAAGCATCTTGTTTGAAGGCACATGAGTTGGCTCAGTTTGGAATATTGATTCCATATAGGCATAAATGTTCCTGAGTCTCCACTCATGGAACCTTTCTCCTTCTCGGGGTGATTGATGCAGGAGCATCTCAGGCTCTCAAGCTATTTGCATCAATATGTACATGATCAAATTTTTGTTTTCAATTTTGTTGTGTTTTTCAGATGCATTGGAGTTCATTTTGTAAATATTTTCCCTTGGCTGGTGTTGTTCTTTCATTGGTGTGACATTATATGATCGGCAGGACTTCAAATGGTGTCCCTTCGATAGTCAGATGTGAAGACTGTGCATCATTGGCAAGACCTTTCTACTTCGGCAGGACTAAGCATTTTCCCTTTGACGACCCAATACAAAGCCTTAAGCTCTTTGGCAAGATATAGTTATATCACTGAGACTTGGAATACCGTCTCCCCGATGAGCTGATGGTGTTAGTGGTTCTTTCACTATCGATGAGACAATGTTATATCGCCAAAACTTGGAATGCCATCTCTTCGATAGGTCGATGGAACTTTGGTTATGTCACTCGCCATCTTGTGGTGTTCATGGTGGGACCCGAGTAGTTTAACACAAGGAAGTGGTGATTGGTGTAGTGATGTTGACATGTAAATGGGACCACATGGTTCATACTGAACTACATCAAAGAGACTTTCCTTTATCGGTGGGAGATTTACGTTGTCTCCTCGATAGGGTGATAAGTTGGTTCAATGGTTGAAGACTGAATGGCATGTCAACATTTTGACATGGATTGGGTGAAAGTTGTAACAACCATTTCTAGTGTAGTTTTGGAATGCAGAATAATGGATTTGGGGAGATGGAATGGATGGCTTTATATGAAGAATCAGGGAGAAATTTTTTGATGGAAAATTTCAATTGGCTTTAGGAAAAGGGAGGAATCTATAATTTGAACCTCTAAATGTACTATGTAATCAATTAAAATGAAATAAACCTCCCCTGTTGAAGTTTGTTGCATTGTAGTGTGGTTTAGCTACTAGATTGACAGCTTGATAAGGCTCTTCAATCTCTACTATGTCAATTTAGGAATTTTCTAACTAAATTTGCAAACAAACATTGAAAATTTATCAATTATAACTATTTTTTAACATATTTTTTTCTATTCTAATTATAATTTAACATTGAAAGTAAAGTTTAACAATTTTTTTTCTATTCTAATTATATCTATGTTCATAATGTTTAATTGATTGTGTCTCTTGATGAATACACATTTAAATGTATAATATTTATCAAATCCTGTTTCATTTTCAATATCAAGGACCCTAATTTACTATGTATCAACCTAAATCTATTGAATAATTTATTCCATAGGCATCCCTATATACTTGTCTTCATACAATGCAAATGAAACTTAAAAAATTTAAGAAATGCAAATGAATTTTTTCCATTATCAAATATTCTTGAGCTCAAAATTAGGGTTTTCAAATGCAAAATGATTTGTTTGATTTCAATTTGGGGTTATAGAAAAAAAAATTGTTTCAATTCAATTTAGGGTTTCAAGAAACAATTAGGGTTTTCAATACAATTTTTTTTGTTTCATTTAAAACTAGGGTTTTCAAATGAATTTTTTTTTAGTTTTATTGAAAAATTTAGGTTTCAAAAGCTAAATTTTGTTCTTACGATATGATTTAAGGTTGATTTTTTCATTTCTATTCAATATCTTGAGGGTATCATTTCATTTTTTCTTCTACTTCTACAAATCATCATTTCTACTATTACAAGTAAATAAAATACATAAAATGCTAAATAAATTGAAAAAAATAATGCTAAAATCTATTATTGTATTAAAAATTTCAAAAAAATATGAAAAAAAGAAAAATATTGGGGGTGGAGGCAAACCTGGAGGTCATTGTTTTCACTTTTGTCTCTGCCAAATCAAGATCTCGTGCTCTGTGAATAATTGAGTTTCATTTGTTTTTAAAAATAAATACCACTTTAAAACAAGATCCCAATTTTTACAAATCGGGATCCCATTTTGTAAAGATCAAGATCTTGTCCATTAGTTCGGGACCCATTAATAAATGGGAAATGGGATCCTGTTTAGAATTTAGGCTCAAGATCCCGAAGCTAAACAAAATCTCATTTTTGGAAAGCCGATTTCATTTTTTTTCCTAAGGAAAAAACTTCTACATTTCATGGACTCATCTTTGTGCTTTTACCCAACCACTTTTTGGTCATATCATCACTTTTTGGACCCCCATGATCCTGCACTCACCCTGCTAACACAAGGTCGACTGTGACCCATGCTAAACACCATAAACATTAAGTAAACACTTCCTTAAGTCAATCTAAAAATTCCACACACTTGAAAATGATCTATAATAATCCTCAAATAACCTGAGATCCAACAAAGGCTTCATCCAAACTTGCATCATACAAATACTTCAACTTAAAACATCCACTAAACCTTGTTCACACACTAACACATGAAACACGCACTATACTGCACCAAATCAAGTGAAAGCTTGAATTCTGAAAGATACAAACATTATAAGTAATTTCCTAGATCTGCACAACCTGAAGCCAGATTGTGGAGAAACACAGAGCAAATACATTTCTCCTAGGCCACTGAAAACATCACTAAAAAATTGGTTCACACACTAGTAAAAATATCACTCTATACAATGATCTAAAAACTTAAATTATGGATATAGCAACTATTGACAACCTTGAACAACATATCAGATCCACATAGACATAGTTTCAACATAGAAGAAACACGAAGCCAATCTTGAAGTACATTTTGAACACTTGCACAACACTATTTTCTATGTTTATCAAATCTTCTCAAAATCACTTGGAAACCAAGTACTAGAGACGTCTTCTCAGCACATTACTTCATCCCAACACAACTCCAGACATTGCAACATAAAGATAGCTACATGTACTCACAATACTTCCTCAATATCTCGACTATACATGCACAACCTATAACAACCTCTTTTCCACAATTTTCTCAATATCGTCCACACCTTCATCATGCAACAAACTTCCTTAACACATAGTTGACATTAATGACAACATCAACCAATAAACATCTTGTTGACATCAATGAAAAAACCTTCATACTTGCAACATAATATTGATTCAAATGATAACAAAAATTCCTTACACAAGTATTGTTAGAAATATCAATAATCAACATAAAATAATCTCACTTATAATATATAGTAGACTATTAAAATCAAGGTAGGAGGAACTACAAACTACAAAAATAGAGTTGCAACATGTAAGAATATATTCACCAACTACCAAGTGGTACAATAGTCTATAACATAGTTTTGATCAAATATTTCTTCCTTATTGTATGACAACTACAACTTAACAATGGCACTCCCATTGGGAAATAGGACCAATCACCATGTGGAAGTCGAGGCTGCATTCATCAATATTAATTTTTTCTTGGAAAATGGATACTCTAAACTTTGGGTGGGGAGGGAGATTCACTAAACATCATTAACTACCTATGTGGTGTCCAAAAGCCTAGTTGGACAATTGATCAGTTGATCGAGGATGCTATAATGATGCTAAGATCTTGTGAGGAAATTTGTGTCACTCATACCTACTGAGAGGGAAAATCATTGGCGGATTTCTTTGCTAATGAGGCTATCAGAATTAATGATTTTAAGGCATGGGAGGAGTACTCCCTCCTTCTTGAAGATGCTAAGGTTTTATTGCAAAATGATGGATATGGATGAGCTCATTTGTTGGATTTGTATTACCATTTTTACCTACATTATAGTCGCACACTTTGTGGGTATTCCTTTGGTTGTTGTCTCTCAATCAAACGTCTCTATCCAGGGGTTTTTGCTTCTAGTAATTATGAATATGGGGGGTGATCGAGTAGAATCGAGCCCCATTCCTGTACTAGTTTGAGGAATAATTGTAAAAACTTGGAGGATTGTTGAGCATGGTAATTTCACACCTTTCTTGGAAAGGTTCCATGGCCATGATCCCAAGGCTTTGACAAAATTTGTTTCCTATTGGCATAATCATAAGCTATAGGTTAAGGGTACAGTGTTTGAGATTAATGAGGAGTTTATAACCATCATTACTAGTTTTCCTTTGGTGGGTCACAAATTCTTCAAGGATAAGAAGAGAAATGAGGAGGCATGGCCCAATTCTTTAAGGATGATGAACAAAAAAATCTTATCAAGATGCATTCTTAGGGCTATGAACGGATGTCTTTGAAGAAGATTTGGGCAGATATTGCAGAGATTATCATGCAGTATGTTACCCTTGAAGGTAGGCTTACTGAAATTTTAGGCCACCATTTCACTTTGTTGAATCATTTCAGACATGGGATTTTTATCTTGTTTCCTTTCTTTCTCTTATCTTTGTTGGAGGTGTTTGTGTATGCTCATTTGAAAAATAGGAGGATGTTGGTTCTAGATGAGGGCCTCATCCTACTTATAATGGAGCATGTGAGAGCCCTCATCCCTACTAAATCTATTAAGGGAAAGGAAAAGGCTATCAATGATGCTTCCCTCTCAATTGGTTCAAACACCAGTGTTGTTGGGGAGGAGGAATTGAATGAGGAGGGAGAGGATGGGTCTTCTTCCCCTACGGTCGCCCCTTCTAAGAAGAGAAAGAAGGGAAACCCTAAAGGAAAACGGGTTGCCAAGAAGATTATTCTTCAAGATTCAGAGTCCCAGTCTGTTGGCAATGATACAAATGTTGTTTCTCGGGATTCCAAGTCTAAGGACAATGTTGTGTTTAATGGGTAGGATTATGTTGTGGCAGGTGTTAAGGAGGAGGGCCTGCAGGCTAATGTAGTGGTTATGGAGGCCAAGGAAAAGCTTAAAAGGGCTTCCAAGTGTATTGCTAAGCTAAAAAATCAAGTGCCGAAATATTTTTTAAAGGATTTCATGGAGAATTGTAAGGAGAAGGGTGTTGAGGAGAAGACTATTGAAATTGACGACTCCCCGATTCGAAAGACACCAAGTGTGGAGCCCTTTGGTGAGAAGTTTGTGCAAGAGGAGGAGGGAGTTAATATGAGGCCTATCAAGCTAAATCCTCTTAAAGTAAACCTATTGTCTGAGTATTTCTCATACCTAAATGATGATACCACTTCAATGTTCGAGCTCCTTGACATGGCGTGTGTGGGGGCCACTGGCACTTTCAAGCTAGTGAAGTGGACTCTATAGGAATTCAATAGGGTGAACATCAAGATTAGGGGATTGAAGGAAAATATACAAAATATGTGGAAGGGTTCTTCCTTAGATGTTTTGATTGATAGAATTGTGGATTTAGAGTGTTCTTTTTCTAACTTCAAGTCCTTATGTGAGCAACATTTCTCTGAATTGGAGGCTAAGGTTATGGACACTAACACATACATCAAAAATTTGTTGCATGCCTGCCACAGTTCTGTTAAGAATAGTGTTGATTCCTTGGAGGTCCTATTCTGCAAGATAAGTGAGCTAAGAGAAGACCAACTCTACTTTGTTGAACTGATGGGGAAGGACCAGGTTTCAAAGGGAAAAGGGAAAAAGGTTGGAAAAGATGAAGTTAAAGGCATTGTTGGCCTTGCTACTAGAAAGAAGGTTAACCTACGGAAATCCTTTGAGGAGAAGAAAAAATTGATGGACATGATTGATCTACATCAAAACTAGGAACTTGAGGTGGCTAACACCTTAAGGAACATGAAATAGTGTCCAGTTTTGTGTTTTGCTTTGTTGTTTTCCTTATTGTTGGGTATTTGTTTGTTTACTGTTGTTTTGCTATTTTTTTGTTGATGGCTACTGCTAATGGTTTAATATTTTTATCTTTAAGAAACATTTTGTATGTTCAGTTGTAAAGGGTTTTGGGTCCCTTCAAAACCTGCTTTTCCCATATAATCAAAACTACAACTTAACAAGATTTAAGGTTTTGATATTAAGTAGTAAGATTATTTTTTATTTTCAAATAACATTAAAAAATTTAATGAATTATTTCAACTAATAATAAGAACACTAGATCTAGTAAAATAATATTTGAATTTTGCATAAATAGTTGGTAATAATGATAAATATTTTCATAATAGAGATTGAAACTAGTAAAATAGGAATAGATTCAAACTTATGATACTGTTCCAAAATTAGAAATTTATTTGTGAATGCAAATAGTTCTCCAGCTGAATCACCACATGATCCTTGTATAGAATTTTGAAAATGGAGATGAGGGTTTCAATTTTCAAATATGAAAAATTTTCAAAAGGGTTTTCATCTTTCAAAATTTACCAACTGACGATTTTCATTCTTGAATGCAAATTTAAAATTTAAATTTGAAAATGAACAAATTGATAATGAATAATGGATGATGAATAATGAACCTTGACTTCTCTTTTATATGTGCTTTGTCTTAAGAACTCTATTTATTATAAGTTTTATTTATTTTACTTTTTCCTTCCAAATATTATTAAAATACTTTTAAATTACATCCAAGGACCCCTTTTATATTATAGTTTAAATAAAGTGCTAAAAGCACATTTTAAATTGTATTTAAGTGACATTTTTTGAAAATGAGATATTTTTTTCCACTTAAAATACTATTTTTTATTTTGAAGAGGGGACATGACAAGTGGGTTAGGGTGAGCTTTTCTTTTTTTTACCATTTTTGTAACTCATAATTGTGTGAAATGACTCCTATTGGTATCCCACTTGAATAGGGAAAGCTTGGGATACTAGGCATGTTCTACGGAGTAAACATTGGTTAATTGGTCATTATTAACTTTACATGACCTCCCTCATAATGGGCAAGTTGTTAAAGATGCAGATAAAGAGAATCTTTTGTTTTTTAGGAGGTTGTTGAGATGTACAACCAACAAGACAATAATGTTTTGTTGCTTTTAGTAAAAAATTCACCATATTGTGTTTTACCTTTTTTTGCCTTACTTTATCCTTATCCCTTTTTCTTGTCCTATGGATACAAATATTAGTGCAAGCTTTGAGTGTCTATATGATGTGATGCAAATGAAAAGATTTGATGAGATAGTCTAGTCAAAACTAATGACCTAGAGTCTCCTTAAATACAAAATCCAAGGAGAATGATTCAAATTCTTGTAACATGATAGTTGACAAGTAACAAGCATATTCTCTTAAAGGATCAATTTGAAAAAGAAAAAATAAGATTTGAATTAAGAAGACTATATTGTGAATACAATCCTACCAAAATATAGATCAACATCATAATCCAATCTAAATTAATAAAATTCTACAAACAAAAATCATTTTTATTTTACAATGATAAATCAAACTTAAAAACTAAATTCAAGATTAAAATCAACTTTAATACAAAACTAAACAAATTAAACATTAAAAATATATTTACAAAACCAAAAATAAATGAAAAAAACTACTAAAACCATAAATTGTCAAACTACTAAAATAATGCCCTTTTGCTAAAACTATAAAAGCATGAATCATAAACCATGAATTCATAAATAAATTCCTTGCCTCCCCATTAGTATTAAATAAATTCTCAACATTAGAGTTTGCTATTCGTAGCTTACCTAAACTCGATCAACTCAACCAAATAATTAATGAGAAGATGCCACGTGGGCCACCAACTGCAAGTCCAATACTATATATATAGAGAGAATATTTTTTTTATTATACATAAATTATATAAAAGATACGTAGAATATTAGAATTCAAAAATAAGAGGTGTTTGTATTGTTATAGAGCAAGAATATGCTAACTTGAGCACACAGTAATATCTATTTATAGTCTTCTTTTTAGTTTGGAGCATTTCATTTTTATAATTGATATTTTTTTTTGTATTAATTTTTTTAGTATTAAAGTAAATTTGGAAGCAGTATTATAGTAGAAGAAAAATCTATAATATTAATTTAAGAGATTTTTTTTTCTAAATTATTTTATACATGGAAAAAATTGGTTTATATTATGTTTATTAAAAAAATTGTTTATTTAAATAATTATATATCTAATTAAATATAACATTCATTTAGATGTCATGATTTTTTTTAATTGACCTTCTAAAAGTTATAATTTTATCATAGATTTCATAGACCCCATTTTTTAAGCATTGAAAGTTAGTCTAGAGATGTATGTATTTTTATGAATTTTGATACTTTTGGAGTATTTTTATATATTTTTTATCAATCTAAATATAGAAGCTCTCACAAGATTTAGTTACTTTGTTTCATTTAGACTTGCATAGAATGCAAGAAATTGACTTACATAATATTTAGGAGATGGTATTGTATATCATGTAGGAGATGAAATTATAGATTAAGCACATAACATTCCTTTAGGCATCCTATATTTATTGATCTAATATAGTATTATTTACCCATGAGCATTTACTTTTATTTTTCCTTGGGAAATCTATGAATTATAATCAACATAATTTAATTGTTGGCCTTCATCATGATGGTCAAATTTTAGATATTAGATTTTGGAGATTTGGCTTTTTTCATATGTGATATGAAAGTCAAGTACCAACACACATTTGATTAATTGTCTCTCATATATGTGAGATGTGTCTAGTCTCTCTTTTGGGCTTTGTTAATATATACAAAAAGAATCAAGCTCTGACCTATATGTGTGTGTGTGCATGCATTTTAATACATATTAATTATTTCTATACCTAGGATCAAGTTGATTTGTGAGAGCTCCCCTTGTGAGGGGATGATTATATCAACTTCTTGGAGATTGTTGCATGTTGTTTTCATTAGTGTTATCATTGATGTCAACCTATGTTAACCTCTAGTGTGGTCGTGTTGAGAAGGAGTTGTGTTGTTGATGTAGTTGGTTCACTTGGTTTCCAAGTGCTTTTGAGAGAATTTAAATAGAGAGTGTACAAGGTGATAGAGTTGTGTTTTGCATTGTGCTTGTGTGGTTTGGATGAGGTTACGAAAGGTGTTCAAAGGTGTTATATCCAAAATTTCAGGTTTTGGATCATGGGACAATGGAATATGTGTCTAACAGTGTGTTGCTTATGAAGAAGGTTGTCTGGGAGAAATGGAATTTCTTCGCATTTCTCCACATTGAAATTTCTTGTCTTCTACATTTGGGAACATGCTAATATTATCTGTATCTACCTTCCCTTGGAGTGTTTTGTGTTTAGTTATTCCGCCAGATTAGTTAGTGAGGTGTATGTTTGTGGCAGTGTGGCTGGTTGCACAAGATGATAGTATTCTCAATCTCGGGTGGTTGTGGTAGTGTTTATGAATATTCTAATGATGTTGGAATATTCTAGGATGTGTGACGTTGCTATGTGGTCCATAGGATGTTTTTGGACCTGGATAAGTGTGTATGTGGTTGCTTGTTAGCATTATTGTAGGTTTGGCCAACCTAGCATGTTAGCATTACTTATGGATGTGCTTTGTGCATTATGGAAGCATGGTGTAATGTGTTCGTGTAGATTTGGGTCCTATTTAACCCTTGGTTTGGTTCATCTTCACTTCTTTCCATCGCAAAAGTGTTTGGTTCCAACCTATTTGGTGGTTGCACATTTGAGGTGCATACATTTCATTGAGGCCAACCTAGAGTAGATGTTTGAGGGTGTGAAAGATATACAACCAAATTTAATTATTGGAGATGTGTGTGATGTATATTAGTGTGTTGTGTGATCAAATTTCATGATTTGAGTGTGAGCTTAAATGTCTAAGGGTACTTGAAACAATGAGTAGAAGGTGTCTACATTTTCAATGTACTTGAAGTTGTTGGAGGCAATGAGCTAAAGGTTGCAGATGGTGTAGAGTTGTTTTGGTGGATCTTCTTGTTGCTTTGAGGTAGTGAACCTCCATTTAACAATCTTCTTCTATTCTCTTCTATTTCAGACAATGAGTCCTTTGGGTAGTGAGCCCTTGTTAGTGAGCCATTCTTTTCTTCTAGGTAGTGAGACCTTCCAACAGTGAGCCTTTTGTTATCAATGTTGTTATTAATATATATATGTGAGTTAATCCTCACCATGGTTTTTCCTTGATTAGGATTTTTCATGTAAATCTAGTGTTCTATGGTGTATGGCTATGAATGCATTTATGTTTTATTAGTTTACATTCATGTTGATGCATAATAAGGGTTTGAAGGTTAGTGAGGGTTTTAATGTTTTAATGTACAATTGATTCAACCCCCCTCTTAGTTATCTTATGTGTCTCAAAGTTGTGGTTCCTTAGAAGAAGCTTAACTACTTGAGGTAGATCCAAATGGTGCACAAGAATAGTGTCAAAGTTCTTATGTTCGATGGAACAAATTATGATTTTTGGAAAGCCGAATGCTAAAGAGATTGTTGGTTCTCGGTTGTGATCATATGGTTTGTCCTTGATGACAAAATCCCTTTCTGTTGATTCTACTTGTTGACAGTTTCAGATTGGTTTCTCATGCTTTATCTTGATACAGTTTTGTCTAAATGGTTTACTTGTCTTGGCATTCAGTGGACAGTTTACATTCAAAATTTTAATATCTTTGGTACTGATTAGTTTGAACTTCGTGCAGTCTTTGGTTATCTTATTTGTATAAGAAAGAACATATCGACATGAGAATGCTTGGGTCTCCCTGATCCATTTCTCTAATAAACGTCTGTGTTGCCTATCGGCAAGATGTTTTTGATGTCATAACAATTTGATTTTACATACAAGCAGCTTTCGGCGTGACATTTATCGTGGTCTTGGCGAAAGAAGAAAAATCTATCGGCATGAGGTTTGTTCACCGCTGAGAGGTCTTACCGAATGTGTTAGGTCTCACCGACTAATACATGAGGTGGTGCATCGGCGTAAGTAATCCCTATCGGCATGTTGTTTCATCGAGTGCTTTGTGTCTTGGCGACCGGCACAAGAAAGTTCATATCGGAAAGAGTTGTGGCATCAATATGATGTCTTAGCGAAATTGGTATGTCACACCGACCTCCGTTGAAAGATCATATCGGTAAGACTTATTTGATGTCACAGCGATTGGGACCATCTCTAGGCATCTATCGGCGTGACATTCTCTTTTGTTTCAGCGACAGAAAAGGATTATATCGGCATAAGTTATACCGTCGGTATGTGGTCACAACGAAATTGCTTTGTCTCACCGATCGGAGGTTGAATGGGAACATATCGGCAAGAGTTTAAGGCTTCGGTGAAGGGTCATAGCGAAAAGGGTGATGTCTCCCGGACTAATGCATGTGGAATTCTTTTGGCAGGAGTGTTGTATTTGGTTTGTGGTCTCACCAAAGACATATTGTCTCACCAACCGTGCACCGAAAGGTCTTATCGACAAAGGTTGCGGCTTCGATGAAATGTTATAGCGATTTTGTGGTGTCTTACCGACTTGTGTACAAAGGTTATATCGGTAAGAGTTAGAGTCATCGGTATAGGGTCACAACGACTCAGAGTGGATAAAGCATTTCGGTATGACTCATGTGCATCGAAGAAAGGTCTTGGTGAGTTTGATTTCTTATACCGACTGACAACATAAAGGCATACATCTCAGTAAGAGCTAGGGTTTTTGGCGTGAGGTCTCTGCGAGTGACCTCCGGTCTCGCCGATGGAACACAAAAGGTCTTTGTTGGCATAGGATTAGTCTTGTCTCTACAACACACGAGATGGTTGGTAACTTTCAGTATGACTCAAGTATTCTACAAGAGGTCTCCCCGATGATGGTATGCTATAGCGACACTCATAAGATAGAAGGCTCGTCGACAAGAAAAACCATGTGTCACGGCGACCAATGTGTATCATGTGTACTTTCAGTGAAATGTGGGGCAATCTACATAACGTCTCCCCAATAGCAGAATGTCATAGTGACAAACAGAGGGATGACTGACAGTGATAAAGTTGCTTTTGGCATAGGTATTGAATTGTCACAGCGACATGTTTGATCACGAGGGCTCTCTGCAAAACAAAGACTTGTCTACAAGATGTCTCTCTGATATCAAAAGGCTATAGCGATAGTGAATGAAACAAAAGGGAACGTCTCAGTGAGAAAGAATCTTGTGTCTCAGCGACTAAAACAAATTTAATAGAAATGTGATCTCGGGGAAACATAAAGATCTTCGATATGGTTTCTCCCCGACGACAGAAGGTCATGGCGACACACAAGGACCAAAGGAGCATTCAACATTATAATTGCCTTCAAAAGGACTATCTGGATGTCTCAGCGAATGATTAACGAAGACTCAATTCTTGTTGCCAACATGTGATTTTCAAAATATAGTTGCAAGCCGACATCATTGGTTGGCATCGAATCTCAGAATAGTTACATGGAAAAATATTCTCTGAGAATTGGGAGGTTATGGTTCTCAGCTTGTGGGTAGTCGTGGTTTTGAAATAATGGATTATTTTTAGCCCTCTGGACAGGCGTTCCTCTTGATTTTTTCCATCATCTACAAATTGTCATTATTCAGCTTCAAATTCTAAAATTGGCAAGTGATTTTCAGATTCTTGTGAAAAACAATTTTTGCAGATTTCTTCATGACTGACATACTTGAAATGTATATAAAAACTAGTGTTGAAAATAGTGGAGGTGTTGCTAGCCTATAATTATGAGAGATAGTTATTTTGGTTGTATCAAGAGATGTATTGGAAAAATCTATAATACAAGAGTTGGTTTCTTAGGGTATCAGGTAGATAAGAGTGTTGAGTTTCTTGAGCTTACTAGAAAACAAAGAGATTCTTTGATATTATTATTGTAATTCTGAAATCTGAGTAATGGGTTGGTGCTCCTTGAGATTGGTGTCTCTAAATGAGGGGTTGGTGCTCCTTGAGTTGGTACTTAGAAATTAGCCTATAAGGCATTGTTAATAGTGGTTTTTGAAGATTAAGCCAGTAAGGCAGTTTAGGAGTGGTTTTTCTACCCTAGGAGGGTTTTCCACTCAACAAATATTTTGTCTCTTTGATCTTTTGTGTGCTCACTACTTTTCTGGGTTGTTGTTGTTTCAGTTCACTGTTGGGATTATTACTGTTCACAAATCAGTTTATGAATGATTACATTCAACTCATAAATGCATTAATCAGAGTAATATTGAGATCAAATCTGAGCTATGTTTTGGAAAATACAAGATATCTCACTCAAATCATATTTTCATAAGTTGTCTAATAGACCGGTTAATGTTGTCATAACTTTGTGCTTTCAAAAGTGATTACTCTACTCTATTGTTGAAAGAAAAGGAAATCAGAATGAAAAATCTTGGTTGAAGTTGAAAAAGTTTTGACACTGATTCACCCCCTCCCTCTCAGTGTCTGTCCATAACTCCAACAATTAGTATCAGAGCCTAGGGTCCTCTGATAGGTCTAAACCACCTAGGATTGTTCCTGGTTTCTTGGAGTACTTTGGTTAATATGGGAAAGAATGGAAGGAATAAAGGAAAAATATTTTCTCAGGAAAATGTTAGTCATCATGTTCAACCTGAATCTAGTATAAGTAACAATGAGGAAGAGTTCATAAACAGTAGCTCTGAAATGGTAGAGTATCCTAGATCTAGAACTCCTCAGTTCGAAGAAACAAACTTTATTATATGGAAACATACTTACTTTCTTTAGGATCTGAAGTGTGGGCAGCAGTTGAAAAGGGTTGTACTACATCTACAACATCTCCTTTCACTCTTGAGGAGAAGAAAGCACTTGAATCCAATACTAGAGCTATAAATGCTATTTTTAATAACTTTCCAAATAAACTCATTACAAAAGTCATTCATTACAGTAGTGCTAAGGAAGTTTGGGACAAGTTGACTGAAATGAATCAAAATAGTGAGTTACAAGAAGAGATATCTTTGGGTATTGAAATAAGTTGTGAAACATCTGAGAGTGAAGAAGGTGTAAACCTTCATATTTTTGAAAAGAAGTCCAAGAAGATCATTAATGAATATTTAAATGATCAAGAAACTTGTGTAAAAGTAGATCAATCTTTGGGTGAAGTTAACTCTGAACAGGAATATGATGAACCAGAAAGTGAGGTTGATTTGGAAGGTGAACTCCTATGTGCTTTAGATACTATTAAGCTGATTAGAAAAGAAAACTAGTCTTTAACAAGATAGCTTCAACAAGAAGAGATTTTGGAAGTCAAGTTAAAAGACAAGGACAAATTATGTAATAAACTAGAAAATGAGATTGATTCTTTAAAGAAATATTCAAATAATGATTCCTTGTTAAAAGAACTAACTCTTAAGGATGATATGATTATTTGTCAGAAAATTGAAATTGAAGAATATAAGAGGATTGCAGATGTTGTGAGTTCTAATTTCGAGATTAAAAAGATTGTTTGTCTAAAACTTGAAGAAGAAGTAGTTGCTTTAAGAAAAGAGCTTGAAAGTATCAATGCTCAATCTGGTAAAATTCAGAAATTTGATCATAGTACTAATATATTGAATGAGATGTTGAGTAGGAAAAAGCATTCTAAAGATCCTACAGGAGTGGGATATGAGGTTGGACAAAGCTCTGTAGACAAATCTAAACATGAAACAGTGTTTACTACTTCAGATGGAAAGAAGTTTACAGCCAAGCAAACACCAAGGATGAAGGCTGATCTTGGTTACAGTATTGTTGCATCAAAGGATAACATTGACACTAGAAGACAATCTAAAGGTATTCATAGAGAAAGGAAAAATGTCTTCAGATCTTCACATCCTTTGCATGATCATCCATTCAAGTATAATCATTCTTTCCAATGATATTGTTATGTTTGTAATGACTATGGTCATAAGGCAATTGATTGCATACGATGGTCAAATAAGAATCATTCTAATGTCCCTAGAAATGAGGATGTGGTGTGCTACAACTGTAACAATTTTGGTCATTTGAGAAGAGACTGTAGAATAAATACAAGTGAGAATAATGAAGGGAACAATGCTGGAAAAGTCTGTAGGAAGTCTTCTATTTCTCAGAACAATCACAAAGTCATTTGTTTCAAATGTAATAACATTGGACATAAAGTACAACAATGCAGATTCAACAGAAAGACAAGTACTTTAAGCAAACAAGTGAAAAAGTCTTCATTGGAGTGGAGAAGAAAAGCAATCAAGATGACAAGAAGGGAAATAAATATGCTTCTGAGAAAACTCCTTGTGCACTCCTTGCACAAGAGTTGCCTTCTAGGTCTTGAGAAGAAGCAAAGACTCAAGGGGAGTCTATTATGGTAATATGTTTTACCCCTTTGGAGTCTAGAATGAGGTATGACATCTTGTATTTTCTTTTGGTGATATAAGATGTAGAGAAATGGCTTGTAAATGCCACTATTTCATTCTATTTTTGAAATACAAGTTAGAAGTACATTGATAGATCTTTGGTGAGGTTGATGCTCAATTCTTAAGGTGCTGATGAATCTAGTGTCTTTCCAGTAAACTAGACAGTATTTTGCAGGAAGACAAATGGCTTAAATTCCTTAACCTTTTGTTATTTCTGACAAAGGTAATTGTCGAATTTGAAAGGTAATGGATAAATATCTACATTAAGGAATGTTTTTTGCTTGGTCTAGTGGTTGACAGTTTTCAGAATTTTTTGAAATGACAGTGCACTTTGTTCTTAAATGAACTTTTTGGATGCTTGGGATTTGGAAATAATGGTATGTCCTTATGACATCTTTGAGCGGTGTAGAGACATATAGATGAGTTCCTCATTATATTAAAAATAAGAAAGCTTTTTGATGTGATGTCGATGGATTTATCTTTGGAGAACAGCGATTGAAAAACTTGTTTGATGTTATTAGTTATTTCTGTGATGATATTATTTGGTGTTGTGTGAGGGCTGAAATTAATTATCTTTGGTATTTTTTATTGTTCTTGGTGTGGTAATAGAAGTTCTCATATGGACTGAGGATGGGTGTACAAGAACAGATTGATGATGAATTATGCAGTATACATGCTTTCAAGTTATATTTTGTGTATGAAAAGAGTAAAATGATGTGTGTCAGTTGAAGAAGAATAACCAGTATCATTGGTCTTTGCTGTGTTTTGTCCTGGACAGTGACTAAGGTTACTTGTGCTGAGAAAAGGATGATTTTTTGTGCTCAAATTCTGGTATTGCTAGATTGAAGTTAATCAAATTGAATGTGGAGTAGGTGATCTTGAATGTGCCTTGATCGAACATGACAAAGAAGGTGGTATGTTCAAGTAACAAGTCTTCAATCTTTAGGTATCATTTTGGTTTGTTACATTATAATATTTTGGTACCTTTGCTTTGGCATTGATGATATGGACCGAGATTCTTGAAAAGGACATATTGCTCTATTTGCATCCGGTTCTTATGGTATTTGGTTGGCTTCTCAGTTGTGTTTCCTAGAATTGCACATTCTTCTCTTCTATCCTTTGTCATTGAGGCAAAAAGGGGGAGAGTTATTTGTGTTTTGCCATCAAGGACAAAGGGGGAGTTTGTTGGTTCTCAGTTGTGATCATATGGTTTGTCCTTGATGACAAAATCCCTTTCTATTGATTCTACTTGTTGATAGTTTCAGATTGGTTTCTCATGCTTTATCTTGATACAGTTTTGTCTATATGGTTTACTTGTCTTGGCATTCAGTGGATAGTTTACATTCAGAATTTTAATATCTTTGGTACTAATTAGTTTGAACTTCGTGCAGTCTCTGGTTATCTTATTTGTACAAGAAAGAACATATTGACGTGAGAATGCTTGGGTCTCCCCGATCCATTTCTCTAATAAACGTCTGTGTTGCCTATTGGCAAGACGTTTCTGATGTCATAATGATTTGATTTTACATACAGGTAGCTTTCGGCATGACACTGATCGTGGTCTTGGCAACAGAAGAAAAATCTATCGGCATGAGGTTTTTTCACCGCTGAGAGGTCTTACCGAAAGCATTGGGTCTCACCAACTAATACATGAGGTGGTGCATCAGCGTAAGTAATCCCTATCGGCATGTTGTTTCATCAAGTGCTTTGTGTCTTGGCGACCGGCACAAGAAAGTTCATATTGACAAGATTTATGGCATCGATTCAATATGATGTCTTAGCGAAATTGGTATGTCACACCGACCTCCATTGAAAGCTCATATTGGCAAGACTTATTTGATGTCACAGTGATCGGGATCCATCTCCAAGCATCTATCAACATGACATTCTATTTTTTTTGGCGACAAAAAAGGATTATATCAGCATAATTTATACCGTTGATATGTGGTCACAGTGAAATTGCTTTGTCTTGCCGATCGGAGGTTGAATGGGAACATATCGGCAAGAGTTTAAGGCTTCGGTGAAGGGTCATAGCGAAAAGGGTGATGTCTCCCTGACTAATGCATGTGGAAGTCTTTCGGAAAGAGTGTTGTATTCAGTATGTGGTCTCACTGAAGACATATTGTCTCACCGACCGTGCACCGAAAGGTCTTATCGACAAAGCTTGTGGCTTCGATGAAATGTTATAGCGATTTCGTGGTGTCTTACCAACTTGTGCACAAAGGTTATATCGGTAAGAGTTAGAGTCATCGGTATAGGGTCACAGCAACTCAAAGTGGATAAAGAATTTTAGTATGACTCATGTGCATCAAAGAAAGGTCTTGGTGAGTTTGATTTCTTATACCGACCGACAACATACAGGCATACATCTTGGTAAGAGATAGGGTTTTCAGCATGAGGTCTCGGCAAGTGACCTCCAGTCTCGCCGATGGAACACAAAAGGTCTTTGTCGACATAGGATCAGTCTTGTCTCTATGAAACATAAGATGGTTGGTGACTTTTGGTATGACTCAAGCATTCTACGAGAGGTCTCCCCGATGATGGTATGCTATAGCGACACTCATAAGATAGAAGGCTCATCGGCAAGAAAGACCATGTGTCACGACGACCAATGTGTATCATGTGGACTTTCGGTGAAACATGGGGCAATCTACATAACGTCTCCCTAACAGCAGAATGTCACAACAACAAACAGAGGGATGACTGACAGTGATAAAGTTGCTTTCGGCATAGGTAGTGAATTGTCATGGTGACATGTTTGATCACGGGGGCTCTCGGAAAAACAAAGACTTGTCTACAAGATGTCTCTCCAATATCAAAAGGCTATAGTGATAGGGAATGAAACAAAAGGGCACATCTCAGTGAGAAAGACTCTTGTGTCTCAGCGACTAAAAAAAAATTAACAGAAATGTGATCTCGGGGAAACATAAGATCTTCGATATGGTTTCTCCCCGACGGTAGAAGGTCATGGCGACGCACAGGGACCAAAGGAGCATTCAACGTTATAATTGCCTTTGGCAGGACTATCTGGATGTCTCAGCAAATGATTAATGAAGACTCAATCATTGTGGCCAACATGTGATTTTCTAAATATAGTTGCAGGCCAACATCATTGGTTGGCATCGAATCTCAGAACGGTTACATGGAAAAATATTCTCTAAGAATTGGGAGGTTATGGTTCTCAACTTGTGGGAAGTCGTGGTTTTGAAATAATGGATTATTTGCAGCCCTCTGGATAGGCGTTACTCTTGATTTTTTCCATCATCTATAGATTTTCATTATTCAGCTTCAGATTCTAAAATTGGCAAGTGAGTTTCAGATTCTTGTGAAAAACAATTTTTGTAGATTTCTTCATGACTGACATACTTGAAATGTATATAAAAACCAGTGTTGAAAACATTGGAGGTGTTGTTGGCCTATAATTCTAAGAGATAGTTATTTTGGCCATATCAAGAGATGTATTGGAAAACTCTGTAATACAAGAGTTGGTTTCTTAGGGTATCAGGTAGATAAGAGTTTTGAGTTTCTTGAGCTTACTAGAAAACAAAGAGATCCTCTAATATTATTATTGTAATTCTGAAATCTGAGTAAGGGGTTGGTGCTCCTTGAGATTGGTGTCTCTAAATGAGGGGTTGGTGCTCCTTGAGTTGGTGCTCAGAAATTAGCCTATAAGGCATTGTTAACAATGGTTTTTGAAGATTAAGCCAATAAGGAAGTTTAGGAGTGGTTTTTCTACCCCAGGAGGGTTTTCCACTCGGCAAATATTTTGTCTCTTTGATCTGTGTGCTCACTATTTTTCTGTGTTGTTGTTCCTTCAGTTCACTGTTGGGATTATTACTATTCACAAATCAATTTATGAATGATTACATTCAACTCATGAATGCATTAATCAGAGTAATATTGAGATCAAATCTGAGCTATGTTTTGGCAAATACAAGATATCTCACTCAAATCATATTTTCATAAGTTGTCTAATAGACTGAGTTAACGTTGTCATATCTTTGTGCTTTCAAAAGTTATTACTCTACTCTATTGTTGAAAGAAAAGGAAATCAGAATGAAAAATCTTGGTCAAAGTTGAAAAAAATTTGACATTGATTCCCCCCCCCCCTCTTAGTGTCTGTCCATAACTCCAATAGAGATCTGGAGAAAGTTGTAGAGGAATTTATGAATGATATAATAAGGTCAAGAAAGCAAAGATTCATAATTTCAAAGCCAAATTTGAAACCCTAAGGATGTCAGAAGATGAATATATTGTTGGCTACATACTTAGATTGGATGAGATTGTCAATGACATCAATGGTATTGGTGGAAAACTAGAGGAAAGTGAAGCTATGAAAAAGGTGAGAAGTCTTCCTAAATCTTATAGTGCTAAAGTTTATGGTATTGAGGAAGCTCAAAATTTGGATCAATATACTAGAGATCAAATGTTTGGTACTTTAACTACTTTTGAATTAAGTGAGTTTGACAAATATACTCCAAGGAAAGAAACTACTTTTAAAGTCAACAAGAAAGAGAATGATGAATTTGATCCATATGCTATTGATGAGGTGGATGCAAATTTTGTAAGGAGATTGAAAAAGGCCACTGGAAAATAAAAAGGTAAGTTACCAGGCTTCAAATTTTTCAATTGTGGAAAGGTAGGTCATTATGCTCCTAAATTTCCAATCAAAGTTTCAAATGACAAATATAAAGATCATAAAGGTAAATCTATCAAGAATACTTATTATGTTAAAGAAGATAGTGGTGTATCTGATGATGAGGATTTAGACTTACTAGATGATGGAAGTGATGAATTCTTGTTCATGACTCTAAATGTTGGACCTAATTATAGTAATATTGAAAGATGTGTGAAGGAAACTGCTCTGAAAATAGGTCACAATATAGAAGAAATTGTGTTGGTTGTCTTTCATGCAAGAGAGGAGAGAAACTACTAGATAATTAATAGTGGATTCTCAAATGATATGATAGGTGATAAGAGTAAGTTTTTTAAGCTTGAAAAGTATGATGGTGGTCTTGTTAAGTTTGGTGATGATACATCTGCTAAGATCTATGGAAAAGGTTCAATTAGTTTTTATGGAACTAGCATAAGATAGATCATGATGTTTTTAATGTCAAGGGCCTCCAACATAATCTTCTCAATGTAGGAAAAATGTGTAGCAAAGGATACAATCTAGTGTTTCAGGATGATGGTTGTGAAATTATAAAAGGAAGCTCTAGAACATAGGTTGTAGTTGGAACAGGGAAAAAAGGAAATGCTTATTAGCTCAAAGGTGGTGGTGTTAAGTTCTTTATGTCTTAAATCAATGAAAGTTGACTATGGAATAGAAGAATGTGTCACATCAATTTTGATAGCCTATTGAAGATCAACTCTACTCAACTTGTGAGAGATCTGCCAACAATTACAAAGCCTATCAATGCAATTTCCAAGGAGTGTTAGTTTGTAATGTAGACAAAGAAGAGGTTCAGAACTAAGGAATATTATATCACAATACCATTGGATTTGGTGCATACAGACCTATCTAGACCTAATAGAACAAAAATCTCTCAAGGTGTTGGAACACAACAATCTACTGAGAGGAGTGATGAATCAGTAGATCGCTTAAAACTTAGATCTAATTTACTTTTTGTTAATTAATCTGGACTTAAGACCTTTTTTGCAGATTAAAACTTATTATGCAAATACATAAACATGCACACACAACATGTACGTGGAAACCCAAGATGGGAAAAAACACAGTGAGAAATATTGTTAGGAGCTACTATCCTAATCTATCCTCACAATAAAATCTTCTAAATACAAGTTTAAGGGAACCAACCCTAAGGAGACACAAATCCCCTAGTTTTAGGAGCACCAACTCCAAGGAATCACCAACTCCCTACTCTAAGCACCTGCCCAAATATCTTATGGCACCCACCTATTATGCCTCGCATAACCACCCCATTTTAAATTTGATTAAAATGGGACCCCTTCCCCCCTCTTTTGCTTTCACTCTTTGTGTTTTTCCCCCTTCAATTTTGAGGTTTTGCTTTGCCTTGGCATATGCTTAATATGTTTATCTTGCTTGCCCAAGTGTTTTCCCCAAGTTGAATATTGAAAATATTATGTTTTGGACGAAGTTCGGGTTTTTACCCTGGTTCAGGATTTTTCAGTCCATCCATATTTTCCCAAATTTCTTTCAAACTCTGGTTTCAATGTTGTTGTTCAGGTTTTTGAACCAGTTCAGGATTGTCCACCCCATTCGGATTTTCCTGAATTGCACTCGAAGTCCGGCTCGGCCTGTTTTACACTATAGTTCGGAGATTTCTAGCCTTTGCAGAATTCCGCCTGGGTCGGATTTCTCTGAATTTCCACCTTGCCGTCAAGTTTCCAAGTTTGGTTGATTTTTGGAGCTTTATGCCATTTTTCTTTATCATTTGCGTTCTCCTGAGTTGATATGTTCAATCTTGTTGTGCTTTAAAACATTATGGTCTTGCTTGGAGTTCGAATTCCTGTGTGTTTGGACATTTCATGGCTTGTCCTATGTGTTCATGGTTAAAATCTAGGTTTCATGCCTAGGGCATTGCCATCTAATCTTGTTTTGCTTTCAATTAGGCCTAGAATTCAAGGAAGATTAGTTGAAGGTTCATATTTAGCTGGTTTCGTGCCTGGGGTCCTCAAATTTGTGACCTTCTATCAATTTCAGTGAATTAGTGTTGGATTGTCAATTTTTTGGGTTTTCTGTCAACCTCGGTATTTTCCTGCCTGGTCGGATTTTCCCAGTTTTTCCTCCCCTCTGTTTTCTCGGAATGTACTGAAACTTCAGAAATTTACCCTTTTCGCGAAAATCCGAACCGACCAGATTTTTTTGGATTTTCTAGGAGGCATTGTGGAACGAGGAAATTTGGTGAAATGGATGATTCTAATGATAATCTCTTATGTTTCCATGCTTTAATTTGGTAAATTGCACAGTGATTATGCATTATTTATTCATTTTAATAATCTATTGTATATATTGGTGCCTCATCAGGAGAATCCGCCTAGTTCAGAATTTTTTGAAATACCTCCCAGGCAGGTTTTCCCTAGTTAGCTCAAAATCCCAAACTTCTCAGTGTTGATGCTTAATGGCTAATTTAATGGTTTTATCATGATTTTAAGCTAACACTTGGATGAAAATGTTGTCAACATTTGGATTCTCACATTGGTGTTTGATGAATGTAGGTTGGGTCTGGGCGAGATGACATCAGTCTGGTTCAAGGTTTTAGATACAAATATGAACATCTTCCTACAAAGGACTAAGGCTATCATGGGATATAGTAACTAGGCACCAGCTGGATGACGCAGTAACCTATAGTGTAATCATTAATGAATATCAATCCAACAAGAGAGACTGGGACAATACGATGGGGTAGCTGAAGAATAATATTAATGTTATTGAATGGCGAACTAGGGTTTTGCCTATGCCACTTGCAAATAGCTTGCAGAGGATGTTCTTGATGACAAAGGCCAAAATGGGACAAGGTATGGATGAAGTGGGGGAAGCAGTTAATGCAAAGCTGCATCAAAAGTCATGATTCCTCATTGTTTTGCTTTGCCTCTTCTTCATGCATTTTGGTCTGAGTTGTGGGAGGTCCTGGGCCGATCAGGTCGGTGCTCGTGCATTTAATGCACGTTTGACTTTGTTTCAAATTCTTCTAGGGCTGACTTATTCTGTGACCGACTTATTGTAAACCTGAACTGGGCCGACACATTTGGCGGGTTTTATAAATATGGCGTTTTGCCTCTTTTGTGGCTATCTATCTTTTTGGGGATATCGAAAAAGCAAGTTAGGGTTTTTAAGTAAGTTAGACATTTTTTTGTTGTTAAGCAGGAGGAGGAGGTGATGTATCTTCCTAATTTTCTTAGCATAGATGGAGATAATTTGAAGACATGGATTTTATGTACACTGGTGATCTTGCCAGATTTGTAAATGTTGCTTATCTGTTTCATTGACAGTAGGAGCAGCCAGACTTAAACCTACTTTATATTATGCTCTAGAATGGTATTCATTTTGGGTTAATCATTTGATTTGAAAAGCTTTCAAGGAATGAAATTTCATCTTATGTTTTGTTTGAATGATGATTTTCGAACTACTGTCACAGTTTGCACTATGAATGAATGGAACTTTGTATCAATTACAAGTTAATTTTATTTTGCAGTTCTAGTTTAGGAATTCCTTGGAAGGTAACAAGTTTGATTAGTTCGATGAATCAACATTCTTTTCAGTTTGAAAACCTTGATCTATCTTTTTCTATTTCTTTAAAACCCCTGATTAAAATAGGTTTAGATATATGTTTGATCTTGCAACAATCCAGAAGCTCAAAACTAGCAGGCCCCTTGAATATTACAACCATATTGACCACTTCGTGAAACAACAACATTGCGAACCAACATCAAGGACCTTGGGAGGTGATCAGTTTGATTACTAATTGTCTCTTTCAGGAGAGGTGGGATACTTTTACTTTTATCTTACCTACATGCCATGGGTCAACTTGGCACCTCAATAGGACTGGTGCTAGAAGGAGGGCCAAAAGAGAAAACTAGATAAGATTGGGTCTTTCTCACCAGAGAGGTCCATAGAGTTCTTTGATCAACTGAAAACCAACCACCTTTGATAGAACTCGAGACCCCAACAAGACACAAGATTCATAGGGAAACCATTCTACCACCCTTGTCAGCTCCTCTCACTCCACCAAGATTTTCACCAATACCCCACTTGATACCTATGAATCCACCACCAAATCCACCTCAATTTCCATTATAGCTGGTTCAGCCCATCCAACAGCTGGCTCAACCTCCACCACTGCCACCAATGGAATTTTTTGTGAATAATCCCTCTCCATTGTGGACTATTCCTGGAGGCTTTCATGATATGCCTAAGAATCTTGAGATATTTTGTCCCAAATACATTCATGGTGAATCAAGGAGTGCTGAGGAGCACATACAAGCTTTTAAGGACGCTTGTACCAGAGCCCAGATAGCTCACCATGATGTGGTTTATAGGTTGTTCCCTTATTCCTTAGGGGATATGGCATACAACTGGTACCTAAATCTTCCACAAGGTTCTATTTTGAGAAGGATAGATCTGGAGAATGCTTTCATCAATCAGTTCAGAGTTTATGTGGATTTGGCCATTTTGTTCCATCAATTTGCTACTATTAGGAAGGAGCCATGTGAATCACTACCCTTGTTTAATACAAGGTTTCAACAAATGTATAGGAGATTGTAGGACCCCTATCTAGTTGCTAAGAATATTGTCATTCAAGCATATTTTAGAGTTATAGACCCTTTGCTTGGCTTGTTCCTACAAAGAACTTATCAGCCGACAGATATTGATTCTCTGTCTAAAGTTTATTATCTAGCCATCAAGCTGCAACAACAAACTAGCTCTAAACAAGGGAACTTGGGAGGAGGTTTTCCTTCTATGGGGTATCAGATGCCTAACCCAACCCCTTTATTCAATACTATCACAGGGATGTCCCCTTCCCATTATGGACCTATGTCTGAGTTGCAGACTCAATCTCTTGTTCCATTCTTTGCCAATGGAGCTCCTGACTTCTCTCAAAAATCATAGGCTCATCACAGTCCACATGGTCATCATAATCAAGCTGGAATACCAAATCATGTCAGTTAGCCACCTATTGCTAAGAATGCTGAGAGTGAAAGGATAGTTCAACTCACAAATGAGGTGGAGACCCTAAAGAAAACTTTGTCTCAAGTCACAAATGAGGTGGAGACCCTAAATAAAACTTTGTCTCAAGTCACAAATGACATGGCTCAGCTTAAACTAAACCCCTCTCAGAACCAAGGTAATTATGCTAATCAAGGTAATTACCCTAATTAGAATACTAATAATTAGGGTAATTATCAGAACAACAATCACAATGAGATGAATTATCAAGGCCAAAACTTCCCTAACCAAGGCTATCAAAATTAGAATAGAGGATATAACCAGAGGCCTAATAACAATAGACAATGGAACACAGGGCCAAATAATGGCGGGGTTTCTCACAATTATCAAGCTAATGAGGACAGGCCACATACTGCAAATGTGGCTGACCTCAATTTTATGACTAACTGGTGTAAGTTGCATGATACTGCAACTCATTCTGAGGTGAACTATCCTGAAATGGAGAAGGTTGTGAAGATGGCACAAGAAGATTCCCAAACGTTCCAAGGGAATTCAAATAAAGGAGGTGGCTTAGTGGATACATCAATGGCTTATGACCTCTTTGATAAAGAACCTTCATTCCCAATGCAGAATGAGAATGAACTAGAGGAAGATGTGTATGATGCCCAAGCCTTTCAAAAAAAGGGAGGACACTTCCTAAGAAACCAGAATAAGGGTTTTTTCACTACATCAACACCACCTAACCACATGGTGCCTCTGAATCAGAGTGCCGATAACAACCCTCCTCCACCGAAGGGTCCACCTGACTTCCCTAGCAAAGGTAATTCATCTAGTGTTTTCAAATATAATGCAAGTTATAACACAGAATTTGATATTATTTTTGAGATGCAGAAACATAAAACCTCTTTATCATACTTTGACATCCTAAAATGGTGCCCTTCCCAACGAGATATAGTGTTGTCAAAAGCTTTGGAAGAAGCTGATAAATCAAAAGGGAAAACCAATGTGGCACCTGTTGCGGACATGAACGCAGCTTTGTTCAGAAACAAGGTAGGGACCCCACCATTTCTTTTAAGTTTGAGAATCTACACAATTGTCTGCTAGATTCAGGGGGCTTCTAGCAATGTTATGCCATTTTCTATATGAAAGAAACTGGGATTGAATCTTGTCCAAACAAACAAGAGGGTCATCCAACTTGATAAAACAAAGGTTAATGTAGTTGGAGAACTGAGAAATATACATGTGCAAGTAGGGTCTGACCCTAGGATTCAAACCAATATGGATATTTAGGTAGTAGACATTCTTGAGACTTACGGTATGCTTTTGAGCAGGAATCCAATGAAGAGTATAGGGGGATATATCTCCCTTGACTTTTCACATATGTGGCTACCATGGAGGGGAATGCCTATGCAGATTAAGATTGAGAGTGAACCTCGCCTCAAACATATCATCACTGAGTATGACTATCCCAACGAGGTAGCTCATTTTGAAACCAAGATAGGGGTTTATAAAAAAGAGGAAATTCTGACACTTTCGGTTCTTGATTCTAATGATTTGTCAATGCAAGAATTCCCTAATCCCATGATTAGTGTAAACCAGCAGGTATTGATCAGGATCAGCTAGTCTTAGGGAGATATCAATTTGTGGAGTCTTTTACTCCCAAATTGGTGCAGGGTGCACTACCAAAATCATTTGAAATTAACCTACCAACCCTGCATCAGTGTTCTAAATCATGTTTTCCAAACTGAAGAAACTAGCCCAAGTCACCTTGAGATTGTTTCAAATCACTTCTCATTTGAAGCCAAAAAATGCAATAATGTTAACCAGGGATAATATACCTTCAGAGGAAGTTCCTCCTCAAACTGAACTTACCCCAGTCATAATACCAGACCAACATAGTTATGTTGAACAACCCTAGGGTTTGTTTGATACCCCTACACTCACAAGTATACCAAAACCCAAGGGGTTAATCAAAGATATAGATAACTGTCAGAAAGATATCCTAGGATTACATGATATATCTGAGCGGGAATTCGATATTGCACCTGTTGAACCTATTGAACACCCATTCTCAATATTTGATGCAAAAGATCAAGTGGCCCCACCTATGGTTCATCTTATCGAAGCACCCACAACAAGCTCAAAGAGATCAACCCCAACTCATAATCAGCTATGGACCCTCACATTTGATGGATCCAAATCTAAAACAAGGTGTGGTGCTAGAATTGAGTTAACCAACCCAAAAGGGAAAACATTTTTTTCTTCTTACAGGTTACAGTTTGGATGCACTAACAATATAGCAGAATATGAAGCATTAGCTCGGGGACTGATGTTCGCACATCAGAAGAAAGTTATTGCCTTGATGGTTAAAGGAGATTCAGAAGTGATTATCAAGCAAGTACGCAACCAGTACACATGTCACAATAAAAGGCTAGCAACTTATAGAAATTGAGTGTGGAACCTAATTAAAGACTTTGATGCTTTTGGGATTAGTTTAATCCCTAGAGAGGAGAATCAAATAGCTGATTCATTAGTTGTTGTCGCAAGTACCCTGGAGCCCGTGCAAGGCTCCAAGCTCAAGAGATTCTCAGTAGAATTGATATCCACCCCGGCTGTCCTTGATTATGTCAGGAACTTTCAAGTCTTCGATGATGATCAACATATCCTTGCTTTTCTAGCAAGCTTAGATGTTTTCGAATGACAGATCATCGATGAGTCTGACAAGGATCAAGGAGACTAGAACCCCAAAGATTGCGATACAGAAGGTGTCCTCAATTTAAAAAGTAATAGCATTCCCAAAAGAATGGTGGCCTTAGAAAGAACTTTTGATTCAGATCCAAGGGCTCAGAAAAAGGTATCAACCGAAGATAAGGGAGGTGAATACGAAACCGTTAACTTAGCTGACTCTAGCCCTGAAAGGAATTTTTACATAGGGAAAGCCTTCCCTAAAGCAATTAGAGAAGATATATTAAGGGAACTAAAGAAAGATATTGTTGCAATAGCTTAAGGGTATGAAGATCTAAAAACATTTGATGCTTTTGTGATAACTCATACTATTCCTTTGAAGCCTGAAGCTAGACCATTTCGACAGAAATAGTGTCCTGTGAATGCCTTGATTGAACCACTGATCTTTAAGGAAGATCATAAATTGCTTTCTACAAGAATTATCTTCCCTGTACGACATTCAACATGGGTGGCTAACTTGGTTCCAGTTCATAAAAAGAATGGGGAGATCAGGCTATGTGTAGATTTTAGGAATCTGAATAGGGCTTCAAAAAAGGACAACTACCCACTCCCTTCTCTGGATGAAGTCTTGCAAACTATCAATGGGTCTCAAATGATTTCATTCCTGGATGGTTATTCTAGGTACAATCAAGTGATCGTTAATTATGAGGATAGGATGAAGACAACCTTCACTACTAAGTGGGGAACATTTTCTTACACAAGGATGCCATTTGGTTTGATAAACGTTGGAGCAACCTTTCATCATGCAATGGACGTAGCGTTCAAAGATTTGATTGGTAAGTGCATCATCATTTATATGGATGACCTGACAATATTCTCTAAAGATAGACTAAATCATGTTGTAGACTTGGCTAAAGTTCTTGAAAGATGTATCCAATATGGTGTTTCTTGGAATCCTAAAAAGTGTGTGTTCGGGGTTTCTAAAGGGAAACTTTTGGGACACATAATCTCAGAAAGAGGGATATCGATAGATCTAGACTGAGTTGAGTCTATTCTAAAGTTAACCATGCCAAGAAGTAAGAAGGAGATGAGATCTTTCTTCAGAAAGATCAACTTTGTGAGGAAGTTTATCACAGGTTTTGCAAAAATTGTTAAACCTTTGAAAGAAATGATGAAGAAAGATGCTAGAATAGAATGGAGTGATGAGGCAAAGGCTGATTTTTCTCAAGTTAAGCAATCCATTTTGGAGGCGCCAGTCCTCACCAGTCCTGACTACTTAAAGCCATTTTATATTTATTCCTTTGCTTTTGAACACTCATGTGCAGCTATCCTGACACAACGAAGAGAGGAGGTGGATGAAAGGCCAATTGCCTTCATGAGCTCTCCATTTAAGAATGCTAAAGTCAAGTACCCACCTCTTGAGAAACAAGTTTTTGTGTTGGTTAGAGTTGTCAAGAAGTTCAGGCATTATATCCTCCGAAGTCAGATCATTGTTGTGGTTCCTGATGCTGTTGTGATGTCTCTACTTATGCAGAGCGAGTTGGGAGAACAAAGGGGGAAATGGATGGCTATTTTGTAGGAGTTCGATCTGAAGATTCACCCTATGAAACTTGTCCAAGGTCAAGGCCTGTCTAAAGCAATGGCGGATGCTGGTAAGAGCATTACTTGTCAGCAGTACACAACATAGTCCTTTTCTAATGACTCTTGGTATGCCGATATTATTTATTTTATGCTCAATAATCGGTGCCCAGAGGGAATGAATACAACTCGGAGGAGAGCACTGAGAATGAAAATCTCCCATTATATGCTTAAAGGAGGATTGTTATACAAAAAGAATTTTGAGGAGATTTATCTACGATGCCTTGATCAACAAGAAGCTAAGCACGCAATTACTGAATTTCATGGGAAACATGGCATGGGTCATAGTTCTGCGGATTCTTTACAACATTAGATCCTCAGATCTGCTTATTATTGGCCATATGTGTTTAAGAATGCCCACCAAAATATAAGGACGTGTCATATATGTCAAACTTTTACATCAAGAGAGAATCATCCAACCATGCCATTGCAGCCTGTTTATGAGGTAAGGCCATTTGCCCAATGGGCATTTAATTTTATTGGGGTAATTAACCCAAATTCTTCTGCATGACATAAATTCATTTTGACTACCATGGATTACTACACGAGATGGACAGAAGCTATACCTTGCAAGAATAGCACAACGGAGGTAGTAATCAAGTTCCTCACTGAATGCATCACAACCAGGTTTGGAGTACCCTTTGTACTGATATGTGACAATGGCCCTACCTTTTCTTCTACCAAGTTCATTTCATGGGCTTATGATCATAGGATTGTTTTAAAGTATTCTTCAAACTATTATCTACAAGGAAATGGAGTTGTAGAATCAACTAATAAGAATCTCCTAGGAGTAATCAAAAAACTGTTAGAGAACAATCCTAGATATTGGCATACCCAGTTAAGATTTGTGTTATGGGCAAATAGGAATAGGATCAAGGCTGTGTTGAAGACTTCACTGTTTAAGCTAGTGTATGGCCAAGAGCCTGTGTTCCCTATTCACTTGCAAATACCTGTCCTGAAATTTATGCAGGAATTTTACTCTAGTGATGATAGGATTCAAGTAAGGTTAGTTGGCTTGCTGAAATTAGAAGAGCAGAGAGATGCTGCTTTGCAGCAATTTTTTAGGCACCAGGCTGTTGTCAAATGTTGGTTTGACAAAAAAGCCAAAGTCAAGGCTTTTAGGATGTCAGACCTTGTCTCACTGTGGGATAAAGCAAATGGAAAGAAGGGTGACCACCAAAAGTTTGATAAGCTCTGGTTGGGTCCCTATCAAATTGCTGAAATCCTAGGAGAAAATGCTTTATGGCTGAGTAGTTTAATAGGAGAACCTGTTCCATTGCTTGTCAATGGATAGTTTCTCAAACATTATTTTGGGTCATAAAAGGTCTGGTATTTTGTTGGGTTGTATATATGTAAATAGTTTTTTGTTCTATTGGTTTTGTATTTCCCTTTTTTTTTGCTTTTTATTCCTTTGTTTTTTTGTGGGGACCTTCATTTTATTCAATTGAGTAAGGGGGTTGTTATCTGAAGTATACTTTGTTTACTAGGAGAGAAGTTGGTTTAGATATTTTCAGGTTTTCTGATTGGATGATTTTGTTCTAAATTCATTGTTTTATGTCCATTGTCAGTGAGAGTTGTGGAAAGTCATTGAGAACAAGGTATAAAGTAAGAAATCTTCACTAACTACGATTGAATCTATCACAACTCATCAGAAACATCTCCTTTTGTAATGGTATATTTGTCTTAAGATGATGGTATTGCAGGATTTGAGTGAAAAATATGATTCCCTGGATGTTGTTATGAGGTTCATGGTAGTTTTCAACCCAATATAGATGTTGGACATCTGACATATTGAGAAGGAATTGAATGAAGGAAAAAGAAAAAAAGAAAAGAAAGAGAACTATCCAAGAAAAGAAAACTCAATACTGAATGGGTGATTCTAGTATCTCTACCGGGGCTATGGACGTCTGACTGGCAGTAGAGAAATGCTGTGAGAAAACTAGAGGTATCTCCGTCGAAGCTAAGGATGCTTGACTGACATCAGAGCAATGCCTAGGATATCATTGCACAATAGTTAAAGGGAATCAATTCATGTAGTTCAAATCTTGCATATAATTGTTCAAAAGATGAGGAAAACTTTGTAAAAATTTGATTAAAATGGGACCCCTTCCCCCCCTCTTTTGCTTTTGCTCTTTGTGTTTTCCCCCTTCGATTTTGACGTTTTTCTTTGCCTTGGCATGTGCTTAATATGTTTATATTGCTTGCCCAAGTGTTTTCCCCAAGTTGCATATTGAAAATCTTATGTTTTGGGCGAAATTCAGGTTTTTACCCTGGTTCGAGATTTTTTGGTCTGTCCGGATTTTCCCAGATTTCTTTCAAACTCCAGTTTCAATGCTGTTGTTTGGGTTTTTGAGCTAGTTTGGGATTGTCTGCCCCGTCTGAATTTTCCCAGATTGCGCTCGAAGTCTGGCTCAGCCTGTTTTACACTGTAGTTCAAAGATTTCTGGCCTTCACAAAATTCTGCCTAGGTTGGATTTCTCTGAATTTCCACCTTGCCGTCGAGATTTCGAGTTTGGTCAATTTTTGGAGCTTTATACCATTTTTCTTTATCATTTGCATTCTCCTAAGTTGAGATGTTCAATCTTGTTGTGCTTTAAAACATTATGGTCTTGCTTGGAGTTTGAATTCCTATGTGTTTGGGCATTTCATGGCTTGCCCTATGCGTTCATGGTTAAAATCCAGGGTTTCATGCCTAGGGCATCACCATCTCATCTTTTTCTGCTTTCGATTAGGCTTAGAATTCAAGGAAGATCTGTTGAAGGTTCAGATTTAGCTAGTTCTGTGCCCAGGGTCCTCAAATTTGTGACCTTCTGTCAATTTGAGCGAATTTGTCTTGGATTGTCGATTTTCAGGTTTTCTGTCGACCTCGGTATTTTCCTGCCTGGTCGAATTTTCCCAATTTTTCCTCCTTCCCTCCATTTTCCCGGAATGTGCTGAAACTTCAAAAATTTACCCTTTTGACAGAAATCCGGTCTAGCTGGATTTTTTCGGATTTTCTGGGAGGCTCTGTGGAACGAGGAAATTTGGTGAAATGGATGATTCTAATGATAAACTCTTATGTTTCCATGCTTTAATTTGGTAAATTGCACAGTGATTATGCATTATTTATTCATTTTAATAATCTATTGGTGATATTGGTGCCTCATCGAGAGAATCTTCCTGGTTCAGAATTTTCCAAAATTCCTCCTAGGTAGGTTTTCCCCGATTAGCTCGAAATCCTGAACTTCTCAATGTTGATGCTTAATGGATAATTTAATGGTTTTATCATGATTTTAAGCTAACACTTGGATGAAAATGTTGTCAACATTTGGATTCTCACATTGGTGTTTGATGAATGTAGGTTGGGTTTGGGCGAGATGACATCAGTCTGGTTCGAGGTTTCAGATACGAATATGAACATCTTCCTACAAAGGACTAAGGCTATCATGGGATATAGTAACTGGGCACTAGCTGGATGATGCAATGACCTATAGTGCAATAATTAATGAATATCAATCCAACAAGAGAGACTGGGACAATACAATGGGGTAGTTGAAGAATAATATTAATGCTATTGAATGGCGAACTAGGGTTTTGCCTATGCCACTTGCGGATAGATTGCAGAGGATGTTCTTGATGACAAAGGCCAGAATGGGACAAGGTATGGGTGAAGTGGGGGAAGCAGTTAATGCAAATCCGCATTGAAAGTCATGCTTCCTCATTGTTTCACTTTGCCTCTTCTTCACGTGTTTTGGTCTGAGTTATGTGGGAGGTCCTAGGCCGATCTGGTCAGTGCCTGTGCATTTAATGCATGTTTTACTTTGTTTCAAATTCTTCTAGGGCTGACTTATTTTGTGACCGACTTATTGTAAACCCTAACTAGGCCGACACATATGGCAGGTTTTATAAATATGGTGTTTCGCCTCTTTTGTGGCTATCTATCTTTTTAGGGATATCAAAAAAGCAAGTTAGGGTTTTTAAGTAAGTTAGACATTTTTTTGCAGTTCAGCAGGAGGAGGAGGTGATGTATCTTCCTGATTTTCTTAGAATAGATGGAGATAATTTGAAGACATGGGATTTTTTTGTACACTGGTGATCTTGCCAGATTTGTAAATGTTGCTTATCTATTTCATTGATAGTAGGAGTAGCCAAACTTAAACCTACTTTATATTATGCTCTAGAATGGTATTCATTTTGGGTTAATCATTTGATTTGAAAAGCTTTCAAGGAATGAAATTTTATCTTATGTTTTGTTTGAATGATGATTTGCAATCTACTGTCAAAGTTTGCACTGTGAATGAATGAAACTTTCTATCAATTACAGGTTAATTTTATTTTGCAGTTCTAGTTTAGGAATTCCTTGGAAGGTAACAAGTCTAATTAGTTTGATGAATCAACATTCTTTTCAGTTTGAAAACCTTGATCTATCTTTTTCTATTTCTTTAAAACCCCTTGTTAAAGTAGGTTTATATATATGTTTGATCTTGCAACAATCCAGAAGCTCAAAACCAAAAGGACCCTTGAATATTACAACCATATTGACCACTTCATGAAACAACAATGTTGTGAACTAACATCAAGGACCTTGGGAGGTGATCAGTTTGATTACTGATTGTCTCTTTCAAGAGAGGTGAGATACTTTTACTTTTATCTTACCTGCATGTCGTGGGTCAACTTGGCACCTCAACACCACCAATCATATTTACAATGTAAGTTATTACAATTTTTTCTACTAAACACAGTTCAATGTTGCAACACAATTTGCAACTGCTCAATTCATTGTTGCAACCTCTACAATTTATTTCTCTGCGAGTTGCACCTCCTTTGTTCTGCACTTGGATATAAACATTGATTGAGATATTCTACCTTTTTTTTGGGTTCCACTCATCCACAACACCATTGCACTTTCCCTTTTTCTTTTAGTGCATTCTCTGTCTACCTCAAAAATCTCACAGATACACTGCTTTGTTCTGTTGCACCTTTTCTATTAGTGCATTCCCTATCCGCCTCAAGAGACCATGCACACACCCTATAGTTCTCTTTTCTCTTTCTTTTTAGTGAATTATCTATCCACCTCAAGAGAGATTCAGAATACTCTTCAGCTGCATATACTCAATTCTCTACCATTGCAACCCTTAGCCAAATTTTGATTTTCACTTTTTGTGTACATCACCAACCTACAGCAGTTGCCTCAAGATTTGCACACCATACAAATCTTCTACTAGGGTTTTCTACTTATCTTCCTTCACAAGCCACCAAGCCATCAAGCCATGCATTCACTTATCCCTGGATTCAAAGCTTTTTTCTATTTTTAGCATACTCAAAAGCTAGGTTTTTAGTCTCATTTAATTTATATCCTTGTATCAGATCAAAATATGATTTTCTACTACCTACATATCTGTGTCACCAATTTAATCATCCAAAAATCATTAAAATTTGGTAGTTGGAGTGATTAGACCAACTGAATTCCCTCACAGAGTCAGTTTGCAGTCAAAACCACCATTCACACTGTCGTAGCCATTGAGGACTCTCAATTTTAAACGTGAGTTGTTGATCAACGGCTTTCGCACCTCGATCCATCAATCCACATTCATTTCCCAACTTTAAAACGTGACCGTCGGATTAACGATCTGTTAAATAATCGTTGTCGATCTCCATCATATGCAGATTACACAACTCGGGGTCCACCAAGACATGCGTCACAAGCCCTCTATCTCGTGAGCCAAAGACACAAGCCCACCATTTCTAAGCGGGTTGGCGGGCCTGTTGGTGTGAATAAGTCTTGTACCTAGTTTATTCCTTTACTAGGGACTTAGGGGACTTAATTCACATGTTAAGTTTACTTAGGATATTAGTTGTCATATCTAGATAAGTATTAGTTGTCTTATCTAGAATTTCCACTTTCCTAGGTAGTTATGAGTTAGTTGTCTCATGTGATAGGATTAAGACACTTGTCATGATCTTGTCTTATCCTATCTCTCATCCTTGCCTTTATAAGCAAGGCATCTCTAGCATATTTGTTAATAGATGGCATATAGCATTGTATAGTATTGCATTGATCATATTGTATCATATTGCAATCCTTGTTTGGTGGAATAGCATCTTCCATTGTTGCTTCTCTCTATCTCTTGTGGAGGTTCTTTGGTGTTGCAGATTGAAGATCTTGGGTTGTTAACTCCAACATGGTATCAGAGCTTTGAATCTGGCAAGCCCCTTCCATTTCTTTACTAGAGAGTTTCCATCAATTTCTATTGTGATTTTTTGAGTTCTTGTATCCTATATTGCATGCTTGCATTTTGGTGAGATCTGGTGATTGCAGCGCTTTTGGCTATAGTGGCAGTATTTTAGGCTGTCCCATTGCGTCCAGGAGGCTCGAAAAAGTCAGATCTGGCTTTTGTTTCACTTAATTTCGTCACCATTTGCAGCTTTGGCAAAGAAGGGTTTCGAGCTCAGATCTGGTGAACAACTTTTTACAGGAGCACTTTGAGCCAAAAATAAGTCTTCCATTGCGTTCGGGTGGCCGTTTCCGAGTTTTTTGATATATAATTTTCCTATATTCGGCAAAAGTTGTCTTCGGAGCAAAAAAAATTTAGCCGAGAAGCCGTACGGCTCCCCGTGTAGGTAAGACGTCGTCAGAAATTTTTTTTTCAAAAAATTATATGTCAATTATTTTCTGTCGGCATTTTTATTTTTAAAAAAAAAAAATTCAAAAAAAAAATTATAAAAAAAATTTAAGCGCTTCAAAAAGCGCATTACATTGTATTTTTTTAAGTTGTCGGCTTTTTAAGCCGCAGACAATAAAGTCTGCGGACTGTTCACGGGTTTCACACCCGCCAGCGGCTTAACAGCCACCAGCGGTGTCTGCAGCGGCTTAAAAGCCACCAGCGGTCTTCACCACCACCGGCCACCGCGCGAGCCGATAAACCGCCAGCGGGTGGTCTACAAACCGCCAGCGCCAATATACACCGCTGACCGCCGACGAAAACCGCCAGTGGTTAAACCGCCTGGTTTTTTTTGCAGCAGACAAGCTCCTGGTCACGTGGATGACCGAACGCCAGCCCCCGAGGGCTCAAATTTTGCCCCTGTTTAGTGTTCACAGTGCCTAAAATAGGCATTTTTTTCTTTTTTGCATAACTTTTCGCCATGAAGTCGGATTTTCGAAAACAAGATATTGTCGGAAAGCTGGTTCGACAAAATTTGCAGTGGTGTAGGTGATTTTTCCAGATTTTGACATTTTTTGCCATTTTTTTAGCTTGAAGGTACAAGTGCATTTATTGCTTGTTCTTGATGTAACTTTTGCCAATGAAGTCGAAATTTGGCAAACTTTTTTTTTGAAATTGATCAGAAAATCACAAGGAATCTGTTTATAACCTCTGTTTTCAACTTTGACAAGCTCTTTTTTCTTAAAATTGTAAAAATCACCGTGTGTTATAAATGGTTGATTTGAGCTTGTCACTTGTAAAAATTACAAAAATTCTTCATTGTAATTTGTTGGGGGAGTTTCAAATTGAGTTTTAATACATCCTGGGGGGGTGAAAGGCACAATTTAAGTGCCACATTGTCCTTTTTTCTTTTGATGTTCATGGCGGATCTAAGGAAAATTGAACCACTCACTCCACACAATTATCATACATGGAAGCTAAAAAAATGACTCAATTGTTACAATCTAAGGGTCTATGGCCAATGTTAAATGCAGAACAACCTAAATTTACAAGGGATTATGAAAAGTTTGTCCATAGATGTAAAATGGATGAAGAAAAAGGTCTCATTGGCTTACATGTATCTGATAATTTGTTGTTTCATATTTCAGAGTGCAAAACACCTAAGAATGTTTGGGACAAACTTGAAGAATTGTATGGTAAAATAAATCATTTCAGAACCTTGCAACTTCAAGCAGAACTACAATCCCTCTCTCCAGATACGTTTCCTTCAATGCAGGATTTCCTTGCACAATTCAAGATGATTTTGTCACAGTTGAAAGGATGTGGACATGATGTATCTAGTGATGAATGTATCTTCTTGATTCTGTCTAAGTTAAAGGGCCCTTATCAAGTGTTTTATTCTACTTTCTATTCAACTATGGATGCAATGGGGAAAGATTACAAAATGCCTACATTTGAATTGTTTTGTGAGCGTCTTACTAGGGAGGAGGCCAAGTTAATTCAATTGGATGCCTTACCTAATTCTAAGAATCATGCTCTAATGGCTCAATCATCCAAGGGTAAAGGAAAGAACAAGAAGAAGCCCAAAGCAAAATCATCTTCTAGTAGTGAGAATCCCTCCAAACCAAAGCCGAAGAACAATCAGAAGTCCACTCAATCTCCTTCTTCTTCTACCTCTGGAGATTCTTCTTCCAAGTCCAAGAAAAAGAAAGGAGATCCTTGTTCATTTTGTGGCAAAACTGGGCATGATGCATCTCATTGCTTTAAGAGATTAGAGGCCTTGGAGGAAGCTATGAAGAAGCACAATATTTCAGTGGCTAAGCCTTCTTCCATGGGAAAAGGGCAAGCTCTTTCTGCACGAGCTATGCATTCACCTTCAGATAGTTGGATTCTTGATTCAGGTGCCTCGCATCACATTACAAATTCACGTGATCTTCTTGATTCCATAGTTCATACTTCTACTTCTCATATTGCAGTTGGGAACTCTTCACAGATTCCAGTTTTGGGGATAGGCTCCGTTCAGATGCTAGATGGATGCATTGAGGATGTTCTTTTTGTTCCTGATATTTCAGCGAATCTTCTTTCCATATATCAGATTTGTCATTCTGGAGATGGGAAGTCAGTTGAGTTTACTTCACAAAATGTGACTATTAGACAGTTGCAAGATCCTGAGAAGGTTGTCGCAACAGGGGTAGTTGATCATGAGAATCATTTGTATCGATTTGATGGATTTGAGTCTTCATCAGGTTCATGTTTTGTTGCTCATGCTGATTCAATGAGCAAGCTTTGGCATGAGAGATTTGGGCACTTGAACTACAGATATCTTCAACAAATGCAAGCACACAAATTAGTGGTTGGTCTTCCAAAGATCACTTGCACAAATGGTGTTTGTCAAGGATGTGTTCTTGGCAAGCAACATCAAGATCCTTTTCCTAAGGGTCAAGCTACACGTGCAACCACACCCCTTGAGTTGGTCCATAGTGATCTTATGTCATTCCCAACTCCTTCTTTTTCAGGGGCCAAGTATGTGCTAACATTCATTGATGATTTTTCCCGCCGGACATGGGTCTATTTTCTGAAGCTCAAGAGTAAAGTCCTCACCAACTTCAAGACCTTCAAAACATTTGTGGAGAAGCAGTCAGGTTTTTCTCTTCGACACATACACACAGATAATGGGGGGGAGTATGTCAATTAGGCATTTCAAGATTTTTGCAGTGAGCATGGTATTCTTAATCAGCACACAGTTCCTTACACTCCTCAGCAGAATGGTGTGGCAGAGAGAAAGAACGGGACTCTCAAGGAAATGGCCAATTGTATGATTCAGTCTAGGTCCATGGCTCCCGCCTTTTGGGCCGAAGCTGTCGATTGTGCCAACTATATTCAGAATCATATGCCCCACAAGGCAATGCGAAATATGACCCCTGAGGAGGCTTGGTCTCATCACAAGCCTAATGTATCCTTCTTCAGAGTATTCAGTAGTGAGGCTTGGGCATTCATTCTGAATGGTCGACGTAAATCCATGGAGAAGAAGAGTCAGCATTACATCTTTGTTGGCTATTGTGAGGATGTGAAGGCATATAGATTGTTTGATCCTAATACACGAGAGGTACATTTCCGACGTGATGTTCAATTTTCTGATACCTTCACCTAGCCAGATCCTCCTTTGACTTCTTCTTCATCACAACCAACTCAATCTTCTTCAGATGATGATGTTTTGCTACTTGAGGAAGATTTTGATGATGGTCTTGATGAACCTCCTCTTCATTCACCCACTAGGCCACGATGGGCTTGAGTTACTCTTGAGGAGGTTGGTCCTCTTGTTGGTGATCCCACAGACACTCGCCACACTCGTTCTCAGACTTCTGGAATTAGTCTTTTGAGTCATGCAATTTCTGATGATCCTCAAAAAATTTCAGATGCTTCAGGTATTCCAGAGTGGGATAGTGCTATGAATGATGAGTATTCTTCTTTGATGAAGAATCATACTTGGGATCTTGTGCCTCTTCCTAAGGGAAGAAAGTTGGTTTGATGCAAGTGGGTGTATCGTACCACGTATGCAGCAGATGGTTCCATTGACAAGTACAAGGCTCGTCTTGTTGCAAAGGGGTTTTCTCAGGTTGAAGGAATTGACTATTCCGAGACCTTTGCTCCTGTTGCCAAGATGGATTCTATTCACCTTGTCCTTGCTATAGCTGCATCTCAGGGATGGTCAGTATATCAGATGGATGTGAAGAGTGCTTTCTTGCATGGGGATCTTCATGAGGAGATCTATATGGAGCAGCCACCAGGTTTTGTGCAAGACTCTTCACTTGTTTGCAGGCTTCGACATTCATTGTATGGTCTCAAACAAGCCCCTCGGGCTTGGTATGAGAAGATGGATAGTTTCTTGCTTGCTTCTGGCTACACTCGCTGCCATTCTGATCCCACAGTTTATACACAGAGACATGGAGAGGATCTACTTATACTTGTGCTCTACATGGATGATTTGATTCTCATAGGAAGTTCTACTTCCATGATTCAAAGTACACAGCGAGCATTGATGGAGCGATTTGATATGACCGACCTTGGTCTTTTGCATTACTTCCTTGGTCTTCAGATTCATCAGACTTCTGAGGGGATCTTCATTTTCCAGCAGAAGTATGCTCTTGATTTGCTTCAGAGATTTGGCATGGCTGATTGCAAGCCTGCCCCTACTCCATTCCATTCAGATGTTGTACTGTCTTCCAGTTGCACTACTCCTACAGTTGATCCTACCTTGTATCGGCAGTTGGTTGGCAGTCTTTTGTACTTGACACATAGTCGTCTTGGTATTTCCTTTGCGGTTGGACTTGTCTCTCGCTTCTCACAGGAGCCTCATGAGAGTCATTGGAAGGCCACCAAGCGTATCTTGAGATACATTCAGGGCACTACTCATTTTGGCATTCACTATACTTTAGGTGCATCTCAGATTGTGGGCTTCACTGACTCAGATTGGGCTGGTGATGTCAATGATCAGAAGTCTACCTGGCTTTATCTTTTGCCTTGGTTTTGGTCTGATTGCATGGTCATGCAAGAAGCAGACTGCTATTGCATTATCATCGACAGAGGTTGAGTATCGAGGTGCCGTGTTGGCTAGTCAGGAGGTTTTGTGGCTTCGTCAGTTGATGACTGAGTTCGAATTCCCTTCCACTTAGCCCACTACTCTTTGGTGTGACAATCAGAATGCCATTCATATTTCACGCAACCTAGTGGAGCATCAGTAGACTAAGCATATTGAGATCCACATGCACTTCACCAGGCAGCTCATCCAGGATGGTGTTCTCAGCTTGGAGTATTTGCCTACAGATCAGCAGGTTGCAGACATCTTCACTAAACCTTTGGCATCACCTCGTTATCTTCAGTTGCAATCAATGCTTGGGGTGAAGGAAGTTGTCCTTGGGGGGTCTTGAGGAGTCCTCCTTCCTTCATTAGTTTTCTTTGTTTCTTTCTCTCTTTTGGAGAGGAGTTTTCTCCCACAGGGTTTTTCTCCTTTTCTCCGCTTGTGAGAGTTTTTTGTTTTGTACATGGGTACCTCATCAGGCCTAGTTGCCTGGACCCATCCTTTTCATTATGCATTGGTTTGTACCTCCCTAAGTTGCACTTAAGGGGGGGTGTTGGTGTGAATAAGTCTTGTACCTAGTTTATTCTTTACTAGGGACTTAGGGGACTTAATTCACATGTTAAGTTTACTTAGGATATTAGTTGTCATATCTAGATAAGTATTAGTTGTCTTATCTAGAATTTCCACTTTCCTAGGTAGTTATGAGTTAGTTGTCTCATGTGATAGGATTAAGACACTTGTCATGATCTTGTCTTATCCTATCTCTCATCCTTGCCTTTATAAGCAAGGCATCTCTAGCATATTTGTTAAAAGATGGCATAAAGCATTGTATAGTATTGCATTGATCATATTGTATCATATTGCAATCCTTGTTTGGTAGAATAGCATCTTCCATTGTTGCTTCTCTCTATCTCTTGTGGAGGTTCTTTGGTGTTGCAGATTGAAGATCTTGGGTTGTTAACTCCAACAGGGCCCACCATTTTTTATGAAGGGGGAATATGACAATGACAAAATGGTGTATATCAAAACACACCAATAATCATGAACATTAAAGATGATAGTGTTCCTCCTCTCCCCACAAGCTCAAGTGGAAGTTCAAGTTCCAATAGTAGCTCAAGTTTTAGTCCTCCAAGTTCACCAAATTCTTTTGATAACATAAATTCATGTGACAGTTCAAGTTCACCATCAAGCCCAAGCTCTTCAAGAAAGGTATAAAGTTTAAATAAAATTTATCATAGGAGTACTAATTTATGAATATAGTTGTCATTTTCTTTGTTGAGTAAAATTCAAGTTGAAACCTCTATTTATAAAGTAGTGAAAGACACCATATGGATTGATGCTATCAATGATAAGATGAATGTTTTTGATAAAAAATAATGCATGGTCTAGTTAGTTTATTTTCAAAGATAAACAAGTAATTGGTGTCAAATAGATTTATAAGGTGAAATGTCATTTTGATGGTTCAATGGAATGACACAAGGCCAAATTAATTGTCAAAGGATTTGCACAAACACCTGAAATAGATTATTAAAAACAGATCATTCCAATTACTAGACTTATACAATCAAAGATTATATTGACTATTGCTACACAATAGAAGTGGCCAATATATCAAATGGATGTAAAAGCATCATTGCTTAATGATTACATAGATGAGGAAATCTATGTGAAATAACTTATGAGCTATGAAATTCCAAGAAAAGAACAATTGGGCCTCACTCCCATTCATTATTCACAGAGATATTGAAGATATACATGATCAATTCGCAACGTATGATTATTATTTTTTTTAAATTATCCTTAGTTTTATGCATAATAAAAACTGCATATATACGCAGTTTTTAGTTTTTATTTTGCTCTCTATTTATGTAAATGAACAGCCAATTCAATTATGAATATACAGTCTTCAGTTTTTATCTATCCTCATTAATTTAATACAGTTATGTATTTTTTGTTGTCCAAGATAGAGTTTTTATTTATATCTTTCAAAACTTAGCACAGAGGAAAATAAAATTAAACTCCTCTTGTGTCTCATGGATCACTTGCTCAATGGTCAGTCAAAATAGAAGTCAATGCCCAATAAAAAATGCCAATGACTGACAAGAAGTTGGAGGGGACGCCATCTACCTCTTTATCAGATTAAAAACACCACAGTAATAAAAGGATGTTGAGTAAGGATGATGCTGAGTTTTATAGAAATTCACCAACTCCAAATTCGATGCGATTCCCATTGGATGCAGTGAATTAGGTTGCACAGATATTCACTTTTAATAGTCATTTCAAAGACATGCCGACTTGATCACACAACACTGCCTGCAGATGATTGTCTTATGTGAAAATGACAAGAGCTTATCTCTTTTGGAAACCCTTCAAGAGTACAACTGTTAGGTACACCCATCAGACAAACGAATGGCTAAAATGGGTCAAGGGGAACATACATTCACATTCTAAGACCCAAAGGGAGCAGTTTCTTGACATATCAATGGTCATCGCAGAAAGCTGGAGGTTGGCTCACCATCTATCATCACTAGATGTGCAATAGTCAGTGAGAAATTATCACCAATACAGTTTGACATTGCCTCAATTGCCCATGCCAGGAAAAGTTCTACCCTCGCAACCAATGAAGAGACATATGTGTATTACCAGTTAGAACATTGTGGCTGAGGGATCTAATAAGGAAGTCCCATTTGGACGCCTAGTACACTTCTATTCTGATTTTGTAATATCTCATTGCCATGGATGGTTGGATCTTCACTGTTACTGGGAGTGCAGGAATCTGCTACATGGATGGTTGGATCTTCACCAACACTTCCAAATCGATGGCCATCGAAAGATCTAAAGACCTCTCTGGATCTTCCTTCCCACTATAGTTCCATGTTACATAATATCTTTGAGAAATTCGTGTGCGTCTACTTAAAGGCATTCTAAGCAGTATGAATGATGTGGGTATACTGATTCTTTGGAAATAGTTTATGTTAACCCAAGTTTACCTGTGATCAAAGCAAAGAGACTTTAAAAAATTGTTCACATTGATTTTTTGTCCCCTCAAATTAGGGCCTGTGGGAATCAGTCTCATTCATATTTGTTTGACATTATTTAATGCTTTCATTTGTATGTATGAAACATATTTGTTTAGATTTAGAGGGCCTCCAGTCATCATAATAGGAGTTACTTATGATAGACTCTTATTACAAGTAAGAGCATGTAAGAGGGAGATTACATTGGAATCTTGACCAACATTATTCAATAGGTTTGAACACTTTTCATGGAGCATCTTTGAATGGTAGAATGAAGATAAATTGGGGAATCCAAGTTTAGATCATCAAATGTGACATTCATGGCATATGACATGTTATAAGTAATAAAATAAAAATGATTTGGAAGACCAAGACCAAGGAGTGTTGGCATATGGCTTCTAGTGTTGTCATTGATGGCAACTGAAGTCATTATTCCGATCCACATATCATAATTTGCTCATACCGGCAAGCAAAATAGTTAACAGAGTATTACCGACAAATAGAATGAAGAACAGGGTATCCGGTTAGTATGATGATCTATATGCTTCACTAGATCATCATTTTGAGTTGTGGATCCCCGGAATAGATTGTGAAGCATATATGTTATCTTATTGTTAAGTTTTGTGTTGTTGCATTAATCGGTGTACGAGTTAGGAGATCTGGCAGGATGATTTTCTATTCATTAACTCATTGGTAGCTGACTTAATGAGTGTAGTGTGTTGTAGATGTATAAGGGATAATTTTTTAAATGTTTTCATGTTCAAGCATTTTTTTGGGTCTTAGCTATGGTTTGGCCGACCTATATGGATGTGCATCATAAATTGTTCATGATTTGAGCCAACATATGGAGAATATTTATATTTTATTTGAAGCTGACATATAGTAATTGAATTCTTACTAGTAGATATATATGCGATTTTGGGAAATTCATTTTGTGTGCATGATATATGAGTGTGTGTGTGTGTAGAGTAGAGTAGATATGTGTGAATATCAGAAGATCAGTTGAGTGAATTCTACTTGTGCAGAAGAGGTTTTTGTGAAGCGAATTAAGGCAAAGCAGAGCTAAGTGCAAAGCCAAACAGAAGGTCCAAAATTTGATACATGAGCTACATCGGAACTGAAACCAAGCATTTGTAGATGGTATCTTCTCAATTCAACCTTTTGTTGTAATCATAAACATTTTGTAAGGCAGTGAGCCTTCCTTATTTTGAGCAGTGAGCTCTAGGAAGTGTGCCTGAATGCATGTGCATTCCTCTTTTCTTCATACTTTTAATAGAGTATAAATTGTGGATTAATCTCCACTGTGGTTTTTCCCCTAACAAGGTTTCCATGTAAATCTCGGTGTTATGGCATTTTGATTGTTTCCTTCATATACTTGCATCTTTACTTTTGTTTAAATGTTGTGAATGGTTTAACATCTGGATTGAAGTTTAAATTTTGTTGAACACTGATTCACCCCCACCCTCTCAGTGTTCCTTGAGTCCAACAAGGAGAACATTGGAATTTTTTCCTTGATCATTTGAGTATCATACTCCCTTTGCGTTCACTAATGGTTTTCCAAAACCATGTGATGGTTATTAGTTTATTATTCACCCAAATATTAGTGCTTGGGATGGAGTAATGTATGAGTTCTTTGAGCATATTTGCAAGTACTATTAGGAAGCCAAAATTACTCTAGAATTTTATTTTGGTACTAATTTGTAAGTGTCATAGCCTACTACTTGTATTGTAATCATAGTTGTTGTTGATTAATGCAAGTGATTCTACTTTTGGAGTGTGGGGTTTTTCTCTTGAAAGGGTTTTCCCCATGTAAAACCTCATGTTATAGTATATCATTTGTGTTTCTCATTCTTTTAGTTGTTAAAATTTTTATTTTTGTATAATACTCTCTTATAGGATTAAGATAGGAAGAATTTGTGTCTATCTTACTTCCTTTCATTTGGTATCATATCCTAATCACCTTGGATTCTAGGTGTTTGGTAATGGTTTTTGTACTATCTTTGATTGAGTGTGAGCTTGTATAGAAGGATTTTTGATCTTATTATAGAAATGGATGTTGAGTGATAGTTTTCCATAGTTGTCAATTCCCTACCATTTAATTTTATCAATCTAAGTTGGTGTTTGGAGCTATCTATGATAAGGCTTTTCGGTGGAGTTCAAGATGGTGGTTTAGTTTCTAAGCCTTGGTAATGAAAAAGGAAATTATTATAGCTAACTTGTCACTTTCTATTGTTTTCCTTGCAACATAAAAACTTACATAAAATTTAATATCTACTCTACCATATATTTCACACACATGTAGAAATAAATATTGAATCGAAAATAAAAGAAAAAGTACTTCTATATCAGGTTGATATCTATAAATTAAACACTCATGATAACACTACATAGAACATAATTAAGGCATAAAAAGAAAACATTGAAAGATAAAACTAAACAAGACTCATACATGGAAAGGAAATACTAAAAGATTAATTTTTTTATTTTGATTTTAGATTATTTATAATTTTAGAACATTTGGAGGCTGAAAGAAATAGAAAATGAATAAAACTAATTTAAACAAATATATCATAACAATATCTGGGTATGTGCAAGATCATGATGGGCCAAAAAGTGGTAATATGATGGGTATTTGTAGGGTATGTGGCTGACGACAATTTTTTTACCCAAAATTGATGAAACAAAAAGGATTTTTAGAGGAGATTCTCAGCTTTCCACCAATATAAATTATGCTTTATTTTGAATTTAATAAATAATTATTATTCATTTTCTATTAGAATTATGACTAAAGTCCTAATTGATTGGCTGATTGAAAAACATCTATCTTTCAAATGATATCACATTTTTTGAATCCAACACATGCGTCACATTCTACGCTTCACATACTATAATATTAAAAAAAAAAAATTGAATTTTATGAATTTTTGACCAAGTTAAGGTGGTCAGACATACGATTTTTTTTATTTTTTAAAAGTTACAATAAAAAATTCATAATTAATTATTTACTTGGAAAAAATTAAAAAAAAATATGCATCACATCGGTACATGAGTCTTCTACTTATATATAAAATATTATAAAAAAATATTATCATTTTATTGTGGTTAGGGTGGTCAGACAGACACCTACTTCTTAGTTTTTTGCCTAAAATTTAAGTACTACTGCATTGAAATTTCAAATTTTTACCAACTAGATTTTAAAAAATAAAAAATAAACCTAGTAACTTTTAGAAACTACATTCAATTTTCTACAGATTCTATTTTTACATATTTTTAAAATAATATAAGTAAATTATTCAAATTTTTACGTCAAGTTGCCTAAGTCTGATTTTTTTGAATTTTTTGCCACTTAAGGGCCTATTTTTTCCATGATGATCCTGCACATACCCATCTACTAAAAACCATAAAATGAAAATACATCAAAGAATCACCTCCTTCTAATAGAGTGGGTCCAACTCTCCTTTTGAAGGGATCTCCTAAAGCTAATGCAAAATCGCATGAATTTCATTCTTATTTTCAGTCTAATAGGACCACATGTGGGCCAAATTATAGAGAAGAGAAATGGAATGCATATCAACTAAAAGAAAAAACTACCTATAGAGATAGATAGTTCCTTTATATCTTTGAGCCTTATTCTCTATTCTAGAAACTAAATTTTAAACTAAATATGTAACTGATAGAAGACTTCTTGATGTGATATTATCTCTCAAATTTTAATCTTAATACTTATGGTCTCTTTATTCAATAGAAAAATATAGTAACATACCTAGGAGATATAATTTATTGAAGGTGTTGGTGAATATATGCATGCCATAATTAAAGGAGCATTCCTTTGAGAGAACTTGAGTATGATCAAAAGAGAGTGTAGAAGATAGTGTTGAAATGCACAAGACAACTGAGAGGGGGGGGGGTGAATCAGTTTTCACCAATCACATTAACAAATCTCAAACAATTATTAACTCCACATCCACTTTAATCTATTATTAAGTATGAGCATGAAGTGTAAATAACAAAAAGCAATATCAACACAAGAAACACTGGATTTACTTGGAAAAACTAATAAGGGAAAACCATGGTGAGGATTAACTCACAATATAAAGTAATTGCAAAACTGTTTACAAAGAGGCTCACTGCCCAAGATAGGACTCACTATATAGATAGGACTCACTATCCAAAAGGAGGCTCACTTCCTATAGATAAAGAAAAGATAACAAAAAATCCACCACAACAACTTTCACACATCCACAACCTTGATTAGAGAATTGTAGACACCATCAACTCACTGCTTTCAAGAATCTAACACATTAAAGTACTGCTGCCTCAATTCACTTCCACACACTCTTACTTCTCAAACTTGTGGCTTACAATGCATAACATCTCAACGTGTATTTATACCATCTTCAACCTTAGAAACTTTCTCCAAGCTTGGCTACACACACTTCATTTTACAAATTCAAATTAGGTCAGCAACTCAATATTCCCGCGGTGGAAGATGATGAGACCAGACCAAAGCTACACTTAGCCAAGACCCAAAACAACATCTCGGATCAGTCACACACTTCCTTAATTGATACTTATCCTTTGTATAATGTGTAAACACTAGGTCGGACAAACCTAATGAAAACACTAATGAAATTTGAAGTACACACTTCTCCAACAAGAAGATAACATGTGGACCACATAACATGCTTCACCATGCACTCGAACATATCTCAAATGCAATAACCTTCATACACATAACACTTTCCATCAGTCCATCTTGAATATATAGACACACACAACCCTAAAACAAGTCTTCTAGAGCACCAAACCATGAACACCTTTGATGGGATATAGATAAGGCCATTACAAGCCTTCTTCCATATCTGTAAGGCCTGAAAAAAACCAACGAAGGACTGCAGAGCAAATACATTTCTCCCAGTCCACAAAAAAAACAACTTTGTCAAACTAGTTCACACACTAGTGAACACAACTTTTTCCCTCCATCAAACCAAAATATATCACCCAAGGATGCACGTAAACAACACTTTAGATTCACACAAGCATAGGATCAACACAAAAGAAATGTGGAGCACATACCAGAGCACATTCTAAACACACACACAATTCTATCTTCACTATTTATTAATTTTCTCAAAAGTACTTGGTAAATCATCATATCAACACACCTACAACACCATAAAGATAGCTTCATGTACTCACAATAGCTCAACATTATCTCAAATATACATGCACTACATGTAATCACTTGTTTCCTTTCTCTACAACAACCTATATTGTGTTGAAATTAATGACAACACCACCATACTCATCTAGATACTTGCAACAATATCCCCCTTTTTCATTGATGGAAACATACGACTCTCTCTTCCCCTTTGAAATCAATGGAAAATAACATAATTTTGATCACTCCCTCTTAGTAGTGCACCCATACATCTCATACTGCAACAATGAATCTTCCTACTCCCCTTGAGGAGTAGACCCCAATCATTAGTCCAAAGAAATGAAAAATCTGTAGATCCACCAGACTGATGCACCTCCATGTGCACCTAGTTTGAAGGAGGGACAATAACCCCAAATTCTCCTTGAGATACTCAAAAGTATCCTTCAGAAGAGCCTTATTAAATATATCAGCAATTTGATCCTTTGTTGGCACATATTCCATCCCGACTACATTTTCCAATACCTTCTCTCTTAAGAAATGATATTTGATAGATATATCGTTTGTCCTTGAATGCATTAGTAGATTCTTTGAAATATTTATTGCACTTGTATTATCATAGAAGATAGGGATAGGCTCATCACACATCACTCATATATCCTTCAATGTTTTCTTCATCCATAATACCTGTGTGCAACAAGATGTTGCAACAATGTACTCAACCTCTACAGTGGATAAAGAAACTAAATCATGTTTCTTGCTTAGCCATGAAACCAACCTTCCTCCAAGAAGGAATGCACCACCACTTTTACTCTTTAGGTCATCTACACAACCATCCCAATATGCATCAATGTAAGTACTCAAATTAAAATTAGTATCCTTAAGATACCACAAGACATAATCTGGAGTTCCTTTTAAATATTTGAATATCCTTTTTACAACTGTATCATTTGTTTCTTTAGGTTTTTCTTGAAATATGGAAACCAAACATACTGCATGCATGATATTCGATCTAGTAGCAATAACATATAATAGTCCACCAATCATAGATTTGTACATGCTTTGATCAACTTTAGGAGATTCATCATCCTTACTCAACTTGCATCCAGTCACTATAGGGGTACAGATTGGTTTGGATTCATCCATTCCAAACTTCTTCAGAAATTCCTTAACATACTTTGATTGTGAAATGAATATTCCCTTATTAGTTTGATTCACTTGAATTCCAAGAAATAAATTCAACTCGCCAATCATAAACATTTCAAACTCTTTTTGCATCTCCTCTACAAGTTTCTTCCACATAGCTTCATTTCCTCCAAAGATAATATCATCAACATACACAACCACTATCAAGATTTTGCTTCCTTCAACCTTGAAATAAATATTACTGTCTGCAGAGCCTTTTCTAAACCTTTGTTGTGTCAAATACCTATCCAACCTTTCATACCATGCTCTAGGAGCTTGTTTAAGTCCATACAATTCCTTTTTCAACTTATAGACCATATCTAGTTGATCTGATAACTAAAATCCCTCCGGTTGTTCCATCTACACCTCTTCTTCCAATTCTCCATTCAGGAATGCAGACTTAACATCCATCTGATATACCTTGAAATCTTTGTGAGTAGAAAATGCCAAAAACATCTGAATAGCCTCCATTCTTTCCATTGGGGAAAATTTCTCCTCAAAATCTATTCCTTCAACCTATGAATAACCTTTGCACACAATCCTTGCTTTTTTTCTTACTACTTCACCATTCTCATTCAGCTTATTTCTAAACACCCATTTTGTACCAATTACATTCTTGTTTACTAGTCTAGGAACCAATTCCCATGTCTGATTTTGAACTCTATCTATTACAATTCCTCTTTCATTTCTCTAACCCAACTTTCATCTTTGCATGCTTCACACACTGTTTTAGGTTCTATCCTAGAAATTAAACACAAATTTACCTCAGTTTCTACCACTTTTCTTCTTGTCTTCACACCTTCACTTTTGTCTCCAATTATCTAATCTTCCAGATGATTTTTCTATACATATTTTGGAGTCTTAGGAGTAGGTTCTGGAGCTTCTTCTTCTTCTTCAATCTATTCCTCTTCTTCCTTATTCTCTTCTTGTACTTGTCCACAGATAGGTTCATATGGTTCGACTTCACTTATTTCAACTAATCTGTGCATATCTTCATCAACTTTTACATTTTCACATTCAACAATCTTTCTCAATCTTTTATTGAAGCATCTATAAGATTTTCTATTAGTTGAATACCCAAGGAAATTACCTTCATCACATCTTGCATCAAACTTTCGTAGATTCTCATCATCTCTTTTAATGTAACATTTTCTTCCAAACACCTTAAAGTACTTAACAGTGGGAATTTTACCATGCCATAGTTCATAAGGGTTCTTTGTGTTGTTACATTGATCTAAAATCTGTTAAGAATATAAATAGACGTGTGATTTACTTCTCTCCAATATACATCAGGTACATTTGCCTCTTTCATCATAGTCCTTGCAGCCTCTTGAACAGTTTGGTTCTTCCTCTCAATAACTCCATTTTGTTGAGGAGTTCTAGGAGTAGAAAAATGTCTCTTTATACCATGCTCTTCACAAAATATATTAAATTCATTGGAAGTGAATTCTCCACCTCTGTCAAACCTTAAACATTTTATTTTCAGGTTCACTTCATTCTCTACCATAGCCTTGAACACTTTGAATCTATCTAGAGCTTGAGCTTTCTCCCTAAGAAAAGTAACACATGTCATTCTAGAATAATCATCAATAAGATGCTTAAAATACCTGTCACCATTAAGACTTCCTATTCTTGTAGGACCATAGAGGTCTAAATGAATCAATTCCAGCATTTTGGTAGTTGATTATTCTTTTCCTTTAAAGTTGTATCTTGTTTGTTTTACCAACTGACAACTTCTATAAATAGAATTGGTAGGCTTTGTGATTTTAAGAAGATCCCTAACAACTTCTCTTGAACTAATCTTGATCATATTGTCAAATTTTACATGTCCCATCCTCCGGTGTCATGGCCAACTTTCATTAAATTGAGATACAAAACACTAACCATCAACACCCTTAAGTTGATAAATGTTTCCATATGTTCTTCTTCCTGCAACTACCATAGTTCTGGACCCTTTTGTGATTTCACAAGTATTATCCTGAAACACAAGCTTAAATCCTTTGCTACACATTTATCCAACACTCAAGAGATTATGCCTTAAGGCCTTAACATAATAGATATCATCAGTGTCATGTTTTCCATCAAAACTAATTGTTTCTTTTCCAACAATCTTTGCACTAGAATCATCTCCAAACATGACTAAGCCACCATCATACTTTTAAAGTCTAGTAAACTTACTTTTGTCTCCAGTCATGTGATTTGAGTAGCCACTATCAATTACCCAATAGTCTTCATCTTGTCTAGCATGAAAGGAAGTAACTAGAGTACCTTCCCTCTCTTCCTTCCTATTTTATGGACCACATTCCTTTGCACATATTCCATGTTTGGTAGATGCTAATTTATTCTCTAAGGCTAGAAAAAAGAATTCATCATTATCACCCTCAAAATCAGATTCATCATCAGAGATTCCAACATCTTCTCTAACATAGTACAATTTCTTGAACTTTTTGTCTTTCTTGTCTTTATTGTCTCTACTCTTCTTGTGTATGGCTCTATTTGGACATCTTGAAGCATAGTGACCAATATTTCCACAACTGAAAGATTTAAAAGGTAACATACCTTTGTACTTACTAGTACCTTCCTTCAGCTTCCTTGTACAATTTGCTTCCAACTCCTCTAAACTATCACCATTTGGATCATCTTTTGTATTAATGGCTTTGAAGGCTATTTCTATTTTCTCCTTTTCTTTTCCAAACTTCCTCATTTCAAATGCATTCATGGTTCCAAATAGATGTTCTTTAGTGAATTTCTTTGGATCATATACTTCCTCAATGACTTAGACCTTGTCACTATAACTCTCATATAGGGTCATTAGAATCTTCTCCATTAGATCTTCATCAGTCAGGGTACCACCTTGATTTTTGACTTCATTTACTACAATATCAACCCTCTGAAAGTAGCTTGCAATTTTTTCACCTTCTTCCATTTTAAAGTTCTCATATCTATGCTTAGTTGATATCTTCTTTGATAATTTGACTCTATCATTTCCTTCATAGCTATCTTTCATTTTTTCCCAAACTTCATGAGTAGTGCCCAAAGAAATAACTTTTGTAAACTCAGTCTTAGATAAATCACTATAGATTGCATACCTTGCTTTTTCATTCTCTTCATAGGTAGAAATCTCATTTGCAAAAGAAGGACCACTTTCTAGCTCAACATATTTTGTCTCAACAACTTTCCAAGTCTTGTAACCAAGAGAGATCAAGTAACCTCTCATCTACAATTTCTAGAAATTGTAGTTAGATCCATCAAACACAGTGATTCTCAATTTGTGCACCATCAAATCTACCTCAAGTGGTTAAGCTCTTCTTCGAGGAACCAAGGCTCTGATACCAATAGTTGAAATGTACAAGACAACTGAGAGGGGGGTGAATCAGTTGTCACCAATCACATTAACAAATATCAAACAATTATTAACTCCACATCCAATTTAATCAGTTATTAAGTATGAGCATGAAGTGAAAATAACAAAAAGCAATATCAACACAAGAAACACCAAATTTACATGGAAAACCCAATAAGGGAAAAACCACAGTGAGGATTAACTCACAATATAAAGTAATTAAAAAACCATTTACAAAGAGGATCACTACCAAAGGGCTCACTACCCAAGATAGGAATCACTGTCCAAAAGGAGGCTCACTACCTACAAATAAAGAAAAGATAACAAAAAATCTACCATAGCAACTTTCACACATCTATAGCCTTGATCAAAGAATTGTAGACACCATCAGCTCACTACTTTCAAGAATCTAACACATTAAAGTACTACTTCCTCAATTCACTTGCACACATTCTTGCTTCTCAAACTTTTGGCGTACAATGCATAATATCTCAACTTGTATTTATACCATCTTCAACCTTAGAAAATTTATCCAAGGCCGGCTACACACACTTCATTTTACAAATTCAAATTAGGTCAACAACTCAACATTTCTGCAGTGGAAGAGAATGAGAGTGGACCAAAGCTACACTTAACCAAGACCCAAAACAACATCTTGGATCAATCACACGCTTCCTTAGTTGATAATTATCCTTTGCATGACGTGTAAACACCAAGTCAACCGAACCTAATGAAAACACCAATGAAATTTGAAGTACACACTTTTGCAACAAGGAGATAACATGCAGACCACATAATATGCTTCACCATGCACTAGAACACATCTCAGATTCCTTTAGATTCATCCACAACAAATGCAAATGCAATAGCCTTCATACACATAACACTTTCCATCAGTCCATCTAAACTGTACAGACACACACAACAACCCTAAAAAATATATTTTGGTGCACCAAACCATGAACACCTTTGATGGGACATAGATAACACCATTACAAGCCTTCTTCTAGATCCAAAAGACCTAAAACAAACCAGCAAAGGACTGCGGAGTAGATACATTTCTCTCAGTCCACAGAAAAACAACTTTTTCATACCAGTTCACACACTG
>VDFB02271358.1:1179821489-1180040671 GCA_007258455.2 Sequoia sempervirens | reverse complement strand
TTTTCTAGGAGGCGCTGTGGAACGAGGAAATTTGGTGAAATGGATTATTCTAATGATAAATTCTTATGTTTCTATGCTTTAATTTGGTAAATTGCACAGTGATTATGCATTATTTATTCATTTTAATAATCTATTGTTGATATTGGTGCCTCATTGGGAGAATCCACCTGGTTTAGAATTTTCTAAAATTCCTCCCAGGCTGGTTTTCCCCGGTTAGCTCGAAATCTTGAACTTCTCAGTGTTGATGCTTAATGGCTAGTTTAATGGTTTTATCATGATTATAAGCTAACACTTGGATGAAAATGTTATCAACATTTGGATTCTCACATTGGTGTTTGATGAATGTAGGTTGGGTCTGGGCGAGATGACATCAGTCTGGTTCGAGGTTTCATATACAAATATGAACATCTTCCTACAAAGGACTAAGGCTATCATGGGATACAGTAACTGGGCACCAACTGGATGATGCAACGACCTATAGTGCAATCATTAATGAATATCAATCCAACTTAAAGAGAGACTGGGAACAATACAATGGAGACGAAGCTGAAGAATAATATTAATGCTATTAAATGGCGAAATAGGGTTTCGCCTATGCCACTTGTGGATAGATTGCAGAGGACGTTCTTGATGACGAAGGCCGGAATGGGACAAGGTATGGGCGAAGTGGGGGAAGTAGTTAATGCAAAGCCGCATCAAAAGTCGTACTTCCTCATTCTTTCACTTTGCCTCTTCTTCACGTGTTTTGGTCTGAGTTATGTGGGAGGTCCTGAGCTGATCTAGTCGGTGCCTGTGCATTTAATGCACATTTGAATTTGTTTCGAATTCTTCTAGGGCCGACTTATTCTGTGACTGACTTATTGTAAACCCTAACTAGGCCGACACATCTAGCGAGTTTTATAAATATGGTGTTTCGCCTCTTTTGTGGCTATCTATCTTTTTGGGGATATCGAAAAAGCAAGTTAGGGTTTTTAAGTAAGTTAGACATTTTTTTGCAGTTCAACAGGAGGAGGAGGTGATGTATTTCCTAATTTTCTTAGCATAGATGGAGATAATTTGAAGACATGAGTTTTTTGTACACTGGTGATCTTTCCAAATTTGTAAATGTTGCTTATCTATTTCATTGATAGTAGGAGTAGCCAGACTTAAACCTACTTTATATTATGCTCTAGAATGGTATTCATTTTGGGTTAATCATTTGATTTGAAAAGCTTTCAAGCAATGAAATTTTATCTTATGTTTTGTTTGAATGATGATTTGCAATCTACTGTCAAAGTTTGCACTGTGAATGAATGAAACTTTGTATCAATTACAGGTTAATTTTATTTTGCAGTTCTAGTTTAGGAATTCCTTGGAAGGTAACAAGTCTAATTAGTTGGATGAATCAACATTCTTTTCAGTTTGAAAACCTTGATCTATCTTTTTCTATTTCTTTAAAACCCTTGGTTAAAGTAGATATATGTTTGATCTTACAACAATCCAGAAGCTCAAAACCAACAGGCCCCTTGAATATTACAACCATATTGACCACTTCATGAAATAGCAACGTTGTGAACCAACATCAAGGACCTTGGGAGGTGATCAATTTGATTACTGATTGTCTCTTTCAAGAGAGGTGAGATACTTTTACTTTTATCTTACCTGCATGTCGTGGGTCAACTTGGCACTTCAACGCCACCAATCATATTTACAATGTAAGTTATTACAATTTTTTCTACTAAACACAACTCAATGTTGCAACACAATTTGCAACTGCTCAATTCATTGTTGCAACCTCTACAACTTATTTCTTTGCGAGTTGCACCTCCTTTGTTCTGCACTTGGATATAAACGTTGATTGAGATATTCTACCTTTTTTTTGGGTTCCACTCATCCACAACACCATTGCATTTTCCCTTTTTCTTTTAGTGCATTCTATGTCCACCTTAAAAATCTCACAGATACACTACTTTGTTCTGTTGCACCTTTTCTATTAGTGCATTCCCTATCCGCCTCAAGAGACCATGCATGCACCCTATAGTTCTCTTTTCTCTTTCTTTTTAGTGAATTCTCTATCCACCTCAAGAGAGATTCAGGATACTCTTCAGCTGCATATAATCAATTCTCTACCATTGCAACCCTTAGCCAAATTTTGATTTTCACTTTTTGTGTACATCACCGACCTACAGCAGCTACCTCAAGATTTGCACACCGTACAGATCTTCTACTAGGGTTTGCTACTTATCTTCCTTCACAAGCTGCCAAGCCATCAAGCCACGCATTCACTTATCCAAATTCAAAGCTTTTTTCTATTTTTAGCATACTCAAAAGCTAGGTTTTCAGTCTCATTTAATTTATATCCTTGTATCAGATCAAAATCTGATTTTCTACTACCTACATATTTGTGTCACCAATTTAATCATCCAAAAATCAATAAAATTTGGTAGTTGGAGCAATTAGACCAACTGAATTCGCTCACAAAGTCGGTTTGTAGTCAAAACCATCGTTCACACTGTCATAGCCGTTGAGGACTCTCAATTTTAAATGTGAGTTGTTGATCAACTGCTTTCGCACCCCGATCCATCAATCCACATTCATTTCCCAACTTTAAAACGTGACTGTTGGATTAATGATCTGTTAAATAATCGTTGCCGATCTCCATCGTATGCAGATTACACAACGCGGGGTCCACCAAGACATGCGTCACAAGCCCTCTATCTCACGAGCCAAAGACATGGGCCCACCATTTCTAAGCAGGTTGGTGGGCCCACCATTTTTTATGAAAGGGGAATATGACAATGACAAAATGGTGTATATCAAAACACACCAATAATCATGAACACTAAAGATGATAGTGTTCCTCCTCTCCCCACAAGCTCAAGTGGAAGTTCAAGTTCCAATAGTAGCTCAAGTTTTAGTCCTCCAAGTTCATCAAATTCTTTTGATAGCACAAATTCATGTGACAGTTCAAGTTCACCATCAAGCCCAAGCTCTTCAAGAAAGGTATAAAGTTTAAATAAAATTTATCATAAGAGTACTAATTTATGATTATAGTTGTCATTTTCTTTGTTGAGTAAAATTCAAGTTGAACCCTCTATTTATAAAGTAGTGAAAGACACCATATGGATTGATGCTATCAATGATAAGATGAACGTTTTTGATAAAAAATAATGCATGGTCTAGTTAGTTTATTTTCAAAGATAAACAAGTAATTGGTGTCAAATAGATTTATAATGTGAAATGTCATTTTGATGGTTCAATGGAATGACACAAGGCCAAATTAATTGTCAAAGGATTTGCACAAACACCTGAAATAGATTATTAAAAACAGATCATTCCAATTACTAGACTTATACAATCAAAGATTATATTGACTATTGCTACACAATAGAAGTGGCCAATATATCAAATGGATGTAAAAGCATCATTGCTTAATGATTACATAGATGAGGAAATCTATGTGAAATAACTTATGAGCTATGAAATTCCAAGAAAAGAACAATTGGGCCTCACTCCCATTCATTATTCACAGAGATATTGAAGATAAACATGATCAATTCGCAACGTATGATTATTATTATTTTTTAAATTATCCTTAGTTTTATGCATAATAAAAACTGCATATATACGCAGTTTTTAGTTTTTATTTTGCTCTCTATTTATGTAAATGAACAGCCAATTCAATTATGAATATACAGTCTTCAGTTTTTATCTATCCTCATTAATTTAATACAGTTATGTATTTTTTGTTGTCCAAGATAGAGTTTTTATTTATATCTTTCAAAACTTAGCACAGAGGAAAATAAAATTAAACTCCTCTTGTGTCTCATGGATCACTTGCTCAATGGTCAGTCAAAATAGAAGTCAATGCCCAATAAAAAATGCCAATGACTGACAAGAAGTTGGAGGGGACGCCATCTACCTCTTTGTCAGATTAAAAACACCACAGTAATAAAAGGATGTTGAGTAAGGATGATGGCCAGCTTTATAGAAATTCACCAACTCCAAATTCGATGCGATTCCCATTGGATGCAGTGAATTAGGTTGCACAGATATTCACTTTTAATAGTCATTTCAAAGACATGCCGACTTGATCACACAACACTGCCTGCAGATGATTGTCTTATGTGAAAATGACAAGAGCTTATCTCTTTTGGAAACCCTTCAAGAGTACAACTGTTAGGTACACCCATCAGACAAACGAATGGCTAAAATGGGTCAAGGGGAACATACATTCACATTCTAAGACCCAAAGGGAGCAGTTTCTTGACATATCAATGGTCATCGCAGAAAGCTGGAGGTTGGCTCACCATCTATCATCACTAGATGTGCAATAGTCAGTGAGAAATTATCACCAATACAGTTTGACATTGCCTCAATTGCCCATGCCAGGAAAAGTTCTACCCTCGCAACCAATGAAGAGACATATGTGTATTACCAGTTAGAACATTGTGGCTGAGGGATCTAATAAGGAAGTCCCATTTGGACGCCTAGTACACTTCTATTCTGATTTTGTAATATCTCATTGCCATGGATGGTTGGATCTTCACTGTTACTGGGAGTGCAGGAATCTGCTACATGGATGGTTGGATCTTCACCAACACTTCCAAATCGATGGCCATCGAAAGATCTAAAGACCTCTCTGGATCTTCCTTCCCACTATAGTTCCATGTTACATAATATCTTTGAGAAATTCGTGTGCGTCTACTTAAAGGCATTCTAAGCAGTATGAATGATGTGGGTATACTGATTCTTTGGAAATAGTTTATGTTAACCCAAGTTTACCTGTGATCAAAGCAAAGAGACTTTAAAAAATTGTTCACATTGATTTTTTGTCCCCTCAAATTAGGGCCTGTGGGAATCAGTCTCATTCATATTTGTTTGACATTATTTAATGCTTTCATTTGTATGTATGAAACATATTTGTTTAGATTTAGAGGGCCTCCAGTCATCATAATAGGAGTTACTTATGATAGACTCTTATTACAAGTAAGAGCATGTAAGAGGGAGATTACATTGGAATCTTGACCAACATTATTCAATAGGTTTGAACACTTTTCATGGAGCATCTTTGAATGGTAGAATGAAGATAAATTGGGGAATCCAAGTTTAGATCATCAAATGTGACATTCATGGCATATGACATGTTATAAGTAATAAAATAAAAATGATTTGGAAGACCAAGACCAAGGAGTGTTGGCATATGGCTTCTAGTGTTGTCATTGATGGCAACTGAAGTCATTATTCCGATCCACATATCATAATTTGCTCATACCGGCAAGCAAAATAGTTAACAGAGTATTACCGACAAATAGAATGAAGAACAGGGTATCCGGTTAGTATGATGATCTATATGCTTCACTAGATCATCATTTTGAGTTGTGGATCCCCGGAATAGATTGTGAAGCATATATGTTATCTTATTGTTAAGTTTTGTGTTGTTGCATTAATCGGTGTACGAGTTAGGAGATCTGGCAGGATGATTTTCTATTCATTAACTCATTGGTAGCTGACTTAATGAGTGTAGTGTGTTGTAGATGTATAAGGGATAATTTTTTAAATGTTTTCATGTTCAAGCATTTTTTTGGGTCTTAGCTATGGTTTGGCCGACCTATATGGATGTGCATCATAAATTGTTCATGATTTGAGCCAACATATGGAGAATATTTATATTTTATTTGAAGCTGACATATAGTAATTGAATTCTTACTAGTAGATATATATGCGATTTTGGGAAATTCATTTTGTGTGCATGATATATGAGTGTGTGTGTGTGTAGAGTAGAGTAGATATGTGTGAATATCAGAAGATCAGTTGAGTGAATTCTACTTGTGCAGAAGAGGTTTTTGTGAAGCGAATTAAGGCAAAGCAGAGCTAAGTGCAAAGCCAAACAGAAGGTCCAAAATTTGATACATGAGCTACATCGGAACTGAAACCAAGCATTTGTAGATGGTATCTTCTCAATTCAACCTTTTGTTGTAATCATAAACATTTTGTAAGGCAGTGAGCCTTCCTTATTTTGAGCAGTGAGCTCTAGGAAGTGTGCCTGAATGCATGTGCATTCCTCTTTTCTTCATACTTTTAATAGAGTATAAATTGTGGATTAATCTCCACTGTGGTTTTTCCCCTAACAAGGTTTCCATGTAAATCTCGGTGTTATGGCATTTTGATTGTTTCCTTCATATACTTGCATCTTTACTTTTGTTTAAATGTTGTGAATGGTTTAACATCTGGATTGAAGTTTAAATTTTGTTGAACACTGATTCACCCCCACCCTCTCAGTGTTCCTTGAGTCCAACAAGGAGAACATTGGAATTTTTTCCTTGATCATTTGAGTATCATACTCCCTTTGCGTTCACTAATGGTTTTCCAAAACCATGTGATGGTTATTAGTTTATTATTCACCCAAATATTAGTGCTTGGGATGGAGTAATGTATGAGTTCTTTGAGCATATTTGCAAGTACTATTAGGAAGCCAAAATTACTCTAGAATTTTATTTTGGTACTAATTTGTAAGTGTCATAGCCTACTACTTGTATTGTAATCATAGTTGTTGTTGATTAATGCAAGTGATTCTACTTTTGGAGTGTGGGGTTTTTCTCTTGAAAGGGTTTTCCCCATGTAAAACCTCATGTTATAGTATATCATTTGTGTTTCTCATTCTTTTAGTTGTTAAAATTTTTATTTTTGTATAATACTCTCTTATAGGATTAAGATAGGAAGAATTTGTGTCTATCTTACTTCCTTTCATTTGGTATCATATCCTAATCACCTTGGATTCTAGGTGTTTGGTAATGGTTTTTGTACTATCTTTGATTGAGTGTGAGCTTGTATAGAAGGATTTTTGATCTTATTATAGAAATGGATGTTGAGTGATAGTTTTCCATAGTTGTCAATTCCCTACCATTTAATTTTATCAATCTAAGTTGGTGTTTGGAGCTATCTATGATAAGGCTTTTCGGTGGAGTTCAAGATGGTGGTTTAGTTTCTAAGCCTTGGTAATGAAAAAGGAAATTATTATAGCTAACTTGTCACTTTCTATTGTTTTCCTTGCAACATAAAAACTTACATAAAATTTAATATCTACTCTACCATATATTTCACACACATGTAGAAATAAATATTGAATCGAAAATAAAAGAAAAAGTACTTCTATATCAGGTTGATATCTATAAATTAAACACTCATGATAACACTACATAGAACATAATTAAGGCATAAAAAGAAAACATTGAAAGATAAAACTAAACAAGACTCATACATGGAAAGGAAATACTAAAAGATTAATTTTTTTATTTTGATTTTAGATTATTTATAATTTTAGAACATTTGGAGGCTGAAAGAAATAGAAAATGAATAAAACTAATTTAAACAAATATATCATAACAATATCTGGGTATGTGCAAGATCATGATGGGCCAAAAAGTGGTAATATGATGGGTATTTGTAGGGTATGTGGCTGACGACAATTTTTTTACCCAAAATTGATGAAACAAAAAGGATTTTTAGAGGAGATTCTCAGCTTTCCACCAATATAAATTATGCTTTATTTTGAATTTAATAAATAATTATTATTCATTTTCTATTAGAATTATGACTAAAAGTCCCAATTGATTGGCCGGATTGAAAGAACATCTATCTTCAAATGATATCACATTTTTGAATCCAACACATGCGCCACATCTCTAATGCCTTCACATCATAATATTAAAAAACTGAATTTTATGAATCCCCAATCGCTAAGGTGGTCGACATACCCATTTTTTTTTTATTTTTTAAAAGTCATACTAAAAATTCATAATTAATTATTTCATTTTGGAAAAATTAAAAAAAAAATATGCATCACATCTAGACATGAGTCTTCAATATATGTAAAATATTATAAAAAATATTATCATTTTGACAGGGGAGCTAGGTGGTCGTGACAGACACTCCATTTTAGTTTCTTGTCTAAAATTTAAGTACGCACGATTAAATTTCAAATTTTACCAACTAGATTTTAAAAATAAAAAAAATAAACCCAGCGCAACCTTTAGAAACCATATCCGCACCTTCTACAGATTCTATTTTTACATATTTTTAAAATAATATAAGTAAATTATTCAAATTTTTACGTCAAGTTGCCTAAGTCTGATTTTTTTGAATTTTTTGCCACTTAAGGGCCTATTTTTTCCATGATGATCCTGCACATACCCATCTACTAAAAACCATAAAATGAAAATACATCAAAGAATCACCTCCTTCTAATAGAGTGGGTCCAACTCTCCTTTTGAAGGGATCTCCTAAAGCTAATGCAAAATCGCATGAATTTCATTCTTATTTTCAGTCTAATAGGACCACATGTGGGCCAAATTATAGAGAAGAGAAATGGAATGCATATCAACTAAAAGAAAAAACTACCTATAGAGATAGATAGTTCCTTTATATCTTTGAGCCTTATTCTCTATTCTAGAAACTAAATTTTAAACTAAATATGTAACTGATAGAAGACTTCTTGATGTGATATTATCTCTCAAATTTTAATCTTAATACTTATGGTCTCTTTATTCAATAGAAAAATATAGTAACATACCTAGGAGATATAATTTATTGAAGGTGTTGGTGAATATATGCATGCCATAATTAAAGGAGCATTCCTTTGAGAGAACTTGAGTATGATCAAAAGAGAGTGTAGAAGATAGTGTTGAAATGCACAAGACAACTGAGAGGGGGGGGGGTGAATCAGTTTTCACCAATCACATTAACAAATCTCAAACAATTATTAACTCCACATCCACTTTAATCTATTATTAAGTATGAGCATGAAGTGTAAATAACAAAAAGCAATATCAACACAAGAAACACTGGATTTACTTGGAAAAACTAATAAGGGAAAACCATGGTGAGGATTAACTCACAATATAAAGTAATTGCAAAACTGTTTACAAAGAGGCTCACTGCCCAAGATAGGACTCACTATATAGATAGGACTCACTATCCAAAAGGAGGCTCACTTCCTATAGATAAAGAAAAGATAACAAAAAATCCACCACAACAACTTTCACACATCCACAACCTTGATTAGAGAATTGTAGACACCATCAACTCACTGCTTTCAAGAATCTAACACATTAAAGTACTGCTGCCTCAATTCACTTCCACACACTCTTACTTCTCAAACTTGTGGCTTACAATGCATAACATCTCAACGTGTATTTATACCATCTTCAACCTTAGAAACTTTCTCCAAGCTTGGCTACACACACTTCATTTTACAAATTCAAATTAGGTCAGCAACTCAATATTCCCGCGGTGGAAGATGATGAGACCAGACCAAAGCTACACTTAGCCAAGACCCAAAACAACATCTCGGATCAGTCACACACTTCCTTAATTGATACTTATCCTTTGTATAATGTGTAAACACTAGGTCGGACAAACCTAATGAAAACACTAATGAAATTTGAAGTACACACTTCTCCAACAAGAAGATAACATGTGGACCACATAACATGCTTCACCATGCACTCGAACATATCTCAAATGCAATAACCTTCATACACATAACACTTTCCATCAGTCCATCTTGAATATATAGACACACACAACCCTAAAACAAGTCTTCTAGAGCACCAAACCATGAACACCTTTGATGGGATATAGATAAGGCCATTACAAGCCTTCTTCCATATCTGTAAGGCCTGAAAAAAACCAACGAAGGACTGCAGAGCAAATACATTTCTCCCAGTCCACAAAAAAAACAACTTTGTCAAACTAGTTCACACACTAGTGAACACAACTTTTTCCCTCCATCAAACCAAAATATATCACCCAAGGATGCACGTAAACAACACTTTAGATTCACACAAGCATAGGATCAACACAAAAGAAATGTGGAGCACATACCAGAGCACATTCTAAACACACACACAATTCTATCTTCACTATTTATTAATTTTCTCAAAAGTACTTGGTAAATCATCATATCAACACACCTACAACACCATAAAGATAGCTTCATGTACTCACAATAGCTCAACATTATCTCAAATATACATGCACTACATGTAATCACTTGTTTCCTTTCTCTACAACAACCTATATTGTGTTGAAATTAATGACAACACCACCATACTCATCTAGATACTTGCAACAATATCCCCCTTTTTCATTGATGGAAACATACGACTCTCTCTTCCCCTTTGAAATCAATGGAAAATAACATAATTTTGATCACTCCCTCTTAGTAGTGCACCCATACATCTCATACTGCAACAATGAATCTTCCTACTCCCCTTGAGGAGTAGACCCCAATCATTAGTCCAAAGAAATGAAAAATCTGTAGATCCACCAGACTGATGCACCTCCATGTGCACCTAGTTTGAAGGAGGGACAATAACCCCAAATTCTCCTTGAGATACTCAAAAGTATCCTTCAGAAGAGCCTTATTAAATATATCAGCAATTTGATCCTTTGTTGGCACATATTCCATCCCGACTACATTTTCCAATACCTTCTCTCTTAAGAAATGATATTTGATAGATATATCGTTTGTCCTTGAATGCATTAGTAGATTCTTTGAAATATTTATTGCACTTGTATTATCATAGAAGATAGGGATAGGCTCATCACACATCACTCATATATCCTTCAATGTTTTCTTCATCCATAATACCTGTGTGCAACAAGATGTTGCAACAATGTACTCAACCTCTACAGTGGATAAAGAAACTAAATCATGTTTCTTGCTTAGCCATGAAACCAACCTTCCTCCAAGAAGGAATGCACCACCACTTTTACTCTTTAGGTCATCTACACAACCATCCCAATATGCATCAATGTAAGTACTCAAATTAAAATTAGTATCCTTAAGATACCACAAGACATAATCTGGAGTTCCTTTTAAATATTTGAATATCCTTTTTACAACTGTATCATTTGTTTCTTTAGGTTTTTCTTGAAATATGGAAACCAAACATACTGCATGCATGATATTCGATCTAGTAGCAATAACATATAATAGTCCACCAATCATAGATTTGTACATGCTTTGATCAACTTTAGGAGATTCATCATCCTTACTCAACTTGCATCCAGTCACTATAGGGGTACAGATTGGTTTGGATTCATCCATTCCAAACTTCTTCAGAAATTCCTTAACATACTTTGATTGTGAAATGAATATTCCCTTATTAGTTTGATTCACTTGAATTCCAAGAAATAAATTCAACTCGCCAATCATAAACATTTCAAACTCTTTTTGCATCTCCTCTACAAGTTTCTTCCACATAGCTTCATTTCCTCCAAAGATAATATCATCAACATACACAACCACTATCAAGATTTTGCTTCCTTCAACCTTGAAATAAATATTACTGTCTGCAGAGCCTTTTCTAAACCTTTGTTGTGTCAAATACCTATCCAACCTTTCATACCATGCTCTAGGAGCTTGTTTAAGTCCATACAATTCCTTTTTCAACTTATAGACCATATCTAGTTGATCTGATAACTAAAATCCCTCCGGTTGTTCCATCTACACCTCTTCTTCCAATTCTCCATTCAGGAATGCAGACTTAACATCCATCTGATATACCTTGAAATCTTTGTGAGTAGAAAATGCCAAAAACATCTGAATAGCCTCCATTCTTTCCATTGGGGAAAATTTCTCCTCAAAATCTATTCCTTCAACCTATGAATAACCTTTGCACACAATCCTTGCTTTTTTTCTTACTACTTCACCATTCTCATTCAGCTTATTTCTAAACACCCATTTTGTACCAATTACATTCTTGTTTACTAGTCTAGGAACCAATTCCCATGTCTGATTTTGAACTCTATCTATTACAATTCCTCTTTCATTTCTCTAACCCAACTTTCATCTTTGCATGCTTCACACACTGTTTTAGGTTCTATCCTAGAAATTAAACACAAATTTACCTCAGTTTCTACCACTTTTCTTCTTGTCTTCACACCTTCACTTTTGTCTCCAATTATCTAATCTTCCAGATGATTTTTCTATACATATTTTGGAGTCTTAGGAGTAGGTTCTGGAGCTTCTTCTTCTTCTTCAATCTATTCCTCTTCTTCCTTATTCTCTTCTTGTACTTGTCCACAGATAGGTTCATATGGTTCGACTTCACTTATTTCAACTAATCTGTGCATATCTTCATCAACTTTTACATTTTCACATTCAACAATCTTTCTCAATCTTTTATTGAAGCATCTATAAGATTTTCTATTAGTTGAATACCCAAGGAAATTACCTTCATCACATCTTGCATCAAACTTTCGTAGATTCTCATCATCTCTTTTAATGTAACATTTTCTTCCAAACACCTTAAAGTACTTAACAGTGGGAATTTTACCATGCCATAGTTCATAAGGGTTCTTTGTGTTGTTACATTGATCTAAAATCTGTTAAGAATATAAATAGACGTGTGATTTACTTCTCTCCAATATACATCAGGTACATTTGCCTCTTTCATCATAGTCCTTGCAGCCTCTTGAACAGTTTGGTTCTTCCTCTCAATAACTCCATTTTGTTGAGGAGTTCTAGGAGTAGAAAAATGTCTCTTTATACCATGCTCTTCACAAAATATATTAAATTCATTGGAAGTGAATTCTCCACCTCTGTCAAACCTTAAACATTTTATTTTCAGGTTCACTTCATTCTCTACCATAGCCTTGAACACTTTGAATCTATCTAGAGCTTGAGCTTTCTCCCTAAGAAAAGTAACACATGTCATTCTAGAATAATCATCAATAAGATGCTTAAAATACCTGTCACCATTAAGACTTCCTATTCTTGTAGGACCATAGAGGTCTAAATGAATCAATTCCAGCATTTTGGTAGTTGATTATTCTTTTCCTTTAAAGTTGTATCTTGTTTGTTTTACCAACTGACAACTTCTATAAATAGAATTGGTAGGCTTTGTGATTTTAAGAAGATCCCTAACAACTTCTCTTGAACTAATCTTGATCATATTGTCAAATTTTACATGTCCCATCCTCCGGTGTCATGGCCAACTTTCATTAAATTGAGATACAAAACACTAACCATCAACACCCTTAAGTTGATAAATGTTTCCATATGTTCTTCTTCCTGCAACTACCATAGTTCTGGACCCTTTTGTGATTTCACAAGTATTATCCTGAAACACAAGCTTAAATCCTTTGCTACACATTTATCCAACACTCAAGAGATTATGCCTTAAGGCCTTAACATAATAGATATCATCAGTGTCATGTTTTCCATCAAAACTAATTGTTTCTTTTCCAACAATCTTTGCACTAGAATCATCTCCAAACATGACTAAGCCACCATCATACTTTTAAAGTCTAGTAAACTTACTTTTGTCTCCAGTCATGTGATTTGAGTAGCCACTATCAATTACCCAATAGTCTTCATCTTGTCTAGCATGAAAGGAAGTAACTAGAGTACCTTCCCTCTCTTCCTTCCTATTTTATGGACCACATTCCTTTGCACATATTCCATGTTTGGTAGATGCTAATTTATTCTCTAAGGCTAGAAAAAAGAATTCATCATTATCACCCTCAAAATCAGATTCATCATCAGAGATTCCAACATCTTCTCTAACATAGTACAATTTCTTGAACTTTTTGTCTTTCTTGTCTTTATTGTCTCTACTCTTCTTGTGTATGGCTCTATTTGGACATCTTGAAGCATAGTGACCAATATTTCCACAACTGAAAGATTTAAAAGGTAACATACCTTTGTACTTACTAGTACCTTCCTTCAGCTTCCTTGTACAATTTGCTTCCAACTCCTCTAAACTATCACCATTTGGATCATCTTTTGTATTAATGGCTTTGAAGGCTATTTCTATTTTCTCCTTTTCTTTTCCAAACTTCCTCATTTCAAATGCATTCATGGTTCCAAATAGATGTTCTTTAGTGAATTTCTTTGGATCATATACTTCCTCAATGACTTAGACCTTGTCACTATAACTCTCATATAGGGTCATTAGAATCTTCTCCATTAGATCTTCATCAGTCAGGGTACCACCTTGATTTTTGACTTCATTTACTACAATATCAACCCTCTGAAAGTAGCTTGCAATTTTTTCACCTTCTTCCATTTTAAAGTTCTCATATCTATGCTTAGTTGATATCTTCTTTGATAATTTGACTCTATCATTTCCTTCATAGCTATCTTTCATTTTTTCCCAAACTTCATGAGTAGTGCCCAAAGAAATAACTTTTGTAAACTCAGTCTTAGATAAATCACTATAGATTGCATACCTTGCTTTTTCATTCTCTTCATAGGTAGAAATCTCATTTGCAAAAGAAGGACCACTTTCTAGCTCAACATATTTTGTCTCAACAACTTTCCAAGTCTTGTAACCAAGAGAGATCAAGTAACCTCTCATCTACAATTTCTAGAAATTGTAGTTAGATCCATCAAACACAGTGATTCTCAATTTGTGCACCATCAAATCTACCTCAAGTGGTTAAGCTCTTCTTCGAGGAACCAAGGCTCTGATACCAATAGTTGAAATGTACAAGACAACTGAGAGGGGGGTGAATCAGTTGTCACCAATCACATTAACAAATATCAAACAATTATTAACTCCACATCCAATTTAATCAGTTATTAAGTATGAGCATGAAGTGAAAATAACAAAAAGCAATATCAACACAAGAAACACCAAATTTACATGGAAAACCCAATAAGGGAAAAACCACAGTGAGGATTAACTCACAATATAAAGTAATTAAAAAACCATTTACAAAGAGGATCACTACCAAAGGGCTCACTACCCAAGATAGGAATCACTGTCCAAAAGGAGGCTCACTACCTACAAATAAAGAAAAGATAACAAAAAATCTACCATAGCAACTTTCACACATCTATAGCCTTGATCAAAGAATTGTAGACACCATCAGCTCACTACTTTCAAGAATCTAACACATTAAAGTACTACTTCCTCAATTCACTTGCACACATTCTTGCTTCTCAAACTTTTGGCGTACAATGCATAATATCTCAACTTGTATTTATACCATCTTCAACCTTAGAAAATTTATCCAAGGCCGGCTACACACACTTCATTTTACAAATTCAAATTAGGTCAACAACTCAACATTTCTGCAGTGGAAGAGAATGAGAGTGGACCAAAGCTACACTTAACCAAGACCCAAAACAACATCTTGGATCAATCACACGCTTCCTTAGTTGATAATTATCCTTTGCATGACGTGTAAACACCAAGTCAACCGAACCTAATGAAAACACCAATGAAATTTGAAGTACACACTTTTGCAACAAGGAGATAACATGCAGACCACATAATATGCTTCACCATGCACTAGAACACATCTCAGATTCCTTTAGATTCATCCACAACAAATGCAAATGCAATAGCCTTCATACACATAACACTTTCCATCAGTCCATCTAAACTGTACAGACACACACAACAACCCTAAAAAATATATTTTGGTGCACCAAACCATGAACACCTTTGATGGGACATAGATAACACCATTACAAGCCTTCTTCTAGATCCAAAAGACCTAAAACAAACCAGCAAAGGACTGCGGAGTAGATACATTTCTCTCAGTCCACAGAAAAACAACTTTTTCATACCAGTTCACACACTGGTGAACACAACTTTCACTCTCCATCAAACCAAAAGCTATAAACTAGGATATATCACCTAAGGATTCCCTTAAACAACACTTCAAATTTTCACAAGCATAGGATCAACACAAAAGAAATGTGGAGCACATTTTGAACACACACACAATTCTATCTTCACTATTTATTAATTTTCTCAAAAGCACTTGGTAACTCATCATATCAACACACTTGCAACACCATAAAGATAGCTCCATGTACTCACAACATCTCAAAAATATTTCAACTATACATGCACCACCTATAATCACTTTTTATCTTTCTCTGCAACAACCTATACTATGTTGAAATCAATGACAACATTAATTACAACACCACCATACTCATCCATACTTGCAATAGATAGAACATAAGGAAATCTAAAATTCCTATTCAGGTATGACACCAATCGAGACTAAAACTAGGGAGTACTGAAGTTTATCAAGCCATCATCAGTGTTGATAACTCATCATTTGGAATGTTATAATGGAATATAGTAAGACTCGGTTTTGAGCTATGTGACTCACTCTAGAGATTTGTAATATTATTATGAGCTATTTTTTCCCCTTATGACCAACTCTAGAGAGATCTAGAAGGATTAAATCTTGGATCCTACAATTTATTTTTCATAAAAAAACATAAATATGCATGCATAAAATAATAATTCATACAATCATCCCAAAAAATTCAACCATGAAATGGTAAGCACTTAAACTGCATAATATATTCATTCTCATAGTAGTTAAAGGTTTTTATCAATGCATTAAGTGTGCCAATTCTTAAAAAGAGAGAAATGTAGCAATATATAATATGAAAATAAGATAATGTAAACATAGCTCATCACTGCCCCCAACTAGTAGTAGACCTTCTCCTTATCATAGAATTTGGATTTTATTTCCTCGTTCAACTAACAATTTGCAATCATAATCCTCCTCTTTATATGTAGTGAAGCACCCATCTTGGCATATCAATTTATTTTTGTAATATTTTCAAGCCACCTCTCCATTTGGTTTTGAGACATTTGGGAAAGAGAAGACAAGAGTGGAGCTAGTTCCAAGAGCAAGGGTGATCAAAATTGCATCTAGATCCACTATTATTATCACTCCTTGGTGATAGAAATTGTTGGAAATTGGAAGGTTTTCATTGATGTCAACAATGGAAATTGTGTTGGTATGTGGAAATTGATCATGCTATACTATACACCCCAACATGTATCCTTTCCAAGGTTCGGGACCGAGCCAGGCCCCGGGTGGGGTTCAGGGGTGGCATCCCTTGAGAAAAAAAATCCCTTTTTTTTTTGCGATCACCAAAAAAGAAAAAAAAACAACTTTTGTAAAACCCTAATTTATGGAAGCTTCTAAAAGGCTTATTATAAGGGGTTGGGATGGGGGTTATAGTATGTAGAAAAAGTGATTATTTGTGAGATTGTAATAAGTTTTTCACTAGATAATAAAATCATTGGATGGCTGTGATTTTGTGGATGTAGCCCAGATTTGGTGAACCACGTTAAATTATTTGTGTTGTCTTGTTTCTGCTATAATTTTTTGTGTGTTTTGTTTCTTTGTTTTATTGATCAAATCTACATTTAACTGTTAAATATCTTCCTTATAACCCTAAGAAATTGGAAGATTGTCATTGATGTACGTTACTTGTATAACTCAGCAGTTGCTCTAGTAATAATGGTTTGAGCTATGTTAATCTAGTACTGGAAGTTTTCTGATCCAATATTTTGGTTTGGATTATCTTATTTTGTAAGAATCATTCAAAATTTGATAATATGTTCTATCTTAACATTATTTGCATCTACTAACAATATTTTGGTTGGCTTGGTTATACGGTTGAAAACATACATGTTGTGCAGTTTTCGCACACACACCCCGCTGAAGGCAGGGACCCTCTTTCGCTTCAGTTTTTTGGTTTTTTGGCCCTTTCTTTTTGTGGTGTTGTCTTATTTAGGCATGTGCTTAAAATTTTATTTTGATTTCCTAAGTGTTTCCCCAGTTTATTTATTGAAAATCCTAAGTTCTGGACAAAGTTTGGGTTTTTACCCTGATTCAGGATTTTCCACCTTGGTCGGATTTTCCCGGATCCCGCTTGGATTCCAGCTGTGCACCATGGTTCTAGGATTCTTGGTCTTCACATATTTCCACGTGGGCTGGATTTTCCCGGATTCCACCCTATCATCAGCTTCTCGAGTTTTCTAACTATCCTATCGATTGCATTAATGGCTTCGTGCATGCCTTGAAGGATGTATTTAACTTGATTTTTGGGATCTTTTGTGCCATCATGCTTACTATTTTCCATCATTTGAGCTGAGGAGTGCTTTCCTATGTTTGATTGACTTCATTTTGGGGTGTTTGGGTTTGAATTGATTGATTTGGTGGCTATTTCTTGTGCATTCCTACACCTATTCTTTGTAGACGCCATTGGGCTTCGCATTTGTTGCTTCTGAGATCAATTTCCATGTTATAATGGTATGTTTTTATTGCCCGGACTTTGATTGAGAATTATGAATGGAACATTGATGTTATGAAAGCTTGCGGGGTTCAAATTCTTACGTATTTGATCATTTCATGCTAGGGTTGTTCAGTATCGCATTATTTGTCATCTCCTAGGTGATTTTTGAGCTCATTTGTCTATCTGCATTTTGATGAATCTTGCCTAAGAGTAATTAGTAAACCCTAGCGATGACTTAGTAGTTGAAACAACTAAATTATAAGCTTGCCTATGCACTAATGGTAGATGAATAGGGTTTCAAGCCTAGGGAAATGCCATGTCAGGTTATTTCATCTTAAAATTGACCTAGAATGTAAAGAAAATCTATGAAAGGTCCATCCCTAACTTGTCCTGAGTTAAACATTTTGAAATTCATGATCGATTTGGTGTTTGGGTAAAATCATGACTATCTGTCCCTTCCAAATTTTCTTCGCTGTGACCCTTCAAAGTCGGGGAGATGTCATATCGATCACCCTGTATTTCACCAAGAAGCCTTCCTAAGTTCATATTTAGTCACCAAGGCCTCTCCCCAAAAGAAAGTCTCTCATCGACATACATTTCTTTATACGCCATCGGCAAGGCAAGCCCTAGTCGGCAAGAGGTCATAGCGGGCTCCATTAGTTATACCGGTATTCATTTCTTTCTGCAAGACATCCATCCTTCGCTGAGACCTTTTGGTGAGCTCATAACTCTTGCCAAGACCTTCACTTTCGACGAGACTACCGGCGGTCGCCAAGACCTCACGGCGAGGCCTTCCTTTCTTGGAAAGCTTGGATCTTCTTTCAGGGAGACCACATGTTGTCGACAAGAGGTTATGTCAATGGACCTTCATGTCGGTGAGACATTACTCAGTCGGCAGGACCTATGGCAAAATTCAAAACCTATCACTAGTCACCGAGACACTGCAACTTCGCTGAGACTTCATACCGAAAAACTTTAGTTTGGCCGAAGTGTTTGCTTGGACCCCGAAAGTCAGTGAGACAAAAAGGATTCACCAGGACCTTACCCCGACTACCCTTTGGTCATATGGATATATTTTCTATATCCCGGTCGGTGAGACGTCACACCAAAACCACCAAGTCTTAGAGAAACCTTTTCTGATGACATCCTTCATTGTGACCTCTCGGAAGTTGCCAAGACTTCTCAGTGAGATGACTGACTCTTGCTGAGACCTTCATTCCCAGAATTTGCTTTGGTTTGTAGTGTTGACTTATTCGAGGATTTCCGTCAGGTCTAGATTTCTCTAAAATCTGACATCTCTCCAATTTTCCAAAGTCTGCAACCCAGCTCGTTCTTTGCGGAAATCCATCCCTCACAGATTTTCCCAAAATCTGATGAAATATGAAGGAACGTGAGATAATTGGATTTTTTTTATGATTTATGATGCATTTAATGATTATTTCATGTCACATTTGGATTTCCTATTTAATTTGTTGATGAAAAATGATCAGGTTTGATGGCTAAGTAGGTGTTTCCTGGTTATTCTGTTAGAATCTGATCGGTCTAGAATTTCCCAAAATCCCTCTCTGGCTCAGATTCCACGGATGGTATTGAAACCAAAAATTTGTTGTGGTCATCTCAAATGAGTTTTAATAACACTCTGGCTATATGAGATTCATTCTAATGATGTATTGATGGATTAACATTCCCTTTCCTATGGTTTTTACTATGATTTCCATGTTGAGTGCAGGCTGAATCTAGCAAGGTAGCAGCTAGGTCCTCAATGTCTGATGCAGAGAGGACCAAAATGGACATTAAGAGCAAGATTCATGAGAGCAAAATCACTTCATTTTGGTCAGAGGTGACTGATACGAATGTCAGATCATGGGATTATGAAGAGTTCAAAGAAAGAATGGCAACTAAGGATTCTCCTATGGTGGCTAGAAGGATGATGGAATCAGGCTTGTCCCATGTAGCTGATTTCCCTTTTGCGGTGCAGTGTTATGAGCTGGTCCTTGAATGTGCTAGGCACTATGATCAAGATACACAGAGAATAATTGGTCCTCAAGGGAGGATTGTCCAAAATCTCAACCCTATTTCCATTGCCTAAACATTTGATATGCCAGACAAGTCTCATGTGGTGGCATTCAGTATGATGGCAACTCAAGAGTTTTACGACGAGCAGACTGTGAAGTCACAACAACTTATCAATTCTTGGCTGGGGAAGCCTAAGTCACACTATTCTAAATTACCCAAGTAGCTATTCAGGATAAAGTTCAAGGAGTACTACGATGCCATCACTCTTCTCAGTAGGATGGTTGGATTGAAGAATGCTGGTACGGTTGAAAATTGGATGTGCCACGTGATTGTGAGACTATAGAAAGATAAGATTAATTACCATTGGGTAGGGGTCATCAGTGGAGTACTCCATGAACAGTTATCCAATGTGTTGTAGACCAATACTTTCACAATGACTTCATATCTAGTCTATGCACTTGTAAGATTCCATCCCTACAAAGGATTGGATACAAAGGGAATTTTTGGACAGGATATTATTTATGAAGTTTTCCCTCAGTTGCACTTGGGAGGTTCGAACTATAAGAGGGAAAATGATGCATTTACCATGTATATCACCAGAATGCTTCAGGAAGCAGAGCATGTCTGGATTTCAGACCAGGCTAAGGAACTCATCAGGAAATATGGGGCATGGTTTATCTAGTTCCCAACTTTCTCCTATATTCAGATTGATGGCTGCCAAAGGGCCCCATACAGACTTCCAAGGTATCCCACTGATCACATTATCTTGTTGGAAGTAACTAGGTAGATTTGTGACTTTGATGCTATTGTCAAGAAGGACAAAGATAAGACAGGATTTGGTGGAGATTTTCCCCTAAGGATTGGCACTGGAGAGGTTTGTCCTTCCATTATTTCTGCCCAGGCTTCAAAGGAAGAATTGAGTGCCCCTAGTCTATCTTTCCACTCCAAGAGGTCCAAATTTGATATTACAGGAGAATCTTAAAAGAAGACCAACAAAGAGTATTGCCACAAGGTGAATTTGGAAGACTACTGGGCCAACTACAGTGATGAATTTGAGGTCAGAAAGTAGAAATTATCCCGGCTTCCAGTGGAGTCAGTTCGGTTGTACAATGTAAAGGAAGTTCTTGATCAATTGGAAGATGATGGAAACTTAATCCAGGATCATGCCTATGAGCCCATAAAAGATAGACCAATTGGTGATGTGGATTGGTTAGAGGAGAAAAAGACAGAATTGAAACAACTAGTGGATCCAGTTCTCAAGTTTACTAGGATGTGGCTAAGGCATAAGCTATGGGAGCTAGAAAATAATGGTGTACAGTGCACCTATGCGCTAATGGGAGACCTGGATCCCCACTCCCCCTCTGAGGAATCTACCGAGTAGGATCCTAAGGGAAAGGATAATTTGGATTCTCCATTCAAAATCAAAATTAAAGGTGTCCAAGAAACAAAGGCCTAGGAAGCAAAAAAATAGAGAAAGCTAAAGGCTAAGTAGAGGACAAGGACCAGGAAATCTGAGTAGAAAGGGACTGAAAATTAGAGTCCTGAGGTTGATGTACCGGTGCCCAAGAGGAGAAGAATCATAAAATTGTCAGAGAAGGCAAGCTCCAAGGTTGGGGAGGAAGAAGTTTCCCCACCTGTGATAAATGTTGAAAGTTCAGAGGAGAAGGCCAAGGTGTATGCAAGGAGGTCTAGGACTCCTTCTCCTAGGGGCAGTGTGCTTGAGATAGACCTCCCTCCGGTGGTTTCTCATGAGGAAAGGCATGATGATGTGCCTTCCACTCATGGAGCTCAGGGCAAGCCAAGTGAGTTAGAAGATGTTGAAGATCGTCTGGATATTGAGGGGGAGTAATTTCATGAAGGTGATCTCCATAGTGCAGAGGAAAAAATTGAAAAGAAAATGTAGTCCCCTATAGTTGCATATGTGGATTCCCCTGTCAGAACTGAAGAGGTCCCTCCAAGAGAAAAAGAAACGGTGAAGGTTCCCTCACCTGAACAAGAAGAAGAGCATTCTGAGGAGAAAGAAAGTAAGACAGGTGAGACTCTTGATAAATAGAATTTGAGTGAGGAAGCACCTAAGGATCAAGAGGAGGAGGAACAAAGTGAGGTGCAATTGGAATCCATTGTCTTGGGTTGGCTAGACAAAGAAATAAAGAGAAAACAAATTGTTGTGGAAGATAGCCCACCGAATTGGGATGCACTACTAGCCAAAATTGGAAAAGATAAAGGTAAGAAGAAGGTTAGGGTGATCTCGAGGATTGAAAGAGACGAAGCTCATGAAAGAGTTGTTCACATTGCCACCCCTACTCCAGATAAAAACAGAGATGAGGTGGTTGGAAATGATTACAATGTTCAGACTTTCAATCTAGGACCTACATCAGTCGAGCAGGACATTGTAGATTATGAGGGTTCTAGTGCAGTCATCGTGGGTAGGCTGAGAAAGGAAATAAAGACCAAGCATGAGTTGAAGAAAGAAAATAAAAATCTCAGGAAATGCTTGGAGGAATTAATGAAGCCCCTGCAATCCATTAACCCTTCGATCTCTGCTACGAATCCTCTACCTCAAGAGACCATCACCGAGCTAGAAAAGATGAAAACTTCTACTGTTGCCACCGCGAATTGGCTAAAAGGGGTGCAAATAAAAGGTGATGAAGCTATTAAGGAGATTCTGTCAACTGGGAAGGATGCTATCATGGCAACTGATTGGTCGAAGGCAGTGTTGGCACAAGATAAGGAGGACATGAATCTCCTTCTATAGAAAACCATAGCTATCATGGAATACACCTGGGATAGGTTGGTAAGTAATGGAATTCTTCCTTCCTCCAGAGCTGTCAAACCATGGGAGTGGTATGAGGCATTGCAGATTAGGCAGAAGGTGTTGAAGAGGATTTATAAACAAAGAAGGCAGATTGATGATACCCTAGGTGGTGTATATAATGGCTCCATTGCCTTCTTTGAAATTATGATGGGAAGAAGGAAGATCATGCCCAAGTACTTGAGCTTGGAACAGTTGAGAAATTGGTGGCAGGATGTTCACGCACCACTTGATGATGGTTCTGTCTCTGAGCACCAGTTGGATGATGCAGCCACCTACCTTATAGTTATTGACAAATACCTAACGTATAAGGTGGATTGGGATAAGTCAGTCAAACGGTCAAGAGAAGAGATTGCGTCCATTGAGAATCGACTTAGGATTTTTCCTTTGCCACCAGTAGCTAACTTGGATGGGACGTTCTTGAGAGTTCATGAAGGGTCGGATCGAAATAGAGACAAAGGGGGGGCAGTTAATGCCCAACTACTCTGGGATTTGTGCTTCCCCATTATCACACCCTGCAATGGTCTGAGCTACATTGGGAATCCTAGGCCAACCTGGGTGTAGTTCATGCATTTAATGCATTCCTTCATTCCTTCTTGACTTTCTCTTGGCTAGTCGGTGGTGCCCAGTTAATGCTGCATGCTCTTGCTTGGCCGATGGGTTTTCTAGGGGATTCTATTTATTTGGCATTTCGCCTCATTTGGAAGGGGTTAGATAGTTAGAAATAGAAAAAAGGATATAGAAGATAGAAGTAGAATAGAGCAGAGTAGTTAGACATGAGTAGAGTAGGTTAGTAGGTAGTAGTTCTCAAGAAAACATTGTAACAGAAAACTAGAATTGTTGCTACTGTGGATAATTTGAATGCAAATAATGACATTTTGATTTGGTGCCATACTTGTATTCTCTTTCTTGCATGGTTCTTGCTATTCTACCTTTAAAATTTCTTTAAGGAGGTTAATATTTAGATGAGATTTGATTCAATAATGTTTTTGATTTGATACTTGAATGTTGCAACAATCCTTCAGTCCATACTTTTCGCAACCAACTGATTGTTAGTTGCTTTGCAAAGTTAGCCTGGACTTCATATTCAATGTGCTTAGTTCGATTGTGAGGACTTGTTCATTTCAACTGCAATAGGTTTTTTGAATGAATGTTCATGATTTGAAAATCTTAACACCTCAGAAGATTGCACTGTTTTCTGTAAGATTGCAAATTTATCTACGTCAAGTAGAGATCAGTTTTGAGGGATTGGTCCATTTTGAGTGTTGGTTACTTTCATTGTTAATCTTAGAAGTAGTATTAGATTTAGAAATCTCTTTGAAACCCTTATCCTTTTCTATTTTCTTTGATTATTGGGTTAGATCTAGGATTAAAGTATCATCAGATTGTTAGATCTAATAAAATTGATTCAGTATTTTGCTTGTAGTAAGGTCCCATTGTGATTACCAACATTTTCACATTTTATCACTGAGTTTTTTATGCATTGTCAAGACCTGAAATTAGAGACCTTGGGGTTATCTCTTGAGGCTTTCTAATAGAGATTTACCTTTCAAGAGAGATAGGATATTACATTCTGTCTGAGTTGTTGTGCAGAAAACACCATCAACAATACAATTACCAATAGTTTGGTAAATAGTGTTCTATTTATATATTGGTTTAGTACATCAGTTTATTGGTCTAGATTCTACCTCAAAGGAAGATATCTCTATGGGACTTTGTACATAGATTCATGACTACAAGATTCATCTTACCTCAAAGTTTTATGATGTTATGTGAAAAAATTTAGAAGATATGAGTAACAATATTTTATTCTAAGGATTACAGTAAATCTCGGTATAGCACATTGATGTGGGAGATTCTTTGTTCTCTCATGATTAATTATTTTGTCTTGCAGAGTTGAAGATAAGTTACTTGATGTTGTCTAAAGGATAATTCAATGTTCTAACATGTTTTGATGTTACACGTGTTTGATGAATTGCATATATATTTGAGTTTTGATGTTTTAGGTCTAACTTTGGCTAACCTAATTATGAATTTGAATCAAGAAGATTAAATATGTATTGTGAATGCTAAAGGGATCTATCTTAGGTCTATGCCAACTGATACCATACAATACACAAGTGTGAGGGGAATGAAGACGAATATGTTTTGAGGAGATTTAATGTTGATTTGAAATAGGGCTACTCTAATTAGGCTGACCTAATTAGTGAATGAGAATGTATATGGTATATATGTACAAGAAATTTTTTAGAAGCAAAAAAAAGAGAAAGCGATCGAAGATGAGAAATAGAAAAAGGCTGAAATTCAAAGAGTGTGAATGTGTGAAATTGCATGTGTGAGAAGACAAAATTATTGCATATATTGTATAAAGAAGTGTTTTGTATTCAGTACTTCATCGAAATTGAACTCAACACAAGGAAGGTGCATTTTATCTCAGTTCACCTCTTGGCAGTGAGCCATACTCTGTTTTACAAAATTATTTCAGGTTGTGATCCTTCAAGAATAGTGCATCCTAGTAGTGAGCCCTTGTAATATTCTATATCCAGATATATTATATTGTGAGTTAACCCTCACCATGTTTTTTCCCATTTTGGGTTTTCCACGTAAAAATCGGGTGTTGATGTGTCTTATGGTTTCATGATCTTTTCAATGTCTTCATTCTTAATTGCAGTTAGATATGCTTTAATAATTGGATGGCTCATAGTTGAATGGTTTAATGGAATACTAATTCACCCCCCCTTTAGTATTTTGGGTGTTCAACAATTGGTATTAGAGCTTGGTTCCTTTTGAGAAGCCTAACAACTTAAGGAAGATCTTAGAATTTGAACACATGGAAGATAAAAGATTTCTTATTCCTCCAAAAGGAATTCTTGCTGAACATATTAAAGAAGATTGCATCTTAGATAATGGTGAACTTGGAATTTCTCTTGATGATATTGATAGAATTGAAGAAAATAATAAGGATTTAAAGGAAATCCCCAAGGAAGAAAATGAGTGCATCAAGAAACTAATAAAACAAATCAAGAAATTCAAGGAGAGATATAGAGAAGTGAGTGATTAGTTGAAGAAAGAAAATGAGGAAATCACTAGACTAAAAGAACAAGTGGAAGAAAAGAAGAAAATTTAAGATTGTCAAAAATTTGAAATTCAAAGAAAGATGGATGAGTGTGCAAAGCTTGGACAAGAAGTGGCAATTCTGAAATCAGATCTAGAAAAGGAAAGAAGACATGGGAATAAATTCAAAACAAGTACTACAATGCTAGAGGAGTTGATTGAAATTAAAAAACCCTCTAAGGACAAAAGTGGTTTGGGATTTGAAGAAGGACAATGTTCAAAAGAAAATCAGACACCTAACAAGATTGACAATCAAAGGAAGACTCAAAGCAATGGTAGATAGTTCAAGAATCAAAGAAGCAATACCAGAAGGACTCAAATCAGAAAACCTAATGCTCAAAGGTACTCATCTTTTAGTGGTATTTGTTATTCTTGCAATAGATTTGGTCATAGGACAGAAGATTATAGAAATAGAACAAAATAGAATGATGGAATGAGTCAAAATGCTTTATCATTCTCTAGTCAATATTTTAAGTACAAAATAATTAGACATAAAGCTATAGAATACAAAAGTTAGATGTTGAATAGAATGAACTATCCCTTTAAAGGTTACTGTTATCACTACAATTTATTTGTACACAAGGATAATCCATGCAAATATAAATTGAATAAAGGAAATTTTGGATGGAAGAATGTTGTTTGTTATCTTTGCAGTAAACCTAAACATTTTACTAGAGATTGTAGAAGCAAAAATATGAAAAAGGACTATTTGATGAAAAGATATGAACCAATCATTAAGATTGATCCTACAAAAGTTATGAAGGAAATGGAAAGGATCTAGAGAAAGGTAGGAGAATCTGAGAAGCAAGGAGAATCAGAAGTTTCAATTTCATCTATACCAACCCTTGGTGCAGATAATCCCATCAAAAATTAAATCCAAGTAGTTGCTAAGGGGGAACAACAATCAAAAAAATTTAATATCTCCTTTCGATATATGATGTCATGTCGTGACATAAATGCAGTTAATCCAGATAACAAATTAAAGATCTCTTGGGAAAGGAAGTTTAAGTGGACATGTGTGAAGAAGGAATATTGCAGAGTTTGAAAAGATAGAAGTACACACATATTCCAAGGACCATATGTGATTTAAATCATTTATTGCTAAAGAAAATGGGATCAAAAAATAAATTTAAGTGCACTAAAGAGAAAAATCATTCAATGAAAGGCATTGTATGCAGGAGAAAGGTAAGTGATTATTGCTATACATTACTCTCTATGAATTATGCATTGAATTATGTTGAATGTAATGGATACACCTTGAGTCATAGATAATTTAGAAAGACCAAAACCACAAATTAAATGGTACCCTCCTAAAACCCTAGAACTTGACCCTTTGGGGGCATTATCAGAAGTTCCCCTTGGTGTTATTCTAATTGAAGATATTGGGAGATACATTCATAGGAAGGTGGAAGAACCTTTTTATGGAAAATCACATATACTATGGTTTGAAGAGTGAATCAAAGAATACTATACCCTGAAATCAGGAAAAAAAAATGTACTAACAAAGATGAAATTGGATGTGTGGTATCAATTTTCTGACTTTAGCAATGAATTAAAATGTATTAGATTGGCATTGAGCAAGTTTCATGATCAATTTGTGTGGCTTAATGACTCACAAATGATAACCAAAGAAGCAATTAGAGGCGTTACTAGTTTATCTTCCTCTGGAGCTACTCTAGTATGCAAATTTGGCAAAGGAAAAGGATTGAAAAAGAGTATAGGTACCAAAATTACTAATCTAGTAGTTCAGTATGTGAGTATGATTATTTCACATTTGGAGAACTTGAATGATATCAAGAAGAAGAATTTCACATTTAGCTATAGAACATTGATAATATGCCTAATCTTTTATTTCATGAAGGAAGTACCTCCTGTAGGAGAAGTTGTTTGGGAGAATACCAAACCAGTTGCACATCAAATTAGGGAAATAATGAGAAACATTGGAGATTTGTATGCACAAGGTGATGCCCTTGATGTATTATTTGGAAAATTTCAGAGAAGAATGAATAGAAGGTGAAGGATTCCAAGAGAGCTTGTAACAAGATATAAGAGTGATATAACATTTCTGGTATCCACTGATTGTTGTATCATTAAGGTGGATGAACCAAGAATGATATGGATTCTTGAGCTAGGCTATCAAATTGAGAAATATTATGTTTTTAGTTGTATTGAAATACTAATTAACAGCCCTAGAGTTCCTAGAAAACCAAGATTTAGAACCTATACTTGTTGAAAAACAAGGTGAAGAAAGCTTGCAATATGAACTTAAATGTGTGAATGCAAATCTGAAATATGTAGATTAACCTTAGCCTTAGTGTGAAGAAAGAATGAGAGAGAGAGATAGAACAATATAACACATGCAACAACAGATTTACGTGGAGAAACCCCGAAGGGAAAAAACTCCACCACCGAAAGAGAGGCAAGTATATTACTGATAATCTTCAATATTACATGCAGAAATAGACTTCTCTTATCATTCCATGTAAATCCAGCAGCACCCTGTTACCCTGCAAAACTGAATTCTAATAACACTAGCTCAAGGCCCCAATTTATAGAGATTTGTGAGAATGAAAACCACCATGGTTTCACCAAACAATAGGCAGCAATACCACCTAGAAAAACCCACGCCTTCCTCCTTGAAATGGTCAAAAATACCAAAAATAGCCTCTTACAGATGCTCTTACAGTTGTCATAAGGCATCTTTTATGCATGGGCGCCTGCGATCTAAAAATAGCATATTCTATCATAGGGAATCTGTCATACTGTCATAGCATCTTATGACAACTTGCATGCATGTCATAGATGCTCTTACAACACCCTATTTTGACCCACAACCTTATTTTAGAAGATTCCAAGGTGGGACGCCTAGCTAATTTGTCCTTTTCCATAAGGATAAACGGTAACGGTAACACTGCATTTACATAGTCTCTTTCACCACTGTTGGTCAAACAGTTTCACCTCTTATGGGTAAATGTACAAAACACTTTAGGAGAATAATAAAATAAAGGATTTACAAGGTTGATGACACCTAAATCCTAACAATACTAAAGTAGCTTGAGAAATTCATGAGAAATATTAGAAGTTGACCTTGGTGGAACCCTAAAATCTCATTGTTCCACTAGTTCTGTGATATTTTATTCCCCATTGTCATTAGGGTTTAGGGCTTCATCACTCCATTTGTACCCTTAATCCTTTTATTGGCTTGTGTTTATTTATTGACCGGCTCCACTAGGTCACCATTTAAATTGAGTGGCATTTTATGGCCCCTGCTATCATCATTCCAAGGAACTCCATCGTTCTAATTACCTGGTATTCCTAGGAGGGCCCTCTTTTAAGAAAAACCTTCTCCCACATGGTTTTAAGCACCCTTTAAGTTCATCACTAACAGTTCATCACCCATCGTGTGTTCTTTTTAAACCACTTGTGGTCATCCCGCGATGAGTGATACATTGATTTTTGAACCACCCATGTTCATTGCTCATCATGTGTTTTGTTTTCACTGCTAGAGAGTAACCAGTGATGAGTGATGCTTCATCTTCTTTACCACCTCGAGGTCCATTGCTAATCGTGGGTTTCAATCTCATCACCGGAAAATAACCTACGGTGAGTGATGCGGATAATCTCTTAACCCTTTGTTGGACCTCAGTCTATTTCTGATTGTCTCATGTTATCCAAAGAAGGGCTCACGACCGCCGATGGGTGGAGTCTTTCCCATCGCGTAGGTTTGGTATATCACTAGTTCAAGCTACTCGATGGAGGGGGAAACTCACAATGAGCGATGTAAGGAAAGGATCTCTGGCTAAGATCTTCCTATGATTAAATTGGTGGCTAGTATCTCATCATTTGCTCTGAAGCCATCGCTTGATGAGGTTCCAAAGTGGAATGTGAACCTACGATGGGCGATGTGTTTTGGGATCTGGCCAAGATTTTTCCACGATCATCAAGATCGACGACAAACGAGTTGAGGAAAATAGAATGAGGATGTGAATGGATACATGGCATCTTTAAAGCACCTCTTCTTTGTTTCTAAGTACGATCAATAAAGCAAGTGGCGATCCTCAATGAGCCTCATTGATCGAGTTATAAATCCAAGGCAATTGACGATTGAGATGAAACATGTAGTAATTGATCCTTTTTCTCATGCGAGTTAGCCAGGATGGCCATTAATTGTGACTAGCCTCAAATTCCTCTATTTAATGAGGATTCTCTGTAGCCTGTTAAATATTTCTTAAATCACCATGGCACACAGTTAATTGTTATGAGTACTAGAGAAGTAATTTCAAAGTTTGCAATGAGGTAATGCTTTAAGGTGGTTGAATATTGTCTCCTGGTGTGTAATTGTGTGTGCTTATTGTATTATTGTTACATTTTGGTTATTCTCTATGTCTGGTATTTGTGGGGGTCTCCATTTCTTATAGATGAGAATTTTCTAGAAGTTGTGGTTTTCATTCTTCTGGATAATTGGCTCTTTTTGTTAGTGTCTCCTAAGAAGATGAGTGAGCCAAATACTCCTATTACAGAAGTCCAGAGGCCTCAAAGATTAAATATGTAGGAGCCGGTTGCATACGTACATGAGGCCAAACCTCTCCCAACAAAGGTGCCAATTTTCCCTAGAGGAAAAAGAAGTGTACGCAAGAGAAGTGAGAAGATTGTTGTTAAGAGAACCTATACCTTGAGGAATAGGATTGTGCCACATGAACTAGTCAGAGATGACAAGAAGGGCCTTGTGTTTGAAAAATAATTAACGAGGTCTAGTGCAAGCCCTAGGGTTTGTTCAAAGAAACCCATTGCTCCTATTTTAATTTCTAACAATTCCTCAAGCGAGGAGGGAGGAGACAGCCCTAACCCTGGCCAATGCCTTGCTTCCTTTATACCATATAGTGACTCTAATGATGAGAATATTATTGCAACTCCACTCTCTATAAAAAATCCCAGTGAGGGTGTTTACTCAGTGACTGACAAGGTCAAGTAACACCTGTGTCCTCTTCTAATGGTGTTTGGTTTTTCGGCACTGTCACGATTGGACTTCCAAGTGGTTGGTTCATGGGTTTGTGTCGATGATAGCAATGGTGGTTACTCTGGTATTGGTGAATGTGCTTAATTTGCTTAAACCTTTTGGAAGGCTTACATGACATCTCTGAAAAATGGCCTAGCATTCTCTTTGTCTTTTTTCTTTCCCATGGTGGTCGAATGATTGAAGATATAACAGTCCAAGAATCAACCCTAATGAAATGAAATGAATTTTGAAATTATCATAAAATGTAATTACATTTGAGTCAGATGCTTGTTTCTCCCTTGCATTATAAAATGGATTTCATGGCTCAATGTATAGGGGGTTCTGATCAAAATTTTGAGCCCAGTACATTCTAGGTAGGATTTGAGTATAGGAAACAAAACAAAAATGCAGAATTCTTGATGAATTTGCTTGAAAATTGTCTTGGGTATAGGTTATATGTAATAGTCTTAAATGGTTTTACTTAGATTACTAATATTGAAACAAATATAAATTCCAAAACATATATTCTCCTTTTGTACACTTTCATAGATCATAAATGAAATTATTAAAGATCTTTTTGTTTGTCTTCAATGGTTCAATTGAATGTATGGATTTACTTCTTTGTTTTATCTCAAAGGGTTAATTAGAATGCTTGAGAAAAGTCATGGGTCTATGAGAATTTACGAGGATTTGATAAGAAGTGATGTTTTGGATAATTTGAGTTTTTGTATTGCAAGGCATTACAAAGATAGTCCATATATGTTAGAATTAAATAATCGGTGTATTACTGGTTGTTTCATATTTGACTCCATTTACCCAATTGATGAAGCACTAACATGTTTATCAAGAATTCATGCAACTAAGTGAGTACTGAGTATTCCTAGTTGCCAATTCTGAAACGTAAGTTTGAAATATGTCCACATTCATAGCAAATAGACATTTATTTACTCAAAGACCTACCAAATCCTTGGTGAATTTTGTATATTTTCCTTGAGTAGGAATGAATCTATGTTGAAGTGTTCTTGAGGAATTGATATATCTGATGAGCACAAGAAGGAATACCCTCCTTGGTCCCATAGAGCCTAATGTGTGGGAGTAGAGACCTTAGAATTCTCTATTCATCATGTTGGCCACTAGCCTGAGGCAATTCTTGAACAGAAGGGTAGGCTACTCTTTAGAGAATTCCAAGGATTAGCTAGAAAAAACACCAACAAAAATGGTGACTCTGCTAGGGACAATGTTCATTTTGCAGTCGCAGATTGTTGTATCATAGAGTTGAATGGTGTGATAAATCTGAACATCTTATTCAAATATTGTAGAATTCTTGAACCTGGTGAAATGTATTTGTAGCAGCAAAGCTTGAAGGATTTGAAGGTGACTCCATTATTGGAGAAAACCCAGAACGAAAGTTATTTTGAAGATATTTCATCTCATTTGAAGTATAATCCTCTGAAGAGAGGTGGCGATTCTAACTCAAAGAACCTGACAAAGAATATAACAAATCCTCAGATCTACAAATTTTAGGATCAAAGATGAATGGCTACTCTAAAACTCCAGGTATTCTCATGTATTTGAAGAAATAATGTTATATTTTTAGATAATTTGTGGGAATTTTCAAGATATTTGATATAAATACCTCCCCAATTGGGTGAAATAGTGCCAACACAAGGAAAGAAATGGTAATCTTTGCATAAGATTAAAGTGAAATTAAAATTGATGTAGAAGTTTGTCGTATTCACAAATTTCACTGGTTTAAAATATATTATGCAAAGTAAAACTAGGAGACTTGCATTGTAAAAGGAGCTTAAATTTCTTTTGGTAAGTTTGATAGAGTTTGCAAAGGGTTGTACAAGATTTCTTGCCAAGTTGTACACCTCAATGTGAACCTTATTGAAATGAAACATGGTGAGTACCCTTTGTCACATCAAAGGAATTTAGTACTAAAAGATACATAACCATAAATTTTAGTAATATTTATGGTTTCTCAAATATTGTACCACCCAAGCTTAGAAACAAGATACCAAATTTTAGTGGAGATAAATTTGAATCAGCTAGCAAACATTCGCAGGAGTTTGGGGATATAATGGGGGATTATGAAGTAAATCATGAAGATGTTGTCATGAAGCTATTTGTTCAATCTCTAAAGGATGATGCTAGAGATTGGTTCTCATATTTTCCAACATGAATTTATAGCTTCATGGGATTAGTTTAAGGTGGCCTTTATAGAATAGTTTGGTGAAAGGGTAAACCCAAATTTGGTAAGGAAAAACTTCATGAAAATCCATAAAAAATGCAGATGAGTTGTGTTGATGGTGTTTTCTGCATAGCAACAACTCAAACAGAATATGATATCCTATCTCTCTTGAAAGGTAAATCTCTATTAGCAAGCCTCAAGAGATAACCCCAAGGTCTCTAATGTCAGGTCTTGACAAATGTAGTGAAACAACTTAGAGATGATGTGAAATTGTTGGTAATCACAAGGGGCCTTACAAATGAACAATGTTGGAAGTATACTTTCATCAGATGTAACAATATGGCGATGCTTTCAATCCTAAAACTAACCCAAATATAAAGAAAGAGAAAAAGAGAAGGGTTGAGAGGGATTCTATTCTAACTTCTAAGATCAATCACAATGATGATGAAAGCTACAAATGGATACACCCCCAATAAAACCAATCTCTCCTTGATCAAGGACAAGCCCACAACTCTGTGGAAATGGTGCAATCTTCTAAGAAAATTGGAATATTTTCAAACTATGAATATTCATCCACATACCCAATTACTGTCGCAATGTAAACAAGTATCCATAGATGAACTTAGCACAAAATAAGGCCCATACTAACTTTACACAACTTACAATTAGAAAATTGATAAAAGTATGGAATAGAGATCGATCAAATATCATTCACATTTCACCATTATCATGAAAGAACTGAAAACTAACATCTAACATCTAACATCTGAGAATTGAGAACAAGAAACCATAAATTGTCAAAGTGTAACACAAAGCTTTCCAAATCAATAATCCAATTGCATTAACTTCTCTAGCATTACATAACAATTTATAGTCTCTCTCCTCTCCTACATCTAATGACTTGCAAAATCTAACTCCTAACTTAGCCAATTTTGGCTTCTACAGCTTCTAACCTAGTCTCTAACCTTTACAAATGAGAAGGCACTGGCCTTATAAAGAAAATTACATTTTGAACCAATGGACAAGATTTAATTCATCTAATGGCTACAATTGCACTTCTAGAAACATCAAGTTGTGACATTTAATTTGGGAGCTCATGGTACATCATCATCCAATCAATTGCATTTAGTTACATTATGGGTCAATGACATCAATTTTGAGAAAATCCTCATTGGAGAATGAACACAACTTCACATGTCTTTCCTTGTTAAAAGCACCTCTCCAATTGGTATACAGTTGGTGGCACAAATTCTTATGTAGGCCCCACATTTAATATTTGAGTTGAACTCTTCCAGATTTCCCTCTTGGCATGAATCCATATGCAAGTCCCCCTTTTGATTTTTTTAATCCTAAAAAATAGATATCATCACTAGTAGCTCACATGTTAAAAATCCAATTTAAACTTGAATAAAATTTTGGCCTTTTAAGAAAACTTTCCATTTTTGGAAAAAAAATTATATCTATATTTTTTTATTCATTTTTTTTTCCATTTCAACAAATCATTTTCGGGAACATTTTAAAATCAAAAAATTTCCATTTTTGGAAATTTTCCATTTCAAAAAATGCATTTTGGGAAAAAAAAAATGTATTTTGGGAAAAAAAATCATTTTTGGAAGAAATTTCCATCTTTGGAAAATTTTGAGATTTTGAGGGGGGCTTGGATTTTTCCAAAAAAGGAAAATTTGGAAAATCCGAGGTAGCTCGGATTACCCGATGCTTAATCCTTCTAGAAAATCCGAGGTAGATCGGATTACCCAAAATTTCAAAAATTGTCATTTTTGGAAATTTTTCATTTTGAAAAAAAATATTACATTTCAGAGAAAATTTCCACTCTGAAAAAAAAAATTATTTTGGGAAAAAAATTTGGGATTTTGAGCGAGGGCTTGGATTTTTCCAAAGAAAATTTTGGAAAATTCGAGGTAGCTTGGATTACCCGAAATCCAAGCCAGGTCAAAATCCCCTAAACTTCATAACTTTTTTTCTAGAAGGAATTTTTGAAAAGTTCAAAAAACAACCTAGCTTAATTTTTCATCCTCTATCCACTGGTGCAAAAAATATTTACAAGTGATGTTGAAAATTCACCTCAAGATTGGTTTTCGGGGAATTCGAGGTAGCTCGTATTTTTTGGACCTTTCCCTGACTTAGTTAATTTTAGCCCTTGGGTGAAACTCTAAGTTGAGGAAAACTTCTAAGAGCCAAACTATGATCATGATGTTGCAAAAGACACCTCAAGTGTGGATAAGAAACTGAATTTCAAGGTGAAGCAAAACCAAAATTGCAGGAAACCAAACCCTAAAGGAGAAGAGATCAAACAAAGCAAGCAAAAAGAGGGTCCCCGCCTTGGATGGGGCGTGTGTGCGAAAATTGCACAGCAAGTTGGTTCCTGCTTTTAATCTCAGATTCACTAAGGTAGTAAAGGAAATCCTAGAAAATATAAGTCAAAATGATGTTGAATGCTTGGTTGTATATCTTGGTACATTTGATAGTAAAATGAGTTACCTATTAAGGGATAAGGAGCCTGCAACATTGCACCAAGCATATCAAAATGCCATGGACGTTGAGAATAATTTGAAATACTCAATGATGAAAGGATATATGGCTACAAGTATTGGTCACCCAATTGCACCTCATGCAGGTAGAACTCATGGACTGGATAATAGAAATGATTGTCAAGATGACAATTCCTCTGATGTTATGTTTTCTCCATTGTCAGAATATGCAGATCATAGTGAACCCCAATTCAAGTGTCAACATGATTTAAGTAGTGTTGATCAAAAGTCATATGTTCAAGCATTGTATGAAATGAAGAGACATGAGGAAGAATTACCACATGAATTGTTTTTGAGATTTTTGGATGCTTTGATAGAAGTCCCTGAAGTTTCCAGACCTAAAGACTTAGTGTGCATTGATTTGTTTTGTGAAATTTATGAATCTGAGTTGAGTACTTTTCCAAAGGAGTTGAAGCCTCATAGTCTTGATCAAGTGCCTAATTGGATAAGGATTATGGAATCATCCAAATGTGATCCTTCACAAAATATGGATTCCCAAAGTAAAGACAATAATTATTCTCCTAAAAAGAATCAAAGGACAAAGCAACATAATATTGTTGAAGAAAATGATATATGGGATGATAATAAAGTAAATATGTATGAATTTCTTTTTAATGACATCTCAAATGGAAGAGAAGTAAAGGGAATACATGGTGTTTTTCCATGTCATGTGGCAGTCATGAAAATAATGCATATGTTGTTGATATTTCATCACAAACCAGTGATCATGACCATGAAAGGGTACCCTTAAGTATCCACTGTGCAAATTTTGGATATGGTTTATGTAGTGATGAGTCTTCTTGTGATGAGGATTATAATGACAACAAACCTAATTATTCTTTTGATGATTATGAATGCTCCTATAAGGATGATCCAAAGGTGTTTTCTTCACCTAAACAATACAGTGACATGAATACTAATGAAGTCATTTGTCCCCAAGTGGATGGCCAAATTGCACTTGATGCATACTTAGGTTGTGATTTGGGTTTGTCATTGAAGGAGCATGTCAATTCTATGAATGATGAAGAACTTTAAGATAAGCATATATGTGTTCAGAGTGTTGATGTTGAATATAAGGTTAAAAATGATCCACATGCTTTTGGCCATATTATTTCTGATTGTTTATATGAAGCATAGGAAGGGTTAGCTACACATGAAGAAGATAATAAGGTACTCATGGATGATAAAAAAAATCATTATTAAATGAGAAAGATGCACATTATGACAAGCACATGGATTTTGAATTAATGTCATCACCTATTAATAATATTGAAAATTTTGTTGATTTATCTGACAATGAATTTCCACAATGTGAGTTGAAGGTGTTAACCATTGACAATGTGAATGAAATTGAGAACTTATTTGCATATTCTTCTAGTGATTATGATGATTTTGACAATCATGATGATATGCAAGATTCAGATCTTCATGTTGAGAAGTAAGATGTTTTTATGACATCAATGAAAGTATGGGAGAACCCCTTATATGATGAAACTCCATGGGTATGTGAGATGGTAATTAATGATCCTTAATAGTGTAGAAATAATTCCCTCTTTGTTGAGAACCCTAATGAGTTTCTAGCAAATATCATTTGTAAATGTGAGGGAGGTGGTCTAGATGGAACATCAAGGAACGAAGATCAACTTGACTCTACTTTGGAGGAAGGAAACTTTGGTTATACAGTTATCCAGTCATGTGAAAGATATGGTTGTACAAATATTGAAAGTCTGGTTTGTTCATAGTTAGGCAAGTAGATGGAACTTGATGGTAATCAAGAGTGTAGTTCAAATGTGGTGGCAGTTGAACATGACAATTTCTCACATGATAAATAATTTCTAGACAAAGATGTCATTGAATATGGTGACAATCCTAAATATAGTGTTGATGAAATAGAGGAATATACCTCCTTCTTTATGGTACATGATAATGTGATTAAAATAGAGGATGAATTGTTATCCATACGTGATAATATGGATGACATACATATAGTTCAAAGAGGATGTTCCTCCTTGAATAGTCAATTAATGCATCTAGATGGGTGCACTGGTTTTGAGCCAACACTGTTACATATTGATGAAGAGAAACAGTTTGATGAATACTTAGGTTATGTTAAATGTGTAGGACTATTTGATTTATATGGAGAATCTAGAAGTGAAAATAACATCAATCATGATGTCAATCAATATGAATGTCCACTTGAATTCTTTGTAGAAGCTCCACATCTTATGGATCTTATCATAGAGTTGTTTCCACCTGATGAAATCAACACTTATGTGGACCAAGGGTGAAGATCCTTCTGAGTTTGTATTCTTTCTCTCTACTACTTTAGGAGAAGTTGGTCTTGGCATACAATAGAGTGCTTATGAAGGATGTCAGTCTAAGGAACAAATTGAATGTGATGTTAGAACCCATGATCAAGTGGAATATGAAAATTTTGTTTTATCAACTCATCTGGATGAGCTTATGGTGCAACAAGATTATGAGTAGAGAAATTTCATGGTGGAAGGAATTGATGATACCAATCATGGTGATACTGGTTGCTCAGAAATGCATAATACAAATGTTGATCCTTTGATATTAGAGCCGAAGAAGGTATCTGATAGAGGAAAAAACTGTTTCTAAGTTTTGGGAGGCCATTGGGCCTCCAATTTAGAGAATGAAGTCAATGAAAATGGGTGAGATGGTTTATGGGATGGAAAAAGAAGGTTACATCCTATATCCCTATAACCATTCTCATTTTTCCTACTAGTCTACTTCAATCAAAGATTTGGATTCTTGTTATGCCTATAAGAAGCATAAATCCCCAGTTGGAGTCACTAGTGGAACCCTAAAATCTCATCGTTCCACTAGTTCCATGGTCAAGCTTGTGATATTTTATTCTGAATTGTCATTAGGGTTTAGGGTTACATCACTCCATTCATCTGTACCCTTAATCATTTTATTGGCTTGTGTTTGTTTATTGACCGGCTACACCAAGTCACCATATAAATCAAGTGGCATTTTATGGTCTCCACTATCATCATTCCAACCAGACCCATCATTCTAATTACTTGCTATTCCTAGGAGGGCTACTTTTTAAGAATAACCTTTTCCCATGTGCTTTTAAGCACCCTTTAAGTTCATCACTAATGATTCATTTCCCATCGCGTGTTCTTTTTAAACCGCTTGTGGTCATCCCATGATGAGCAATACATTGCTTTTTGAACCTCCCATGTTCATCGCCCATTGCACATTATGTTTTCACTGCTGGAGAGTAACTAGTGATGAGCGATGCTTCATCTTCTTTACCACCTCAAGGTCCATTGCTAATAATGGGTTTCAATCTCAATGTCAGAAAACAACCTAAGATGAGTGATGTGGTTAATTTATTAACCCTTCGTTGGCCCTTAGTCTATTGCCAGTTCTCTCATGCTATCCAAAGAAGGACCCACGACTGTCGATGGGTGGAGTCTTTCCCATCGTGCACATTCAATATATCACTGGTTCAAGCTACTCGACGGAGGGGGAAACTCGCAATGAGAGATGTAAGGTGAGGATCTTCGGCTAAGATCTTCTCATGATCAAATTGGCACCTATTATATCATCATTAGCTCTAAATCCATCACTTGATGAGGTTCCAAAGTGGAATGTGAACCTGCAATTGGTGATGTGTTTAGGGATGTGGCCAAGATTTTCCCAGATCATCAAGATCGATGGCAGACCAGTTGAGGAAGATAGAGTGAGGATGTAGATGGATACGTGGCAACTTTAAAGCTCCTCTTTGATGTTTCTAAGTATGATCAATAAAGAAAGTGGCAATCCTTAATGAGCCTCATTGATTGAGTTTTGAATCTAAGGAAATCAATGATTGAGATGTGACATGTATTAATTGATCCTTTTGCTCACGTGAGCAAGCCAGGATGGACATTAATTGCCACTAGCCTCAAATTCCTTAATTTAATCAGGATTCTCTGTAGCCTGTTAAATCATTCTTAAATCACCATGGCATAGAGTTGATTATTGTGAGTACTAGAGAAGTAATTTTAGAGTTTACAATGAGGTAGTGCAAAGGTGGATACATATTGTCTCTTGGTGTGTAATTGTGTGTTCTTATTGCATTTTTGTTATGGTTTGGTTGTTCTCCGTGTCTGGTATTTGTGGGAGTCTCCATTGCTTATGCGTGAGAATTTTCTGGAAGTTGTGGTTTGTATTCTTCTAGATAATTGGATATGGTTGTTAGTGTCTCCTGAGAAGATGAGTGAGTTGAATACTCCTATTACACAAGTTTGGAGGTCTCAAAGATTAAGTATGTAGGAGTTGGTTGCATACATACCTAAGGCCAAACCTCTCTCGAAAAAGGTGCCAATTGTCCCTAAAGGAGAAAGAAGTGTACGCAAGAGAAGTGAGAAGGTTGATGTTAAGAGCACCTATACCCTAAGGAATAGGACTGTGTCACATGAACTGGTTGTAGATGACAAGAAGGTCCCTATGTTTGCGAAAGAATTAACAAGGTCTAGTGCAGTCCCTAGGGTTTTTTTGAAGAATCCCATTGCTCCTATTTTAATTTCTAACAATTCCTCAAGTGATTAGGGAGGATTCGGCCCTAACACTGGCCAATGCACTTCTTCTCTTATGCCATATAGTTACTCTGACGATGAGATTATTATTGCAACTCCACTCTCTATAAAAAGGCCTAGTGAGGGTGTTTACTCAGCGGCTAACAAGGCCAAGTAACACCCCTATCCTCTTCTAATGTTGTTTGGTTTTTAGGCGTTGTGGTGATTAGACTTCTAGGTGGTTGGTTTGTGGGTTTGTGTCGATGATAGTGATGGTGGTTACTCTGATATTGGTGAATGTGCCAACTTTGGTGACACCTTTTGGAAGGCTTGTGTAGCATCTCCCACAAATGGCCTAGCGTTCTTTTTTCCTTTTTGTTTTCCCATGGTGGTTGAATGATTGAAGATATAATGGTCTAGGAATCAACCCTAATGAAATGAAATGAATTTTGAAATTATCATAAAATGTAATTACATTTGAGCCAGATGCTTGTTGCTCCCTTGTATTATAAAAGGGATTCCATGGCTCAATGTATAGGGGGTTCTGATCAAAATTTTGAGTCCAGTACGTTCTAGGTAGAATTTGAGTATAAGAAACAAAACAAAAATGTAGAATGCTTGATGAATCTACTTGAAAATTTTCTTGGGTATAGGTTATATATGTAACAGTCTTTTATGGTTTTACATAGATTACTAATATTGAAAAAAATATAAATTCTAAAACATATACTCTCCTTTTGTACACTTTCACCTATCATAAATGAAATTATCAAAGATCTTTTTGTTTGTCTTCAATGGTTCAATTGAATGTATGACTTTACTTCTTTGCTTTAGCTTAAAGGGTAAATTAGAATGCTTGAGAAAAGTTATGGGTCTATGAGAATTTATGAGGATTTGATAAGAAGTGATGTTTTCGATAATTTGATTTTTTGTATTTCAAGGCATTACAAAGATATTCCATATATTTTAAAATTAAATAATCAATGTATTACTGGTTGTTTCATATTTGACTCCATTTACCCAATTGATGAGGCACTAGCATATTGATCAATAATTCATGCAACTAAGTGAATAATGAGTATTCCTAGCCATGGATTCAAAATAGGAACAACATTTATTAAAAAATTTCCAATTCTAAAATGTAATTTTGAAATATGTCCACATTCCTAGCAAATAGACATTTATTTACTCAAAGACCTGTCAAATCCTTAGTGAATTTTTTTATATTTTCCTTGAGTAGGAATGAATCTATGTTGAAGTGTTCTTGAGGAATTGATATATATCATATGAGCATAAGAAGGAATACCCTCCTTGGTCCCACAGAGCCTAATGTGCAGGAGTAGAGACCTCATATTTCTCTATTCATCATGTTGGTCACTAGCCTAAGGAAATTCTTGAACACAAGGGTTGGCTACACTTTAGAGAATTCCAAGGCTTAGCTGGAAAGAACACCAACAAACCTCTGGTAAATCAATGACTATCTCCAAAGAAAAGAGAAAAGTTACTAAGGTTCATGCATTTATTGCTCAGATAGAGCCATCTCCTTGAAGACTCTGTAAGGAAGCTAAAGTAGCAGAAAAAATTACTACACTAATCTTGAGAGGAGAATAATGTAAAACTTTTATAGATCTTTAACAATTATAGAAACTTAAATAGAAATAAACATAAGTATCATGCATACCATGACATAGTGATTTACATGGGGAAAACCCTTTCAAGAGAAAAATCCCACACTCCAAAAGCCGCCCAATATATTATTTAGTAAATCACAAAGATTGCAATATACTTACAAAGCAAGATTCTCAAAGGAGTATAACCACTTACAGATCAAGAGACAACACGAATACTAACAGAATCTTAGAATACATCACCTTCTCTCTCTACCACAACTGTAATACAATGCCCTCATAAAATAGAGTTACATTCTAGGGAAAGACAGACCAACAAAATATCCATCATTATATCTAAAACCTAATAATTAATGGTCTATATTTACAATTGATCATTTATATGATGTATGCCAGCCAAATTAGGAGTTTCTTGAAAATTTTAACAAAAAATTGTTTACACACATCCCACTCCCCCCCATTGCTTCCATTGTATATTACACCTATCAGTGTAACTAGGATATATATATATTAATATATATCCTATCAACAATAACATTTATATAATTGCAAGGTTGAGACACATTTTCCCAAAAAAATCTCCCACTTTTTGAACACCTTGCAAGAGCAACAGGAGGGAGTAAACATTGTCTCTTAATTGCTAGGGGCTAAAAGGCCCATAATCTATGAACACCATCTGAACTTCTCTGTGAGCCAGGGTATGTGTAGGATTATCATGGAAAAACCAAGCCCTTAAGTGGCGAAAAATTTAGAAAAATCAAAGTTAGGCAACTTCATGTAATAATTTGTATAAGTTATCTATATTATTTCAAAAATATGTAAGAATAGAATCTATAGAAAATTGAATGTAGTTTCTAAACTACTAGGTTTATTTATCAAAAAAAAAATCTATTTAGTGAAAATTTGAAATTTCAATGCACTAGTACTTAAATTTCAGGGAAAAAATGTAGGTGTCTGTCTGACCACCCTAACCACAATAAAATGATAAAAAAAAATTATAATATTTTATATATAAGTAGAGGACTCATGTCTTGATGTGATGCATATTTTTTGTAATTTTTTTCCTTGAAGTAAATAATTAATTATGAATTTTTTATTACAACTTTTAAAAAATATAAAAACTTGTATGTATAACCACCTTAACTTGGTCAAAACTTCATGAAATTCATTTTTTTTAATCCTATAGATAGAATGTGACACATGTTTCAGATTCAAAAAATGTGATACCCTTTGAAAGCTATAGATGTTTTTCAATCAGCCTATCAATCAAGACTTTAGTCGTAATTCAAATAGAAAATGAATAATAATAATTTATTAAATTCAAAGTAAAGCATAATTTATATTGGTGGAAAGCTAAGAATCTCCTTTAAAAACCTTTTTCATTTCATCAATTGTGGGTAAAAAAAATTCGTCAACCACATACCCTAACGTACCCATCATATCGCCACTTTTTGGCCCATCATGATCCTGCACATACAAGCTTAGTTAAATAATCAACAACATTCATCAAAGTCTCTACCTTGACCAGCTTCACCCAGCCATTTGCAACCATATCTCAAATGATAACTCAAATGAAATGATATTGTACATCAATGTGTCTAGTCCTGGCATGAAATGTGGAGTTCTTGGCTAGACATATTGCACTCTAACTATCACAATAAATTGTCACTGCACCTTGTTTTACTCCAATATCTGAACATAGTCTCTTAAGCCAAATGGCTTCTTTACAAGCATGAGTAGCTACCATATACTCTGCTTCAGTAGTGGAAAAAGCAACCATAGCTTTTCGCTTATTCATCCAACTAATTTCACCACCAAATAAAGTAAGCACATAAGCATTGATGGATAATCTACTATCAATATATTGGTGGAAAGCTAAGAATCTCCTTTAAAAACCTTTTTCATTTCATCAATTGTGGGTAAAAAAAATTCGTCAACCACATACCCTAACGTACCCATCATATCGCCACTTTTTGGCCCATCATGATCCTGCACATACAAGCTTAGTTAAATAATCAACAACATTCATCAAAGTCTCTACCTTGACCAGCTTCACCCAGCCATTTGCAACCATATCTCAAATGATAACTCAAATGAAATGATACTGTACATCAATGTGTCTAGTCCTGGCATGAAATGTGGAGTTCTTGGCTAGACATATTGCACTCTAACTATCACAATAAATTATCACTACACCTTGTTTTACTCCAATATCTGAACATAGTCTCTTAAGCCAAATGGCTTCTTTACAAGCATGAGTAGCTACCATATACTCTGCTTCAGTAGTGGAAAAAGCAACCATAGCTTTTCGCTTATTCATCCAACTAATTTCACCACCAAATAAAGTAAGCACATAAGCATTGATGGATCATCTACTATCAATATATTGGTGGAAAGCTAAGAATCTCCTTTAAAAACCTTTTTCATTTCATCAATTGTGGGTAAAAAAAATTCGTCAACCACATACCCTAACGTACCCATCATATCGCCACTTTTTGGCCCATCATGATCCTGCACATACAAGCTTAGTTAAATAATCAACAACATTCATCAAAGTCTCTACCTTGACCAGCTTCACCCAGCCATTTGCAACCATATCTCAAATGATAACTCAAATGAAATGATACTGTACATCAATGTGTCTAGTCCTGGCATGAAATGTGGAGTTCTTGGCTAGACATATTGCACTCTAACTATCACAATAAATTGTCACTGCACCTTGTTTTACTCCAATATTTGAACATAGTCTCTTAAGCCAAATGGCTTCTTTACAAGCATGAGTAGCTACCATATACTCTGCTTCAGTAGTGGAAAAAGCAACCATAGCTTTTCGCTTATTCATCCAACTAATTTCACCACCAAATAAAGTAAGCACATAAGCATTGATGGATCATCTAATATCAATATAACCTATCCAGTATGAATCCACATAACCATGAATATGAAGGGAAATATCATCTTTAGTCATATGACTATGATAACATAAGGAAAAATCTAAGGTACCACATAAATATTTGAAGACTCTTTTAACTGCATCCCAATGAAATCTACCAAGATTAGACATATATTTGGAAAGAACTCCCACTACCACAAGGTATAGAGGTTCCTAGATTTGATAAATATGGTGGGAAATGATATCCTATTAGCCATGTTTTTGCTTACACAACCCTATGTAGTTATTTCATTTTTGAAGACAAACTCTTGGCTAAACTCTTCCCTAGATCCTTGAAAGATATTGCTTTAGAGTGGATTTTATCTTTACTAAATAATTCAATTCATTAATTCAATGAACTTATTGATGCCTTTTATAACCACTTCTAAATTCATATGGGTCCTAAGATTACTTTAGTTGACCTGATGAAATTTAAACAAAAGGATGATGAGAAATTCATTGATTTCATAGCATGATATAAAATGCTTTATTCACAAGTAAACATTAAGATTCTTGATATTGACCTTCAAAAAATGTTTATTTCCAACTTGCAAGACAAATTTCAAACAAATCTTGTAATGATGAGATTTCTCTCCTTCACACAGTTATGCACAACCCTTCATGATTATCATAATTCAGTTAATAGTCATGATGTGAAAAATCCACCTAGCCATCTTGAAAATTCTGAATTCGCACCTCAAAATAGTTACCAACCTTTCAAGAAATAGAATAGGGGATTTTTACAAATTAATTCCCCTTAACAAAGTCGACAAGTTGATAAACAAATGGCTATTATAAAGATGACAAATCCTTTTTCCTTTGGGGATAGGAATAGACAATTTACCCCTTTACTTGACACCCTTCATAATATCATGTTGCAGCTCATGGACAAGAATATGATTTCCTTACCTCCTGTCAGAGCTCATAATCCTAATAAACCATTACCCTCAAACTATAGATCAAATACTTATTGTCATTACAACCAACAAAATGGACATGATACAGAATATTGTAAGCATCTTAAGCATCTTGTGCAAGACCTTAGTGATTTTAATCAACTTCAAATTGGAGGTGTGAATGATCAAGGTAATAAGTTCATAGCTCCTCCTAACCAAAACTTACAAATCTTTACCAATCCCATGCCGAACACACTATTTCATTTGTCAAAGCTAGTGAGACGAAGAATGATGTGATGAATGTTGACACGAATGATGAAAACACAACATATGAGAATGAGAAAAGAATGTTCAAAATGGTGTCATTATTGAAGCTAAGCCTCATACAGGCCAAACCAAAATGTCCCTTGGTTGTAAATAGGTTCACTAAAACAACCTATTTTTCTTATTTCACTCAAAATGTCAGTTATGAAATGCAAATGAAGAACAATAATCAAATCTGATAGAAACAACAATCAAAAGGAAGATCTGGAAAGGGAAAAAGGGTGTGAACCTTTCACCAAAATTCACCTTCTGAAGTTCACTAAGGACTCATTCACCCTATGGTGAATGGGTCCTAGCTAGGGTTCTTGAAAAAATGCTTTATGGGTTCTCTTCTACTATGTATGCACTCCTAGATTCCTGATGTTCACTATCAGGCAACTGGAAATAAATTTTGTAGAGAAGATTATGTGATATGATAACTTTTCTTGCATCTTTCTTTAATTTTTCTCTTCAAAGGATCTTCAACCTAAAATTTGCAATCACACATCAAAGAGTGAAAAATATTATTTTTTTAGGGAATAGGGGTTTGCCTTGGTCAAACCCTGTTTTGGTTATTAAGCCTTCAAATGAAATAGAAAAGCATGAAGGAATGATAAATTAACAACAATATGTAACAACTCACCAAGCCTTATTTGAACTTTGAATTACAAATCTTGATTACTGCAATAATCTTCAATAATTCTACCCTTGAATGCCTTGAAATTTCCCTTGATCATAAACTTCCTATTAAGACTTGAACACTTAAAAATATATAGGTGAAACTAAGTGAAATAACTTTGTATTTATAGATATCTTAACATTAAATCCTGAAATTCAAATATCACAAGCCGACATTGAATTGTGGATTTGAAATTATTAAAATACCACCAAAAAAATATTCTAAAGGGGGGTCCTAGGTCACTTACCTATGACACACATTTTCCAGTGTTAAACATAGTTTAAATTAGGGTCCTAGATCTAAGTGAGGACCCATTCCCCTATGGCGAATGGGTCCTAGGTCACTTACCTAGGACACACAGCTTCCAAAGTTAAGTGTTGTGTAATAACATTTATGAATGTTGGGTTTTATCCCTTGAAATTTGCATTTAATTAGGCTTGGATTTGAATTAAAGGGACCAATTAAGGAAAATTAACCTCAATTAATTAATAAAGCCCTAGATTAGTGTGAAAGTGTAAAGGTACACCTTACAACACAAAAAATAAGGCACAATTAAGTCCATTTTATTTAAAAGGGCCCTAAAATTAATGTGAATATGTAAAAAATATTACAACATTAAATTAAGGCAAATTAAGCTCATTTATTAGCCAATAGGCTATTTTGTTTGAAGTTTCCGCTGGGATTTTCATCAACCCAACTGTGAATTGGATTTGCTAGTGTCGGGGGTGTCCCAGTTGGTGGGGGAGGTCACCAATTTTTTTGTGGTGACATGGACCTTGGTAATTATGTGGATTGGTGGTGGTGGAGAATGGTGTCCTAGATATGGGGAAGGTGAATGGTAAGTGTTTGTTGGCATGAGCATCAATGCATCCTATCGTTGCATGATGGCAGCGAACAAAATAAATGCAATATTGAATGTTGGTGTGTGGGAAAGTATACTTTGATGAATTTGTATTGTCGAAAGATCCATTGTGGTGTTGGTTTAATAGCATACTATTGTTAAATTCATTGTGTTCGGCTCCATTTTTTAGCAGGTTGGACGGTTTTAAAACTATTGTGTTGTGGAATTTGTAAGTTGTTTTACATGGGTATTTTGCATAAATGATTAATTTATTGTTCATGCCTTTCAATCCTTGCTTATTTTTCCTTTCAATAGTAGGTTTAAGGGTTTCAACATTGATGTGTTGCATTATGCGGGAGGAAGTATATTGATTAAGTTGCATTGTCAAAAGAGTCATTGTGGTGTTGGTTTGATAGCAAACTATTCTAAAAATCGTCGCATGCAGTTCCTTGGTTTGTTTGATAGGAGACTATTGTAAAAATCGTCGGCTTCCACTACTTTTTGTGGAAGATTGGAGGGTTTTAAAACTGTCGTTCTCCGCAATCTGTAAGTTGTTTTACATGGGTGTTTTATATATATTGTTTCTTTATTGTTTATGTTAAAACTGTTGTTTTTCAGAATCTATAAGTCATTCTGCATGGATGTCTAGTGTTATGGTTTTCTGTGGATGGAGAAATTGTAGCTAAATATTTTTTTTCATCAAAAAATATGGTTAGGGTTCATAATTTTTTCGTTCCTAGTTCATTTTTTTTAGTTATCTTTGTGCATCTTTGGCCTTATACCCATTACCATAGGAGAATTTTTAGTTAAATCTAGGTTCTTCCATCAAAAAATATGGTTAGGGCTGGTAATTTTCTTTCCCAATTGTAGATTAAGATAGGAGTGATTATATATATATGGATATTCTAAGGGTTTGAACTATTTGTTTGAAGTTTCCAATGGGATTTTCGTTAGCCGAGTCGTGAATAGGCTTTGTCATGTAATAGTTGTTTTACAATTTCTCTATTTCTCTATAATATTTAATTCCAACCAAAGTAGCTTGGATTTTTTGTGTAATGTGTGAGGAAGTATATTGATTAAGTTGCATTGTCGAAAGAGCCATTGTGGTGTTGGTTTCATAGTGGTCTATTATAAAAATCATCGTCTACAGTTCCCTAGTTTGTTTGATAGTAGACTATTGTAAAAATTGTCAACCTTGGGTCCATTTTATGGCAGATTGGAGGGTTTTAAAATTATCATTCTAAGCAATCTATAGGTCATTTTATTTGGGTGTTTTGTATAAATGGTTTATTTATTGTCTATGTTAAAACTTTTTTTGTCTGGAATCTGTAAGTCATTTTCCATGGATGTTTGGCATTATGGTTTTGTATGGATGGAGAAATTGTAATTAAATCTTTTTGTTTCATCAAAAAATATGGCCAGGGTTTGTAGTTTTTTTGTTCCTGGTTTATTGTTTGTAGTTATCTCTGTGTATCTTTGGCCTTATACCTGTTACCATAGGAGTAACTATAGTTAAATCTTGTTTCATTCGTCAAAAAATATGGTTAGGGTTAGTAATTTCATTGCACTCCATTTATTGTAACTTTAGTTTTTTGTGTGTATCTTTTCCATTAGATGCATTAAAATAGGAGCAATTAGAGATTAACATAGGAGTGATTGTATATATATAGATATGCAAAGTGTTTTTTATTTGTTTGAATTTTTTGATGGAATTTCTGTCAGTCGAGCTATGAATAGGATTCATTGTGTATTAACTCTTTTACAATTTCTCATGGAAGAATGAAGATTTAACTACAATTTATGCACCCGCAAAGAGTGATAATCTCTTTGAAGTCTCTAAAATGGGTATAACATCAAATAAAGAAACATATAACAAGAAGAAATTAACAATAAATTAATCATCTATGCAAAATACCCATGTAAAAAAGAGTATAACCCCACAAACTTCATTGAAAATTTGAGTTGCATCACCTCGCACTAAATATTATAGATAAATAGAGAAATTGTAAAAGAGGTATTCGAATAACACTAATGTATATACATGTATGTATGTATATATATATACATGTGTATAGATATGTATATATACATAAATATATGTATGTATGTTTTACTAATAGCTCCATTACAATTTCTCCATTTCTCTATAATATTGAATGCCAGATCATGTAGCTCCTTTTATACAATTACTCTATTTGTTAGTTGACTACAAATATCGTGGGCACCAAAGTGAAATCAAAACCATGGCAACTCAATCAATGTGCAAATGTATATATGCACACACAGGAATAAATTATGTAGCCGCTCATAATCTATACCATCGTCTTTGTAAGGATTTGAAGTTAGATCAATTAGAAAGATACCAAGGGACTAATTGTACAAAATGTGTATAGCAGGAAAGATGCATAGTGTATATATGTGTCTACATTTGTATATATATGTATGTATGTATATATATATACACATATATATACATGCATATATTGTAAATTTGAGATCCATTATTTGGCATTAAATATTATAGACAAATAGGAAAATTGTAAAAGAACTATAAGGAAAAAATTGGAGAATGACATACATTTGATTCTTAAGTATCATCCTAATAGCTCTTACAACTATTACATAGACTGCTTGTCTTGCACCAATATGTTGCATAATATTCTTTTTCCCATTGTCCACCTTTCACATAATATGCATATTTTTGGATAGGCCCTTGCTTGGCATGCGAGTGAGTTTATCTATGTCCATAGTTGGCCTTATACCCATTACCATAGGAACAATTGTAGTTGAATCTTGTTTCTTTCCTAAAAAAATATGGTTAGGGTTAGTATTTTTAATAGGCAATTTGTGCAGATTATTGGTACTCATTGTCTTTATGAGTTCTATTTAATATGGGTTTGGTGCCAAAGAATGTAGCTTGAATTTTGAATTGAAAAACCAACTCTTGCACAACCTGCTTGTCTTGTACAAATACGTTTAGTGTCGGTTTCCGATCATCTATGATATAGTTATGATTTTTAAGTGTTTTTTTAATAGTTGTTTTACAATTTCCCTATTTTGTGTATAATATTTAGTGGAAAATAATGTAGCTTGAATTTTCAATTGAGAAACCAATTGTTACATAGAAATTGTTGTTACAGCTTGTCTAGATAGAGATAGAATTATAGGTAGAGATGCCTATAGCTGATTTTCATCATAAGGTCTAATACCTTTTATACAATTCTCTATATGTCTTCAATATTTACCAGCAAAGGATGTAGGTTAAATATTGTATCAATATGTGGGTATGTGCAAGATCATAATAGAAAAAATAGGCCCTTAAGTAGTGAAAATTTCAAAAAAATCATAGTTAGGCAACTTGACATAGAAATTTGAATAAGTTATCTATATTATTTCAAAAATATGTAAGAATGGAATCTGTAGTAAATTGAATGTAGTTTCTAAAATACTAGGTTTATTTAAAAATATATATATTTGGTAAAATTTTGAAATTTCAATACAGTAGTACTTAAATTTCAGGGAAAAAATAAGTAGGTGTTTGTTTGACCACCCTAACCACAATAAAATGATAATATTTTTTTATAAGATTTTAGATATAAGTATAGGACTCATGTCTCGATGTGATGCATATTCTTTTATAATTTTTTTGCAAGTAAATAATTAATTATGATTTTTTTATTACAACTATTAAAAAATATAAAAACCTGTATGTCTGACCACCTTAACTTGGTCAAAACTTCATGAAATTCATTTTTTTTATAATCTTATAGTATGTGAAGCATAGAATGTGATGCATGTTTCAGATTCAAAAACTGTGATACCGTTTGAAAGCTATAAGCATTTTTCAATCAACCTATCAATCAAAACTTTAGTCATAATTCAAATAGAAAATGAATAATAAATATTTATTAAATTCAAAGTAAAGCATAATTTATATTGGTGGAAAGTTGAAAATCTCCTTTAAAAACCCTTTTCGTTTCATCAATTTTGGGTAAAAAAAAGTTATCAGCCACATACCCATCATATCGCCACTTTTTGGCCCATCATGGTCCTGCACATACCCATGTTTCAAATTTTGTTATTTGTCTATAAGTTTAAAGAAATGGGCAAGGTATTTTTTACATAAAATTATTTAGAATCACATCATATAATTATTGTCATAACCTAAAGAAAGTAGGTATTATCATAAAGAACTAGCTTTATATAGTTGATTTATCAAGCTGAAAAGATAGCTCTATGAGTGTGGAGAAATGTAGTCGGCATAATAGAATATGTTGTGTATATTTGTAGCAGCCAATGTATGATGATCAAATTGAAATAGATTAGGAAGAAAGAATATAATGAAACATATTGATATAACACACTCAGTAAGATATATGGTTTACAAACAAGGCCTTTAATAATAGCAATAGGATTTGTTGTAGACTCAAAGTTGTCTTGCAACATGTACAAGTCTTTTTCTGCAATTTGCAGCAAACTAGTGGCAACTTCATCAAAAGAAACACACCAAAGGCTAGTTGAATGGTTACATATATACATACATATATTCTAAATTTGAGCTCCATTAGTTGGCACTAAATATTATAGAGAAATAGGAAAATTGTAAAAGAACTATTAGGAAAACACTCAAGAACCACAGAAAATGAGAGAATATTTGTAGACATCCAAATTTGGACACTTAATTTATCCAAATTTATCACTTTTCGTCTAAACATCCTCTTATTCGAGTTAATTAAATAATATTACTATTATTTAATTAATATCTTCAATTCTGCCAAATCCCTAAGGTATTTGATTAATAATTAAATACCTTACCCTCCTTAATCCTCTTTTCATCAAATAAATTAAATAAATATTACATTTATTTAATTCCTCACATGTCATTTTCATCTAATCCTAATCCATTTCCTAATCTCTTCATTAGGATGTGCACATGCCTAATCCTTGATTAGGATGTGTCACATCCTCCAACTTTTGCAAGTTGGCTTCTAATCCTTATTTATCCTTCTAATTACGCATTAATTCCTAATCATTCTCCAAGGAATTTTTAATTCCTTTTTATTCTTCCTAGATTCCCCTCTCTTATATGTGAATTTTTAATTCACATTTCATCCTTCCAAGGCTTCTAGAACCTTGGACTTGTCACAATCTCTACATGTGACCAACCTTGGACTTGTCACAATCTCCACATGTGACCAAGTCCCACCTTTTTGGAGCCCATCTTTTATTTTTAGACTTTCCTAGGAATGTGAATTTTTAATTCACACTTATTTCTCCAACCACCTTTCCTTTTCCCATGTAGATTTTTGAGGAATTCCAAAATTTCTCAAATGTCCCTTTCACTCCCACTTGGGGACAAGAAATCTCTTTTTGTGGAAATCTTCTCTCCCAAGGTGCATGTCCTTTTCCACCTCATGTACTTTCTTGACAACTCATCTCCACCCATATCCCCTTGGCCACTTCACCTCCACATGTCAAGATGTGAGGGCTTGTGGGTTCTCAACCCACCATAGCCCTTCATCTTGGCCTTGTCGAGCAATTTGACCGCTGAATTCTAGAGAATTCAAATTCTCCTATAAATACCCTCCTCAAGGGCATTTGGAACACTTTTTTTTTAGCAACTACATGCTGCCCATTTGCTTTCCCAAACACTTTGCATTTTCATAACTACATGCTGCCAATTTGAATCCACAATCCTTTACCATCATCTAGCCATCTTTTTAATCATTTGCACATCTAATCTTACATCTAGTCACTCAAGCAATCATTTAAGGAGCACACAATCCATTCCAAGCAAGGGCCAATCAAGGAGAAATCAACAGCAAGGAAGGTGAAATCGTTTGTGTTTCATTTTATTCATTTTCCTTTTCGTTATATCACTCTGTTGGCTAATCTTGAGGTGTCCTTGGTATTTTGTCATTCACATTTCTTAGTTATTTTGCACATTTAGATTAGTAGAAATTCTAAGGTATCACATTTCTAGTACGCCCGGTGGGACCCACAAACGGGTTCTTGCATTTTACGTCCTTTGCTAGGAATTTTGGTGGAAAGGCTCGCAAAGAAGTGCGCCGCCTGCCATCAAGAAGAAGGCGGGAAAGCCCTCGGTAGCGCCTCACGTAAACATGGTAGCACCACGTAAACGCCGATAGCACCTCATAGAAATGCGAGTGCCCCGGTAACGCGGTTTCACAGAACGCTGCAGCGCCCGCAGTAGCCCCGACAGAATGCATTAGCGCTTATAGAAATGCGCAAAGCCCAAGACAAAACGCGCAGAGTACCCTCATGCAAAACGCCGTAGCGCCTCTATTGCAGCCACAGAGCGCCGTAAACGTAGCGCCTGTAGAAACGCAGCACTTCGCAGACCGCTACTGGCGAACGCTGTAGCACCGACAAACATAGCGCCGCTAGAGCGCCCACAGAACATCAGAGGCTACCAGAACGCTGTACCGACAGAACGCCAGCGCCACGGCAAACGCAGCGCCTTACAGAAACGCCGAAGGCCCATGAAACGCAGCGCCCACGTGAACGCGGTGGCGCCTGTAAACGCAGAGCGCCTGCTGTAAACGCAGAGTGCCCAAAAAACAACACAACAGCAACAGCGCGGCTTCATTGCTCTAGTTTTTTGCTATTTTCACGTGATAACTCTCTAACGTTGTTCTGGCAAGAATATTGCTATTTTTTGCTAACATTTTGTAGCATATTGTGGTGAAATTTGACCAAAGATGAAAAAGAGGACAACTAACATTTGGTTGCAGGGTCATCTACATAATCAGACTTTCAAAAATTATCTTTGCTATTTTCAAACATAGTCTAATTAGGGGGAAGTAACATTTATTGCTTGTTGTGCTTGTCTATTATTGTGTTACCCAAGGGGGCATTAATTTGTTTTCACTTTCCCCTTGCACTTCGTGTGAGCCTGGGGAGTAGTTGGAAATGGTTAGTGTCTTCTTTCTAGTGGGACCTGCTTGGGGATTTCATCACCCCAAGGGACAATTCTAACCACGTGTACCGGCGGGGTATATAAAGGGGGGAGAACGAAAGTTGTACCCCAATCTAGTTGCGTCGTAATTGGCGGAGCGTCGAAGCTAGGGTGATACCTAGATAGACATGAAGAGTTGGTCCGAACCTTTCAGTATCTCGCTGGGGTTCCCGACTCACGCTTGTGACGGACTGGTGTTCACTGTTGTGCCTCATGTACCGAGAGTATATCGAGGACTCCCTAGAAGCCTTGTGCATCCTAGATTAAAACTTTGTCTTGCCATACCCGTAATATTAATCATAGGATTGTGCTTGCTTGAGGTGTTTTCTTGTCAAATTTTGATATTTTGGACTTGTTTTATCATTTCATGTCCTTGCCATAGCCTTTGCCATCAAAAACCAAACTTTGTCCCATCGCAGAAAGGCGGTAGTGCCCCTGATTTTGCTGTCAACGCCCCTGAAAGCTGTCTATGCCCCTGATTTTGCTGTCAACGCCCCTGATTTTGTTGTCTACGCCCCTGATTTTGCTGCAGAAAGTTGTTTACGCCCCTAATTTGCTGCAAAATGCTGGCTACGTGCCTTTAACTTCCCGGGGCTGTCATTCACAAATCGTTCATCAGATCAACTTCATTCAAAAATTAAAATTGCTTAGTTTTTTGAGCTCTATCTAGTGGTAGCTTTTGTTTCTTCCTATCTAATCAAACCAATACATTCCTCTAATCAAATAATCAATCCAAGCACCCCAATCCATTCCTCTAATCAAATTCATCTAATCATCTAATTAATCCAATCACACCAATCCTATCAAATTCATCCAATCATCTACCCGATCCAATCATTCGTCTACCAAATCCCATCAAAATCAGAAGCAATCTCATCCAATCATCCTAATCTGAGCTTTTGTCTAATCCTGATCTGAGCTTGACCAAAATCTTGATTTGAACTTTAAACTGTTCCCATCCAAAATATTTTATCCATCCTCTTTATCCTTTCACCATCATGAATCCTCATCCTCCATCAATAGTAGTCAAGGGAAACCCTAACTATGTGGACGATGATAACGAAAGTCTTGTCGATCAAGAAGAATATGACATAGATCCCCTTGACACTATCATCTCTAGTAAGCTTTCTCCACCCACTTTCCAAAATCCAATTACTCCTATGAGCCATCCCATTATGTCTTCATCCATGTCTAGTCATGCTCCTTATGCCACCTTTGACAATGGATATCCAGTATCTTCTTCATCCCCATATTTGTCATGTCCATCTACATCATCCTCTTATACAACATCTACATCCTCTTATCCTAATTTTCCATCCCAATACTCTTATTACAATTCCCCATCCATGTCCCCCTATCCTAATCCTCTTTCCCAATCTTCCCATACTAATCCTACACCTACATATCCTAATCATAATCCACCATCCCAATACCTTTATTATAATCCATCCCCCACATCCTCTTGTCCCACTACACCACCTATATCCTCTTGTCCTAATCCACAATCCATGTCCCCCTATCTTAATTCACCACTCCAATATTCTTACCTTAACCCTCCATCCAATCTTAGTCCTCCATCTACTCCTAGTCCTCCATCCAATCCCATTCATCCATCTACTCCCTAGTCCTCCATCCAACCTAACTCTAATTCACTCATGTCCCATATCCAATCCCATTCCTCCATCTAACCCCAGTCCACCAACCTGCAACCAACTTCAACCTCTTTACCACCTCCTGTACTAAGCCAAATCCATATGGCAAGTCTCTCATTTCAGTTTCAAGACTCATTACAAAGAAGCCATCCCCAACTCCACATCTTGAAGTCATGGAACCATTCCATCTAGATCCATCATCCACGGTCACTAGTGATGAGACCCTTCTCCATACCACACCTATTATCGACGTTACCACCCATAGTGCTGCCCAAACCATTGAAACCATCAACCCACTAAATCCTCACTTGAACCCCTCAGCCTCCTACCGCAAACCACCAATCCATCGCAAGACGCCCACCTAACCCAATTTCTACTCCTAGACTCCACCCAAATCCAATCCAGACTTTCCCACTCCCAAAAAGAGAGGCACCTGGGCAAACCGATTCCAAATGGGTCTCTCAGTGAATCTCTAGCCTCCATCTTCCCCACTTGAAGAGTCCTAACAAGATCCCAGCTACCATGCCTCTCGTATATGTATGAGTCATGCAAGGGTCTAGAATCCAAAGCATGCCAACATATCCTCTCTCCAAAATCAAGATCCTAAGTAATCCCATCTAGTCCACCCAAGATTGCTACCTCTAATCCATTCCATCCTATGATCCCCTTGTCATTCAATCTTCCACTGCTCCATCTCCATCTCCATTGCATGAGCCTACTACTACAAATCCAGGTCCTATCATGGCCCCTACTCCCTCTCCTGATGTTGCTATCCCATCATCTCCTTCTCATGATCCCCCATCATCGCCTAAAATGCTATCCCCACACCACTTGCATATCCCCTTGGTCCTCTCACATTCCTCCATGGTGGTCTCTCAACAGAAGAAAACAAAGACATACACCAACCCTCCTTCAATCTAATAATAACTCGTGATCATTCTTCTAGAACAACAAAAACTCGTCCTAGATCGAATGCCTCAGGAATGAACTATCAAGGAAAAAGGCTTAGGCCTTCATGAGCAAGGCATTATAGAGCCCATCCAAGCTAAAGAACATCAAATCCAAGGTCTCTGATGTACTACCTTCCAAGACTGTGAATCCAAAATGTTGGGTACAACCCTAGACGCCTCCCACCCAGCCTTTTCCAAAGAGTTACCCTGCCTTCCCATCGCCCCCACCCATCATATGTGCCATCCCTCCCATCGTATCACCCTCAAAAACAACCCGGCCCATCTCCTCCTTCATTCACTTCCATCCATTTTGGGTCCTTACATCCCTCCATCTACCATCTCCAATCCTCCATCTACCATGCCCTTGTTTCCTCCAGGTCCTAAGTCTATTTTGGGCCCTTATATCCCAAAATCACCACCCCTATCTTGTCCTATTCATCCTTTCATCCATCCATCACCTATCCATGTCACCCATCATAACTATCCCACTTTCATGTCCCCTAGTCAAGATCAACAAAGGCACTTACCTAAACATCCTCCATCTACACATAATCCCCATACTCCTACCCCCATCACTCCACATCATCCATTTCCTCACACCCATCCCATTGCTACTAAAAGCACTTTGGCTGTTAAAGAAAAAATGCATCAATTTAAACATCCACATGAATCAAAAGCTTCCCATGTCCCTTCTAAAAGACATGTTAAAGCAAAGCAAAACCAAATCCAAAATCCAAATCAAATCTATAGGCCGCAAAGGCCCACCAAAGCAAAGATCAAAACTATGTGGATCCCAAAGAAAAAATATGCAATACCATCACATGAAAAATCTATAAGAACATCCAAAGTTGCTAATCCAAAAGCTAGTCATACACCCCTTTCATCTCCTAAGTCTGTTTTAGGTTCTTATGTTCCAAAGTTCATCACCCCATCTCCTCCATTATCCACACATTCTCCATCCAGTAATCCTCTCTTCTTTTCACATCCACCACCACATGTGCCAATGTTGGTCCTGAACACATCTCTCCATCATAGATCCACCCCATCATTCTATCCATACCCTTTCCAGCATCCCATCCATTACCCCACATATCTCCCCCATCAAATCCCCCTAATTCATCCTCTTGCATAATCCATTTATCCTCATAAGGTTGTACCAACATCCAACAGTCACTTCAAACATGGGCTCTTAACACCTTGATCCTTATCACATGTCCTTACCCATCTCCTTCTGCATAAAATCCAAAAAAAAAAAAAATAGTAAAGAGAAATAATCCATCCAATGGTGAAAACTTGGCAAACAAGTGCCTTGGATAAGTACCATGATGATAACCTGGCAAACAGGCGTTATGCGTAAATCCCCATCTGCACTTGGGGGCAACTTCCTGATATGCATTCCCTCCATCCGCTATGCTTCCAACTATGCACCCGTCTTCTTGTTATCCGTCCTCTTCATAAATCCCCCCATCCCACCTATCTTCCGCATCCTACCATCATATCCCATTCATCTCCCATCCCTCCAATCCTTCTTGTGATCTTGATCCAAATAGAGGCACCTATCTCTGCATGCTTTGGACACCTATTGGTACACATCCCCTTCATCCAGGCTCTATCATATTCCTTAGTCACCCATCCTATTCTCATCTAATTATCTCCTTTATCTTCCCATCCACTTATTTTTTGTCCCTCATGCCGCCTCGTATATGAAATATCTAGAGTGGGGGAATTTGCTTCCTTTGTGACATAGTCCTTGGAGACATCATCTATCACAACATCCCTTCATCTCCCTATCCATCTATCATAGCATCCCTTCCATCTCCCCATCTATATCTTTGTATCCATATATCCTAGTATCCCTTTCATCTCCCAATACTTTTGTCCCTATCCATCTATCACATCATCCCTTCCATCTCCCCATCCTTCTCTTTGTATCCAGCTATCCTAGCATCCCTTTCATCTCCCAATCCTTATATTTCCATCCATCCAAACAATCCCTCCCCTCCCCCATCCCTATATCTTTATTCCTTCTACCATCTTTATCCTCATCCTATCTCATCCCATCTCACAATCCCTTGTCATTGGTGTCTGCCTCTAGGCCTTCCCCCCATGCAACCCAATACCATTTATCTCATCGTCATCACCCCTGCTTCTCTCGCACATCTTTCCAATCTCCTATCACTTTTCATCACTCGTCTATCTATCATATCGTCCTCCCAAGTCATCTTAATGCTTTGGATAACTATCCCATCCCTGAGCTTTATGTAATCGTCATCATCCTATCCAATCCACCAAGTCTATCCTATCTTGTCGTATCGGTCCCACCTTTTTATCCACTTATCCTATCATCCATCATCCTTTATCCATTGTTTGTCTTTGGTCTTGTCGAACTACGTTGCCCCTGCGCTTTCACGTAGGCAAGGTTGATTATTTGATCCACCTCCGGGGTTCCATCATCGATCTTCATTGTCCACTTTGGTCCTCTATCGTCTATCATCGATCTTTCTCCTTTTGTCCATCCTATCTTTACCATCCATCAAGGTCTCCATCTTGGTCATCACGCCTTTTATCGAACTACGAGGGGTTCTGCGCTTACAGGCAAGGCTAATCTTGATCGGCCCCAGCCCCAGGTCTTTAGGGGGTCAATCCCAGTCTTCTCCCTGTGTCATGCCGCCAAGCCATGCCCTTATCTAGCTGGTTCTTACCAAACGAGATCCACTTGTATCAACAAATCCAATCAATTTTGAACATCCCGCGTCATAACAATCTTTTAAGTATCCATCATCTTTGGTCTCAACAGATGCATCCTTCCTAGCATCTCATCAACCCATCTATCCCTTGATCCTATGGCAAAGGACATTTGAAATTGATTAGATCTTGATGTTTTTGGATTTTGGTTTATCATTCAACTCCTATCATCACTTTGTCAAGGTCACCATGATCCATCATATTATGGTGGTTTTGATTGGTCCACAGGGGCATATCTTGATCTTTTGTTTGATTGTGTCTTCTTGGTTGTCCCACGTAGTACCCACCAAGATCCCTGAGGTCTTGTGTTATGCTGGGGCATCCTTTTGTGCTTGTGGTTATCTCAATACCTAGCCCGACCAAGGTCTTTTTGACCTTGGGGTGTTGGGATAGCCTTCTTGTCTGTTGTGTTTATTTCATGCATTAGACACTATTTGCCTTGGTTCTTCATACCCTGGCATCTTGTGTCTTATGCTATAGCAAAAATCAGTGCTCTGAAGATGGAAAATTGTATTAGGATTGCATTTCATTCTCCATCCCATCATTTTGCATATATCCCCCATCCTCTTATATATCACAATCCCCCATCCATTCATCCTTCATCCTTATCTCACATCTTTATACAACCCCCATCCATTCCATTTAGCCCGAATCATCTAATCATATCCTTGGTCTTGTTCCCAGTCTCATTACCAATCTCCTTCCCTATTCCTTTGGTGTTGTTTTGGGATGTATCCTTCCCTCATCAACAACACTTTCATCCTCATCATCGGGAGGTATTCTTTCCTATTCTTTTGGTGTTGTTTTGGGATGTATCCTTCCCTCATCAACAACACTTTCATCCTCATCATAGGGAGGTATTCTTCCCTATCCCTTTGGTGTTGTTTTGGGATGTATCCTTCCCTCATCAACAACACTTTCATCATCATCATCGGGAGGTATTCTTCCCTATCTTTTAGTGGTGTTTTGGGATGTATCCTTCCCTCATCAATACCACTCAGTGGGATGTATCCTTCCCTATCCTCGTGTTGTTTTGGGATCCTTAATTTCCCTCATTGACAACAATTCATCCATCATCAACCCATTTTGGCTTGTACCTTGACTGGGGCAACATCACCTTTTGTCCTCAAATCCATTTGCGCTTCATCCATCTCCTATCACTTACTCTCTTCCCCGTCACCTTGCATCATCTTCCTCATCTCCCCTTGCATCACATCATCTATTTCGAGAGCACACACGTGTTCTCTATAACCCGCATGTCCTCTCGAGGGGCCATCAATCCCTACTCTTTCATCTTTACCCTCATCATCTTCCTTCCTAGTTACTTCTTTGAATGACTGGGACATCTTTTCCAATCTAACCATCTTCTTCTAAGTTCTATGTTTTAATATTATTTGAAATGATGTTACTTCGTAACACCATCTCAAAGAGGGGCAAAATGTAGACATCCAAATTTGGACACTTAATTTATCCAAATTTATCACTTTTCGTCTAAACATCCTCTTATTCGAGTTAATTAAATAATATTACTATTATTTAATTAATATCTTTAATTCTGCCAAATCCCTAAGGTATTTAATTAATAATTAAATACCTTACCCTCCTTAATCCTCTTTTCATCAAATAAATTAAATAAATATTACATTTATTTAATTTCACATGTAATTTTCATCTAATCCTAATCCATTTCCTAATTTCTTCATTAGGGATGCACATGCTCTAATCCTTGATTGGGATGTGTCACATCCTCCAACTTTTGCAAGTTGGCTTCTAATCCTTATTTATCCTCTAATTACAGATTAATTAAGCCTAATCATTCTCCAAGGAATTTTTAATTCCTTTTTATTCTTCCTAGATTCCCCTCTTTTATATGTGAATTTTTAATTCACATTTTATCCTTCCAAGGCTTCTAGAACCTTGGACTTGTCACAATCTCTACATGTGACCAACCTTGGACTTGTCACAATCTCCACATGTGACCAAGTCCCACCTTTTTGGAGCCCATCTTTTATCTTTTAGACTTTCCTAGGAATGTGAATTTTTAATTCACATTATTTCCCCAACCACCTTTCCTTTTCCCATGTAGATTTTTGAGGAATTAAAAATTCCTCAAATGTCCCTTTCACTCCCACTTGGGGACAAGAAATCCCTTTTTGTGGAAATCTTCACTCCCCAAGGTGCATGTCCTTTTCCACCTCATGTACTTTGACAACTCATCTCCATCTCATATCCCCTTGGCCACTTCACCCTCCACATGTCAAGATGTGAGGGCTTGTGGGTTCTCAACCCACCATAGCCCTTCATCTTGGCCTTGTTGGAGCAATCTTGACCATTGAATTCTCTAGAGAATTCAAATTCTCCTATAAATACCCCCTCCTCAAGGGCATTTTCAACACTTTCATTTTGAGCAACCTTATGCTGCCCAATTGCCTTCTCAAACACTTTGCATTCTCACAACTACATGCTGTCAATTTGAATCCTCAATCATTTACCATCATCTAGCTATCTTTTTAATCATTTGCACCTCCAATCTTGCATTTAGACATTCAAGCAATCATCTAAGGAGCACACAACCAACCCAAGCAAGGGCCAATCAAAGAGGTATCAACAACAAGGGAGGTAAAAATTGTTTGTGTTTCATTTTGTTTACATTCCTTTTCGTTGTATCACTCTTTTGGCTAATCTTGAGGTGTCCTTGGTATTTTGTCATTCACATTTCTTAGTTAGTTTGCACGTTTAGAGCAGTAGAAATTCCAAGGTATACAATATTGAAACCCAATATTAAATAGAGCTTTGAAATAGGAGGAAAGAATATCATAAAACATATTCACACAACACAAGAAATCTATGTAACAGTTGGTTGAATGGTCTTGCAGCTTTAACTGCAAAAGATAGTGATAGTTGCATTCCTCGATTTCCATCTGGAAATGGTCACAAAACCAAACACCAACACGGGGGAAATAGACCTGGGCAATTTGTTTCAGGGAGATTCAAGCATATTAGGGAAAAAAGAATATCATGAAACATATTCATACAGGATTTGAGCTATGTCCTTTGTTAATAAATATTGAAGAAAAATAGAGAAATTGTATAATAGGTGTTAGAATAAGAACTATTTGTTGCAAGTTGTTTTACATGGGTGCTTTGCATAAATGTTTTTTCTATGATATTTAATTCCAAGCAATGTAGCTCAAATTCATAATTAATTCTATGGCATTATACACATTTTGCGGAGATTGTTGTGTCATATAATTGTTGTCAAAGCCTAAAGAAAATAAGTATCATCATAAAGAGTTGGGCTTACATAATTGATTTGGATAGTTGAAAAGATATTTGTATAAGCATGGAGGAAAAAATAGTTTGGTGTCTTTTAAGTGTTATTGTAATAGTTCTGTAGACACCCAAAATTGTCCTCTTGCAACACCTGTCTCGGCATTACATCATTTAGGCATCTTGTAGCACGCTTTGCCCTAGGTACCCATGTCATCATTTATTTAATTAAGCATCATTTATTTAATTAATTAAATTTTATTTATTTAATTAAATTCATATTCATAATCCATTCATTCTTCTAATATTAATTAAATAATTTATATTATTTAATTAATGAAATCATAAATTCAATGTTAATTAAATAAATCCAAAATTTATTTAATTAATAAAATCCTAAAAAAGATCTTGTCGCTTTCTTTCCAAAATTTAAACTTGTGTGCATCTAGTTAATTTATTTAATTAGATAATTCATCAATTATCTTCTCGTCTTTTTTAAAATTTATTTCCTTTAAAACAAGAAATGAAATCTTTCTATCTTTTTTGAAATCTTATCTCATCTCGTAGTATTTCCTCTTTTGTCAAAAATCAAATCCTTGTCGAATCTTGTCAAATCTTATCTTCGTCAACGTCATGTCTCTATAAATACGGCCTCTCACAATCCATTTAGGGGGTTGATTCGTCTAGCACCCAGACTCTGTCAAAATCAGTCTTCTGTCTTTATCTATCATTCTTTCTATTTGTCATAGTCATCGTCAAGTCGTTATGCTGCAGGAATGAGCACTCAACATTCCTCCATTGTCAACCCTTCAAAATCTCACATTCTTATGCAGGTGGAGAAGAGCAATAGAGATAAATCAAGTCTATCCTGGAGATTGGTTTGCTTTGCTTTCTTGTTTTAATTTTCATGCTAGTTTGTGCTCTATTGTGCTTGATAAGATCTAATTAGTTTATTGTTTTCATTAAACACTAAATCTATTTTTTCCCTTATCCACATTGGTGAACCCGACGTGAATCATTTGATATAGCTTGCCTTTTGCCGGTTTTAATGACATTTTATTGCAGTTGGACAAAATTGTAGGTTTTACAAATTTCTTCATATCTTCTACATAGCTGTGATTTCTTTTACAATATTTTTACAAAATCTTTTACATAATTTCAAGAGGCTACAGTAAAAAAATCAAGGGTTTATGATCATTTTTGTGGAAGTTATTTTGATTTTAACTATTTTCATAAAATTGATTTTTTGGACACAAATCGATGAATTTTTTAGAACTTTTTACATTTTTGGAAAGCTCATGAAATTATAATTTGGTTTTATGTTTTACAGATTTAGTTTGGAGGTCAAATACAATGCAAAAAAAATTGATCTTTGTTTTCTATATGGTTTTCACAAATCCGCGTTTCTGAGAGCAAAACAGGGAATTTTTCTTACTTCTTTATATTTCTAGAAAGCTCTTAGAAAATTAGTAGGGTTCCCTTCTTTTATTTTTCATTTTTCAGATCAAAAAAATTGTCAAATACTAAAATCTAATTCGGCTATGTCAAAAGTATCTGAAATTGAAATTTTCTGATGAACTTGTCTTTTTCTTTTCTTTTTCTTTTCTTTGGCTACATTATAATATTGTTTTTTGATCTTGTAGGTGATCATAAGAAGCTATAGTAGCAGCAATATCAGTCATAGATAGAATATTGGAAAGCAAATAATCAGGTGCATACATTCTAAGCTTTCATTTCTCATTAATCATTGTTTGTCACACATTTCAATTTGGGGGCATAAAATCAATCATTGTTTGCAAACACATTTTGATTTGGGGTTCTTAAAACGAATATTGTCTTCAATCACATATCAAAAATTGGGTCTAAAAGTAACCACTGTCTTCGTACACATTTGATTTGGGATCTAAAAATAACAATCGCTTGAACTGTTTTACACACATTTCATTTCTAAGGGAAATTAATCTTTGCGAGTGTGAATCAAGTGTGTGTGTCCAGAACACCTCACTTGGTTTTCTTTTGTCATACCCTTCGTAGGAGGCCTGCTTGGAGCACACACCCCTCCAAGGGATGACCTCAATAGAGTGTGAATCCAAAGACACGCTCGTTTAGGAGTTGAAATCTTGTCACTCTGAGCTAAGCCCCAAAGAACTTTATACCTTTGGGAAGTGAAGGTGAAGGGTGGGTTACCCCTTTCTCCCGTCTTATTGGCAATATTTTTCTTTCAAAATTCTTCCTTAGTCAACCTTGTGCAATCTAGCTTGAGACCTAATTGGTCATACCCCCCTTGACTAGTCATAGGGCTTGTTGTTGTGTATTCAAGTGTTTGATTAATCATAGCATTTGATCTTGAAAGAAAAATTTATCATTGTGTTTGGTGTGGGTGTTTATGCATTTACATGTAAAATCTTGTGTTTGATATTTCCCAAGTCAAACTTCTAATAAAATCTTTCCACATCGTCCAAGTCATCCAATCTTCTCATTCCACATCATATCCTAATCATCATCATCATCTCTTCAATCCAATCAACATCATTTTACACCATGAAAACATTGGAAGACGTAGCACAAGAGCTTATTCACGTGCTTCATGAAGTTCAAACAAGCCAATCACCTTCAAAACAACAAATCATTCACAGCACCCATAAAATTATCCAACATCTTCAAACAAACCAATCACCTCAAATGCAACAACTCATAGCACAAATCCAATACCTCATGGCCAATTGTCAAGCCCAACAAGCACATTATCAAGTCCAATCACCACATCAACACATTTCACATCAACCCTATGTGTCACCTATATCATCATATCAACCTCATCCACCCACATATCAAGTTTCCCCTTCATCAACCTATCACAACTCTTCTAATGTCAACCCTTATCCATACCATTCCACCTCTCAACAATCATTACCCTATACAACCCCTCAATCATCATTACAACAACAAATCATATCACAAATCCAAACACCATTCCAACCTCAAGACTTTCAACCACAATCCTATGTGTCACCTTCATCATCATGCCAACCAAACCCATTTACCTATCATGTCAATGCCACATCAACATGTCCACCCATATCACAACAAGAACATAGGATCCCAAGTCCACCTTGGCAACAACATCAAGGGCCTTTAAGTCTTAATGACACCTTTGACAAGGGAACACCAATATAGTCCATGCACCCTTACCACCATCTAATCAAATGCCTATCCCTAATCCACTATGTCCTAGTCCTAATCCATTGGCATCTCCACCTTCTGACCCATCAAACTCTTCATTACCCCCACCATCATCTAATCCTCCATCAAATCAAGGCCTTACATTTAGATATTTAAAACATAAACTGATGGCATTACATAAATCCACCCATCCACCTATAAAGGATGTGACCCAAGGGCTACAAGCAAGGAATCAATTGTCTCCTTGTCATTCAACACATATACTTGAACATACCAAAGAGTCCTCAAACGTCATGCCAAGTCCTTCAAGTCAACCATGTCATCCACAACCCCTTGAGCCAATTTGAGAGTCTCCCGTCATAAGTCCAAGTCACCCTCTTTCATGCTCCTGTGTTGTTGACCATCAAGAACATGTCAAGTCTCTTCAAGAGTCATCCCCTTCCACTTCCATTCAAACAACCCAAGACATATGTCAAGAGTTTACTCCCAAGCATGTGGAAACATCAAGCACTAGTCCTAATCAAGATCAAATCACTTTCATCCAACCTATCCATAACATATATATTTTCTATGATCAAGATATTACTTATGAAGAAGCTATTTATGAGCAACTTGATCCTATACCCATCCATGAGCAAGACATCCAAAATACACCTACACTTGACAAAGATTTCAATCCCAATTATATCATCCACGACAACCCCATCTTTGACCAAGACCCTACCATTGACCAAGAAGTCCAAAATGATCCACTCCTTGACTGTTATGCCATTCATGATCCCACCCAAACCCCATCAAGATCCACTTTCCTTGATGAGACACTTTCCTCCCAAGCTAGTATAGAAGATCAAACCAATAATGTGGATCTAAATGAACATACTCAAGATCCTTTAAATCCTCCATCATCCACTATCGACCCCATTGCAAGTCCTCCATCATATCCACTTGGTCTTTCCAATAAGGAACTCGTGTCTAGTGTTCCACCTACACCTAGTCCCATTATCCATTGCATACCCCAAGGACACCAATCTCAAGATGTTGGTACTTCCTCCATGCATCCCAAGTCCACTTTTCACCACAAGCCTTATCATATTCCCAAAACATACACTGCGATTCCATCTCCATTATCCTACAAGTGTTAAAAGCATGTGACCATACACCTTCCACCATCAACTTTTCCACCATTGCTTCCAACACCTAATATTCCAATCATTCATAAATACCCTAAATATCCTAATCATCACCAATCAATGCACACATTGTCTAAACATAAAGCTTCCACTCATTCCACCATACCCAAGGGATTCCAAAATAAAAAATTGGATGCCTCTACACATAAAGTCAAAAATTCTAAAGGTCTTAATGCCTTAGAATACAATTTCAAAAAGTCAAAGGAAAGTACATCTAAAAAGCTATATAAGCCCATACCTTCAAAAGAAAAGTCTAAAAACAAAATGGTTTGGGTACCTAAGCAAAAAGAAATCAAGTCGAATGAGGCATCCATGTCACAAAAATCCCAAAAATCCCCTCCCATCCAAAATGCACATTCCATTCAAAAATATCATATTCCATCCCACAAGCCAAACAAAAATCATACAAATATCAAGTCTATGTGGGTACCTAAGGCACTTCATCCACCATCTCCTAAGCAACCATCTCCATTGCTTCCTACACCTCGTCCACATCAAAAGCTTCAATGTTTATCACAATGTGTGCAACCATTGGTCATGGTTCCTTTCCATTTCACACCAATTCCACATAACTCCTTCTACTCATCCTTCACTCATTATCCTACATATCTCCCCCATCATCTTCCTATGGTCCATGCTTTTGGCTAAACCTCCCCATTCATATTTTCCCTAAGTCCCATATAATCCCTATCATATTCCTAACATAATCTACATCATAATCCATTATTGTCCTCCATAATCCACATCATAATCCATCATCTACCTACTCCATCTTCCTTTCATGTCATCCCTTACCAACATCTATGAGCATAATGACATTCGACATGGTCCATGCAATGATAGCTATCCTCATGGGGCTATCACCTTTCATGCAACTAGACACTTGAGTCCCTCCTATCCACAAGTCACAAAATCAAAAAATCAAAATAAAATAACAAATAAAAAATAAAAGTAAAAATAAATCCCTTTGTCCAACGGTGAAAACCTGGTAAACAGGCGCCCTAGATAAGTACCGTGATGAAAACCTAGAAAATAGGCGTCATGTGTAGGTTGATCTTCTATGTCACTTACACTTGGGGGCACAATATCTTATCTATCCAACCTATCATTCCTATCATATCATTTCCATCCTACCTACCATATTTGGCCATCATACATACCTATCATATTGAGTCCATTCATCCACCCTTCTTCTTTTGATCTTGATGAAGATATAGGGGCAAAGGTTGAAACATGCTTTGAGTATCTCTTGACATACCTCATCTATCTAAACCAATCATGTCATTATCCTATTATCATAAATTTTGTCCAGAAAAATCCTAAGTCTTGTACCTAGAATGGGGCATGTTATTCTTATGCAACATAGTCTTTGGAGCTCACATCCTTGCTCTCTTATGATGCATACATCCATATCATCCATTTATCTATCATGAGCCTTTTATCCCTTATCCCATCACCCACCCTTGCACTTAGACTTGGTTTTCCCTTTGTCATTGGTATCTAGCACAAAGGCTATTCAAATTTTCATCCTTTGACACCTCAAAACATGTCAAAAGTAAAAAAAAAAAAAGTCAAAACATGTCAAAATTCAAAAAAAAAATCAAAACATTCCAAAAGTCCAAAAAAAATCAAAACATTCCAAAAGTCCAAAATCAAAACATTTCAAAATACAAAAAAATCAAAATATCCCCAAAAATACAAAAAAATCAAATAGCCAACAAAAATTCAAGCAATAATTCAAATGCAAGTCAATCCATATCAATCAAGTCAATCACTCTTGTCAAATTATCCAATCACATTCTTTGGTCTTAACCCTAATCTTGTTGTAAACCTAATCAATCAAAGTCAATCGGTCAATTATCAATCATCCTTGTGTTGCTCTAGGGACATGTCACTCCCCACAATGACAACACTAGCATCATCAATCAAAATCAGTCAATCAATCAATGGTTTACAACTTGATAGGGGCAATACCTTGTTTGTTTTTGGTATCATTTGTGCATGCATGCTTGCTTGCTTGCTTGCTTGTGTGTGTTATCATTTTATCTTGCATTTGTATCAAATCCATATCATTCTAGCTAATATTCATATCTTGTGTGTGTTGGAATATCTTTTTGCATTATCCTTTGCATCTAAGGTCACATAATACCTTTTGTGCATTAGGACTTTAATTCTCTAAGTCTACTTCCTCATACGTCTAGACAAGGTTGTATTACGCTGGGGCACGAGACACATTGTCACCTTGGTCCTTATATCTTGGTGCATAATGTCTAGTGCTATATCAAACATCATGGTTGCTCATCTTTCATTGCAGCATAACGTATCATCCATTCCTTCATCTTTAGTTCTTGACCCATCCCTTTCATTTCGAGAGCCTACCCATGTTTGTTCAACCCGCCTATCCTCTCGAGGGGGCATCATCATATTCTGATATCATTATCCATTTTTTTCTCTGTCCATACCTTAGTTTCCTTGAAATGATGTTACTTGACACAAATCACATCATCTCGAACATCATCTCAAAGAGGGGCAAAATGTAGACACCCAAAATTGTCCTCTTGCAACACCTGTCTTGGCATTACATCATTTAGGCATCTTGTAGCACGCTTTGCCCTAAGTACCCATGTCATCATTTATTTAATTAAGCATCATTTATTTAATTAAATTCATATTCATAATCCATTCATTCTTCTAATATTAATTAAATAATTTATATTATTTAATTAATGAAATCATAAATTCAATGTTAATTAAATAAATCCAAAATTTATTTAATTAATAAATCCCTAAAAAAGATCTTGTCGCTCTCTTTCCAAAATTGAAACTTGTGTGCATCTAATTAATTTATTTAATTAGATAATTCATCAATTATCTTCTCGTCTTTTTTAAGATTTATTTCCTTTAAAACAGGAAATGAAATCTTTCTATCTTTTTTGAAATCTTATCTCATCTCGTAGTATTTCCTCTTTTGTCAAAAATCAAATCCTTGTCGAATCTTGTCAAATCTTATCTTCATCAACGTCACGTCTCTATAAATACGGCCTCTCACAATCCATTTAGGGGGTTGATTCATCTAGCACCCAGACTCTGTCAAAATTATTCTTCTGTCTTTATCTATCATTCTTTCTATTTGTCATTGTCATCGTCAAGTCGTTATGCTGCAGGAATGAGCACTCAACATTCCTCCATTGTCAACCCTTCAAAATCTCGCATTCTTATGCAGGTGGAGAAGAGCAATGGAGATAAATCAGGTCTAGCCTGGAGATTGGTTTGCTTTGCTTTCTTGTTTTAATTTTCATGCTAGTTTGTGCTCTATTGTGCTTGATAAGATCTAATTAGTTTATTGTTTTCATTAAACACTAAATCTGATTTTTCCCTTATCTACAAGTTCTTTTATCTATTCAACTTTATATCTTTATTTGATAGGCTATTTGTTTGAAGTTTCTATTTGTTAGGAAGACAACATTTAATCATGTAGTATGTGTAACATATTCATAATGCCAGAATGGCTCTTCTAAGAATGAAACTGAATCAATATATTTTCTTGCATATTTTGTAGTATACTTTCCCCCACTACAACATTGAATATTGCATTTACTTCCTGCTACTCCATTGCACTGCAATTGGTGTATATATATATATTAAATTTTGTGTTCCAAAATTAAAAATATACATATACGTAGATGTATATATCCATATATACAAGCCAAGACCCCTATTGCCCATTTGAAAATGCAAGTAAACATCCAGACTGGATTTTCCCTTAGTTGACTAACTAAGAAGGCTTCAAATTCAAACCTTTAGTTGCCTATAATAATTCCAAACTCAGAATTAGACAATATGCTATAAGCAACCAAAAAGGTTTAAATTTGTAGCCTTCCCAACCGCTTAATTGAGGGAAAAATCAATTTGGATGCTTTTTGCCTTCATAAATTTCAAGCACAGGAGTTAGATAGTGAGAAACAAATATGTTATACACATCTACTTAGATATAGTAGTGTGTATATAAATAGATATATAGATATGTACATATGGATATATATATATATATATCTACTTATATGTGTGTGTTAATAAATGTGATGAGAAAGGGGAAATCTAATGCGTATATGTACTTAATTATTTCTACATATATATACATGCATATATTCTACATTCAAGCTCCATTAATTGGTATTAAATACTATAGACAAACAAGAAAATTGTAAAAGACCTATTAGGAAAACACTCAAGCATAACATATGTTTGATTCTTGAGTTTCATCCTAATAGCTCTTACAACTATTACATATAATGCTTGTGTTGTACCAATATGTTGCATGATATTCTTTTTCCCTCATCTATTTGAAGCTCCCAATAACAAATTGCTAATTGTCATTGTTTTGTTTGTAAGGAAAGAAAATATATTGATTAGGTTACATTTTCGAAAGAGTCGTTGCGGTGTTCCTTACGTATTACACTATTGTAAGAATCATCACCCTCAGGTCTCTTCTATAATAGAATTAAGGTTTCCCAAACTGCAGTGTTGTGGAATCTGTAAGTCGTTTTACATGGGTATTTTGCATAAATGTTTTGTCCATAATATTGAATACCAAGCAAACTAGGTCGAATTTCCAATTAATCCTATGATGTTATACACATTTTGGACAAATTATTGCATCATATCATTGTTGCCATAACATAGAAAAAATAAAAAAATGCATAAATACACATATATAGAAATAATAAAAGACTGCATGGATACACATATAAGCAGCCTCAAAGATAGAGAGATACATATGCATTTGCATTTATCATTTTTATTCTTGTTGATGTATCCCCTAGTGTTTACATTTAACATTAAAAGTGGATTTCTATTCTTGTTCTTGTAACTCATGTTCTTTCGATGGTATTAAAGTGGAATGGTTATAGATTGATATTTCTAAGTTGTCTAGCAATTACCATTGGGATGTTGCAATACATTAATCTTTTTTTTATTGTGAAATAGAGTTGTCAATTAGTGAACTCAATTTGCAACATTTTTTCCCTACAAATAAGTTCCCATAACTATGTCTACAAAAATGGGCTTTGTGGATGGTTTTGTAGAGCCCCCCAATATTGATTTACTGGCATCACCCACCAGTGCCACTGTGGAGTCCAGCTTTGAGGGTGTGATCCACCGACATTTAGATCCTAATTTCATAAGTATAATTTTCCTTTTTATTATACCTGTTGCAAATTTGGCGCTATTGTTTCTAGTTTTCTTGGCTTTAAGGTGTATATATACATGGGTCATCTTGACAAAGCATATAGATGTGAAAGTAGATATGCATTCCTATTTTCCAGCATATAAAAGTATCCATTTCATGTATATGCATATCTGTATGTATATGTATGTATATGTATATATATATGTGTGTATGTGTATGTATATGAATATGTATATATGGGTGTGTGTAGGATCATGATGGGCCAAAAAGTGGTGATATGATGGGTATGTGTAGGGTATGCGGTTGACGACATTTTTTTTACCCAAAATTGATGAAACAAAAATCATTTTTAAAGGATATTCTCAACTTTCCACCAATATAAATTATGTTTTACTTTGAATTTAATAAATAATTATTATTCATTTTCTATTTGAATTACGAGTAAAGTCCTAATTGATAGACTGATTGAAAAACATCTACAACTTTCAAACGGTATCACATTTTTTGAATCTGAAACATGTGTCACATTCTATGCTTTGTATACTATAGGATTAAAAAAAAAATTGAATTTCATGAATTTTTGACCAAGTTAAGGTGGTCAGACATACGATTTTTTATATTTTTTAAAAATTGTAATAAAAAATTCATAATTAATTATTTACTTGGAAAAAATTACAAAAAAATATGCATCGCATCGGGACATGAGTCCTCTACTTATATCTAAAATCTTATAAAAAAGTATTATCATTTTATTGTGGTTAGGGTGGTCAGACAGACACCTACTTCTTATTTTTTCCCTAAAATTTGTGTACTATTGTATTGAAATTTCAAATTTTTACCAAATTGATTTTCTTTTTTTTTAAATAAACCTAGTAGTTTAGAACCTTTATTCAATTTTCTACAAATTCTATTCTTACATATTTTTGAAATAATATAGATAACTCATTCAATTTTTTACATCAAGTTGCCTAACTCTGATTTTTCTAAATTTTTCGCCACTTAAGGGATTTTTTTTCCATGATGATCCTGCACATACCGTAGATATGTATATATGTCTATGTATGTATATGTTTGTATATGTATATGTATGCATGCATGCATATATATATGTATATGTGTATGTATATGCATGTGTATGTATATGCATATGTATATGCATATGTTTATGTCTATGTATATGCAAAAACAAATACTACAATATGATATATCAGATATGAAGATAGCAGATTTTCCCCATTTGCTATGAAATCAACAAAACAATGACTCTTTTGGCAATGCAACTTAATCAAAGTATAGTTTCTCACACTAAAACATTCAATATTGCATTTACTATGTCCACTCGCATTTACTTTGCTTGCTCCCATTGTGCAACAATGGAAAAATGCATTAAGCCTTGCGCAAGCAAACACTTACCATCCAACTCTTGTGTACCGAGGCTATCAACTCCTATATGTATTTGTATTTATATGTGTGTATGTATATGTATATGTATATATATATATATATATGTATGTATGTATGTATGTATGTGTGTATATGGATAATGTATGTATATGTATACATGTATATATATATATATATGTCTATATGTTTACATGTATATATATGTCTATATGTTTACATGTATATATATGTTTTTTTACATGGGTATTTTGCATAAATGATTAATTTATTGTTCATGCCTTTCGGTCCTTGCTTATTGTTCCTTTCAATAGTAGGTTGGAGGGTTTTAACACTGATGTACTGCAAAATGTGCAAGAAAGTATATTGATTAACTTGCATTGTCAAAAGAGCCATTTCGAATAGTAAGAGATATTAGAAAGAATAACACTTACAATAACACTTATCAGCCACCAAACTAATTTTATATTCAACATGTTCATAATCTACAATTGGTCTTGTGTTAATGTGTCCAATGGCAAAGCTGCACACGGATAACTAAAACAATAAATGGAGGCCAATAAAAATACTAACCCTAAACATATTTTTTGAAGAAAGAAACAAGATTCAACTACAATTCAATGTATTCTAATGTTCAAACTATGCTATTCCTTTTTTGATCATTCATAGATATAGATTTATATACACATGGATACACATATATATTTTGTTATATGTTTATGTGTAATTGCTACTTTAAATATATCTATGGTTATACATGTATATTCATATATCCTAATGTGCTTGAGCTTGTATGTATACTTGTAGGTTGTGTGAGTACATTCAAGATACATAGTGCAATCAATTACTAAATTTAAAAGGGGTAAAAAACAACAACAAAATTATTTGTACTATAGGAAACATCAAAAGGAAATATCTATGAAGCGCCACAAAAAATACTTGTAGCAAAGGATAACTGCGGCAACCACACCTACACATCAGACTGCTAACAGTCCTCCCTTGCAACACCCATTTGCAATGGCAGACACCACCCCTTATATACAATCTCATAGAAACTCCCCTGTTGCACCAACACAACAACAACATCTCAAAGAAATATTAAATGATAGCTATCTTGTTGTGGTAAAGCGATTTCGACATTGTATAGATGCACTTTCTAGCCTTTCTATTTTTCAAATATGTAGGGAAAGCTACATAGGGATGCACACTTGAATGTCAGGGTCAGGAGCCACATGTGTAAGGTGGTATTCTGAAAAAGGTACCCATTGCTTCAACTCTGCAAATGGCATGGACCCAGGCCCACAACCATTGTTACTCAAAAAGTTAACACAGGTTGAAGAAATGCTTATTGATAGGGTGGCTGTAGTTTTACACGTGTCCCACACTAGAGGAGACCAATTTAAATATAGCGATCACATCATAAGCTTCCCTCAGGATATCTCAAGCATAGCAAAACTTTTTCCACACCAATTGCAAGACCTTGAGGTCATGATCTTCTATTGGAACCATTGAAGGCGAGAATTACAATTGTTAATAAACATCATGTAATGGATGCATTGAAATACAAAATTCAATATGACAAATACTACAATGATGTTGAGATTGATACTGAGGCTTTTAATATGTTACTTGATGTTGCTATTGATTTGTCCAATTTCTTGCATACAATAGACCAAGTTTTTGATGAAGAGCTAATGCCATCAACCAGCTCAACAAATTTTGGTCAAGAAGAAAATGGCTCTTCAAACTTTTCATCATTTATTCCTTCCTTACCAAATGCTAGGTGAGAGCTCCAAGCAATCAAACATGTCTTACAAATTGAAAAAAAAGAGCAAAATATCTTATCTTGGCCTAAAATTAGCTCTTCTCTTATTAATGAATACAAAATTAAAGGTTTATTTTCAATGGCCTTTCCAACATTGTTCCCCACTGGAGTAGCACTTCCCCTTCAATCGAGAAATGTTAAAATTCACTTGCATGAATATGCCCTCGACCTAATGAGATATTTTGACCACAGATTTGGCAAACATGTTAGGTTTAGATATTTTCTCTACAACTTGATAATGAGACATCGCAGCCAACAAACTGTTTCTATCTTTGTTTGAGCGGGTCTAAAGGAAAAAATCCCTAACTCATTGTCTATTTTATAGCAACAACTTCAAGCTACTCCCAACCACCAAATAGCTGAGTAGTTGATGCGTTTTGGAACATCATTGTGCGAGACCAGCGCTTTTCGGAACTCTTGTCGGGCCTAGCTAACTGCCATGATCAAACAACTTGGCATACCTACCCTTTTTTCACTTTGAGTTGTGCAGACACAAAATGTGCTAACCTACAAAATGTTTTCTCTTCTACAACTCATTTAGCAATGGAGCCTTCAACAAAGACATTAATAGATAGTGTTGTTCAGAATCCACATATAACATCTTTATATTTGCATCATAGATTCTTAATTTTTTGTGAGGTGATTGAAAAGATTTTGCATGCAAAATATTATTGGTATAGATATGAATGGTAGCATTGTGGCTCTACACATGTGCATGGTTTTTAATGGCTTCCAGAAGCTCCTGACATGGACACTCTTGATTGGTACAATGACCATGATGTTAATATGGCAAGGCACTTTTTTCAACTTGGAATCCACGTTGCCCTACACAAAGATTGCTTAGAATGTATCATTGTTTTGAATAAAACCCATGCTTGCTTACCACGAACCAGATCATTTCCAATGATCCAATCATATATTATGAAGAGTTGCTAAACACAGTTCAAAGGCACACAAAATGCTCTGAATATAATTGTTTAAGGAGAAAAGAAGAGCAATTGAAATGTCGGTATAAAGCACCTTGGCAGCAGCAACTTACCTCTACATTGACATATGATGCTAAGTCTAACAAATCCTACAAACTAGCAAGAAATGATGATCACCTAAATATTCATAGCCTAGCCATGCTTGCAATTTGGCATGCCAATGTTGACTTCCAGCCATTTGTTTCTAGGCATTTTTTTTAATTATATTTCTAAATATGCAACTAAATCTTAGAAAAAATTAGAAAATTATCTTGATATGTTGAAAAGACTTGCAAATAAAAATATAGTTAAGGATAGAGCATTGGTTGCATATCAAAAGTTCATGATGAATATTCTTGTGGAGCATGACATCTCTGCATAGGAGATGCGCCATATTAGAAATTGCCTCTTCTCACTTCAATCCGATGATATGTTCACTTGAATGTTGGAAAAAAGACATGGTTCCATATAAACAAAGATGATACTAATGAAGAACTACCAACAAATTATATTCACTACTATATGCAAAGGCCTCTAGAGCTAGGTGGTGTATCCCTAATTGACTTGGTCTGCCTATATACACAATCACAAAAGTGCAAAAAGGATAAATGGAAACCGAGGCACCAGCTTACAATTGTCCTTGTCTACTCATGGTTCAAGATTGTTACTGTTGAAGATATAGAGATATTTGAGACATTTTGTTGGACTAAACTTATGTTATACAAACCTTTCTAAAACATACAAATAGATATAGATCTTCTCAAACAAGAGATAATACAAAATTGGAAAGTTTTAAAAACAACTGGTTATCATCCTTGGCATGTTAATAGACTTCTAGTTTCATCCACAATTGAAGAAGAACATGATAGTGATACTGATGATTTGAACCATCAACCTTCTATGGATGAATATGAATGGGAATTTTTCTCTCAGCTTGGTGAGCTACTACTAACTTTAGCATAAATCAGCTTCATCTATTGGGTAGGCAGGATTTTGATATGAACCATCCATGGAATACAAACCATGTGACTGAATAACTTCATAGTATTGATTTTCATTTCATCCCACCAAGGCATAACATGAGCAAGCCATGGTACATTTTTTTCATGTAGATATGTCAGCCCATCAACCTTCACCAAAACAGCAATTGGCCCTTCAAATAATCCAGTCCCATCTCATGCATCCTTCACCCAAAGCCCCTCTCCACTTGATCATTCAAGGGACAACTGGCACTGGCAAATCCTTTTGATAAATTGTATACAACAAAAAAAAACACCTCTTTTGTTGGATCCAATAGTTGTTTGCTCACATTGGCTCCTACAAGTGTTGTTGTGTACAACATATGTTCCTCTACAATCCATACAACACTTCATATTCCCATAAAGGATATGAATCCTTTGCAAGGGTAGGAATTGACAATATTCCAAGAAAAATTTAAGTATATTCAATAAATTTTGATCAATGAAATGAGTTTTCTGGGCCCAAAGTTGTTGAAAATAGATAGTCAGTTGCACCAAACATTCCCAGATAACCAAAGGGAGCCATTTGGTGGTGTTTCTATGATCCTTGTTGGTGATCTTTCCTAGTTGCCACCTGTTATGGATATGCCTATTTACATTTCAGGCTCATTGGTTGTAGCCTTGTGGCAAACTTTTATGGTCTCGATAACATTGGACACTATTTTCCACCAAAAAGGAGATAGCCCTTTGCAGCAAAAGTTTTAGGCAATCCTTCTCCATATGAGAAATGGTGAGGCTCTCCATGATGACTAGGAAGAGCTTATGAAACAAACAAATAAAATGCTCTCAGCCACATAAATAGAATAATTTGATGTTGCTACACATTTTTTTGCCACAAATGACTTGGTCATATTCCACAACAAAAAAATGATCAAACAATTAAATCTACCCATAGCAATTATCATTGCTCGAGTAGCATAGCAACATGCATCTAATTATGGAGATGAAAACCAGCTTCTCCTAGAATTGCTACTTTGTGTTGGTGAACAAGTGATGCTAACAACAATTTTTTTGATTCAAGCTAGCCTAGTGAATGGATCCCTTGGTGTTGTTATCGCTATTGTGTACAATGCACATTGTAAACTGCTAAACTCGCCTAACTATATTGTTGTTCACTTCCAAAATTACATTGGTCCACCATGGGACCTGAAAAATCCAAGCGACATCCCCATCCTAGCAATATGTCAAGGTAGTCAAACACAAATTCCACTCACTATGGCATGGGGAATCACAATACATAAAGCACAAGGCTTAACATTAGATAGAGAAAAAATAAACATAGGTAGCAAAGAGAGGCAAGGGTTGACTTTTATAGCTATTTCTCGTGTTAAATCAATTGAAAGACTTTGTATTGATCCAAATTTCTCATTTGAGAGATACTCCAGGCTTGGCAACAATAAATACACTATTCAACGTTGTGGCGAAGAGACGCATCTAGAACAACTATAGCCCTCGCCAGATGCTTTTGCTCCCAATCCGTAGTCTGACTTATAAAAAAGACTCCAAGACAATTTTTTTTGTGTCTGCCTCAGCCTATGTGCCATCATCTTTTCAAGCATTTCTAAGTTGAATTTTAAAAACACATACCAAGTAATAATTTGCGCAAAATGGGTATAATGCCAAAGATGCACAAAGATACTATGGAACAATAACTAGAGGGTACAACTTGTATAGACTAGTGGCATGTTTTGATCATTCTATTCTATCAATCTATGACTTCTCATTCTAATATTTTGTTGTGTGATACTTTCAGTATATGGCATTCAAAATAATACACTCTTCTATATATTCCATTTGCCCATCTTTGATAAAAAAATTTTAAACTCCATAATGTCAATTGTTTATTAGCATACCTGCAATTCTCTTCCAACTAATTTTAACATACAGTGGTGTAAACATACAGTTACAGTTGCTACAGATTGATACATTGCAGATACAAAAAACTTCAACTGTCAAAAATGCACAAAGATTGGTTCCAACAATAACTAGAAGTTGAAAGTTCCATAAGTCAATAACGTGTTTAGAACATTCCAGTATATTAAACTATATATGCGCATACTATAGATGCATTCTTAAAAAAATTGTCTTCCATTTGACTAATAAGTTTAAAATCCTGCAACCATGTTGTGTTTTCTATTCTCACTGCCTATATACGTTGAGTTTTCACATTTGTTCTCTGTGCTTTGCTCCCACATATGTTAATTTCTTCCTGTTAGCTTTTCTATTAGCTTTATTTGATTCAAATAGCTACAAATTTTTGTCTACAAAATTCTTTTTTTCATCATTTCACTGTTTCACTGTTCCTATATATTGCATTCACAAATATATATAGTCTTGTATACATTGCTTTTCTTTTATGTGATACATGATAAAATTCCATGTTATTTGTCATGGGTTGCTTGGGAATATTCACAATGATCATGGAGTTTATTGGCCCTACGTGGCTTGGTGATTGTACCTCGTTCAGCGAACACAAAATGGTAGGTGCTTGCTCATGTGACAATTGATACATCTTGGCATTGCCATGGAAATGCATGCATGTAATATTTATTGTTCTAATATAAGGATGTCAATTTTTTTTCTTCCATTGTGAAATGACACACTGTGGTGTTTGTTTCATAGAAGACCACTCAAAGAAACTGCCATCCACCTCCCTTAGGTGTTTGTTTGGAGAGCTCCACATCCTACATTATTTTCACTCATGTTCTTGCAGTAAGCCATTCCACAATGCATTTTCCCAATTCCATACTTATCTAATTTTAGACATGTATTTTGATATAATAATATAAAATGTTTTTTTTGATGCAGGACCATCCAGTGGTGTAAGGGCAATCTTGCATCACCCAAAAATAGTTAAATTTCAAGTTTATCATTTTTTAGATGTTTTTACATTTTTGGATACCCTTTTCGTCATAATAAAATTCCCAATTTATGGTTTTTATTTTCTCTTCCTGGGTGGAAAGATATTGCAGTTTTTGTTGCCCAGATTTGCACCTGAAAATCTTCCAAGTGGGATTTGAGGCACTTAGAGCTTCTGGATCGGCCCCAAAACTTGCTGAAATCAGCATAGCAAATTTCAAGCTCATTCTTGACTTCAAGACCTTTCCAACGGTTCAAACGACTCACGAATCGGAGTCTCGGATCAAAAGTTATGGCCCCGGGAAGTTGGCGCACTTTCTAGAAGATACCATTGCAAATGCTCTTTTGAAATTTGAACTTCATGTTGTAAATTTTTAGTGCCAAACTGCCTAAACTCAATTTGAATGTTGTTTTGGCTCCAAACTAATGAGGAGCTCTATTTATGGGCAGGTTTTCTAATTTTTGGGCAACTTTTGGGGGGACAATCTCGCATATTGTGAAAGGGTTATTCTATAGCTTTTTGTAGCTTGCATGTGTTGTAGAACTTGGGGATTTGAGATCCTCTACATGTAAGAATCTCCATTTTATAAATAATAAAATTATTCTCTTGTTTGTGGGTTATTTTCTGTGTCTCAGGTTGCACCCTCATCAGTTTTGTAGTAGTATCATGTTGGGCTCAATGCAAAGATAGATCAACAAGCATAAATGCAAACCATGTGTTGGACAATTGGTCCCTAAAAGACGACCATAGCTGTAAGTGTAAACAAGGTTTGTTTTATATATTTACATTTTCCTAATTTATACATTCAAATTTTTCCTTCCTCCATGGCTAGATACCCTCTATATATTTGTTGCTATATATAAACATTCATGCACAGATTCTTACATGCACTTGAATACAATAAATATAGTTTGTTGTTCACATTAGATTTTCCCATGTTCCTATACTTTCCTTTTATGGAAACCCTAATGGAAATTTCAAACAAATAGAGCTGATAGGTAAATGCCAACTGTTGCATCGATTGCTTGTTTTGTATTAATATGTTTCATGATATTCTCTTTCTCTTATGTCTTAAAACCCACATTAAACATATTAATGCAAGATAAGAAATTTGTGTAAGAGTTGAGCTGTCAATTCAAAATTTGAGTTATGCTCTTTCGCAGTCAACCCAGGTGAATAGAGAAATTGTAAAAGAGCTATTAGAATAACACTTCACACCCAGAAAACTATGCTTATCTCCAAAATGTTTATGCTTTCATGTTAACCCTCTGCATATATATATGTACATATATATGGGTATGTGCAGGATCATCATGGAAAAAATAGGCCCTTAAGTGACAAAAAATTTAGAAAAATAAAAGTTAGACAACTTGACGTAAAAAATTGAATAAGTTATCTATATTATTTCAAAAACATGTAAGAATAGAATCTGTAGCAAATTGAATGTAGTTTCTAAACTACTAGGTTTATTTTCTTAAAAAAGAAATCTATTTGATTAAAATTTGAAATTTCAATGCAATAGTACTTAAATTTCAGGGAAAAAATAAGTAGGTGTTTGTCTGATCACCCTAACCACAATAAAATGACAATATTTTTATAATATTGTAGATATAAGTAGAAGACTCATGTCCCGATGTGATGGATATTTTATTGTAATTTTTTTCAAGTAAATAATTAATTATGATTTTTTTATTGACAACTTTTTAAAAATATAAAAACTCGTATGTCGACCACCTTAACTTGATCAAAACTTCATGAAATTCAATTTTTATTTTTTAATCCTATAGTATTCAAAGCATAGAATGTGACGCATATTTTGGATGCAAAAAATGTGATATCGTTTGAAAGCTATATATATTTTTCAATCAGCCTATCAATCAGGACTTTAGTTGTAATTCAAATAAAAACTAAATAATAATTATTTATTAAATTCAAAGTAAAACATAATTTATATTACTGGAAAGCTGAGAATCTCCTTTAAAAACCCTTTTCATTTCATCAATTTTGGGTAAGAAAATAGTCATCAGCCACATACCCATAATATCGCCACTTTTTGGTCCATCATGATCCTGCACATATATATATATATATATATATGCTTTCACTACTATCTTAATTTTCAATTGCTCCTATGTTAATGGCTATAAGGCCAAAAGTGCACAGAGATACCTACAAACAATAAACAAATGGCAAAAAAAATACTATCCATGGCCATATTTTTTGATAAAAGCAAGAACATTTAACTGTAATTTCTCTATCCATATACAGGGATAATCTCTTTCAACTCTCCAAAATGGGTATAATGTCAAAGATACAACCATATAACAAGGAATAATAAGCACAAAGTGAAAGACGTGAACAATAAATGAATCACTCTAACACCTCTTATACAATTTCTCTACTTGTCTTCGATATTTGTTACCAAAGAATATAGCTTGAATCTTATATTGATATATTCCATGATATTCCTTTCTCTTCATCTTTTTTAACTAGAGAGCCATCCAAAAAGCTTCATTTTGCTTTTGGATAAATGATTAATTAATTGTTCATATCTTTTGTTCTCTACTTATTGTTGCTTTTCATAGCAGACTAGAGGCTTTTAACACTGATGTGTTGCCAAACATGCCAGAAAGTATATTGATTAAGTTGCATTATTGAAAGAGCCATTATGCTATTGGTTTCATAGCAGACAATTTATTGTTCATGTATTTTTTTCTTTGGTTATTGTTCCTCATGTTCTCTAGTTGTATTGTCGAGAGAGCCAAGTACAAAAGAACATCATGAAACATATTGATACAAGACATATAACATGTTCCGGCCATGGTAAAAAAACCACAGCAAAGATTCCAGAATTTTAAAACTTAAAAACAATACTTGTTACAAGAATAGTAGAATAATATGTTACAGGCAACTTCAAACAGATGAGTAGAAAATAATATCATGACACTTATTGACACTCAAATAGATGAGGGAAAAACAATATCATGAAACATATTAACACAAAACAACCAATGACAGTGACTTGACTGGGTTTTTTTGTGCCGATGTAGGGCTTGATAATTACATGGGTTAGTGGTGGTGGATTTGGTGTCCTCGATACAAGGAACCTAAATGGTAAGTATTTTCTCACGCGGGGGTTAATGCATTTCGTTGTTCTGTGATGGGGCTAGACAAAGTGAATGTGGCCAGCTAAAGTAAATAGAAAATTGAATGTGTGTGTGTGTGTATATAATGATACTTATTTTCTTAATGCTATGGTAACAATTATATCATGGAACAATCTCTACAAAATGTGTTTGGTGGATTTTAAGTGTTATTGTAATATTCAACTTTATATCTTTAGTTGATACACTATTTGTTTGAAATATCTATTTGTTAAGAACAAAGCATTTAATCGTGCAGTATGTGTAAGATATTCATAATGCCAAAATGGTTATTCTGACAATGCAACTAAATCAACATATTTTCTTGCATATTTTGGAGCACATATTCATAATGCCAAAATGGCTATTCTAACAATGCAACTAAATCAAAATATTTTCTTGCATATTTTGGAGTATACTTTCCCACATTGCAACATTGAATACTTTGTGCATCTTTGGTGTTATACACATTTTGTACAATTAGTCCTTTGGTATCCTTCTAATTGATTTAAGTGGAAATCCTTACAAAGAAGATGTTGTAGATTGGCAATGGCTATGTAATTTATTCTTGTGTTTGCATATATACATTTGCACATTCATTGAGCTACCACGGTTTTGATTTTACTTTGGTGTGCACGTTCTTTCTAGTTTGCTAACAAATAGATTAATTGTATAAGAGGAGGTGCATTATCTGGCATTCAGTATTATGGAGAAATGGGGAAATTGTAACAGAACTATTAGTAAAATATACATACATATATTTATACATATATACATATATATACACATGTGTATATATACATGCATACATGTATATATATATGTACATATATATATACATGTTTATACATATGTACATTAAACGACTTACAGATTCTGGAGAACAACAGTTTTCAATCTCGCATAAAATAGTTTTGAACAGTCTACTATCAAACCAACAACCTTGCATAAATAGACTTGAGCAGTTTGTTCCAATAACCTTCAAGCAGGTCAGGCAAAAAAGAATATCATGAAACATATTGATACAAGGTTCAAGGTATGTTCTTTCTTAGTAGATATTGAATATATGTAGAGAAATTTTATAAGATGTGCTATGCAGAAATGCAATGCGTGAACTAGACTATCTTTTTTCAAGTCAATTCTATGATTGTTTTGCCACAAAAAAATTGGTTTGGACTATTCTATTTCTTGGTTATTATATGTGGACATGATTCACATGCACATATATGGATATACATCCTAGTGTTGCAATGCAAATATAAGAACTTGCAAGATAAAATTTATACTAATATATATGTTTGTTAGATCTATATGATTTCTTTTATAATGGTTGCACAAATACAATAGACATCCAACAAAATTACTATATTCTAAATTTTCTATTTCAAATTGTTCAATGGTCCAACAACTCAATCCAATGCTCCTCGTGGTTGTTAAACATTGCCAACAGTACATGTAAGGGAAAAACTTCTCCATTATCAATAAATAGATTTGGTGATCCACTTGTAAATATTATTCATTATTTCTACTTTTTGATTGTGTTTATTGATTTTAGCTATATACTTACTAATTCTTTATTCTTCCTTCCTAATCTTGTTATCCCGTCCACTGACATACCTCTCCCTTCTATTTGCAAGTGCTAAGCTAAAGCATACGTGACAATCCCAAAATCATGATTTTTGTTTTTGACAAAGTCACCATACCAAAAAAAACACCAAAACATGCCAGATCATATATGGAAACTTTGCATTTTTCCCAACTTTGATATTTTGCAATGTATAATGGAACTCCATAAAATTTCCAGTGGACGTTTCATGTTATTTTTTCTCAGGGGTTTGGCTAGGGTCCCCGGGGCTCCATGATGCCAATATGGTAGGGTGGATAACGAGCATAGGTTTTCTATTTTGGCTTTGCCTGCCATATATCTTTTCTTACATAGATACATGTGTAGAAAACATGGCTTGTAACATGTTTTGTATGTTGTACCAAGTGGTAGGAACGCACTTGAGACTTTCGTTGTCTCGCCCTGAAAGAACACACATTTATTATTCATCTATTTTGACTCTTCAATCACACTATGAAGTCATTCATTAAAAATTTAAATTTTTATTCTCAATTGCCTTGTAGCTCACTACTTTTCAACATTTTATACTTGTCTCACCACAAAACACATGCATACTAAAACTTTAATTTCCAAAACTATGGACAAATACTAATTATAAAAAGTATTCAATATTAAACGTCTTTCTTTGTTCAAAAAAATGTGTACTTTTTTAATCCAATATTGGTAATTAAACACATGGGTGATGACTCTTACAAAAAGCTTCCATGTATTTTAAAAATTAAATAATTAATTGATTGAATAACCTAGACAAAAAGTGACAATATACATGTGCATCTATTGCTAATAAATATAAAACTAAAATAGAGATAACATTATCCCATAGCTTAATTTTTGGCAAGAAGTTATTGTTGCTAGTAAAAACAATTATTTTAAATTTTATATTTGATTTAATTTTTCATTTCCATTTTTAAAGAAATTTAAAACTTCTATTTGTTGACAATTAATTGAACCTATATTTCTAGCATATTAAATAAAATTAATAGTTAATAGCTATTGTAACTAAACTTATTAAATATTAGATGGTAATAAAAAAAAAAGTTATTCGTGATTACTTGTTTCATACATTGTAACTGATTAGTTTCATTCAACATGACCTTTGGTTTTACTTTACACTTCCATAAGTCAATTTTCATATCAATTTTTGTTGACTTGTCAACACACTTTATGTTTCTCCAACCAAACAAACATTTATAGCTATTATTGATTGTTAAGATTTCACATTCCATTCCAAAAAAAGGTTCCACCGTCCTAACCATCCAGATAACCTGCTGCAGAAGACCCCTATCGGCTGATTGTTGCATGTCTATGCATACGAGCGCTAGTTATTAATTATTTCCAAATTAATTGTGAAAAAAGAATATTTTTTCCTACACTACAATTTTTAACAAAATACATACTAAAGGGCAGCACCATGTGAAACTTGTTATTGCGGAGGTCCAGATAAGGAAGTCCCTTAATATTGCCAATGAATGCAGGAATAGTGCCATTGAAGTGATTATTGCTGAGATTTGAATAAGAAAGCAATGTGAGATTCTTGAACCCATATGGAATATTCCTTGTTAGCCTGTTTGAGCTTAAAGACAAACTCTACAAGTTTTTTAGACTTCCAAGGCCAGCTGGAATATGTCTTGTCAGATTATTGATGCTCAAATCCAAGAACTGCAACAATGTGAGATTGATTATAGGAGGAATGGCCGGTCCCCTTTAACATGCTTTGAAACAAGAACAAAGAAATAAATTCAAGTACTGCAACTAAAGGTATCTACACAGAGGGTTAATGCTCTTTTTGAAACAAGAAAACAAATGAATTGAAATTTAAATTGGGCCAGCAAGTTTTCAGCTAGAAGCTTATAGGCATCACCGAACAGGCAAGGCTGAGAGTATGCAGTATTACTCAGGTTCTTTTTAATGTTACCCACGATTGCCCCCACCCCACTACAACTTCATTTACCACCGCATCTTTGACACTAAGCTCCTCCAGACTGGAATTTGTAAATCTATGTTTTCTACTGTACAGCCCAAGTTTCTACTGCAGCTAAATGTTGACAGAGACTCAACCAACTCAGGTGAGAGAATGGTTGTTACCTTCATGGGAGAGTCATATAAAAGCTTTTGGACATCAGTGTTACAGGCATCAGCTTCTACTATTACTCCTAGTGCCATTGGTGATTGTAGGCTTATGTGGGGTTTGTGCATTCTACAATCGACATTTTTCATGTTGAAAACGACATATGTGCACATTCTTTTCTCCCACATAATGTTCACATGCAGGACGCATGTTTTCACGACCCCACGACTCAATAAAAATCTCTTTAAATCTCCATCGCTAGTAACAACTGGTGCTAAAAACAGACACATTTCTTCTTTGCAATTATTTGGATATTCTAGAGGTCACGCGTCACTCGCTTTACCTTTATTATAGGTTTTCATGCATTCTCTTGTCTCATAAGACTACACTTGCTAACAATCCAATGAGAACGGAGATAAACTGTATTTTTTTAATTATGTGTAAAAAATGATCAGTTTGAACTATTAAAATATTACAAACATGAGAACAAAATTGTTTGAAGGAATATTAATGTTTTTGATTGGTTGAGCTACAAAACTTTAATCACCATGACCTTCCCCTATAATTCCATCACAGGAACTAATAATCTATGAGCTATGAAATTCCAAGAAATGAACGATTGGAACTCACTCCCATTCATCATTCATGAATATATTGAAAATATGCCCGATCAATTCATGATGCATGATCCTATTTTTTTGTTTTATTTATTTATTTATTTTTATTATCACAACAAAACTGCATTTATATACAGTCATGTTTAGTTTTTATTTTGCTCTCTGTTTATGTGACATAAACAGCCAATTCAATTATGGAATATACAGTCTTCATTTGTATCTATGCTGATTAATTCAATACAGTGTGAGAGTTTTAATCTATATCTCTCAAAGTTCAGCACAGAGAAAAATAAAATTAATCTCCTCGAGTCTCATGGATCACTTACCTAATGGTCAGTCAACCTCGTCTCCTTCCAATAGAAGTCAATGCATAATAAAAAATCCCAATGACTGAAAAGAAGTTGAAGGGGATGCCATCTACCCCTTTATCAGATTTAAAAACACCAGAAGAATAAAAGGATGTTGAGTAAGGATGATGCTGAGTTTTATAGAAATTCACCAACTCCAAAATCAATGCAGTAAATTAGGTTGCATAGATGTTCAGTATATTCACTTTTAATAGTCATTTCAAAGACATGCCGACCTGATCACGCAACACTGCCTGCAGATGATTGTCTTATGGGAAAATGACAAGAGCTTATCTCTTTTGGAAACCCTTCAAGAGTACAACTGTTAGGTACACCCATCAGACAAACGAATGGCTAAAATGGGTCAAGGGGAACATACATTCACATTCTAAGACCCCAAGGGAGCAGTTTCCAAGTGTCAGGATCGCAAGCAGTTTCTTGACATATCAATTTACCTGTGATCAAAGCTAAGGCACTTTAAAAATTTGTTCACATCAATTTTTTGTCCCCTAAAATTAGGGCCTGTGGGAATCAGTCTCATTCATATTTGTTTGGCATTATTTAATGCTTTCATGGGTATGTATCAAACAAATTGTTTAGATTTAGAGGGCCTCCTGTAAGTAATGTGATTTTGGTGAATGTTTTGCCTCTATGAGTCCCCTTAAATATAAAGTAACTTTAATTGTGTCCTAGATTAAAATATCATGTTCTAGTGCTCAAATTTGGTATAGATTACAATTTTAAGAGTTTCTAATTTTATTACTGAGTTTGTCAAAAGAATCCATTAAAAAATTAATAATAATAACTTTTAAATTAGTTATTCTTAAAATAATATAAGCAGAAATTGGATCAAACTATTTATTGTGAAAATTTCTTTAGATGTCATGTGTGTTTATATATATAAATAGATTGATTGTAATTTTGTCTAATTCTCATTTACCTATCAATTTGGAATATAGAAGAATTTCATTGTTTGTAATGTACAACTTAAAAGATTAATTCAAGTAAACTATTACAAATAGCATGACTAAAGAATCACCATCCTCACAATCAAACAAAGGCGAATCTACACTTACAACACCTACAATATTTAATTATTATGATATTCTAGATCAAACCAAGGTTGAGATGGAAACAAATTTATTGCAAGTGAAAATTCTTAGCTATCTCATGGCATTCATCTTTCAAAATGGTCAATACAATTTGTTTCAAAATATTAGCAAGAGGAACCAAATCGTAGGGCAAGCACAATACTACTTGTAGTCATGTATATAGGTACATTTTTGTTTTTTTTTTATATTAAACATCGTGAAAAGATCATGTAATAGTTGCATTATGCAATATCCACTGTCAAATGGAATCTACTGCATATTCTATTAATATCTATAAGCAGTCTTACGATATCTAGAATAGTCTGTTACATACCATGTCTGAAACATCAAAACTACAGTCAAGATCTATCTGGCTGATAATTGCATATGTTTATAGCCAAAAAATACAGAAACAGCAAAATCTAATGCAGCCTAACTGACAAGAACAGCAAAGTCTAAGGCAGCCTAACTATTCAGCTCTATTTTCTTCAAACACCTCCCATTCTGGCCTGCCCAGAGGAGGATAATTTATTTACAGCTTCAATGCCCAATTCTGAAGGTTTGTTTACATGATATCTTTCCTTGTGCCTCTCCTTTTTGGTTCTTTCCTCAATTTCTTGATTGTAACACTTTAGAAGCTCTGACATCCCCTTCAGCAATGGAATGCTAGTGTCTTTATCCAAGGCCCACGTGTGTCCAAACTTAATCACCCCTGTATTCATTGTAGCAACTACATCTTTCAGGAAATTGAGAAATTTTAGCCTTGAGATTTCCAATGTTAAGGTTATTGTAAAGTGAGTTTTTATTGAAAGTGAGTTTTTATTGCAAAACTCAATAAGCGTTCTTTTGACCCTTGCAATTTTTTCTTCATTCCTCTTAATCCATAATTGCCATAAAATTTCATTAGTGAGAATGAACCAAAATAAATTATATTCATTATTCAATCCATCTACTGAACCAGACAAGATTTCATCCCATTTAATATTGCCTTTCCAGCCATCAAAATGAAAGAAAAATAGATTCCACACCTCTTTAGCATAAAGACATTCAAAAGAAAATATGTTTAATGGTTTCAGGCCTTCTAAAAAATCTGCACAGATCAATGTTAGTATGATTGTATTTATAGGGCAACCTCTGCAAAATCAATAGCCACTTGAAACCTGATTTCTTTGGTTGTATATAGCTAGACCAGTTATTTATAAACACTTTTCCAGTTATTATATAAGATAAAGACAGATTCCAAACACAATTTAAAGAATCAAAAAACAGAGTTAGAGTTATTAAGAGAATTGTATATTATTTTTTAGTTAACCTTAGAAATTGGGGAGCTATCTTCCCACTTGAATTGCTTGAAGTTGTCTTTATTGTTGTTAAATTTTTAGGCAGGTGTAGGTTACTATAGGCATTCTTAATCATGGAGCAAGTTCTCTAATTGAAAAGGGGAATGTCAAACTCCTGACACATTGTGTCCCAAGGTTTGATTACCCCATTTCTAAGGATATCCTAGAAATCCTTAAAACACTTGATCCCTTTGGAGGCCCAGCTTTTTGCAGAACATCCTTGCATAAGCACAAGAGGCTTGTCCTTGTGCCAAAGGTTCCACCAAATAGATCTCTCTTCAAAAATACAATTGTTATTATCAATTAAGTCATTATTGAAAATTTTACAAATAATACATTCCCAAGCCTTCCATAGGCTTTTGAACACAACTAATCTTGCTAGAACTAGTGGGAAATTACCTGGCACTAGGTCACTAAAAGGAAGACCTTTCCAAGATTTGGCTTGCTTGGGCACAACCATCTGTATATTATTCCTTATCAAAACCTTCCGGGGTTCCTCTCCTTGCAAAGAACTGATTATCCATTTAGCAAAAGCGCAATACCATGTAGTTTTAAATCCTTCAATCCCAACCCACCTTTAGATTTCATCACACAGGACCACCCCCAGTTAACTGAATGTTGTTTCTTTTTTCCTTTCCCATCCGACCATAGGAATTTCCTAATTCTTTTTTGGATCTAATTTACTTGATAACTACTGAAGAGCCAAACTGAGGAATAGTAGAGACTATATGAGGCAAGAATTTTTTGACAGACTTGCACTCTTCCAGCAAGTGAGAGATATTGTTTGTCCCATTTACTTAATTTGTTTTCATTCTTATCTTTTATCCACTACCACATGTCCTTTAGGCATGTGCTTACTGCAAATGGGATGCCTAGTTATCTCACTTGTAATGAAGGACTACCCTATTGGAACCCAAACCTTTTCAACCATTCTGGAGGAGAGTTCTGCCATCCTAAAATGATAGAGTTGGAGCTAGAGATCTTAGCACCAAAGGCTAGACAATAAATTTTTATCTTTTCTAGTAATGAATCCATATTTTCCTCCTCTAATCAAAAAAATAGTGGTGTTATCTGCAAACTGTGAATTTAGGAGCTCCTCATTATTGGGTAAGGATATGCCTCTGACTTTGGGGGATGCAAAGGATTCTCTTAGAAGATAGAATATTTTATCAACAACAATGACAAAGAGGGAAAGGACAAGGGGACACCCCTATCTGATTGATCTTTCTTTTGTTAAGGTTCCATTGATTTCAGTTTGAGCATTAACATCTTTCATGACTCTAACCCATTTACAAAAAAAATTTGGGAAACCAAATGCTTCCAAGGCAAGGAGTAAAAAATCCCATTCCACTCTATCATATTCCTTTTCGAAATCTAGAGGAAGCATGGCTATTTGTTGGTCAGACATGTTTGCCAATTCATGGCCTCTCAACTGGTGATTAGATTTTTTAGTGTATATATGTCTTTTATAAAACTAGTTTGTGTAATATTTATAACCTCTAGGAGTATATTCACCAACCTTTTGGCCAAGGTCTTAACCAATATTTTATATGACACATTCAATAGTGTAATCGGCCTCTAGTTTTTTAGTAGGGTTTTACCACCATCCTTGGGAATCAATTTAATGACACCTTTATTAATTTTTTTCCCAAAGTTCCTTTCAAACTAGCTTCCCTATATAAGTAGAGGAGGTCCTCACTAATTCACTCAATGTTTTGCTTGTAAAATTCCACTGGGAGACCATCAGCCCCAAGAGACTTATCAATGTTTAATGCTTGAATAGCTCTTTCTATTTCATCTTTTGTAATTTCTTTGTTTAGAACATAGATATGCTTCTCAGTGAGCTTCTTAGGGATGATTTTCTTACATAGCTCCCTTGCATTAGTAGTTCTCCTATTGTTTCCATCAGACGAGAACAAAGTATTATAAAATTTGAGGAAAGCCTTCTTAATCTTCCCCTGATCAAGGATGGTAGCATCCTCATCCAAATTTTCCCTATATTGTTTTTGCTTCTTCTTTTTTAGCATATTAAAGAACTTGGTTCCCTTATCCCCATTTTTAATCCAATTTATTTTTGATCTGACCCTCATGCCTTGGGCCTTTTTGTTTGGATCTTCCTTAAGGAGTCACTAACAAGGGAAAGTTCCTCCAAGAGTGCATTCTTGGCTAGGTCATTTTGACAATTATCTTCAACATTAAGAAACTTTTGGTTCAATTCTAGTTCCTCTTGTCTAAGATCCATGACTTCTTTTAACTTTTAAATTAATTATTCTTAAAATAATATAAGAAAAAATTGGATCAAACTATTAATTGTGAAAACTTCTTTATATGTCATGTTTTTATCTAATTGGCATTTACCTATCAACTTGGAATATAGAAGCATTCCATTAATTGTGATGTACAACTCAGAAGGCTAATTCAAGTGAACTATTATAAATGGAATGGCTAAGGAATCACCATCCTCACAATCAAAGAAAGGAAAACCTACACCTACAACATTTATATTATTATGATATTCTAGATCAAACCAAGGTTGAGATGGAAGGAGATTTATTGAAAGTGAAAGTTCTTAGCCTATCTCATGGCATTCATCTTTCAAAATGGTCAATATAATTTGTTTCAAAATATTAGCAAGAGGGACCAAATCATAGGGAAAGCACAATACTACTTGTATCCATGTATATAATAACATTTTTGTTTTCATTTCCAAACATTCAAGATAAAGAAAATCTACAAATATCATATTATTCCAAAGTGATGTAGGAGCATACTAAGATTAAGAGAGATCTTGCATCAACTAGAATTTTTATTTATTTATTTTTGTTTAGGTTTCCATAGTTGTCACATTCATTTTATTCTTATCATAGTAGCATATTCTTACCAATATCTTCATACTAAGAACACAAAATATTGGATAGCAATTTTACTATGTAGTATTGTTGGTTCATTGTGTGTCTTCAAAACTTAAGTGGGTCATATTAAAGGTGTCATAATCATGTCCATGAGTAAAATAACCTATTAACTAAACTCAGTAACAAATGAAATGATATATTAAGATTGAACTTATAAATTTTGTTAATACATTAACATGAAATTTGTTAGTAAAATGTATCTCAAGCTTCCATTCCTAATGTTCAATATTCAATACTAGTATACATTTACTATTTTATCTTTATAATCATTTTTCTTCACATAGGGAAGTTGGAACCCTATTTTATGATGGCACTATATTTTTCTTTAGTAAATTTGTCCTTACATGAGGAAGTATGGGTGTCACATTGAAGTGGCACTCTTGGTCATGTGACAACTAACATCTTAGAAGTCGTGTAAGATCATCTCGAGTCATCATAATAGGAGTTACTTATGATAGAATCTTATTACAAGTAATAGCATGTAAGAGGAAGGTTACATTGGAATTTTGACCAACATTATGATAGGTTTGAACACTTTTCATGGAGCATCTTTGAATGGTAGAATGAAGATAAATTGGGGAATCCAAGTTTAGATCATCAAATGTGACATTCATGGCATATGACATGTTGTAAGTAATAAAATAAAAATTATTTGGAATACCAAGACCAAGGAGGACATTGGAATTTTTTCCTTGATCATTTGAGTGTCATACCCCCTTTGGGTCCACTAATGGTTTTCCAAAACCATGTGATGGTTTCTAGTTTATTATTTACCTATATATTAATGCTTGGGATGGAGTAGTGTATGTGTGCTTTGAGTATATTTGCAAGTACTATTAGGACACCAAAACTACTCTAGAATTGTATATTGGTGATAATTTGTAAGTGTCATAGCCTACTAGTTGTATTGTAATCATAGTTGTTGTTGATTAATGCAAGTGATTCTACTTTTGGAGTTTGGGGTTTTTATCTTGAAAGGGTTTTCTCCATGTAAAACCTTATGTTATAGTATATCATTTGAGTTTCTCATTCTTTTAATTCTAAATATTTTTATTTTTGTATAATAGTCTCCTATAAGATTAATATAGGAAGCATTTGTGTGTATCTTACTTCCTTTCATTTGGTATCATATCCTAATCACCTTGGATTCTACGTGTTTGGTAATGATTTTTGTACTATCTTTGATTGAGTGTGAGCTTGTATAGAAGGAGTTTTGATCTTACTAGATAAATGGATGTTGACTGATAAATTTTCATAGTTGTCAATTTCCAACCAGTTAATTTTATCAATCTAAGTTGGTTTTTGGAGCTATCTATGATAAGGCTTTTGGTTGGAGTTCAATATAGTGGTTCAGTTTCTAAGCCTTGATAATGAAAATAAAATTTTTAGATAGCTAAGTTATCACTTTCTATTGTTTTCCTTGCAACATAAATACTTACATAAAATTTAATATCTACTCTACCATATATTTCACAAACATGTAGAAGTAATTATCGAATCAAAAATAAAAGAAAAAGTACTTCTATATTAGAATGATATTTATAAATTAAACACACATGATAAAACTAAATAGAACATAATTAAGGCATGCAAAGAAAATATTGAAAGATAAAACTGAACAAGACTCATACATGGAAAGGAAATACTAAAAGATTAAATGTTTTATTTTGATTTTAGATTTTTTACAAATTTAGAACATCTATAGGTTGAAAGAAATAGAAAATGAATAAAACTAATTTAAACAAATATATCATAACAATAGAAATACTTAAAAACATAAAATGAAAAGACATCAAAGAGTCACCTCCTAATAGAGTGGGTCCAACTCTCCTTTTGAAGGGATATCCTAAAGCTAATGCAAAATCGCATGAATTTCATCCATATTTTAAGTCTAATAGGCCCACATGTGGGTCAAATAATAGAGAAGAGAAATGGAATGTATATCAACTAAAAGAAATAACTTCCTATATATATATAGATAGTTCATTTATATCTTGAGCCTTATTCTCTAATCTAGAAACTAAATTTTAATCTTAATACTCACGGTCTCTTTATTCAATAGAAAAATATACTAACATACCTAGGAGATATAATTTGTTGAAGATGTTGGTGAATACATGCATGCCGCAATTAAATGAGGGTTCCTTTGAAAGAACTTGAGTATGATCAAAAGAGAATGCAGAAGATAGAACTTAAAGGAAATCTAAAATTCATATTCACGTATGACACCGATCAAGACTAAAACTAGGCAGTACTGAAGTTTATCAAGCCATCATCGGTGTGGATAACTCATCATTTGGAATGTTATCATGGAATAGTAAGACTCGGTTTTGAGCTATGTGACTCACTCTAGAGCTGTCCAATATTATTATGAGCTATTTATTTCCCTTATGACCAGCTCTAGAGAGATCTAGAAGGATTAAATCTTGGATCCTACAATTTATTTTTCATAAAAAACATAAATATGCATGATGCATAAAAATAATAATTCATACAATCATCCAAAACAATTCAACCATGAAATGGTAAGCACTTAAAGCACATAATATATTCATTTTCATGGTAGTTAAAGGTTTTTATCAATGCATTAAGTGTACCAATTCTTAAAAAGAGAGAGAAATGTAGCAATATATAATATGAAAATAAGATAATGTCAACATAGCTCATCACTACCCCCAACTAGTAGTAGACCTTGTCCTTGTCGTAGAATTTGGATTTTATTTCCTCGTTCAACTAACAATTTGCAATCATAATCCTCCTCTTTATATGTAGTGAAGCACCTATCTTGGTATATCAATTTTTTTTTGTAATATTTTCAAGCCACCTCTTCATTTGGTTTTGAGACATTTGGGCAAGAGAAGAAAACAGTGGAGCTAGTGCCAAGAGGAAGGGTGATCAAAATTGCATCTAGATCCACCCTTATTATCATTCCTTGATGAGAGAAATTGTTGGAAATTGGAAGGTTTTCATTGATGTCAACAATGGAAATTGGAAGATTTCCATTGGTGTATGTTACTTGTATAGCTCAGTAGTTTCTCTAGTAATAATGGTTCGAGCTATGTTAATATAGTACTAGAAGTTTTCTTATCCAATATTTTGGTCTAGATTATCTTAAATTTTGTAAGATTCATTCAAAAGTTGATAATATGTTATATCTTAACATTATTTGAATATATTGACAAGATTTTGGTTGGCTTGGTCATACGGTTGAAAAGATACGTTTACTGGTCAGTAGTTTGGTAAATAGTGTTCTATTTATATATTGGTTTAGTACATCAGTTTTTTGGTTTGGATTCTACCTCAAAGGAAGATATCTCTACAAGACTTTGTACATAGATCCATGACTACAAGATTCATCTTACCTCAAAGTTTTATGATGTTATGCGAATGCATTCAAAAGATATGAGTAATAGTATTTTGTTATGAGGATTACATTAAGTCTCTGTATAGCACATTGATGTGGAAGATTTTGTATTCTCTCATGATTAATTATTTTGTCTTGCAGACTTGAAGTTAAGTTACTTGATGTCATCTAAAGGAGAATTTGATGTTCTAACATGTTTTGATGTTACACGTTTGATGAATTGCATATACATTTGGAGTTTTGATGTTTTAGGTCTAACTCTAGCCTACCTAATTATGAATTTGAATCAAGAAGATTAAATATGTATTGTGAATACTAAAGGGATCTATCTTAGGTTTGTGTCAACTGATAGCATACATTACACAATTGTGAGGGGCATGAAGATGAATATGTTTTGAGAATAAAGCTGACAGAGTTAATTTTGATTTGAAATAGGGCTACTCTAATTAGGCTAACCTAATTAGTGAATGTGAATGTATATGGTATATATGTAAGACATTTTTGAGAAGAAAAAAAAGAGAAAGCAATCAAAGATGAGAAATAGAAAAATGATGAAATTCAGAGAGTGTGAATGTGTGAAATTGTATGTATGAGTAGACAAAATTGTTGAGTATATTGTACAGAGAAGTGTTTTGTATTCAGTACTTCACCAGAACTGAACTCAACACAAGGAAGGTGCATTCTATCTCAATTCACCTCTTGGAAGTGATTCATACTCTGTTTTATAAATTATTTTAGGTTGTGAGCCTTCAAGGATAGTGCATCCTAGTAGTGAGCCCTTGTAATATTCTATATATCTAGATATATTATATTGTGAGTTAACCCTCACTGTGGTTTTTCCCATTTTGGGTTTTCCATGAAAAAATTAGGTGTTGATGTGTCTGATGGTTTCATGTTCTTTTTAATTTATTCATTCTTAATTGCAGTTACATATGCTTTAATAATTGGATGGTTCATAGTTGAATGGTTTAATGGAATACTGATTCACCCCCCCTCTCAATATTTTGGGTGTTCAACAATTGGTATCAGAGCTTGGTTCCTTTTTAGAAGCCTAATAGCTTGAGGAAGATCTTAGAATTTGAACACATGGAAGATAAAAGATTTCTTATTCCTCCAAAAGAAATTCCTACTGAACATATGAAAGAAGATTATATCTTAGATAATGGTGAACTTGAAATTACTCTTAACGATCTTGATAGAACTGAGGAAAAAAATAAGGATTTAAAGGAAAGCCTGAAGGAAGAAAATGAGTGCATCAAGAAACTAAGAGAACAAATCAAGAAATTCAAGGAGAGATATAGAGAAGTTAGTGATCAGTTGAAGAAATCAAATGAGGACATCACCAAACTAAAAGAACAAGTGGAAGAAAAGAAGAAAATTGAAGATTTTCAGAAAGCTAAAATTCAAAGAAAGATGGATGATTGTGCAAAGCTTGGACAAGAAGTGGTAATTCTAAAATCAGATCTAGAAAATGAAAGAAAACATGAGGATAAATTCAAAACAAGTACTACAATGCTAGATGAGTTGATTGCAATTCAGAAACCCTCTAAGGACAAAAGTGGTTTGGGATTTGAAGGACAATGTTCAAAAGTAAATCAGACTCCTAACAAGATTGACAATCAAAGGAATACTCAAAGCAATGGTAGACAGTTTAAGAATCAAAGAAGCAATTCCAGAAGGACTCCTATCAAATAACCTAATGCTCAAAGGTACTCATCTTTTAGTGGTATTTGTTATTCTTGCAATAGATTTGGTCATAGGACAGAATATTGTAGAAATAGAACAAAATGGAATGATGGAATGAGTCAAAATGCTTTATCATTCTCCGGTCAATGTTTTAAGTACAAAATAATTGGACATAAAGCTATAGAATGCAAAAGTCAGATGTTGAATTATAGAATGAACTATCCCTTTAAAGGTTACTGTTATCACAACAATTTATTTGGACACAAGGCTAATCCATGCAGATATAGATTGAATAAAGGAAAAATTGGATGGAAGAATGTTGTTTGTTATCTTTGTAGTAAACCTAGACATTTTACTAGAGACTAGAAGCAGAAATATGAAAAAGGAATATCTGATAAAAAGATATGAACCAATAATTAAGATTGATCCTATAGAAGTTAAGAAGGAAATGGAAAGAATTTGGAGAAAGGTAGAAGAATCTGAGAAGCAAGGAGAATCAAAAGTTTTAATTTCATCTGTACCAACCCCTAGTGCAAATAATCCCGTCAAAAATTAAATCCAAGCAGTGCCTAAGGGGGAGCAATAATAAAAAAAAATTAGCATCCCCTTTTGAAATATGATGTCATGTCGTGACATAAATGCAATTAATGTAGATAACGAATTCAAGATCTCTTGGGAAAGGAAGTTTAAGTGGACATGTGTGAAGAAGGAATATTGCATAGTTTGAAAAGACAAAAGAACACACATATTCCAAGGACTATCTATGATCTAAAGCATTTACTGCTAAAGCAAATGGGATTAGAAAATAAATTTAAGTGCATTAAAGAGAAAAATCATTTGATGAAAGGAATTTGTAGAAAAGAAATAGAGTGTGCAGCAAGCTTGAAGAGTCAGAAGCATTTCCCTACTATAGAATTTCAGAATTTGGCTTTTGTATGTAGGCAAAAGGTAAGTGATAATTGCTATACATTACTCTCTATGAATTATTCGTTGAATTATGTTTAATGTGATGGATACACCTTGAATTGTAGATAATTTAGAAAGACTGAAACCACAAATTAAATGGTACCCTACTAAAACCCTAGAACCGGACCCTTTGGGTGCATTATCAGAAGCTCCCTTGGTGATATTCTAATTGAATATATTGGTACATACATTCATAGGAAGGTGGAAGAACCTTTTTATGGAAAAGCACATATACTATGGTTTGAAGAGTTAATCAGAGAAGACTATACCCCAAAATTGGGACACAATGTACTAACAGAGATGAAATTGGATGTGTGGCATCAATTTCCTGACTTTAGAAATGAAGAATAATTTATTAGATTGGAACTAAGCAAGTTTCATGATCATTTTTTGTGGCTTAATGATTCACATATGATAACCAAAGAAGCAATTAAAGACATTACTAGTTTATCTTCCTCCGGACCTACTCTGACCAGTATGCAAATCTAACAAAGGAAAAGGATTGATAAAGAGTACAGGTACTGAAATTACTAATCGAATAGTTCAGTATATGAGTATGATCATTACACATTTGGATAACTTGAACGATATCAAGAAGAAGAATTGCATATTTAGCTACAAAATATTGATAATATGCCTAATCTTTTACTTCATGAAGGAAGCACCTCTTGTAGGAGAAGTTGTTTAGGAGAATACCAAATCAATTGCATGCCAAATTAGGGAAATAATGAGAAACATTGAAGATTTGGATGCACAAGGTGATGCCCTTGATGTATTCTTTGGAAAATTTCAGAGAAGAATGAACAAAAGGGGAAGGATTGATGCAGGAGCATCCAGTGGTGTGAATTTGAAGGCGTGGGAAGACAAAAATTTATGGGAAGGTTCAGGATGGGAAAATAAGCACTTTGGTGAAAGAATCAGGTCAAGATCATTCATGGTTTGAAAGTTATTCAAGTTCTAGTTTCTACTTTTTGCCCTGAAAAACATTTTGAGTCCAGTTTGAGGCACTAAATGGTCCTAGATGGGCCTGAAAATTTGCGAAAAGCCCAAAGTATTGGCCATAGGCCCTACTTTTCACCACATTGTCTTTTCGAGAGCTTTATGAAAAGGTATTATCATTGAAAATCCGATAGTCGGATTAAAAGTTATGGCTTCCGGAAGTTGGTGCATTTTTAGAAATGTGCTAATTTTCGAATGTGAATTTAAATTTGAATTTCAAATTGTAATTTTTGGCACTAAACCACCAAAACTCATATCTCGAATGTTGTTTTTGGCTCCAAACCAAAAAGGGGTTATTTATGGGCTAGTTTCTGATTTTTGGATAGCTTTTTGGGGAAAAGAGTTCACATGCTACGAAAAGGGGATTTTCTATAATTTTTGTAATTTTTTTGAAACTTTTGTAGCTTGCATGTATTGCAGAGCTCGAGGATTTGGGATCCTCTGCATGTAAGATTTTCATTATTGAATAATAATAAAGTTTGCTAGTTGTGTGCATTACTTCTATGTCTCGGGTTTGCTCCCTCATCAAGGATTCCAAGAGAGCTTGTAACAAGATATAAGAGTGATATAACATTTATGGTATCCACTGATTGTTGTATCATTAAGGAGATTGAACATAGAACGATATGGATTCCTGAGCTAGGATATGAAATTGAGAAATATTATGTTGTTGGTTGTATTGAAATACTAATTAACAGCCCTAGAGATCCTAGCAAACCAAGATTCAGAACCTATATTGAAGTAGCTCAAGAAATTCATGAGAAATCTGAGTTGAACTCTAGTAAATCAATGATTGTCTCTAAAGAAAAGAGAAAATTTACTGAGGTTCATGCATTTATTGCTCAGATAGAGCTAGCTCCTAGAAGAATCTGTAAGGAAGCTAAAGTAGCAGAAAAACTTCCTACACTAATCTTGAGAGGAGAATAATGCAAAAATTTACAAATCTTTAACAGTTATAGAAACTTAAATAGAAATAAACATAATTATAATGCATACCACGACACAACGATTTATGTGGGGAAAACCCTTTTGGGAAAAAAACCGGGCACACTCTAAAAGCTACCCAATATATTATTTAGTAAATCACAAAGATTACAATATACTTGCAAAGCAAGATTCTCACAAGACTATCACCACTTAGAGATCAAGAGATAACATGACTTCTAATAGACTCTCATAATACATCACCATCTCTCTCTACTGTAGCCATAATACAATGCCCTTGTAAAATAGAGTTACATTCTAGGGGAAGATAAGCCAACAAAATATCTACCATTTGATCTAAAATCTAATAATTAATGGTCTAGATTTACAATTGATAAATTACCTGATGTATGTCGAAAAAATTAGGAGTTTCTTGAAAAAGCTAACAAAAAATGTTTACGTGCATCCCACTCTCCCCCATTGCTGCCATTGTATATTACGCCTATCAATGTAAATAGGATATATATATATATATATCCTATCAACAATAACATTTATATAATTGTAAGGATGAGACACATTTTCCCAACAAATATCCCACTTGTCGAACATTTTGCAAGAGCAACGGGAGGGAGTAAACATTGTCTCTTAATTGCTAGGGGTTGAAAGGCCCATAATCTCTGAACACCATCTAAAATTCTTTATAGTCATAGGCTTAGTTAAAGAATCAAAAAAATTCATCAAAGTATCTACCTTAACTAGCTTCACCCTACCATCTTCAACCATATCTCAAGCAAAATGATATTGTACATGGCTAGACATATTGCACTGTGACTGTCACAATAAATTGTCACTGTAACTTGTTTTACTCCAATATTTGAACACATTCTCTTAAGAAGAATGGATTCTTTACAAGCTTGAGTAGCTACCATATACTTTACTTCATTAGTGGACAAAGCAACCACATCATGTCGCTTATTCATCCAATTGATTGCACTGCCAAATCAAGTAAACACATAAGCATTGGTGGATTGGTTGCTATCAATATCACCTACCCAATCTGAATCCACATAACCATGAATATCAAGGGAAATCTCATCTTTAGTCATATTACTATGATAGCATAAGGAAAAATCTGAGGTACCACATAAATATTTGAAGACTCTTTTAACTGCATCCCAATGAACACTACCAAGATTAGACATATATCTGGAAACAACTCCCACTTCTTGGGAAATTTCTAGTCTAGTAGAAACCATAACATACATCAAATTTCCATCTATACTCTAGTAAGGCACTCTGCTCATGTCTTCCATCTCTAATGGAGATGTTGGACAATTTGAAATAAATAACCTTGTTCCAACAAAAAGGGGAACACACAATGATCTACAATCTAACATGTTAAATATCTATAAAATTGAATTGAAATACTTACTTTAGCCAAGCCATAGCTTTCTTTTCACTCTATCTCTTTTAATTTCCATCCCAATAATGTGTCTAGCTACACCAAGGTCTTTCATTTTGAATTTAGCAGCAAGTTGAGATTTGAATTCTAAAATCATGCCTTTCCCTTTGCCAATAAATAACATATCATCAACATATAATGCAATAAATAGGAAATTATCACCATTAGTTTTATAATAAACATAATGATCTAATTTAGAATGCTCAAATCCCAAACTCAACACATATGTATCAAATATTTGGTACCACATCCTAGGACTCTATTTTAATCTATACAAATATTTCTTCAATTTTCAAACCAACTTACTTTTACCTTTCACCATGTAGTGCTTTGGTTGTGTCATATAAATATCCTCCTCCAAGTCACCATGAAGAAAAGCAGTTTTCACATCCATTTTCTCAACCTCTAAATCATAAGCAGTAGCAGTAGCAAGAAAAAATCTAATGGATGCCATTTTTTCAATAGGAGAGAATATCTCACCATAATCAACACCCTCAACTTGAGAGTAACCTTTCAAAACCAACCTTGCTTTGTACTTCTCAACACCTCCATCAGAACCAATATTTTTATTGAACACCCATTTGTAACCAAAAGGTTTATGTCCTTCAAATAATGGTACAAGATCCCATGTATCATTCTTTTTCAAAGATTTCATTTCTTCATCCATATCAATCTTACAGAATTTTGCATCATTCATACCTAATGCTTTTTCTATAGATTTGGGTTCATCCATGTTAGTACTCAAAGAAAAAATACATTTCCAATCATCATGTGTATACCTTTTAGGTGGTTTTTTATTCCTTGTAGACCTACAAACAAGTTGAGTTGAAGGTTCTTCCTCCTCTTCTGAAGATCCAAGGCTAAATGAGCTCTCCTCAACTTCTTGTCTATCATTGGGCCTCAATTCAACTTTCTTAGGTGTAGAAGGAAATTGAATCACATCTTCCTATTTACTTTGTTATGGCTACAATGTAACAAAAGAAGGCTTAGTTTATCTAAAAATAACACTTCTACTATATATTACCTTTTGTGTAATAGGTTCCCAAAGCTTGTATCCTTTCACACCATAATTATATCTAATGAAGATACATTTCACAGCCTTTTTCTCCAACTTTGTTTGCTTCTCCTTTGGCACATGTGCATATGCCTTGCAACCAAAAACTATAATATGTATCAATGAAGACTTGTGATCCGACTATGCCTCTATAGGAATCTTATCAACAAGAGTTGATGTAGGAGACCTATTAATTAAGTAACAAGTAGTGGCAATAGCTTCATCCCAAAACCTATGTTCTATGCCAGCACTACTCAACATACTTCTAGCCTTTTCCATCAGTGTCATGTTCATTCTTTTTGCAACTCCATTCTATTGTGGAGAATACGGAGTTGTCTTAACTATCTATGAAAACCACAATCTTTATAGAATCTATCAAAATCAAATTAGAACAAAATTTACCACCATTATGAGTCCTCAAAAATTTTATTTTCTTTCCAGTCTAAAACTCAACCATTACTTTAAATTCTTTAAGTTGAATGAAAACTTCACATTTACTCTTTATAAAATATACCCATGTCCTTCTACTATAGTCATCAATAAATGAAACATAAGATGTGGATTTTCCAATTGAAAGAATTGTTGCAAGTATGAGTGAGTATGATGGTGTTGTCAGGTATGTGCAGGATCATGATGGGCCAAAAAGTGGCAATATTATGGGTATTTGTAGGGTATGTGGCTGACAACTTTTTTTTACCCAAAATTGATGAAACAAAAAGGGTTTTTAGAGGAGATTCTCAACTTTCCACCAATATAAATTATGCTTTAATTTGAATTTAATAAATAATTATTATTCATTTTCTATTAGAATTACGACTAAAGTCTTGATCGATATGCTAATTGAAAAACATTTATAACTTTCAAATGGTATCACATTTTTTGAATTAGAAACATGTGTCACATTCTATGCTTCACATACTATAGGATTAAAAAAAGAAAAAATAAATTTCATGAAGTTTTAACCAAGTTAAGGTGGTCAAACATACAAGTTTTTATATTTTTTAAAAGTTGTAATAAAAAATTCATAATTAATTATTTATTTGGAAAAAAATTACAAAAAAATATGCATCACATCCGGACATGAGTCCTCTACTTATGTATAAAATATTATAGAAAAATATTATAAATTTATTATGGTTAGGGTGGTCAGACAGACACCTACTTCTTATTTTTTCCCTGAAATTTAAGTACTACTGCATTGAAAATTCAAATTTTCACCAAATAGATTTTATTTATTTTTAAATAAACCTACTAGTTTAGAAACTACATTCAATTTTCTAGAGATTCTATTCTTACATATTTTTGAAATAATATAGATAACTTATTCAAATTTTTACGTCAAGTTTCCTAACACTGATTTTTCTGAATTTTTTGCCACTTAAGGGCCTATTTTTTCCATGATGATCTTGCACATACCCTGTCATTAATGTTGTCATTGATGTCAACATAGTATAGGTTGATGCAAAGAAAGGAATCAAGTGATTGCAGTTTGTGCATGTATAGCTAAGGTATTGTAGAGATTTTGTGAGTACATGGAGCTATCCTTGTTGAATTGTAGTTGTGTTGATATGATGATTTACCAATTTTCTAAGTTTGAGAAATAGTGAAGAAAAAATTGTGTGTGTGTTCAAAATGTGCTCTGGTTTGTGTTCCACATTTCTTCTATGTTGATCCTATGCTTGTATAAATATGAAGTATTGTTTATGGGAATTTGCTGGTGATATATCCTAATTTATAGTTTCTGGTTTGATGAAGAGTGAAAGTTGTGTTCACTAGTGTATGAACTAGTTTAGCAGAGTTGACTGTCTATGGACTGGGAGAAATATTTCTACTCCACAGTACTCTACTAGTTTTTTCTAGTCTTGTGGATCTAGAAGAAGGCTTGTAATGATGTTATATTTGTTCTGACAAAGGTGTTCATAGTTTGGTGCTCTATAAGATTGGTTTCAGAATTACTGTGTATCTATACAGTTCAGATGGACTGATGGAAGGTGTTATGTGTATGAAGGATGTTGCATTTTCTACAAATGAATCTAAAGGTATATGAGATGTGTTCCAATGCATGGTGAAGCATGTTTTGTGGTCTGAATGTTATCTTCTTGTAGTGAAAGCATGTACTTCAAAGTTCATTTGTGTTTTCATTAGGTTTGGCCAACCTGGTGTCTACATGTCATGCAAAGGATAAGTATCAATTAAGGAAGCATGTGATTGATCTAAGATGTTGTTTTGGGTCCTGGTTAAGTTTGGTTTTGTCCGCTGTCATTCTCTTCCACTGTGGGAATGTTGATTTGCTGACCTAATTTGAATTTATAAAATGAAGCATGTGTAGCTGACCTTGGAGAAATTTTCTAAGGTTGAAGATGGTATAAATACAAGTTGAGATGTTATGGATTGATGTATCAAACATGCCACAAGTGTGAGAAGCAAGAGTGTGCAAAAGTGAATTGATGCAACAAAAATTTAATGTGTTAGACTCCTAAAAGCAGTGAGTTGATGGTGTCTGCAATCTTCTGATCAAGGTTGTGGATGTGTGTAATTTATTGTGGTGGATTTTTGTCATCTTTTTGTATTTGTAGGAAATGAGCCTCCTTGTTGGATAGTGAGTCCTATCTATAGGCAGTGAGCCTTGTATCTGGAGAGTGATCCGTTCTTGGGCAATGAGCCCTTTGTCAATGAGCCTCTTTGTAATCAATTTTGGAATTACTTTCTATTATGAGTTAATCCTCGCCATGGTTTTTCCCTTATTGGGTTTTCCACATAAATCTAGTGTTGATATTACTTTTTGTTATTTTCATTTCATGTTCATACTTAATAACAAAATAAATTGGATTTGAAGTTGATAAGTGTTTGATATTTATGATTAAGATTGGTGACAATTGATTCAGCCCCCCTTTCAACAATTGGTTTCAGAGCTTTGGTTCCTCGAAGAAGAGCCTAACCACTTGAGGTAGATCTAATGGAACACAAATTTTCAATCCCTATGTTTGATGGATCTAACTACAATGGTTGGAAAATTAAAATGAGAGGTTACTGAATCTCTCTTGGTAACAAGACTTGGAAAGTTGTTGAGATAAAATATGTTGCACTGGAAAGTGGTCCTTCTTTAGTAGATGATATTTCTTCCTATGAGGAAAATAAAAAGGAAAGGTACACAATATATAGTGCTTTATCTAAGATTGAGTGGAGAAAGGTTATTTCTTTGGGCACTGCTTATGCAATTTGGAAAAAGTTGGAAGATATTTATGAAGGAAATGATAGAGTGAAATTGTTAAAGAAACTAACAGCTAAGCATAGATATGAGAACTTGAAAATGGAAGAAGGTGAAGATATTGCAAGCTATTTTTCAAAGGGTTGATATTGCAATGAATGAAGTTAAAAATCAAGGTGGTACTTTGACAAATGAAGATGTAATGGAGAATATTTTGATGACCCTACCAGAGAGTTACAGTGATAAAGTCTCGGCCATTAAGGAAGTGTATGATCCTAAGAAGTTCACTAAAGAACAACTATTTGGAACCTTGACCACATTTGAAATGAGGAAATTTGGAAAGGAAAATGAGAAAATAGAAACAACCTTCAAAGCCACTAAGACAGAATATGATCCAGATAGTGAAAGTTCAGAAGAGTTGGAAGTAAACTTTACAAGGAAGTTGAAGAAAGGTATCGGTAAGTAAAAAGGTATGTTACCTTTTAAATGTTCAGTTGTGGAAATATTGGTCACTATGCTTCAATATGTCCAAATAGAGTTGTACACAAGAAGAATGGAGACAATAAAGACAAAAAGGATAAGAATTTCAAGAGATTGTATTATGTTAGAGAAGATGCTGGAATTTTTTATGAAGAATCTAATATTGAGGGAGATAATGATGAATGATTGTTTCTAGCTTTAGAGAATAAATCAATATCTACTAACTCTAGAAGATGTGCAAGGGAAAGTGGTCCAGAGAACAAGAAGGATGAGATGGAAGGTACTATGGTTACCGCCTTTCATGCTAGACAAGATGAAGACTATTAGGTTATTGATAGTGGCTGCTCAAATCACATGGCCAGAGACAAAAGTAATTTCACTAAACTTGAAAATTATGATGGTGGATTATTCATGTTTGGAGATGATTCTGGTGCAAAGATTGTTGGAAAAGGAACAATTGGTTTTGATGGAAAACATAGTACTGATGATGTCTATTATGTTAAGGGATTAAGGCATAATCTTTTGAGTGTTGGACAAATGTGTAGCAAAGGATTCAAGCTTGTGTTTCAGGATAACACCTGTGAGATTAGAAAAGGGTTTGAAACTATGGTTGTTGCAAGAAGAACATATGGAAACATTTATCAACTTAAGGGTGTTGATGGTCAATGTATTGTATCTCAAGTTAATGAAAGTTAGTTATGGCACCAAAGGATGGGACATGTAAACTTTGATAATTTGATCAGGATTAGTTCAAGAGAGGTTGTCCGAGATTTTCCTCAATTCACAAAGCCTACCAATAGTGTTTGCAAAAGTTTTTAGTTAGGAAAATAAACAACATGAAGGTTTAAAGGAAAAGAGCAATCAATTACTAGAATTTTGGAATTGATTCATACAGACCTCTATGGTCCCACAAGAATAGGAAGTCTTAATGGTGATAGGTATTTCATGCTCCTTATTGATGTTTATTCTAGAATTACATGGATTACTTTTCTTTGAGAGAAAGGTCAAGCTTTGGATAGATTCAAAGTGTTCAAGGCTAGGGTAAAGAATGAAGTGAACCTGAGAATAAAATTTTTAAGGTCTCATAGAGGTGGATAATTCACTTCCAGTGAGTTTAATACATTTTATGAAGAGCTTGGCATAAAGAGACATTTTTCTGCTCCTAGAACTCCTCAGCAGAATGGAATTGTAGAAAGGAAGAATTGGACTGTTCAAGAATTTGTAAGAACTATTATGAAAGAAGCAAATGTACCTGATGTATACTAGAGAGAAGTAATCTACACTGTTGTTTATATTCTTAACAGAGTTAAGATCAAAGGTAATAGCACAAAGACTCCTTATGAGCTATTGACAAATAAGATTCCTACTGTGAAGTACTTTAAGGTGTTTGGAAGTAGATGTTACATTAAAAGAGATGATGAGAACCTTGGAAAGTTTGATGTTAGATGTGATGAAGGTATTTTCCTTGGATATTCAACTAGTAGCACTTTGGATTATGGCTTGTGGTATCCTAAGGATACTAATTTCACTTTGAGTGCTTACACTGATGCAGATTGGGTTGGTTGTGTGGATAAACGAAAGAGTACATGTGGTGGTGCATTATTTTTTGGAGGAAGATTGGTTTCATGGCTAAGAAAGAAACATGATTTAGTTTCTTTATCCATTGCAGAAGTTGAGAACACTGCTACAACATCTTGATGCACAAAAGTTTTGTGGATGAAGCAAACATTGAAAGATATAGGAGTGATATGTGATGAGTCTATCCCTATCTTCTGTGATAATGCAAGTGCTATAAATATTTCAAAGAATTTGATAATGAATTCAAGGATAAAGCATATACCTATCAGATGTCATTTCTTGAGGGAGAAGGTATTGAAGAATGAAGTTAGATTGGAGTATGTGCCTACAAAGGATCAAATTGTCGATATATTTACTCTCTTCTGAAGGATACTTTTTAGTATCTCAAGGAGAAGTTGGGAGTTACTACCCCTCCTTCTTTGAACTAGGTGCACATGGACGTGGATCAGTCCAGTGGATCTATAGATTCTTCATTTTTTTGGACTGATGATTGAGGTATCCTCCATAGGGGGAGTAGGAAGTATCATTGTTGTAGTATGATATGTATGATTGCACTCCTAAGGGGGAGTGATCAGAGCTACATATGGCTAAATAATTATGCAAAAATTTTGTTCTTTTCCATTGGTGTCAAAGGGGGAGAGAAAGTCATGTGAAAAATAGTGAAAGAAAAAGGAAGAGAGAATATTGTAAGGAAAAGAGAGTGCGGGAAATGTTGTGTAGGATGTCTAATCTAAAAAATAAAGGAGAGTGCAGGAATGGAATAGATGTTGTCTTTGATGGTTTTTCACATCATGTGTTTCCATCAATGACAAAGGGGGAGATTGTTGCAATTATGAGTGAGTATGATGGTGTTGTCATTAATGTTGTCATTGATGTCAACACAGTATAGGTTGATGCAGAGAAAGGAATCAAGTGATTGCAGGTTGTGCATGTAGAGTTGAGATACTGTAGAGATGTGAGTACATGGAGCTATCCTTATGGCATTGTAGGTGTGCTAATATGATGATTTACTAAGTGCTTTTGAGAAATAGTGAAGACAAAATTGTGTGTGTTCAGAATGTGCTCCGGTTTGTGCTCTACATTTCTTCTTTTTTGATCCTATGCTTATGCAAATTTGAAGTATTGTTTATGGGAATATGTTGGTGATATATCTTGATTTATAGATTTTGGTTTATGAAGAGTGAAAGTTGTGTTCACCAGAGTGTGAACTGGTTTGGTAGAGTTGTTTGTCTATGGACTGGGAGAACTATTTTCACTCCATAGTCCTCCACTATTTTGTTTCTAGTCTTGAAGATCTGGAAGAAGGCTTGTAATAATTTTATCTATGTTTTGACAGAGGTGTTCGTGTTTTGGTGCTATGGAAGATTGGTTTCAGAATTGTTGTGTCTGTACAGTCTGAATGGATCGATGGAAGGTGTTTTGTGTATGAAATATGTTGCATTTGTTGTGGATAAATCTAAAGGTATTTGACATGTGTTCCAGTGTATGGTGAAGTGTTTTTTGTGGTCTGCATGTTACCTTCTTGTTGTAGAAGCTTGTACTTCAAAGTTCATTTGTGTTTTCATTAGGTTTGGCTAACTTGGTGTCTACACGTCATGCAAAGGATAAGTATCAATTAAGGAAGCATGAGATCGATCCAAGATGTTGTTTTGGGTCTTGGTAAAGTTTTGGTTTGGTCCTCTCTCATTCTCTTCCACCATGGGAATGTTGAGTTGCCAACCTAATTTGAGTTTGTAAAATTAAGTGTGTGTATCCAACCTTGGAGAAAGTTTCTAAGGTTGAAGATGGTATAAATACAAGTCGAGATGTTATGGATTGATTTATCAAACATGCCACAAATTTGAGAAGCAAGAGTGTGTGAAAGTGAATTGAGGTAGTAGTACTTTAATGTGTTAGAATCCTAAAAGTAGTGAGTTGATCGTGTCTGCAATATTTTGATCAAGGTTGTGGATGTGTGTAATTTGTTGTGGTGGATTTTTTTGTTATCTTTTTGTATTTGTAGGTAGTAAGCCTCCTTGTTTGATAGTAAGTCCTATTTGTAGGTAGTGAACCTTGTATATGGAAAGTGAGTCCTTCTTGGGTAGTGATCCCTTTGGCAGTGAGCCTCTTTGTAATCAGTTTTGGAATTACTTTATATTGTGAATTAATCCTCACCTTGGTTTTTCCATTATTGGGTTTTCCACATAAATCCAATATCTCTTGTGTTGATATTTATTTTTCTTACTTACATTTCATGTTCATACTCAACAACAAAATAAAGTGGAATTGAAGTTGATAAGTGTTTTAGATTTCTGATTAAGATTGGTGACAACTAATTCACCTCCCTCTCAGTTGTCTTGTGTCTTTCAATAGGAACATATCTAAAGGTCCAAACACATTATAATGAATAAAATCCAACACACGACAAGATTCATGAGAACTCAAGTAAAACTAAACATGATTTTATTTTAAATAAATGCAATGCTCGTAGAAATTGAATTCAAGATTACAATCAGACAAACCTTCAACAAGGATTTTATTTTTCAAGGTCCTTAGACCCTTTTCTCCAATGTGGCCAAGTCTCTAGTGCCATAACATAATTTTCTCTATAGGTAACTTTTTTTTTAGAAGAAAGAGCACCCTTGGGTACCCAAAATCCATGACCATCTGCTAAAGGTGAAACCCTCACTTCTTCCATAGACTTGCTTTTCACAAAATTACTATTGCACTCAACAGTGCATGCATCCATCTTATACAATGTGCCATATCTAACACCTCTATAAATCACAATAGCACCTCTAACCATCAAATCACAATAGCGCCTCTAACCATCTTACATCCTACATCAGAAAATACTATTTGCACACCTGCATCTATTAGTTTGCTTATAGATAACAAATTCCATGCTAAGCCAGGGATATGTAACACACCATTAATCCTTTTTATTTTACCATCAGGAAACCTAATTTTAACTTTACTACGGCCAACAATGTCTAAATGAGAATCATCACCCAAGTACACCTTACCTCCATAAAATTCTTCATATTCACAAAACCAATCTCTATTAAAGGTCATATGGAAAAATGCACCCGAGTCAATTAACCATGCATCATTACCTACACAAGTTTCCAAAGCTCCAATCAATGCATCACCATCTTCCTTCTCAAACTTGGAATCAGAATCAAATTTCTTCTTCTTTTTCTTCTTTTCTTCTTTGCATTCCTTACGAACATGTCCAGGCTTACCGCAGTTCCAGCAAATAACTTTGGACTTTCCAAGAGATTTAGATCTCCCCCTAGACTTGGATTTTTCATTCTTCTTTCCTTTTTCCTTAGGTCTTCCATGAACATTTAGGGCCTCCTTGGAAGTGATGAATACCTTCCTCCTCATCTTTTTAGAATGAAAAGAACCCACCACATCTTCAGTCTTCAAAATAATAGAAGTACTCCCAATATCCATAACAAGAGAATCCCATTAATCAGGCAAAGAACAAAGCAAGATCTGACATTTTTCCTCCTCATCTATTTTGACACCAACAAATTCCAATTGATCCACCAGCATATTGAATGCCTCCATATGGTTTGTGATTTGTCCACCCTCTTCCATTCTCAAGGAACACAACTTCTTCCTCAAGAAAATATTGCTCACTAAATATTTGGCCTAATACATCTCACCAAGATTCTTCCATAGTATCTATGCAAAGGTATCCTCATGGAAATTAATTAAAATAGATTCTATCAAACACAATCTGATTAGACCCTTGGTTTACAGTCCATAACATCATATTGAGCAGCCTAAGTAGGATATGTAGGCCTTGAAACATTCTCATCAATAGTATCCCATAGATCTTGATCTATCAACAAATCCTCCATCATCAACTTCTACGTCTCAAAGTTATTTCCAAAAAATTTCTCCACCTCTATTCTCCCTAATGAACTCGCCATCTTAAAATTTTTGTAACAAGATCACAAAGTATCTTTTGCACAAGCTTCCACTCAAATTTGGATTAGTTCAAAAACCCAACAACCCATAGTTGAAACCAAAGGTGATCAAGCTCTGATACCACTTGTAAGGATGCTAAAGTAGTGGAACAACTTCCTACACTAATCTTGAGAGGAGAATAATGCAAAACTTTTATAGACCTTTAATGATTAGAAAAACTTATTAAAAAAAAACATAAACATCATGCATACCACAATATAGTGATTTACGTGGGAAAAACCCTTTTGGGAGAAAAACTCCACACTTCAAAAGCCACCCAATATAATTCAATAAATCACAAAGATTACAATATACTTGCAGAGCAAGCTTCTCACAGGAGTATCACCACTCATAGATCAAGAGACAACATGACTACTAACAAACTCTTAGAATAAATCACCATCTCTCTCTACCACAGTTATAATACAATGCCCTCACAAAATAGAGTTACATTCTAGGGCAAGGAAAGCCAACAAAATATCCACCATTAAATCTAAAACCTAATAATTAATGGTCTATATTTACGATTGATCATTTATCAGATGTATGTCGGCCAAATTAGGAGTTTCCTGAAAAAGTTAACAAAAAATAGTTTACACACATCCCACTCTCCCCCCTTGTTGTCATTGTATATTACACCTATCTGTGTAACTAGGAAATATATATATATATATATATATATATATATATATATATATATATATATATATATATATATATATATATATTCATATTATCCTATCAACAATAATCTTTCTATAATTGCAAGGTTGAGACACATTTTCCCAACAAACTCAAGTAGCTAGCCAGAAGAAAGGTACATTTTTAGTTAGCTCCTAAAGCATACACCAATTCTTCATAATCTATTATGGAAAAAAAACCATTGACTGATAAAATCAAAGAATTGAAAAGTCAAGCAGTAAGTGAAATGGTCACTTGGGTAAGAGAAAATGAATTGTTGGAAATTGAAGTAAGATGCAAGTCTACGTATAGCAATACACTTAAGAAGTTGGAACAAGTTCAAGATTGTGAAAAGAGTTCAAGAATCTATTCTCATTTTTTTGTACATGGCTTGATGTGATTCAAAGATTCAAGGATGCTGAAGATACAATTGAGACATAGATAAAATATGCATCTAACACTTTTGATCCTACTCTAGACCAAGATTATCAAATTTGGTCTGGTCTAACAAAACTCATGATGAATATCTTACTTTGCTCAAGGAAAAAGGAGAATTGATTGAAAAATATGGATGGCTTAGAGACATGATCAAAATCAATCATACACTAGTCTCTTATGTTATGTCTCTTGCTGACAAAATCCTGAATTCAAATTCACTTGTGGAACTCTAGTTGAAGGAAAAGATATCTTAGTTGAACTTGAATATCTATACAAATGATGCAAGAGCATCCAAGGTGAAATGGAAATCCCGTGTCACTGAAAATATTGTTATTTCAATTTTTTATTTTCAATAAAGGCTTAGGAGTTAGGAGAATAAATATTTTCATTTACTACATTATAATTTTCTCTTATGGTGATTTGAAGATATAAATTTTAAAGGAATTATGCTTTGATAAATGTTTCTAAAGTATCTCCAAAGGGAATATGATTCTTGGGTATTCATTTACAAGAGGGGACCAGTTTTCTTACATTTTCTTGCATGTTCAATTGTATTCCTTGCATGCATTTTCATGTTGGCCACAAGCTTTGCATGTTGTTGCATGTTTGGGTTGTAACTGTGAGACATAGTCTCAATAAAATAGTTGTAACTTCCACATATCATAACAAAATAAAGAATTTTAAAATGTTCTAGAAATTTGAGAAGAAGGTGCGCAAAACCCAAAAACGGTTTTGGAAAAATTAGATGAATGAGGGACCAATGATAGGAAGAAAGTGGCGGGTTTTTTAGTGGTTTAGTGGAGGTTGATTTGAGAAACCGATAGTGGTTTCTTATCATAAAATTTTATATATTGAGGCATTTTTCATTTGAGAAGTTGTCTTTGGAGGAGTTGTAGGTTTACATAACTATATGCTACTGGATTGAGCATAGGATTGAAGACTCCATTGTTTCAAATTTATATTTACATAGAAGCCCATGTTGTAAGGGAGCTTATGAGCTTCCGCATATTGAAATCCCAATTCATATTTGCTGAAATAAAATATAATGTTTTCCTTCTTGCATATGATGTGTCATTTCAAGTTGTGTTATGAGTTTTCATATTTGTAAGGGGGTTTTATTTCATCAGCAGAGCTTTGACAAAAGCAAAGAAATTATGGGATGAAAGCAAAACTTCATGGATGAGCACCCTTCACGAACTTCAAAGGACAACCACCTTCATTTAATTGCTAATAATTATTGTTTTGGATGTACTTATAAGGGGGGGTATTCAAGTACACAAAAGGAAATTGTTAATTTTTTTCTTTTAAAAAGAACGATACAATATTGTGTACTCTTTTCCATTGATGGAAAAGGGGGAGAAAATACCACGTGAAAAAGAAAGAATTGGGGAGAGAGTACCATGTGGAAAAAGAGATATTTTGTTCTTGATGTTTTTCACATCATGTGTTGCCATCAATGACAAAGGGGGAGATTATTGGAAATCGAAAGGTTGTCATTGATGTCAACAATGGAAATTAGAAGATTGTCATTGATGTACATTACTTGTATAGCTCAATAGTTGCTTTGGTAATAATGGTTTCAGCTATGTTAATCTAAGACTAGAAGTTTGTTGATCTGGTAATTTGGTCCAAATTATCTTATTTTCTAAGATTTGTTCTGTTAGGACTAATAAAATTAGCCTCAATTTCCAACAAAAATCCATTTTCTCACCAAAATACTCTATCACCTAGCATGTCATTTTAAAATTTTATCATTCAAAACACTCCATTTATCTGCCCTATAGTCATCACCTTAACAAATCCACATTCATCATCCTACCTATATAAGAAGGAATTCATGTCGATGAGACCACATTATATCGGGGAAAGTCATTTCAAGGTCCCTTCGATTAGTAACGATTTGAGAAATGCACTCCCAAAATTATCTGGGAATCATGCCATTTCAGCAAAAGAACATATAAGAACTTTTGAAATAGTCATAGATTCCTATGATGTATAAGATGAAGATGTTCTCATGAAGATATTTATGCTATCCCGTATTGAAGATGCAAGGGATTGGTATAAGAACTTACTCGATGATTCAATTAGCTCTTGGGAGGATTTCAAAGATGAATTTAAGGAACATTATGTAAATCATTATGACTCAAACTTTGTCATGCAATAATTAACAAGCATCCAAAAGCACCACAATGAATCAATAATTGATTTCAACATGAGGTTCTAAAAATTATAAAATAAAATTTCACCTGAATTAAAGCATCTAAATGCTATGGCCATGGCCCTTTACTTAAATTCCTTTGATCCTAAAACTAGATATGAACTTAGAAATAGAGGTCCCCTTACCCTTGCAGAAGCTCAAAAGGTTGTTGTGAACATTGAAAATAATAGAAGAGTTGCAAGGAATATTAGCAAGAGAGATAATGTTAGAATTCCATAGAATCCTAATAACCTTTAAACTAGGAAGGGAAATCATTATAGAAATGAAAGGCCTAGACTAAATGATATGTCGTACAATACTAATTGGAAAGATGAGAAACATGTGGACAACAATCGAAAACAAAATTATAATAAGGACACCCCTAACCCATTAAAGAAGCATGGAACACACATGGTAGAAAGTAATACATGGTGCTTAGCATGCAATCTACCACATTCACTTGAATATTGTGTAGTAGCACAATCCTTACAAGAAAATGAAATATCTTATGATCAAGAGAGGGATCATCATACTATAAACATGTTAGGGATGAGACCCCATTGAATTGATGAGGAATACTCATCTTCCAAATAGGATGGGTTTGAATATGAAGTGAGTAATCAGAAATATCATGTTAACATTGGTTAGCAAGAGGTATTTTCTAATCAGGAAGATGACAATGAATAAATTTCTTGTATGTCTAATGCAACGCTACAATTTTAGTTAAGGAAACCAACTGAAGAAGAGAAAAGGGCTCTTACAATAGTTGTTGTGGCATAGGATAAAAGTAACTACAACTTAAGGAACATAATTATAAATACAAATCAGGGAACACCAAGAAGCTTATTCATAAAAGATCAAAAGCATAAGAAGGATAATCTGGATAACCAAAAAGGAGGTGAGAAGGAGAAAACTCAGAAAGAGGTACCAAAGGGAGGAATAGAGACTGATCATAATAAAGTGAGGGGTAATGCTAAGTAGAAAACTAAGGATAGAAACTACACTAAGATGGAAAAGGCAGAACAATTAGTTACTTCCCCCTCATTTGACACAACACAAGCATCATCTCATATCAAGATGTTAGTACCATTGATAGAGATGATGAAAGTGGATGAATATAGAGATAGTGCCCTCAAGTTGATCTCAACTATACCAAACAAGCAACAAAATCATAATAAGAACAAAGATAGATTAGAAACTAAAGTAAATAATATTGGACAAGAGATTATAAAGACAACTAAATTTTATCTTGGTGACACCTTAGCAAAGAATCTATCTCAGGTGGATCCATTTTACACTACACTACTAATTAACAATAAATTGGTAAAGAACTGCATGATCGACTCAAGAGTAATAATAAATGTCATTCCAATGGTTGTTATGAAAGAATTGATCTTATGGGTGGATACTATGTATGGGAAGTGCTATGCAATGGACAATAGATCTGTCTCAATGGTTGGTGTCATATGGGATGTGGAACTAAAGTTGGCTTCATACCCTAAAGCTAATTACATAACTAATATCACTATAGTAGATACCCCTAATATTATGGCATGTTGTTATCCAGACAATGGACTACTGTAGTCAAGGGAAATGTCTAATTAGACTTGTCATATGCAACAATACTAGTAAATGGAAAAGAGATTAAATTGTATAGAGAGCCAAGATCTAAACATGTTATAGAGCATTTTGATCCAAATCAAATGAATTATTTTTGTGATGTGGATCTTGGAAGCTTCATAATTGAGAATTCACAACTTGAGATACAAAACACAGACCCAATCAATAGAGAATCTCAACTTGATGAACATGTTGTATGGAAAATGTATTTTGATAGTACCTATAGCAAAGGTGGAAATGGGGTAGGAATATTATTTATCTCACCAATAGGAAAAACATTCAAATATTCATTCTTATTAACATTTGAATGCACTAACAACATAGTTGAATATGAGGCATTGTTGTTAGGCCTAAACATTGCCACCAAGTATGGAATCAAGTTGCTAGTAGTATATGGAGATTTTGAACTAATTGTATCACAAATTAGAGAAAATTATTCTTCAAAAAATAAAATACTAAAGTAATACATAAATGCTTTTTGGGATACCATTGAGCTTTTCGATGCATTTTCAATATATTGGGTGGAGAGATCTAAAAACATAATGGAAGACTTTTTGGAAAATCTAGCTCTGAAGAGGGATGATATTACGTTGGAAGGAATAATAGAGGTAGAATTCAAAACTAGACCTACAATCCCTGATAACATCTATAATTGGAAAGTGTTCAATGATGATGAGGACTTGATTAAGTATCTTCATTATGTAGACTAGTATGAATCTCAACAAATAGATTTCAATGCTTTTTTGATGAAGAAGATGGTAAAGAAACTATCTTCAGACAAGAAGTGGTGCAATTCAAGAAAAACAAGATTCCAAAAGGTCTTGTAGCCTTAGAGAGAGTATTTGATGGGCATGACAAATTTAATTTGAAACCAACACCTATTAAACATGAAGATATTAAAGAAATAAATATTGGGAATGAAATGGCTCCTAAAAGGGTGTACATTGGAAAAAGAATCAGACCTAAAGTCAAAGAAATGCTTATATCCTTGCTCAAAAAACATAAGAATGTATTCACCTGGTCATATGATGACCTAAAAGCATATAATGAAGACCTCTCCCAACATGAAATTCCATTGAAACTTGATGCTAAACCACTTAGACAAAAACAAAGACCCATGAACCCCACATTAGCATCAAAAATGCAAGAAGAGCTTATGAAGCTTAGAGGTGGAGGCATTATCAAACCCATTAGACATTCTTCTTGGGTCTCAAACTTGGTGCTTGTAAGAAAGAAAAATGGAGACATAAGGTTATGTGTGGATTTCAAAAATTTGAATGTATCATTACTCAAAGATAATTATTCACTTCCTAACATGGAGGAAATGCTACAAAGAGTGATAGGGTGTGAATTGTTGTCTATGATGGATGGATTTTCAAGGTATAACCAAGTGAAGCTTAAGGAGTCAGAACAATACAAAACTACATTAGAATATGGCATATTCTTGAATCCAAAGAAATGTCATTTTGTTGTCATAGAAGGTAAATTGTTAGGACATATAGTCTCAAAGGATGGAGTAAGGATTGATCCTAAACAAGTGGAAGCTATTGATAAGATTATCATTCCAAAGACTGTAAAGGTCATCCAATCTTTCTTTGGATAAATTAATTTTCTTAGGAGATTTATTTCAAATTTTGTAGAGATTGTGAAGCCAATCTCAAAGATGTTGAAGAAAAGTTCAAAGTTTGATTGGAAAAAAGATTTCATTGATGAATTTGTGTCAATTAAGAGAGAAATTAAGGAAGCACCTGTATTGAAATCTCTATACTTTGATAAACCACTTCATATTTTCTCCTTTGCATCATTTCATACAGTGTCAGTTGTAATTTTATTGAAGAATAAAGAAGGATGTGAACAATCTGTCTCATTCTTTAGTAAATCACTTCAAGGGGTAGAATTGAAATATGATATCACTGAAAAAACAATCCTATGCACTGGTAAAGCTAGTAAAAGCATTTAGGCCTTACATGGTAGGGGAAAAAGTAATTGCATATGTACCAAATATTGCAGTTAAGGATGTTTTCTCCCAAATAGATGTCACTCAGAGGAGGTGCAAATGGATAAACCATGTTCAAGAATTCAATATTAATATTCAAATTACCAAATTAGTGAGGGGACAAGGATTCGCAAAATTGATGGTTGAATCCAATTTAGAAGTAGCACAGGTTTGTAATGTGGAGGGAGAAGAAAAGTGGGTATCAAGTATTGAGCATACATTTTAGTACACTAACATAGCATACTATCTCAAATATATTAAATGTCTTAAAGACCTGAATGACAATCCAAAAAGGACCTTAAAACTCTAGGCATTAAAATATATTTTTTTGAATGGAGACCTATATTGGAAGAATAAGGATGGTATCATTTTTCTATGTTTGGATGAAACACAAGCTAATTACACATTGAAAGAAATGCATAAAGGAGAGTGTGGAGGAAATTTCTCAACAAAAACCACTACACACAAGGTGTTAAGGGTAGGTTACTATTGGCCCAAATTTTTTAATGATGCACATAGGTATGTAAGAAAATGTGAACCATGCTAGAAGTTTTCTGGAAAAATGAGCTACCATGGGGCCTTTCCATTAAGACCTATGCAAAATGAAGTCCCTTTTCATCAATAGGGAATTGATTTTATAGGAGAAATCACAGATAGGTATAGTGGTGGACATAGATGGATCTTGGTTTCTATTGATTACTTTACAAAATGGATAGAAGAAATACCAACAAAACAAGCCACTAGTAAAGTTGTGATCAATTTCATAATGGAAAACATATTACCAGATTTGGCGTTCCTACTAGACTAATCATAGACAATAGCATGTACTTCAGGTTAGATGAGTTCAAGAAATTTTGTGAATCATATGGTATAGTGATTTCATATAAATCACCATATCATCCTCAGGTAAATGGCCAAGCATAATCTAGCAAAAGAGCATCATAAAGATAATCAAAAGGATGCTCGATAATAACAAAAAAGCATGGGATTCCAAATTAAGACTAGCATTATGGGTAGAATGGATCATTGTAAAAAAGGCCACTAGAATGTCCCAATTTTAACTGGTGTATGGAGCTCAAGCTAGAGTCCTCATGCATAATCTCTTACCATTATATAAGTCCATATTACAAGAGAATGTGGATGTCCCTAAACCTATGGACGAGAGGATGGAACAATTGGCAAAACTAGATAAATAATGTCCCAAGCACGAGAGCGGAACAAGAAACTACAATTACAAATGAAGTATCCATTCAAAAAAAAAGAAAAGGATAGAATGTTTAAATTTGATGACATGGTTCTTATGTGGAATACTAGAAACCAAGATAAAGGGAAGCATGGGAAATTTAAAGCACTATGGTTGGGCCCATTTGGCATCACTATCAAGTGTAGTGAAGAATCATACTACTTGAAAAATATGACCGGTGAAGATCAGGAGTTGCCAGTGCATGGGAAATTCCTAAAGTACTTATTTTCTTGAAATTATTACTTTCCATGCATATTAGATTAGGAAGGTTTTTATTTTGTTTTACCATCTTCATCCATGGTCTACATCCCAGAGCATATTTCTAGATTCTTTCAATGACCTCATAGTCATTCATCCCCAACTAGATTCATTGTTAGGACTAATAAAATTAACCTCAATTTCCCACAAAAATCCATTTTCCCATTTTCCCTCCAAAATACTCTATCACCTAGCACGTCATTTTAAAATTTAATCATTCAAAACACTTCATTTATCTGCCCTATAGTCATCACCTTGACAAATCTGCATTCATCATCCTACCTGTATAAGAAGGAAGTCATGTCAATGAGACTACATTATATCAGCGAAAGTCATTTCAAGGTCCCTTTGCAGGAACGATGGAGCAAGATAATATGAACATCATCAAGGAGAGTATATCATGTCAAAGAAAATTGTTTTAGTGTCCCTTTGACAATCTGACTGAAATATTATCAAAGACACCTTGGCACATTGGAAGGTAATGTTTTAGGGTCTCTTCGATAACCCAGGACATAGACCACCAAGGAATATAATATTTTAAATTATACTACTCTAGAATGCTTGCAATTACACCTCAACATTCTAGAAACAGAAAAACATCTCTCAAACATGACTTAGCAATATATCGAAGTGACAAGGAAAATTCAAAGAAAAAATGCTCAACTCATACACCTAAGAATCAAAGAGACCTTAGAATTTTGGAATGAGTAGTATATGAGTCCCCTCGATACAATGAAAGTGTTGAAATAATGGATGCACAATGTCCCTAAAGTTACAGCCTTCAAGAGGATCTTCAAGAAGAAATTAAACCACATAGAAAGTGTTGCAACTTAGGGCATGCAAATGGAGATTACTGTTGATCTAGAATATTAGATGGTTACAAATGTACAAATGCTCTGAATATATAGGCATGAATGATATACAAGATGCAATATGATGTTGCCATGTGTCATGATTTAACATGTGATAACATGTGAACCTACCTAGGATATGATAAAAGATTGAGATAAGTTCTAGAAGGACAACTCATCTTCTAGAAGGAATCTTATCTCCTATAAACATAGAAAGGGGAATTGCCCCATTATTAATGATTTTCTAATTTATGCAACCTAGGACTAAATTAATGCAAGATCTAAGTTAACTTATGCTAGTGTAATAAATAATTAATTATACTAACACCCCCCCATAACTGCAACTTAGGGAGGAAATGCAATGATTATGCAAAGATAATGATGATGGGTCCTGACTACATGATGGAAATTTTAGGTACCCATTTACATATGAGAATGAAAATGAAACTAATCTCCCACAAGTGGAGAAAAGGGGGAAACCCAGTGGGAATAAAACCCCTCTCCAAAAAGGAGATGAAAATGCAAAAAAAAGTGAGAAGGGATGGGAAGGATGGAGGACTCCTAAATACCACCCAAGTACAACATCCATCACATGGATACAATACAATCAATAGCCCCCCCATAGGGAGGAAATAGAGATACTATATAGCCCCCCCTAGAAGATGTGATCACCTACAAAAAAGGTAAGTGTCTAAAGATAAAACAAGATCCAATGTCGACAAACAACTTGTCTCTCTTTTGGAAGAAACAAAACCAAGTGCAAGTGCAGGGATGCTTGCCATTTCATATAGGAATTGAAGGAAGGTAGGATGAAGATGGATGATGATGTCTCTAAAACCTATTCAAATTTCTCCATTCCTGATGATGAAGATGCCACAATCAACTCATGGACATACCCAAACAATGAAGAAGGTGACAAACCAGGACGATGCAAAAATTGATGTTGACCAAGATCCAAAGACTATGATGCAATGAGTATGATGAAGACTATATTTCCCCCCCATAATGAAGCGTCATCAAAACCACTGAAGGAAGTTTGAAGCAACCAAGGTGTCCAAACCACAAGTCTCCCACTAGGAAGAAGCAAATCCAATGGTAGATGTTGAGGAAACTCCAACTCTTGAATGGAATGAGAGGGAAGAAGTCTCATACATGAAATTTCTGAAGATGAATCAAGTTCCTCTAAGATAGTCTTAAGATCTCTAATCAAGGTTGAGACAAAGGAATGTGAAGGATCAAGAAAACTCTCCAAATTAGGATTTGAATAGAGGAGTGATATCCCCTTAAGAATGTCCTCCAAACCTGTAGAAATAGTCAAGTTTAAAATGAATCCATCCTATGATGTCAAGTATAGAAAACTAAAAGTATCATGATGAATGATGGTGGAAGCCTCAACCAATGACTCTAGACAAGGAATCATTGAATGTGAAGGGATACCAATAGCCTCTGATGGAGAAGAAGGATCATCTGAAGAAACCTTGTCAACCTCTTTAGAAGATTCAAGGCAATCCAAACAAACAACCTCCTGCACAACAATATCATCATGGGGTACCTGATCTGAGGAATGACATTTTGAATCATGAACATCAGGGAATGGTGGAGTGTAATAATCTTCATATAGCTCCCAAAGTTTAGTCCAAAGGATATGAGGGCAATCACAATGATCAATAGCATCCAAAACATCACAAGCATTGAAATGATCTCCAAAATAGTGTATCTATTGCAACTCCAAGCAAAGTCTTGAATACCTTCACTTGGATGGGGAACTATACCATACAAATGTGGTAATAAATCAAGTGATTGGAGATGGTGGATGATCCCATCTTGCCATTTTTGATAGTTACCCTTGTGCAACATAGACAGAGAAGGAGAATATGCAAGCCCCATAATGTACTATTAAATTTCTCTAAAAAACAAAGAGAATGACCTTCAACATCAAATAGAAACTTTTAAAGATGATATACAACTGAAGTGATGCCACCCAAATCAAAAAACCTTTTCCCAAGCTTAAGGATGTCCAAGTTATTAAACAAATGCACCAAATTGAAAAAATATAATGCAAGAGTACTTGGAGCTGAAACTAATCAAAGTGTCTAAACTAATAAAAAAATCTCTAAATTACCTTCTTGATGCCACTAGAATCACTGAAACTCGATGAAATGTTGTGAAGATATGAGCCCTTGAGTCTAGATTAGGGTTTTGAATTCAGTTTATTGTAGATTTTGATGGCTGCAAAATTCTACAAAATTTATGTCACCACTGGAAAGTAGACCAAATCCTCTTTCCGACAGTATCTCATTTGTCAAATTTTGATACCCTAGTGAAAAGTTATGAAAAATGAAAAAAAGCCTAGATGAAGCACTTTGCAGGCTAAAATGGGGAAAAAATAAGCCCTTTGGGCTTAGAAATCGGTTGCTGATATGACCACAGGTGAAATTGAGGCAAAAAAATAACGCCCTCAAATAGGGTTGTGACGAAGCTATGCAGTAGGTGGAGGTGGGTTTGGAAAGTGGCACCACCAGATTTGATAATCCCCTTAGATACCAATGAAATTGGGGCCTAGACAATGATCGAGGCTATTATTTCCATGGAAGCTAGTAGTGGAAGAGGAATGGGGAATGGTTGACAAATGAGTATGAACAATGGTGGCAGTGTTAATCGGCAGGCGGGAGAGAGAAACAACCAAAAAAAGGTGTCTTTTGTGGATGTGATGGGCAAGTGCAGAAGTATTGCCCCCCCCACAATAAATGCCAACGACTAAAGTATTCTACAAACAATTATAGTGAAGGCTGACAAAAGAGCTTTTTTGATTTGAGTTTTAATATTGCCTAGTCAGCAATTAAAAATCAAAAGGACTTGGTAGATTTTCACCGAAAATATAATATATTTAATCTACAAAAAAAATTATGTCAATGGAAAATATCAAACCCTTATGTATGTCGCAGATTAAAACTATGATGCTGACTGATGAATATAATAGCTAGTCACTTGAATAATTTTTCTACCAAAAATATACTTTTTTCTAAACAAATGAAAAAAAATCCAAATTTTTTTAGATAGCAAAATGGCCTGCAACTAAAAAAAAAATTCCTCAAAGGACAACCAACTGGGGTGATTTTTTACTACAAATTGTATAGATAGTACGAATGATTTCACAAACCCAAAAATACCTTTGATGGCTCCCAGGTTGATGAATCTAATTTTGATGATTAAATAGGAAATCCTAGGGTTTCAAGGCCTTCTAAAGATTACCCTCACACCACTGGTAATTTAACTATTTTTGGGTGATGCAAGATTGCCCTTACACCATTGGATGCTCCTGCATCAAAATATTACATTGCTATTGAATGAGTTATGTGTCTATGGTAGTTACACAGTTGTATCTACATCTATGGAAGTTACCCGTAACTCTCCTTTGTATTGTATATGTTCCTATAATGTTTGCATTACATCGAATTCAATCAATGTTTTACACTTGATCCTTTGTATTTTTCCAATAGTCTATAGATCCAAAATATCTTTAAACTAACCCCTCTAATAAATAATATAGACAAAATACAAAAAATTTAGAAAGTTCCTATTTTATTGGACCACAAGTCTTCAACTTTTGATGACGCAACCATGGTAGGAGGGTCCTCAAGGAGAACAATCCAGACCATGCAACAAGAGTAATACAAAAAAAGCAACACAAAATGTGGAGGAAAATGCAGATGCAAATATTCTCATTAACAGAAATCTCAATTACATTCGACTAGCAACATTCGGGCTTATAGATTCGGCTCATAGGCCTAATACAACATCCTCAAAAATATAATGTTCTAACATGCTCCTATATGCGAGCTAAATATTACAATCGAATCTTAATTCTCTACTTCTTTTCAAATGATTGGTTAAAAGCTTTATATCATATCCACAATTTTGGAAACATCCGCGTTGGGCAAAGATCATTACATTCTCCAAGGAAAGAAAATGTAGTGCATGCAAGAATAGGTCGGCCTCAAATTTAAATTTCTCTTCAACAGGTGCATAGAATGAAGTGTGGACCTATAATGAAGGTTGGGAACACTCCACAAAACACTTAAGATCACACCGTCGAGATCTGCAAGTCATGGGGATGATCCACGAATGATCAAATTAGCCGTTAGGTTTGAAAACTATTCCGGTGCCAGTTCAAGAAACTGTCATAAAATTCTAGAAGTGATAACTTGTCGGAAAAGAATCCAATCACGCTCAAATCTTGGAATAAGGAAAATGAACATGCCCATGATGTACAAAAATATCCACAAGGTCAGGTGAGCAAGATGAAAAATCCACCAACATGAACTAAGCAAGAATAAAATAAGAACAAAACTAAAACAAAATATTTTTGGTTGATACAAGATTGCCAAGAACCAAGGATGCTCCTACATCAAACATCTGAGGTTATTGAAAAGTGAGTCCCTCACTTTTCCAAGGCTAAAGGAAAACCAAGATGGTCTACCTCAACCTAAGAAATCCAAGAAGAATCCTCTATTGACCTGTCTTTCCATTTCACAAGATATTCTTTGTACTATCTTCCATGAGTCTTTCTCCCATCTCTGACATCCAAAATTTCTTCAATCTCATCTGATTGTTGTTTAGGAAACTTATTTTCCAATTTTTCTTCACTTTCTTTACTGAATTCTCATGGCACTAATACAAATCTGCAATGTTGAATATAGGTGATATACCCATACCTTCTGGTAACTCCACTTCATATGCATTTCTTGAATCAAATTTCTTCAAGATCTTACAAGGTCCAAACTTCCTCATCTTCAGCTTGTTGTATGTGCCAACTAGAAATCTCTCCTTTCTCAAATATACCATCACTTCATCCCCAACTTTGAAGTCCATATGTCTCCTTTTTTCATCTGTTTGCTCCTTATACTTCTGGTTCATGTCTTCCAATTGTTGTTTCACTTGAGTATGCAACTTCTTCACATGTTCTACAAATTCTTCTACTTCTGCACTCCTTTTTCCTTCCATACTAATGTCTCTCAATTTTGATATACCTCTAGGATGAACTCCAATAACAATCTCAAAAGGTGTCTTTCATGTACTCTTGTTCTTTGAATTATTGTAAGAAAATTCTTCTTGTGTAAGGATTAAATCCCAACCTCCAACCTTCTCTCTAACCAAACATCTCACTAAATTCCCTAAACTCTTGTTCACTACCTCTATCTGTCCATCTTTCTGCGGGTGAAATGTAGAACTAAACTTTAGATCTATCCTCAAATTATTCCAAAGTGTTCTCCAAAAGTAACCAACAAACTTAACATCTTTGTCTGAAACAATACTCCTAGGTAATCCATGCAATCTAACTACTTCTCTGAAAAAACGTCTACTACATGCACTGCATCTGTTGTCTTCTTACAAGGTATGAAATGTGCCATTTTACAAAATCTATCTACCACCACAAATACATAATCATTACCTCTTTGTGTCTTCAGAAAACCAAGTATGAAATCCATGTTGATATCTTCCCAAGGTCTCTCTGGAACTGTCAAAGGTTTATACAATCCAACATTCTAACTACTCCCTTTTGCAACTTGATAAACTCTGCAACTCTACACAAATTTCCTAACATCCTTATGAATCTATGGCCAAAAGTAATTCTCATTTACCAATGCTACTGTCTTATCAATTAAAAAGTGTCCTAACATTCCTCCAATATGCTTCTCCTTCACTAAGTTATCCCTCATTGAATTCCAAGGTATACACAACTGATTGCCTCTAAACAACATGTCCTCCTGAATGAAATAATCCAACCACTAACTTCTATTCTCTAAAACTAGTTTTTTATATTCTCTCCAAGGTTCTACAAAATTCGGGTGTCCCTCATACAAGTTCTTCAACTCATCAAATCCTAATACCTCCACTCTCATCTCTATTAGTAAATTCCTTCTCCTACTCAAAGCATCAACAACTCTATTTTATTTTCCACTCTTATAATTCAAAACAAAAGTATAACTCCAGACAAGAACTCTGCCCATCTCATGTGTCTCTAATTCAACTTACCTTGACTATTCAAATATTGCAATCCCTGATGATCCATATACAACACAAACTCCTTAGGCAACAAATAATGTCTCCACTTCTTCAAGGCTTGAACTATAGCAAAAAATTTGTGATCATACACTGAATACCTTCTCCTAGCATCATTCAAATTCTCACTAAAATAAGCTACGAGTCTTCCTTCTTGACTCAATATGTCTCCAATTGCATTTCCACTTGCATCACAATCTACTTGAAATACTTTATTGAAATCTGGTAAATCCAACACAAGTTGCTCAGTCACCTTCTACTTCAACAACTCAAAACTTTGATCTTCTCCAGATGTTCATCTAAAATTCTTCTTATCTCCCCTCATTGTTTCTGTCATAGGGCTACAAATAGAACTGAAATTCCTAATGAACTTTTGGTAGAAACTAGCCAATCCATGAAATGATCTTACCTCTCCAAAACTATTTGGTGTAGGCCACTAAACATTTTTTTTCACCTTCTTAGGATCCATCTTCAATCCATCCACAAATATTATAAATCCCAGATATACCAATTCTTCCTTCATGAAACTACACTTATTAATGTTTATCAACAACCGTTCTTCTCTCAACCTCTCCAAAACTTGTCTTATGTGCAACAAATGTTCTTCTCTACTCTTACTAAAAATAAAGATGTCATCCAAATACACGATCACAAACTTACCCAAGAATTTCTTCAATCCCTCATTCATCAACCTCATGAAAGTACTTGGTTTATTTTTCAATCCAAAAGGCATCACCAACCACTCATACAATCCTTCATTTGTCTTGAATGTTTCCTTCCACTCATCCCCTTCTCTGATTATGATCTAATGATATCCACTCTTCAAATCTATCTCTGTAAATTATTTAGCTCCACTCAAACAATCCATTATGTCATCCATCCGGGGTAAAGGAAATCTATACTTCACTGTGATCTTGTTTATGGCTCTAGAATCTGTACACATCCTCCATTCTCCATCCTTCTTAGGTGCTAGCACAATAGGTACTACACATGGACTTAAGCTTTCTCTAATCAAACCTCTCCTCAAAAATTCTTGCACTTGTCTATTCAACTCTTCATTTTCTATTGGTTTCATCTAGTGTGCTACTTTATTAGGAAAACTAGCTCAAAGAATTAGATCCATGCAATGACTAATACTCCTCACAGGCAGTAATCTATTAGGTACATTATTTGAAATGATATCCTCATACTCTGTCAACAATTCCTTTATATCTTATGGTTGTTCTTCCACATGCTTCAAATCTTCGGTCTTCTTAGGAACTAAGGAACAACACATGTTCTCATGTCTCAACCCATCTAGGAATCTCCTTCCATCAACTAAACAAACTCTGGTACTCATACAAACCTCAACTGTAGGGACATCTTCCAAACACAACAAAATCTGCTTCATCCCATTAGCAACAATAGTAAATATATTCTTATTTCCATCATCAATAGCCTATCTATCATATTTCCAAGGCCTTCCCAACAAAACATGGCATACATCCATAGGCATAATATCACACAAAACTTCATCATGGTAATTTCCTATCTTCAATTTCACTAAACATTGTTCACTTACAAGTATCTTATGCTCATCCTAAATCCAAACTATCTGATAGGGCTTTAGGTGTTTCAACCTTTCCAACTTCATTTTAGTCACCATCTCTTCAGAAACTAGGTTCTCAAAACTTCCACTATTAACAATCACTTTGCAAAATTTACCAGCTACCTTGCATCTAGTCCAAAACAATTTCTCTCTATAATGGCCCCTTTTCTAACTCACTTTGGTATAGTACTCTTATTTTCACCAATACTTCTCCATCTTATAGTTTATTAGATGATCCGATTGTTGGAAACAAGCAACACTGAGAGAGGGGGGTGAATCAATGTTGTGCAAAAATTCAATTTTATTATACTTTCATTTAACTTACTTAACCATTCAACAAAAGAAACATGCATATCAATAGAAAGAAAATAATCACAACCCCATAACACCAGAATTTTTATGTGGAAACTCTGTTAAGGGAAAAACCACGGTGGATGGCCAATCCACAATAGAATATGAGTATACCCAAAATGAAAAAGTATAAAATGGGAATGCACTTGCATTCAAGCTCACTTCCTAGAGATCACTGCTCAAAATGGATGGGCTCACTTCCCTACAATGATTTCGAATGGATCCAAAAAGTGAACTAATGAAATAGCATCTACACTACCTAATTACAGTTTCAGTTAAGCTATGTAGATAATCTTTTGTCCTTCTTACTGATTCAACAATTCTACTCTACTCTGCACAACTTGCTCTACAAAAATCTTAATGCACAAACTGTGAAACTATGCATAATAGCCTAATCCCTCTTCCTAATGATCACAACATACCACCACACTTCTTTCTTCACCTTACAAATGATATATCAAATCTCTTATATATATTTGCATCTAGAAATCAAGTTGCTATAGGTCGGCCTTAATCAAACTTGGAAATATTATCAACTGTCAGCCCAAATCATGAACAATTTTGATGCACACCCATACAAGTTCACTAGACTATAGCTGGGACCCATAATTAAATATTTAAACATAAAAAATAAAAAATAAAAAATCACTTTTCACATCCACAATGTGCCACATTCACTGAGTCGACTACAATGAGCAAATAGATAGAAAACATCCTACCGGCCCTCCAAGCTCGTACAAAAACTAATGCAACACCACAAAATTTAGTAATAAGATAGCATACATGCTCAACAAGCAATTCCAAAGATCCACAACTCAAAACGTTGATCCAGTGCAGTAGACAGATTAATTGATTGACCGGATACCATGTTCTTCAAGTGTTATGTCGGTAGCACACAATATTTCATTTTATCTACCGATATGACTAGATACTGATCTGCAGACCATGGAAATGACTTTAGTTTCCATCAATGACAACAGTACTAGAATCCATATGCCAACAATCTTCCCCTTTGGCATTTGTGGCAACACTTAGTGAAAAATGACTAAGTGTCGAAGTTGGTATGTATACTTCCAAAATTCAAAATACTGCTCCCCCTAAGAATTTCAAGGAATTTTTCACTGCACTCTATCCCCCTTTGACATCAATCACAAAATTGGGGAATCCAAAATTGCAAAACTATACAAATATAACTTGAGACTTACAATAATTTGAAGACGTTCGCAAAGTCATTCTTCAGTCCACTTAAGTTTGAGTCCCAAACACTTCTCAAAGTTTCCAAAATGGTTATATGACCACAAAGAAGATATGACAATGTTTCTGCTGCTTCAAGACTTACCGGATCAGGAGCAGCCATAGAATCTTTAGCCTCTTTCAAAGCATTCACCATTATTTCAATCTTTGTACTTATTAGTCCCCTAAGTTCACATACTCTCCTAATAATCCTTCCATTTTCAAGTTTCAAATTATTTATTTGGTTGAACAAGAACATTACTTGACTTTCTTGTTTACAAACACTACCGGCTAATAGGTCAAAAGTATTGGAAGCAATCAACAACTATTGTTCAATGTATTTCACCTTCTTCTCATTTGCTTCAGTAAATTCTGACAAGACCAAGCAAGACTTGTACACTTTTCCTCCTTCAAACATAGTACCTTGAATATTTTTTATGCAAGTGCCTAACAAATCTTTGTCTTTGGAAATCAATTCATTTAGGCTACCAACTCTCTTTTCCTTAAGCTCCTTTTTCACTTTAACCAAAGCTAATTTCTCAAAATATTCAAAATGAGAATTTACAAAATTTATTAGCTTCTTTAACTCACCGAAGGAGGAACCTGATGGGTCCATAACATAAGTAGGCATTATTTTCTGTAAAGCTCCAGATGCAAGATTTAGCAGTTCATTGTCCTCTATGTGATATTTTAGTATCCTCTCACTGGTTTTGGCTTGAGCAATCTTAGCGACCTTCATCATCTAAATTGGAGACAAAGTGGATAGGTTAATTGAGCTTTCATCTAACTCAAGATCTGGCTCTTCCTGTTGCTCCAATAGAGATCTCTTCACTTCTCCTATCCTAATTTCTTGATCCTTTTCTTTTTCAACCTTGGATTTTGATTCAAGATTGACTTTAGGTATTTAAAATTCTTCAATATGCACCTCTTTTTCCTCAACAAACACCTCAATAGGGACCTTAGTTACCACAGGTGTCTCTATATTTTTCACATTAGGAGAAGTCAAAATATCATCAAATTTTGGAGGATCAGACACATTCATGTTCTCCTCATTCACATTCTCTTCTTTATTTTCATTTACCTCCACATTCACTTCCTCATTTCCTTGAACATTTTCAGTATTGATTTCCTCAATGTTAATCTTATTCCTTGAAAAAAATTCTTCCATAATTTCCTTAGTCTCACTGACAACAACATCAGTTTCACCAATCATGAGTTTATTTACTCTTTTCTTGCTCTTAAATTCCTTTTTAGATTTTTCAAGGTGTAAATCCATCTCTTCAATTGTCATTTCCAGGCATAGATCGACAAGGACTCTCTTCCCCAAATTTTTGTCTTCTATTCTGGCACTCACCCTCCTAGATTCCAAAGCATTATAAAGACTTGTAGGCAAACCAAACATGATTTCAACAAGAGCTTTATTAAAAAAAATCATATGGTTTATTGTAGCTTCTTCAAGAGTTCTCTTACCAGATTCATCAAAGGTCTCATACCAATCACAAAGTGGCTTGAGATTTCCATCTTTCACCATTGCATTCTGAACTTCCTCAACAGACATACTGGGCTTGTCAACTTTGGCCTTTTTCTTTGCTTCTTCTCCTTTGCTGAAAGGTTCTCTCTTGTTCAATTTAATAGCCTGAGAACCAGTAGCCTTTATCTCTCTTACTACTTCTTCTAAGTCAGTTTCTTCCTCTTCATCTACATAAACATCTTTGTAAGATCTTGTGCTTTTATTCTTCTTCCTTTTTCTGGAAGGCTCGGCTTGATTTGACTGAGCTATAGGGGAACTCCTGGTAGATCTAGTGTGAACAGGAGATGTTCCCAAACCAGTTGATTCTGCCTTTTCTTTCTTTTGAGTTGCTTCAACTTCATCTCTTTGCCTTCTCACTTCTTTTAGTTTTTCCACAGGAATGCCCATACTCTCTATAAGAGCTTTTGTCTCTTTTCTTACCCTTCTGACTATCATGGGCTTTTTCAATTCTGAATGAACCTGCAATCTTTTCTCTACATAAGTACCAAACCTTTCTTCTCCCTGATCCAATGGAGAATTCAATAGGTGCTCTGCATACATCTTCATAATTTTCTCATCTACTTCATAACCCATAGGCATGATCCAAACTATTCTAGGATCAACAGCTTTCATATGGCATTGGTCAATGTCTACCATGAAGCAAATTATAGTGTCTTTGTATTGTTCCACTATTGTGGCAAGAATTCTCTCTCTGGTGTGCATTAACTTCTAAAACCTTTTAAATTAACCCCATAGGATTGTATTGCGGGTTTGTCGATCACCCAGTCCAAATAATATATTCCTTATCTTAACAGCTACTGGTTCATCATTATGCCATTGAATTTTACCAACTCCCAAAACCTCACCCGAGAAGTAGAAAAACAAACATATCAGTAGGTTATTATATTTGAAAATGTTCTTCTTATCCTTCTTGATTTTTCCCAAATTTTCCAATAATTGGCTTCTAAGCAGTTCACACAAATCATAGTCTGCATTTTGTTTGACCATCTCATATGTTGCATAGATAGTTGTGTCGGATACTGAATTCTCCCAACTTGAGTGATAAATCTTATATCCAATAACCATTGATGCAAATTTTACATCCACTGTAGCAATATCATCTATCATCATTGCTCTTCTTTCCCATCATGAGCATGTCGCATCAGTAACCTTATCATTCTTCACAGACTTCAAAACTAGAAGTCTATTGGTGGAATTTAGTCCTATAACTACACATATAGCTTCTTTTGTGATTTTGAATGGCACATATAACCACATGAACTCATCATGGACATGGCTCAACACATATCGAACCCTTTCATCTTCTTCAAATATGGGAAATTTCACAAATTGCACAAATTTCTTATCCTCTAGGATTTTGAATTCTAGTTTCATAGTAAGATATTCTTGAATTATATGATGAGAGTACAAATCCATCAAATGAGAGGTTCCCAAATCTTCAATGTTTTCATGCACATAAGCCCTAATATCCTCAATATGAAAAACTTTGTATGGCACTGATGAAAATGCACCTAATGGCTATGTATCTACAGACTTATACAAATGCTATTTAAATTTTGGATGCGGCCTATCCTTAACTTCGACTATCAGAGGAGTAGACATGATTGCAGTCACATAGATTTACAATTTTTTCAATAAATACCTTTCGAGGATGAAATGGAATTTGATCGTGGATTCTCCTTTATGCTTGAATGTTTCCACAAATTTGCAATGATCACTACAGAGCTCTCAAACGCTTTTCTCCAAATGTGATATGAAAAATGAGGGTTGAAGTTGTTCTTTTATTGCCGACATACCTAACTCATTTAGTTTGCAATAAATTTCCTTGCCATAACTCATCTAATTTCCTTCCTTTCAAGCACCGAGATAGATGACTCTTAAATGCGGATCTCCAATATTCTTCACTAATGCTTCTAATTGGTCGAACAACATCTGAAAAACATTAAATCTCCTACTGGACACATCTGGATTCTAGTATCATTCACCTGCAAGAGGGGATTTAAGAGTTTTTCTTGACAGCTCCCCCTATGCAAGAGACCTAAAATTAATTCCCTGAGGAATTACCAGAAGTTGCTTCTGGTGCTGACACATTTCCTTCTACAAAGGGATTCTTCTTCACCCATTTCTTCTACATTTTCTTTCTAATCACATCAGTAGTGACTTTCCATTTTCCTTTGACATCTTGTTGCATGTTTTGTTTTACCGGACCTCTTTTGTTCCAACAGAATCTGGCAATGTGGCAAAATTTGTTGTAGTTGTAGCACACAACATTTCTCTATCTAGGCCAACTGTTCCACTGACTTTGTCTTGATCTACATTGGTTAGCAATATGTCCAAATCTATTGCATGCATAGCATCTGACATCTCTATGAAAGTTGTTCATCACAATTTTGCATTCACTTGACTTATGACCATACTTATAGCAATTAAAACACTAACCTGAAAATTATGGTCTACTTGTATTCATTCTACTCCTACATTGAGAAGCCATATGACCAAATTTGTTGCAAACATAACAATAGCCATTGAATCTATGAGCATTTAGTTACCTTACCGAATTTCTTGTCTCCTTTCATCTAATTTCCTTGTCTGAATCTTCCTTGTCTAGAATTCATCTGTCCAGACTTCCTTTGTCTAGATCCAGAACTTTCTCCTTCATATCCAAAACCTCATCTGTCATCATCAGTCCTCAGTCCTTTGATTAGTTCATCAAGTTTGGCTAAGCTTGCTTTGAATTTTTCCTTATACTCATTTGTAGTAGCAAGTTCATCTCTAAGATCATCAATTTGCTTTTCAAGAACTTCTTCATTGTTCTTGGATTACTTCAATTCATTATCTAGTCGGCTACATTGTTCAATCTTTTATTTCAAATACTGTGCAAGATTTTCTTCATTCTTATTTTTGTCCTCAATCTCCTTAGTCATTTTCATCATGATAGATTCCATCTCTCGCTTCAAGGCAACATTCTCTTTAGAAAAAATTTCATATTCTTATATTTTCTCTTTTAGAGCCAGATTGAGTTGTTCATCTTCCATTCTTTTGTTCTTTTGTTTGAGTTGACCACATAATTCCTTTCTTTTCTCCCTTGATTCACTGATTTTGTCTTTTAGTGACTGAATAAACTTTTCTGCATTCTCAAGATTTTCTTGCAGTTCCCGATTCTCATATTTTATTTGTTCAAGATCATCTAGGGCCACCATAAGTTGTTGTTGAAGACTACTTATATCCATTGAGAAACACTTTCCAAGATCTCAAGTTGTAAGACTTCTTCCAAGGAACTAGCTCTGATACCAATTATTGGAAACAAGCAACACTGAGAGGGGGGTGAATAAGTGTTGTGCAAAAATTCAATTTTATTATACTATCATTTAACTTACTTAACCATTCAACAAAAGAAACATGCATCAATAGAAAGAAAACAATCACAACCCCATAACACCAAAATTTTTACATGGAAGCCATGTTAAGGGAAAAATAATGATGGATGGCCAATCCACAATAGAATATGATTATACCCAAAATGAAAAAGTACAAAATGGGAATGCACTTGCATTCAAGCTCACTACCTAAAGCTCACTGCTCAAAATGGATGGGCTCATTGCCCTGCAATGATTTGGAATGGATCCAAAAGGTGAACTGATGAAATAGCATCTACAATGCCTGATTATAGTTTTAGTTAAGCTCTATAGATAATCTTCTGTCCTTCTAACTGATTCAACAATTATTATTTTCTCTACACAACTCACTCTACAATTTAAATCTTAATGCACAAGTGAAACTATGCATAATCGCCTAATCTCTCTTCCCGATGATCGCAACATACCACCACACTTCTTTCTTCACCTTGCAAATGATATATCAAATCTCTTATATATATCCCCATCTAGAAATCAAGTCGCTATAGGTCGGCCTTAATAAAACTTGGAAATATTATCAAATGTCGGCCCAAATCATGAACAATTTTGATGTGCACCCATACAAGTTGGCTAGACTATAGCTGGGACCCATAATTAAATATTTAAACATATTTTTTTTAAAATAATTCCACTTTACACATCCATAATGTGCCACATTCACTGAGTTAGCTACAATGAGCAAATAGATAGAAAACATCCTACCAAACCTCCAAGCTCATACAACAACTAATGCAACACCGCAAAATTCAGTAATAAGATAGCATACATGCTCAACAAGCACTTATGAGGATCCACAACTCAAAAAAATGATCTGGTGAAGTAGACAGATTAACTGACTGACCAAATACCTTGTTTTTCAAGTGTTCTACCAGTAACATAGTATTTCATTTTATCTGCTAGTATGACCAGATATGGATATGCGGACCATGGAAATGACTTCAGTTACCATCAATGAAAACACTAGAAGCCATATGCCAACACCGGTATGATCTTCCTCAACCAAGGTTGCTCTTCTATTGTTCTCTTTCTGTCTACTAGTCTCTCCCTGATTACATTCAAATGCTCTATGTCCTCCACCACACTTAAAGCAATTTCCCCTAAATACACTTTTCTCCTTATCATCCTTTCTATAACCTTCATTCCAGTAACCACCATATCCTCCTCGTCTGCAAGAGTTTCCATCACCTTTATGATACTAATTATCATTCTTACTGACCTTCTTATCCTTATTCTAATATGGAAAAGAGCCTTTTCCTCCTCCAGCAAAAGTTCTTCCTCTCTAAAATATTCCACCTCTTCCTCTCTGTCTCTACTCATGTCTTTTATTCAACTTCTCTTCTACCTTTAGGGCACACTAATTTTCCTCTTCCATACTCTACAACTTAATCAAACTGATCTCATCCTGTATAGATGACCTCAAACCATTCAAATACCTAGCTACTTGCTCAATCTCATCCTCTAAATGTCCAAATCTAATATTCAACTTATAGAACTCTTCAGTATACTCTATCACAATTGATTCTTTATGCTTTAGATTTTACAACTTCTTGAACAAACTAATCTGATAATCTGCAAGCATGAACTTTTTCTTCAACTCATTCACCATTAGATCCCAAGACTTTATCTTTTCCTTTCCTCTTCTTTTCCCATCTATCTGCAAATTTTCCCACCAAAGGGATGCATGTCCTCTCAAATTTTTACAAGCATATTTTACCTTCTTATCTTCAGTGGTACCTTTCAATTCAAAATATTTTTCTATCTCTATAATCCAATCAAGCATTCTTCTGAATCCAACTTACCATTATAATCTAGTGGATTGAAATGTGCTTTTTTATTTGCTCTAGTTAGGGCTCTTATGAACCTCTCTTTTCCCTAATCAAGACTAGGTTGCTCGTCTCTTCCTCTTCTTCATGTACTTCTACCTCTTCATCACTCACATCATCAACTGGTCGACCTCTTCTCTGGGCTATTTCAATTGCATCTAATCTGGCAGCGATTCCTCAACATCTCCATTAAAGTTGGGTCTGCATTTCCATGCGCTTCATTTCCTCTAACATTTCTTCTTCCCGCCATCTCTACACAAGTTCTCTACAGCTACAAGTTGAATCCTCAATTCACCACCCTACAACAAATCTTCAACAGGACTTCACAAACTCTGACAATTTTGCAAGGAATGAATCTCACTCTATTACCAATCTAACATAACCACGGTAGGAGGGTCCTCAAGGAGAACAATCTAGACCATGTAGCAAGAGTAATACAATGAAAGAAACACAAAATATGGAGGCAAATGCAGATGCAAATATTCTCATTAACATAAATCTCAGTTAATTCAGCTGAAAACATCTAGGCTTATAGATTCGGCTCACAGGCCTGATACAAAATGCTCAAAAATATAACATTCTAACATGCTCCTATATGCAAGCTAAATATTACAATCGAATCTTAATTCTATACTACTTTTCAAATGATCGGTTACAAGCTTCATATCATATCCACAATTCTGGAAACATCTGCGTCAGCCAAAGATCATTACATTCTCCAAGGAAAGAAAATGTAGCATGTGCAAGAATAGGTTAGCCTCAAATTTGAATTACTCTTTCAACAAGTGCATATAATGAAGTGTGGACCTATAATGAAGGTTGGGAAAACTCCACAAAACATATAAGATCACACCATCGAGATCCAAAAGTCACGAGGATGATCCACAAATGATCAAATTAGCTGTTAGGTTTGAAAACTATTTTGGTGTTGGTTCAAGAAACTGTCATGAAATTCCAGAAGCAATAACTTGCCAAAAAATTATCCAATCATGCTCAAATCTTGGAATAAGGAAAACGAACATGCCCCTGATGTACAAAAATATCCACAAGGTCAGGTGAGCAAGATGACAAATCCACCAACATGAACTGAGAAAGATAAAAAATGAAAAACAAAATAGAAAGAAAATATTTTTGGTTGATGCAAGATTGCCAAGAATCGAGGATGCTCCTGCATCATTCGAAACCTAACAGTGAGAGAGGTTTTACAGTATATAGAATCAAAAAATTAGATTCCCTTCAAAAAGAGAGACATGCATCACAAGAAGTGTTCCCATCATTTTGATCCACAAATCAAGGAGACTCCAAAACTAAATTACAATTATTAGGCATAAAATTGCTTCTTCAAAAAGTAGACACCAATTCAATATTTTGAACACCAACCAACTCCAGTTCCATTGCTACATCCTCTCTATTTTAGAGGAGAAGTTCCCAAACTAACATCTTCCTCATTTGATTGGTCAAAACAATAGATTCCTTTTTGAAATATTAAAAATTTACCTTCTTTTATGCCACTTGTACTCTTCAAAATTGACTAACATTTGAGTTATTATTTCCATTTTAGGCCCATCTACCCACTCTAATATGGTTTTAGTGTTGAACACCCAGAATACCAAGAGAGGGGGGTGAATTAGTATTCTCTTAAACCATTCAAACATCAAACATCCAATTACCAAAGCATGTTCATTTGCAATAAAGAAAGAAAGCATGAAACATCAACAACATCACATAACACTTGAACACTAGGATTTTTACATGAAAAACCCCAAATGGGAAAAATCATGGTGAAGATTATCTCACAATATATTATAATCGATTATAGTATATTTACAGAAGTTCTCACTATAGGTGGAATCACTAACCAAGTGGACTCATTTCCCATAGAGAAAAAGATAGAAGAGAGATGGTGGCTCACAACCTATGTTGAACTATTACAATTGCATATTTCATATGCATGAAATATAGTTCCAATGAAGCTCAATAAACTGACTTTACACACTTCATTTGATCTTGATCTAACACTCTACTTTCCTCTACATTCACATCACTCTAAACTTCTACTCAACATTCACAACTTAGATTTGCATTTCTCTTATAATATTCACATGTAGGACACTCGCAATATATATCACACTCTTCAAAACACTAAAAAATATCTAACACATATATCCACTTCTAGCATAACATCAATTAGGTCGACCTAATTAGGTGTAACAACCAAAATATAACTTGTTGGCTTCAAACCTTTTCATACACACCTTGCTCCAAAAGACAATGCAAAACAACTTGAAATAGATCAGCATGGACCTATAACAAGTCCCTCATAAGACTACAACACTTATTTAACCTTTGTATGCCTTCAAACTTATTAGGTTGGCACCACAGAGGACCTAGTACCAAAATTCTTCAATTATGTATCCACATTCCGACACGTGGACCTCCAAAATCAACACCAATTGGAATTCATACACTACTACCATCTGTCAACTTATCCTCAAAAGTGTAAAGCCAAAAACTTAACTGCAGAGAAGTGTGGACTCTCCCACTCAAATGCACTATATATAAAATAATTGTAAACTTCCAGACCAAACTTTTGTTACTTAGAGATCTCTCAATCCAAGAGCCAAAACATGATGGAATTATAGAATCAGATACTTCTAACAACCAAAAATATAATGTTAGAAGTGCAGAGTGAACACTTCATTTGAGGAGTAGTGTGGACCCAAAGATGAATACTCTATCACACTGAATTAGCAAAATTGACACTTATTCAATTTCTAACACAACTAACTTCTCCAGATCAAACCATCTAGAAAAATTATATACCATAATCATTTCAACAAAAATCAAAATGATCTGCACTAAGGTCCTCGTATAAAGATGCAATGTTGCCATCAATGACAACATTGCAACACATAGGGGTAAAAGTACAAAGTTGTGTCACACTTTCGTCCAACTTATCAGCACAAGTGAATTTTAGTATTTATAACTAAAAATCAATTTTGGTCAAACATATGATCTAGTAAGATTCATTTTAGATAAGTTAAATACTTCTGCAACTTTTCCAACTAAAATTGTTGGCTAAATGCATATGTAGCACCACTTTGAGGCCAATTTACTAAAAAAATGCAATTATTTGAAAATTTTAACATTTCAACAACTCCTACTCATATAAATAACTTTTTTTTTAAATGTAAAAGTACCCTTTTGTAGATCCATAACTGTAGTTTTAAAATATTTATTTATTTTAATAGTTCAATTACTATTTATATTTTATTTTTATATTTTATTAACAGTAGGTTATCAACACAAAAATATTAAGTTGATTATCGTGCCAAGAAAAATACTAAAACTTAGTAAAAAAAAATTAAAAAATATGATGCCCTAGAGAAAAGAATCAAGATTAAGATAGCATAATTTGTTTTCTATTTTAGATAAATATTTAATATAAAAGTTGACATCGACTAGAAACAGTCATGTTTTAATTCACACACATTTAAATATTTATTTAAAAATATATATTTATTAAAATTATAGAAAAAAATATCCATGCCCTAAAGTTTACAATTATAAATATACAAAAAAAAAATTGAAGAAAAAAGAAGAAAATTTACTATATAAAGCTTGGCGTCCCATGTAACGTCATTTGTCAGCATTTTATCACCAACTAAATTCTAGTGTTAATTTATAAAAAACTATATTCAAATAAAATTTTTTATTTTTTCAAAAAAATACAAGCATAAAATATACTAAAAAATACACATTTTATTAGTTTACATCCTTTCAAAATTCAAAACATATATGCCACTTTTTAGTGATTGAAGTTTAAAAGTTAGATCAATGTTGGCCATTTCCTTTAGAAAATAAATTCAAAACATATTTTCTCATGTTGCCAACAACATCAATGATATTCTTCCAACAGTCTCTCCCTTTGTCATTGATGGAAACATGCCAAAAATATCTCCAAAATTCTCCAAAATATTCTTGCCCTTTGACATCAAGGGTAAAGGGTGCATATACCAAATATTTTGACATTCATCGGAACTCCCCTAGAAAATATATGCATATATACAAATTAGAAAGATAGAATTGACTCCCCATGAGTCATATATTGGATTAAAAAAAACCAAAAATCTATATTGGAGACTACTCTATATGCTTCACATTTTCACAAAGAATTTGAAAACTAAAAAATTAAAATGCATAAAAGATAAGAAATATGTCAATCAGAGGATGTTAATGCCTATAACCCATGTAGATGGTTCTTCCATGCTTTCTTGTCATCTTCCCATGTCTTATATGCTAGCCCAAGCAATCTTCTATGTGTTTCAAGCTCCACTAATATGTCTTCTCCTTCTTCTGGAGTGTCAAGTATCGGATTCATCTGCATAGCCTTATTGGAACTTAGAAGGGTACTTGAGATAGGTATAAATTTTTTCGTTCACCAAATCTCTTATCTCTCCAAACTGTAAGATGATATTCTCCCTTTGTGCTCATAGCTGGAAAAACTTCATAGGAATATCTTCATAAATGAGACTGAACATGCAGATGGGCATTCCTTAGTAGGTTTTGATTGAGGAAAAGATGCTCTTTGCAAAAACAGATAACAATCCTTGGTCCTGGTTAGGGTCCTTTAAATTTAAAATAGAAATAATGAATAGGGCACTCAAATATTGCACAAAAGATGAGAAATATTTGAAGGATATTTCTCCAGGTTGTGTCTTATTTCTAGAGGCCATGATTGGTAATAATATTACTAAGGAGTACATTAAGTTGGATTCATTGAAATAATGGTGGAAAGATAGTTGCACACATGTTATTGATGTTGTAATTGAAAATCGTCTAGAGCATGCAACAATGTATGTCAGTTTAATGTATAATTTTTAGGAATCTCATTTTGAGTGTGATAAAATAGTTAAGAAATATGAAGCTGACTTATCCTCTACATCATATAGGCTTGAAATTATTCCAACTCCCAATTAGGAAGAATTAAATACTATCTTGCATAAATCCCAAGTATTTTCTAAAAAACAACAAATGAGAGAAGAGATAGATTAGGATGACCTTGCATTGAAATAAGTGCCAATCTTGTTGGGGATCCTCTGCCAGCCTAAAAGACATGGAAATTTGTGCCCAAGTGCCTTTTATTTGAAGTTTAAAATACCTTAAATATAAAAATTGGTATTTTATGTTCTTAAATTGTAAATGGGCATTAGTTATATGAGGCCAACCTATTTTTGCTGACCTAATTAGGGTGCCCATATTGATGTAATCCCAACCATTAATATCAAACCCTAGGGTTGCAATTAAACTCTATAAACATGAGGTTCTTCCTCATTTTACAGTTGAATCTAGAATTGTTGTACACTTTTGGAGTTAATACAAAGAGAAGACATTGGATTTTTTGTTATATTCTTTGTTGCTTCATGTTATTGTATGGTTCCTTCTTTGCAAGTTTATTTCAAGTTATTTAGTTTTATTTCATTATTGTTAATGGAAAAGTGTTGAAGAATATTGGATAAGTTTGCTACTCATACCATTTATAATTTGATGCTTGCAAGTTATAGTGTATGGTTAGTCTAAGCCATTTTATGCAATAGTACAATTGTGGATGTTTTTTCATATTATGCCAAGATCTTTTTATGTGTTTAAATGTTTACAGTTTAAAAATATTTTGAATTCCTTTAAAGATTGCACCATTTTTGTGGAGTTATAGGGTTTTTCCTTGATTAAGCATAGATAGGTTTTATTGAGGATTTATCCATTTGAAGTATTAGCCATTTGCATGATTGTTCTTAGGTTTTAAATTAGATTTACCTAAAACCCTATATCTTTTGTAATTTCTTTACAAATTTTGGTTAGTTTTAGAATAAAATCACCACTCAATCTATTATATTTGATTATAAAATCACTTTTAGATTTCAGATCTGGAAAGTTCGATTAGGGTTTACATATATTTATTAGATTCTACAAAACCCTTGTTAAGCCTTATATGCTTCCATTCTTTGTAATTCATAAATTCCCTTTGTGATACCAACAAATCACATCAAACACTGAGTTGTTTCTACAAGTCAAGACCTGAAATCCAGAACCTTGGGGTTATTTTTTGAAGATTTTGTATAGAAAGTCACCTTTCAAGAGAGATAGAACACTTGTGTTTTATCTATGTTGTGTAATGCAAATAAAATAATCAATAGGAACAATATTCCCTGGACTATCATCCTCTTTTTTGGGAACTAAAAACATAGGCATGAGACCCTAAACCATAGCTTCTACCTTATAGGAGTTATTGTCGAAAGTTTGTCTCTTGATGAGAAAATGCAAATTTTGTGCCTTGAAAAATTGTAGGGTTTTGATGCATGAATAAATAAATAAATTTTAATCTTCCTCCAACTCACTTGAAAAATGGAACCTATACAAATAAAAGGAGGGGAAGGTTTGTGCCATATAGGGGCTTGCCTAAGTCAAACCCCATGTTGGTATTTCTACCTCCACAATGGAAAATTATGATAAAAAGAGAGATTATCCTTGGTTGGATAGAGGATAAATATAAATAAGTAATAAATTAAAAAATTGTTGCAACTCATAACCTAGATCTAATTACTTTGATGGACTTAAGTCACTCTCATTTAACCTTCAAGGATCCATTGTTATTTGACTTGAATTGATTTGAAAACCTACAACTATTAGTACTCAAAAATAAATTGAATACAAAACATGAACAAAACTCACATAAAAGATGACATGATGCTTGAATGATGAAATTTTGTAATAATATTAATAATTCTACTCTTGACTGCTCTTGAATACGTTTCAAGATGCTTTATTTGCTCAAATAATTCAATTTAGGATTCAAATGGTGAAAATGATTGTTATCTATATGTAATTATTCTAATTCCCTTAAAATCATATGTTAATAGCTAACAATTGAAATTGGAAATTAAAATATATAAATTATCAAGATTGGCATATTCAAATTTTCAGCCAAAAATGTTGGTCTAGGGTGTAGGGCACCATAGACTAGATTCTTTCTTTCTAGGGATCAAAATTATTAAGGGAAAAATATTAACTCCATAGTTTTATTTCCCATGTTTTATTTTCCAAGAATATCTATAAAATGAGAAATTAATACATAATTAGGTCCAAGCACATAGGGGGTAGAAAAACCTAGTGTGAAATTATCAAGTGTGATCATTTTGACACTATATTTACCCTCCTTTATACAAACCTCAACCACAAAATCAACTTTTTTCTTATTACTAGGTCACCTTCAAAAACTTGAATCTCCTAGTCATATCTTAAACTTCATCAAACAATTGACTCAACATAATCACATATAACAAGATATATCATAACAACATCATTACCATGTCATTCCTCATACATAAAACATAAGAAAGAACAAAAAAAATAAAAAAATTGGTCATTCCATTTTCAATCCCATTTGTGCAACATATTCTCTCCTTAGCACCTCATTTACCTCAACATAATGGTAAGGAGTATGATCTTGTTCAGCATCTTGTTGCTACTCCAACCAATAGTTTACTGTGGGACTTTATTCAAACCTCACCAACCTATCATAACATGATCCAAGAGGCTTTATAGAATTATTTTGTTCCACATTATCCTAAGGTAAATGATGTAGTAATCTTACTTGAGGGTATGAATTCAACAAATTTAGATAATGTCTTCCATCAAAGTAAATTACATCTCATCAAAACTCAAAAGATATATGATGCCTTAATGATATGTTTGGTCATTAATAAAATAGGATTAGGCAAAACCCTTATTGATAATTGGTCAGGTTTTAATGTATGTAACATTGATCTCTTAAATAAGCTTGGTGTATATAAATCACTCGTTCAACTTGATGCTTTATCTATTTGTGTTTTTGATAATCTTGTTAGACAACCATTGGGAACAACCACATTACCTATTAAGGTAGGTATCATAGTTTTACCTACCATTATCCATGTTATTCCAAATTCTCTCATATAACCTTCTCCTTGGAAGACCATGGATTCATGCTATGGGAGGAGTTCCTTCAACACTTCATCACATAATCAAGTAGACATAAAAATAGGGTTTATATGGTGAAATTTGATCCTAAATTTGAATATTTTTTACAATCTAAAATGGGCCATAGGAAAAATTTTAATACATTTTTTCATTCTCAAAAATTAAACCTATGTCTTTCAATGATAAGGACAATGATGATTATGACTCGTCCACGACTAAACTCTTTAGTGATGATTGGGGATCGTTAGATTTTACACATCTTTCATAAGAGAGTATATGTTAGAGTATTTAATTTTTAACTTAGGGTAAATTACTTTGATTAGTTTTTTCCCATACTGGGTGGTTGTTTACCCAATACCTATTTTTCTTGCCTTTATAAGGCACATTGTACAATATGTAAATCATCAAACCTCAAGACATTTTTCCATTCTTCTGGTGAAAGAGCCCCAAGATTCTCTCATATTTGTGAAGGTGTTATTTGTAGTTGGTGCTCCTGGGTTTGGTGGCCATCCCCAACATGGTATCAGAGCATACCACTTTTCCCTCCTTCCACCATTGAGAGTTTTCATCAGCTTTGAGATTGTTTTTATTCGACATTTGAAATTTTCCTAAATTTCAAAGTTGCCTATTTGATTTTGCCTGGGTTGATTCTTGTTCCTAAGAAGGCATCAATTTTTACTTTGGAAGGAAATTATTTCCATTGTGGAAGTCGTGTGAAGCATCAGTTGAAGTATCTGCTTTTTGGAGATTGGCTCATTTTTTGTATTAGAGGTGTTAAATTTCATTGTTTAGCCCCGATTCATTCTACAGGCCACGATTTTGATTGAAGGGGCTTATCTTTTTCCATTTGAGAGGCCCCTTTTTTCACCTGGGAGTCTATGGAGGTATTTTATTCACCTATTGAATTTGCTTGATCTCTTGCAGTCACAAACTCATCTATCCACAACAAGCTGACCTATTTGTGAGAGAGGGATTTCCTTGCTACATTTGGAAGTCCCTAGTCTATGGCACGATGGAAAGTTTTTGAGGAGTCATTTCTTGGCATTCAATCCAATGCAACAATAGAGGGAGGCATTTGTTGGTCTGTGCAGCTAGACCGGGCCACAAAGGAACCCTGTGTGTGTGGCGGCATCATCTTTCTCCATGGAGGCTATACATTTTCTTTGAAACTTTATAGTTTATAAATTTTTCTCCCTAGATATTTATTTAGGGCTTTTTGCAACAAAGTAAGGTGGGCCCAAGCCTTTTGAAGTTATTTTTTGGAAAAATTAATCCCACATTGATAGTGTGGAGGATAATTTTCCTATTTAAATAGCACTGCACAGTGTGAATAAGACTCACAAGCATTGAAGAGGCTTGTGATTGTGTGTTTTGTATGGAGGCTTTCTAGTTGATTTGGTGCAAGAATAATCTACAAAATAACTTCAACGTGCCTCTATTTTGCTCAATTTTTTTTCCAATTTCAAATAATCAGCTTTTTGCTTAGAGTATTTTTGGAAAAGTGGTGAAAATTTAAACTCTAGAGGCTGCTTTATTAGAGGTTTTTTTTCAGTTTGGTGGAATTTTTTTCTAGTGGAAACCTTGGTCATGGATGCTCCTAGAACTATTGAATTGTTAACTCCCCATAATTACCACACCTAGAAAATAAAAATGCATAGATTGCTTCAGTCTCTGGGTCCATGGTCTACATTGAGTAATATCCAACCCGCCCTTACTAAGGAACTTGAAATATTTTCCTATAAAAATAAGTATGACCAAGCTATGGGTTTGATGAAATTGAATATTTCTAATAGTCTCCTCTTACATATTGATGAGTTGGATACACCCAAGGAAATATGGGATAAGTTACATAACCTATTTGGTCAGGTTAGTGAGTTCCATGCCCTTCAATTGGAGGTTGAATTAACCTCTCTCACCCCATAGGCATTTCCCTCTATTGATGAATTTCTAGTGAAATTCAAATTAGTAAGGTCACAACTAGCAAGATGTGGGAAGAGAAAAACTGATAAGGAGTCTATTTTTTTGATTTTGTACAAGTTGAGAGGCCCATTTTCTATGTTCTCTTCTACCTTTTATTCCACAATGGATGATTTGAACCTAGTACATTCCAAATGCCTTCTTTTGAAACCTTTTGTGACCAGTTGAAAAGAGAACAAGAAAAACTTGTCCAGTTGGAGGGGGTTCCTACAAATCATGCATTGGTTGCCCAAGAATCTAAGAGTAAAGGGAAGAAGAAGCCTAAACCTAAAATAGAGTCAACTGAGACTTCCACCTCTTCAAAAGAGGACAAGCCCAAGAAGGAGAAAATTAGTTGTGCATATTGCAAAAAAAAGGGCATGATGAGCATCATTGTTACATGAAGAATATTGATGAACTCTCACACCTTCTTTAGAAAGACAATATTCCATTTCCCTCATCTATAACTCCTTCTACAGCCTCTGCATCTTCCTTTCCATCATCATCCAACTCTACATAGTTTGAGAATGCAGGGGTTGCAAGTTGTAGAGGAGATAAACAATACATGGGAAAAGGACATGCACTGATGACTTCTACAACTAATTCTCATTGTGATAGATGGGTTTTTGACTTAGGTGCATCTCACCACATGATTTTTTCACCCTATCCTTTCATGGGTCATCATCCTTTTGACACTTCCAAGACTTTGTTGGGAGATAGTAAGCTTTTGGATGTTGCGAGGGTAGGAAATGTTGAGATAGGTGATGGGTGTTTCAGGGATGTACTGTGCATTCTAGATTTACATACAAATATATTTTCCATCTATCAGATTACACATGGAGAGGTCTCCAAGACCGTAGATCTGACTATCGATTATGTGTTTATTAGAGAGGCTAATACTGGAAAAGTTATTGTTGTTGGTAATGCTAACCAAAAGTCTCGTTTGTATACCTTCTCTCACTTTGTTGATGATGATGACTATGTTCCTCACTCCCCTCTTGCGAGTGTTGATAGTGATGCAGGAGCATCCAATGGTGTAAGGGAAATCCTGCATCACCCAAAAAAAGAGTTTCATTTCATGTTGGTAGTTTCTTAGATGTTTTTTGTATTTTTGGATACCCTTTTTGTCATAATATAATTCCCAACTTACTGTTTTTCTTTTCTATTCCTGGGTTGGAAGATATTACAGTTTTAGTCTCCCAGAATTGCACCTGAAAACTTCTAGGTCACATTTGAGGCACTAAACGATACTGAAATAGCCCCAAAACTTTTAAAAATTGACATAGCAATTTTGAGCATGTTCTTGACTCTGAAACCTTTCCAATGGTTCAAATGGTTGGAAAAACAGAGTACTAGATCAAAAGTTATGGCTCCCGGAAGTTGGCGCACTTTCTAGAAGATACTAATTTTCAAATGTAATTTTGAAATTTGAATTTCAAGTTGTAATTTTTTGCGCCAAACTGCCAAAAAAATTCAAATTTGAATGTTGTTTTGGCTCCAAACTTAAAAGGAGCTCTATTTATGGGTGGGTTTCTGATTTTTGTGTAGCTATTTGGGGAACAAGCTCACATACTATGAAAGGGATTTTTCTGTAATTTTTGTAGCTTGCACATATTGTAGAACTTGAGGATTTGAGATCCTCTACATGTAAGAAGATCATTTCTAAGTAATAAGATAGTATTCTCTATTTGGTGTGTTAATTTTATGTGTCTTAGGTTGCACCCTCATCAGATAGCAATTCCTCAGGGGAGGTAGGTCATCTAAATTTTGGAGTTGTTCAAACTCCTGTTGATACATCTCTTATTGTTTCAGAGGTTGATCTTTTAGCACAACAGGGTATTTTGATCCCTTAGATTTTATTTTATCGGATGAGTATTTAGCAAACATCTTAGATTTGTTTGTGGAGTCTCATCTTGCAAATTTGAGAGATACACTTGAGGGGATTCCTCTCCTCTTTGATGAAAATTGCATCATGGTAGTTGATACATTTGGATTGTCTTTGGAGGTTGAATTTTTTTATCCTTCACTTTCATTTAATTCATCACATTTCTTGGTTGTTTTTTATCATGATTAAATGTGGTGAATTATTCTGTTTGGAGATTTCCTTTCTCTCTTCAGCTAGATGTGGAGTGGATTCTTCATCATCTAGTGCACTTGTTTCTTCCTAAGGGAAGAGGTGTTGCTTGTAGGCATTGGATCATCTTTTGTTTTCAGGCATACTTCATCGTCATTGAAGCTTCTTCATTATGGGGAGGATATGATATCTCTTGTTTTCCCTCTTATGGGTAGTTCATTGATTGTATATATATGATGTATGTATTCCTTAGGGGTGTGATTGAGCCCTCCATCCATACATAATTTTTTTTTTCTTTTCTCTCTTTTGGAGAGGGGTTTTTTCCCATAGGGTTTTTCTCCTTTTCTCCGGTTGTGAGAGATTACATTATAAATGGGTACCTAACATGGTTGTGTAACCAAGACCCATATTGATTTTTTTCATTTTTGTATCTCCATTCTCCCTAAGTTGCACTTAAGGGGGGGTGTTAGGGTATTTAAGTTTTAACTTAGGGTAAATTAATTTGATTACTTTTTTCTCATACTAGGTGGTTGTTTACCTAATACCTATTTTTCTTTCCTTTATATGGCACATTGTACAATATGTAAATCATCAAATCTCAATTCATTTTTCCATTCTTCTGGTGAAAGAGCCTCAAGCTTCTCTCATATTTGTGAAGGTGTTATTTGCAATTGGTGCTCCTGGGTTTGGTGGTCATCCCCAACAATATAAAATTTCACCATCTAGGCCTTGAGAATCAAAGGAAGTCATAGTAGCATCTACACAATCTTCAAATGAATCCCCTAAAACATTTAATTTTACAACTTCTAGTAATAAAAATGATACTAGTTATGCATCCATGTTTGATGATTACAATTACAAAAATTACCTTCAAAGGAAATGAAATCTATTTATGAAAGATTACTTCAAATTTTATCTCGATTTGGTTATAATGAAAATGGTTGTCGTGAAAGGGAACAAGGTATTTAGGTACCTCTAGAATGGAACACACAAGGCACAAAAAATGGTCTTGGTTACCATCATTTGAAACCCACCAAATCTTATTATATACCTTCACTTAATTTCAAAACAATAACATAAGATCCTCCTATGGTATTTCTCAATTTAGTTCATCTTAAAATGATAGGTACAAACAAAAATCTTTCATTGGACATATTTTTGACTAATGAATCCTTAGCATATTTTTTGGGAATGCATCAAAATTTATGTACTTGTCATAATGATCATGAATTTCCTTATTTTATAAAAGTCAATGCATACTTTGGGAAAGACACTTGTATATCAAATGATATGGTAAATTATCAAGACATACCCCAATATTTGCCTAATATTCCAAACCACAATACACTACTTGTAGGAGATACTGATAATGCCTCTCAATGGATCCATCTAACTTGGATAAGGCTATTTTAATTGGAAAATTCCTTGACTCTAACAAACAACAAGAAAATTATATACTCTTACATGAGTTTCCTAGACTGTTTTCTTTTTCCTATTTGAATATACATAGCATAGATCCCAAGGTAATCAAACATAACATTGTGTTACAATATCATGTTAAGCTTGTGAAACAAAAGGTTCATAAAATAAATCCAAAAGTGGCCTTGTTGTTTAAGGTAGAGATTGAAAAGATTTTACAAGATGGTTTCATCTACTCTACTGACTATTCACCTTGGATATCAAACATTGTGGCCATCAAAAAGCCTAATAATCATATTCAAATGTGTACACATTTTTGAGACCTTAATAAAGCATCTTTGAAATATCATTTGGCCATGTGAAAAATTATGGGGGACCAAAAAGTGGCCACCCCACTTTGGCCCCGTCAAAGCTATAATTTGAGTGTGTTATAACATGCTTTCATTATTGCTTAATAAAAAATAAAAATAAGAAATAAGTATTTTTGTATTTTTCTTTTATATCATGGCCTACAAACCCTTCCAAGTGTGCTCATGTTGTTGCAAAGTTGATTTTGCATGAAAAAAATTTCCAAATCTTTACCAAAATGCCACCAAGATGTTAGGGAGGTAAAAGAAGTAAGTATTTTTAGTTTTTTTGTGTCAAATTTGTATTAACTAGGTAGATTGATTTACTTTTTAATTAAAATCTGTTTAATTTTTAGGAGTTGATAATTCACTCCAAAATATTCAAAATCCCAAATCGCCTCTTCATGAAATTTCTCCTAAAAAGAACTTGAACAAACATCTTGTACAATTCCTCATCATCCTCCAAGAACACAATAAAGCATATTAGGGAAAATTGAAAATAATAGAAAAGATCTTGAGAAGTTAATTGCAAGGTTGAAATATTTTGTAGGAACAATCTCCCATAGGACCAACCTTGCTCAATCATTGCATCCATTGTGTCTCATGTAGAATTGTTAGTGGGAAAATAAATAGTTGGTTTGACAAGAGACACGAATAAAAATAATTTTATGCAAATGAATTATCATATAAAAAAGTTAAAGAAAAAAATTGACTTGTGTGCACTCTTCACTAACCCATGAACCAATCAAACATTACATTGTCCATGCAAGAGGTTCCCTATCCTTTGGTTCCACCACCAAGGAATAAAGAAAAATATTTGGGATAGGTGATGGATGGTGTTTTACCATCCTCCATGCACTAACAATGAGACACCATAATATTTTTTGAGGAAACTCTATTGTGAGTTTGTCCTCAATGAAATCCCAAATTATTTTGACATGTAGGAGTTCTAGGGTAGAAGTGGGGGCTCTACATGGTATAGAGTGGAATCACATCTTGACCCAAAACAAGAAGTGAGACCACTAGCTAGACAAAATTATGAACATGATTATCCCTTCCATTGTAAAGGAAGGTGTTGAGGTGGACACCCTTATAGCCGATTATCTCAATCATTTAGAGAATGACAAAAGATATTGGGCCTCTAGAATAGTGGAGATGAGTGAATCTTCTAAGCATCCTATTCCACCTCATTTATTTCAATCTTGTGGTCACCCTATCTTTATGATTCTTCAAATAGTCAAGATGCATGTGCCCAAAATAAACCTGTAGTGGATTAGATGGTCATGACAAAAGCTCTATTGAGTAATACATTTGGCTTTGATAGTCAAGTAAAGGTCAACAAATTCATTTAATTCAATTTATTAATTTTTATTTTGAAATGTAATATTAACTAAATTATTAGAATGATTATAATGAAATTTTAGGATCATAGTGTTCACCCTACTTCCAACAATCCTCCACCTCCCTATTATATGATGATGTCAAGTGTAGAGGTGTGTAACTAACTAGTAAAGAAATATAAATATTACATGTGAATAGTTGAATCTTATATGAATGGTATTCTTATAACTCACATTGGATGTTGAATAGGTTAATTTTTGGCCTTCAAAATCAACACCTGATAGTCAAGGTGTTTGTTGAACTTTCACTCTGGTAATATAGAGAATTTTTAATTTTGAAATAAAAATTATAAAATAATGTGGTGCAGGAGCACCTAATGGTGATGTTATGCCTCCAATGAATATTTTTGTAAAATTTGAATTGTCTTCAAGAAAAACATGTAAAAAGGTCATGATGAGGTCATATTTAATGTATTTAAGTCTCAAATAGGTCCATAGGAGGTAAAAGTAGTGAAATTACAAAAAAGTGTCTTTTGTTGCAAAAAAAAATGCAATTATTGTCAATGATGGAAAAATGGAAAAAGTGTACAGAATCAGGGAGATGAAGAGTCTTTTGTAAAAAGGCAAGGATGGGTCAGTTGGAACTTGTATTCTTGAAGAAATTAGTAAATAAAGTACCCTTGTTTCTATATTTGTAACACTTTTCTCTTTTGTTTCAAGCTTGTAAGGATTGCACAATACCTTATAGGCTAATCATTGATTTTTTTTTCTTTAGAGCAAGGTGTTAGCTTACTTTTGAAAGTTTTTTTAAGTCTTTTCATTTAGATTTGAGGAAATAAGAATATTTTTATTGTAATTGGTTTGTAACCCTCAATAAGGGTTTTGAGAGTCCATTAAGAGATAAAGTTTCCATTCCACCAATGTAGGGTTAGTTAGATTGGTGGAATGGATTGAATTAGTCTACTTTTCAATTTGAATGTGTGTGTAGGTGCAGGGAAGACAAGAATATGAAGTTTTGTTATTGCTCCATGGGAAAATACAATATTTTCCATACATTAGTTGATGCTATAGACTAGGGTTTGGAGAAATATCAATTGTAGAGACTTGGTGGTAGTTTGGTTATCATGTGCAGACATATTCCAACATTTCTGAAGAAATTACCAGTTGGTAAGAGGTTTGGAAAGGTTGTTTTCAATAAACCCCTACTTTATCAAGTCTATATTGGCACATAACAAGGGTTTTGATATTTGGTACAATATTGAGACTTTTAATCTCTAAAATTGGATGATTTAAAAGTTTTGAGACCTTCTATGATGTTTTCTATGGTTATGTGGTGTTTTGGAGTTGATTTAATGGTACCTACTTTGGAAATTTGACCTATTTGGTGCATTTTGGAAATGGTATAGTTATGTTCTCAGGAATTCTTTTCAAAACAATAGCATCTAATTTTGTGGTATGTTAAAATTGGAAATAATGGGTTCCCAAAATAGTAAATAGTTTATGGAGATTAAAATTGGAGTGTATAATACACCCATTTTAGTCATGTTGCTATACTGCTAGAGTTTGAGTTTTGAATGCAAGAAATTATGAATCTAATAAAATAAAGTTGTGAGGAAGAGTATTTGGTTAGTTTCTATCAATATAAAGATGGTTAAAGGTGTTTCAAGGCCTGATAAGAGTTTGGAAGTAATATTTAGTGATTTTTTTATTTTTTCCTTAAGATTTAGTGATTTGTTGTCTTTGCTTTGGTTCAATCAAATTGATGTTGGTTAAGATGTTCTTGAGTTTGATAAATTTTTGGAAGTTTTTTTTTCATGATTTGGTGCTTTGTAGCAATGAAGAATCAAGTGAAAATGAAGAGATTTTGTTGAGAGTTGAAATTTGGTTTTGCTGAATTATGGATTGATCTTCTCAAGTTGTGGTTTGGGTCTAAAGTACCCTTGAAGGTTTGTTGATTTTGGTAGATGCTCTTCATCATAATGTTAGGTATTTTTGGTAATTGAATAATGTCATTTCAGTTTTAGATGATGTAAATAGATACTCCTCCTTATATTCATACGATAATGGAGCATGGTGTTGTTGCAACAATAGAAAGTTTGGTGCCTTTATAAAGGTATAAGGTAGATTAGTAAATTTTAGATTATATTTTTTGTTTTATCTATCTATTTTTGAAAAATTAAATGATATTAATTTTTTAGGTTAACTTTTATCTAGATGGTTGCCACAAGGCTTCACAACTCCAAATAGTGAGTGTGGCCCGATTATGGATGAACATACTGATTATGTGTATGTGATAAGTGATTATTTTGTTATATGTCATTCTATAATTTAATTTCTACATACTAATGTCTGTATTTTTTATTGTATTAGGTGGAGGTCTAAGGAACATTAAATAGGAGGTTGAGTGAACCAGCTCAAAGGAAACCATGATCGCATGTATCTTCATCCTCCTGATAGTCAAAGGTAGCTTGTGATCTCTTTCCATCACCTAGAAAGAAATGACTATAATAGTGTCCTTTGTTGTATGCATATTGGCTATTTTCAAAAAATATTGTTTATTACATATATGTGACATTGTATGTCCATATGCCTTTGTTGTAAGCCTATATGGATTTCTTGTATATATGTTATACTTTTATTGACATATACTGATGTATTCCTATATGGATTTTTGGTTAATATAAAAATTTTTTTATCAATGGTATCCATATTGGCACTATAAATGATTAATTGAATAAATGAATACTGAACTAATGTAACTATAAATGATTAATGTTATCCATATTTACACTATAGTTGACTAATTAAATAATTGAATAAGGCTCACTTTTACCATGTAATTAATGTAAGAATCATAATTAATCATTCATAATTTTTCTCAACCGCATTTATAATTCATGTGATGGGAGTTTTAAATAGTCAAATACCTTCTAGGGGTGTGAGATATCCTTCTTCATGACCATACACTTTAAACATAAGACTATATTATGGCCATGTAACACTATCATTTGGTTCATGGGATTGCCAAGATCTCAAATGACTGTCCTCTTGTTCTTCATGCCATTGCCATCTTCTTGTTCAAGGATTCTCTACTATGATTGCCCACTTGAACTAACATCCTTTCACTAGACTTTAGGAGGTTTTTATGCACTGTCTGAATGTCTCCATGTTTATTTTCTTCTCGAGTGCTATGGTCACTATGAATACCATTGTCATCATCTTCAAAATAATATCTTCTTAAGTTAGATGTCCTTCATTGAATTCCAATTATTATGTAATATCTATGCAATCAACTTGTGATTTTCTATTATGACCATGTCCCTCATGTCCTAGAGGAATTTTATACCTTTAAATTAAGAAATTTTCTACTTGAGAGGCCAAAACAGGGGTAAATAATGAAATAAACTTAATGTTAATAATAAATTTTAGTTTGGTCTAAGTATCAATCTAAGGGCATAAACTTGTGAAAGATTTAGTGGTTGTATGTACAAGGGTTGCAGGTAGTGAGATGAGTGTGGATGAGATGCAACTAATTTTTTTTATTCAAACTTCTATAGGAACTTTTCTTAAAACTTTTTTTAAAAAACTCTTGTAATAGTATACTATAGGAACTATATAGGTTGCCAAAACTATGTAGGCTATGACATGAAATATGTAGATTTATAAAATTGTAATATTACAACATTAAATTTTGAAAGCCAAGTTGAGAACATGTAAATAAAAGAGTTCAGTAATTAACAATAATATAATTTAATTCTTGCTTCTCACACATTTTAATATGAAAACCAAACTATGATATTTAAGATAAAATTAACATAACAAATAAAAATTAACATAATTGTGTTTCATTAGAGGAGCCCCTCCTCTTCTTCCACACTGTGGATCAAATATTTTCTACTGAATACACTTCAAATCAAGTTATAATTTTAGTGACATTTCTAAATAGGGAGACACATAGCTATTATGTAATACAAATATTAAGCCCCATCAAAGTCCTAATTCCACATTATTGAGATTTCTTACATTCAAATGCTTTAACAATGATACTAGAAGCTAGAAAAGGTGATAAACCATAAATGGTGTCCATGTGATCTATACCTATAACTCACATATTTAAACTAGGAAAGCTTCACAATCTTAAAATTGTTCATCTTAATTTTTTACATCTAAATTTATGTAAATAGCAAGGCTCATGTTCTCCTCATTCAAACACCTTGTTGGACTAATTTAACAATGATGAATTAAGGTTGAGAACAATAAGCAAAAATGTAATATGGTTGTAGGATGGAGATGTAAATTAATTTTATCAAATTCATAAATATACTCTTTGATTACTCCTAGATGATTATTTTTAATTAGGGATACTCTTTAAATACACTACCCAATGATCTAAATTAGGATCTATGAAAATTGCTTTATGAATGCTTAACGTTTACAACGATTAATTCAAAGCTTTAAAAATGAATTAACATAACTGAAATGCTTAAATGAACAAAGCATTATAAAGATGATGAAAAAAATGAAAGAGAGAAAAGAGATAGAAGATAGAACACAAGTTGATAACAGAGTTCACCAAATGGTTGTCTCTGGGTCTCTCTCCAACAGAGTGATCGATCCTATTATGCTCCAAAATCAAGATTACAAGGCTTCAATTGCATTACAAATCCATCTCCTTCCATCACAGCGGCATCATGTTTCTCCGTTGCATAGAAATGGCTTCAATGTATTCATAGTGTTCTCTCCTTCTCATCACCTGGATGCTTTTTTACAAAACCCATACCCCCTTTTTATACATGAAATTTACCCATTATGGGTTTTAACCATTAGATTTACCAAAATATCCCTTTAACAAAAAAAACCCTTAGAACATCATTTTTAGCCCTCTTGTTATTTTGTTGTTTTGGATTTTATCCACTTGGAGGACTTAGTTTTAACCACTTAAGGTTATTTGTTTAATTTTAGGCACTTTCAGGTTTAATACATAGTTAAAACTAAACCAACCCATATAATACATTGAACTGATAAGTGGTTCAATGGTGAGATTATACTTTAGTGGTGGGGAGGTTAGGAGTTCAACCCCCTGCCACTTATTTTGTTTTAACTGATTTCTAAGTTTAAAATCTCAAAACGAACCACCGACATGTATAGGTAAATACAAGCAAATCAATGCAATGGTTGTGCAGGGAAATTGGTGGTGGGGAGTCATGGGTTCGACTCCCCCAAAAACAATTTTTTTGGTTAAATTACTGAGAGAGGAGCATCGTCAAGGTGCCATGTGGCACCACCTGATTAGGCCACATGGAATCTCATAATTTTTTGATAGATCCAAATGGATGTTGACAAAATGCCACCTCAAATGCTAATTGAGTGCCACGTGTCGAGCCTTGACTGGTCCAACTCATCATCTATATCATATGGTATGTCACGTCAGTATTTGATGTCATGCTGACTTCAACATTTGTACCACTTGGTCAACCATGATAACCACCAACTTTGACTTGTGATACCTTCTACGTACGGACTCAAATTTTAGCAAAATGAGTGGTGTTGGGTTCATGTCGATGAGCTCTTCGATTTAACACCTTTTTGACCAATTCTAAGTCGATCATTTTTTTCCTTTCTGATCAAACTTAGGTACCTATTTGACCAAAATTTGAATGGCCATAATTTGAGTGTACGAGCTTCTTTTGACCCCATTCAAGTTGTGTTAGATTCAATTTTTTGATCTCTTCAAGATGACATTGAATTCTAAAGCATATGAGACACTTCCATTTTCAGTGAAAAGTATCCCCCTGGATCAATTCTCCCCACTGGAGAGCTTTTGGACTTCCTAAAGCTTGATTACTCAGAAAGTAAGTGAGGGTAAAGTTCCCTCACTTTACCAATCTCCATCCATTTTTCCTTGCTTGGATTCATCCCCTTCAACCCTTCTCTGAGGTATTTAATTGCTACTCTTCATGAAGTCTTTAAATTCCTATCTAGGATGACATCCTTTAGCAATTCTGACATATACTCTAGTGAAAGATCATCAATTTATGGAACCTGAATGTTTATGTCTTCAGCCAGTATCATTGGAGGCTCATACAACTTTAGATTCTCAACATTGACAACTAAATAGATATGCATGTATTGAGGAAGATTAAGGTGGAAGGAATTGGTACCAATATTTTCCAGGATCTCAAAAGGACCATACCTAATCGGCTTGAGCTCCCTTCCTTCACCTTGCATTCTTTCCTTGTTGATATGTAAACAAACTTTGTCTCCATCCTAGAAATGATTATCAATGTGATGCTTATCATGGAAAGTCTTGTATTTTTCTTAGCTCTTCTCCAACTATGCTTCCACTACCTGATGAATTGCTTGGAATTTCTAGATGAACTTCAAAGCCTTCTCTGCATCATGGCATCCATCTTCAACATCGTCCTTCCCAAAAGAAAAATCCATCAATGTTTATGGCAAATAACCAAAACAAGTCTCAAAAGGAGATATTTTTGTAGAAGAGTGTGCTACATGGTTGTAAGCATGTTGCACATAGTGAAGACTCTCATCCCATAGATTAGGATTCTTATTGCAGTAACCTCTGAGTAGATGCACAAATGTCTTGTTTACTACCTGTTTTTGTCTGTCAATCTGTAGATGGAAGGTTGTACTCTTCTTCAATTTGGTGTCCATGAGTCCCCACAATGCTGACCAAAATTCCTCCAAGAATTGAGAATCTCAATTTGATACAATAGAAGTAGGTAACCCAAAATAAACTCATACAAATTGAGAGTACATATGAGTTGTCAGTTCAACAGAAACATATTTTTTACAAGGCATTAGAATACACATTTTGCTAAACTGATCAACTACTACAAACAGGTAATCATGTCCTTTCCTAGACATCGGTAGACCCTCAAAAAAATCCATAGACACACTTTCCCATGGACGGGATGGTATAGGTAGAGGTGTGTACAACCCCAATTTCATGTTACTAGGTTTACTTGTTGCACACATTACACATCCTCTAATATATTTGGATATAATTTCTTGCATATGAGGCCAATAACAATATTTCAGCAACTGAGTCATTTTTTTTCTTACCCCAAAGTGTCTAGCAATCAATGATGTGTGTGCTTCTCTAATTACCTATGCTTGTTCATCTTTTGGAATGCATATCTTTCCCAAGCGATATAACAATTTATCCTACACATAATAATCTTTCTCTTCTACATGTTTTCCTTGGATTAAAGCTGCATAGATATCCTTAAAGTCTTCATCATTAGTGTATTGTTCCCAAAAAAAATCATGAACCATAGAGCTATTTTGAAGGATTATCAATGCATTCATAACATGAGGCCTAGATAGAATATCTAGTACTTTGTTATGGACACCTTTCTTATACTTAATTACCAAGTGAAACTATTGCAGAAAACCCATCCATTGAAAGTTCCTACTTTGTTTTAGTTTAGATTGTGAGTGCAAATACTAAAGTGGTTGGTGATCAGTGTGGATTACAATTTTTTTCCCCATTAAGTAGTGTTTCCATTTTTTAACACTCTGAACTAATACATAAAGTTCCTTATCATAAACTTGGGATAGTTACTACTCCTATTAAGGTTTTAGAGTGGTAGCAAATTGGTTTACCTCCTTGCATGAGTATTGCTCCCATGGAAAACCCACTCACATTTTTCTCAATCTTAAATAGTTGATGTAAATCTAGTAAAGCCAAAACTGGTACGGTGCTCAATTTTTCCTTCAAAGTGTTGAAAGCCTTCTATTATGGACCTCCCCACTAAAAATTTGTCTTCATACTAGTTAATACTTGCAATGGTGATGCATTATAGGAGAAGTTTGCAATGAAATTTCTCTAGCACTGAACTGCACGTAAGAAACTTTTGAATTTTGTGACCGTACTTGGCTTAGGCCATTTTACAATAGCTTCGACCTTCATAGGGTCTACTTTCAATTGACCACCTCCTACGACATAGCCTAAGTACACTAAGGATATCTTAGAGAAATCACATTTAGACATCTTTACAAAGAGTTTTTCTTTTCTCAATACTTCAAAAACTTTCTTTACATGACTTACATGATCATCCCATGTTTGACTAAATACAAGAATATCATCTAGATATAGTATGACAAAATCATCAATAAAAGGATGGAAGACATCATTCATGACTCACATAAAGGTAGTTGGTGCATTACAAAGCCCAAAGGGCTTGACCAACCACTCAAATAGTCCCTATTTTGTCTTAAATGCAGTTTTCTAAATGTCATTTTATGCAATTCTTATATGATGATATCCATTGCACAAGTATAACTTAGTGAAATAAATTGAATGTTTCAATTGATCAAGTAAATCATCTATCCAAGGAATAGGATACTTTTTCTTTACCGTTATCTTGTTTAGGGCTCTGTAGTCGATGCACATTCTCCAAGATCCATCCTTCTTTAGAACCAACACAATTGGAGAGCCACAAGGAGATGTACTCAGATGAATAACTCATTTCTCGACCAACTCTTGAACCTAATTTTTAATTTCCTCATTCTAAATGACTAGTAAGCAGTACATGCTAATGTTAGGAAGTGGCACATCCTATTGTAATTGTATTTCATGTTGTATCTCTCTCTTGGGTGGCAATCCCTTCGGTTCTTGAAATAATTCATCATAAGTGGAAAAAAATTTGGCCATTTCAGATTTATGTTTTGGATCACACCCCTTGAATTCCTTAGATTTATCATCTTCTTTAGCTTTTACAATCATTAGTACAAAATCCTTGCTTGCATTGACTAACCTTTTCAATTGGCCTATTTTTACCAAGGTTAGATTAGTCTTTATCTTATGTGCATATACAATGTATTCAATCCCATCCTTAAAAATATGATATTTGTTCTCCTCCCTATAGAATATTTCCTTTCGATCATATAGATAATGACTCCCTAGTACAAGCCCAAAAATATCTAAAGGGACTACATCAGATTCTTCCTCATCTAAAAAGTTTGCAGTGATAGAAAATCTTAACTTACATTACTTCATGACTTGTAACTGTGCATCATTGCAAACCCATCTAAGTGAATATGCCTTTGAATGAGGTTTTGTAGTCAGATTAATATTTTAACCACTTCTTTAGATATTAGATTAACTCGAGAACCTGTATCAAATAAAGTATCAACCTTAGTATGCTTTTTCACAACTCGAATATGAAATAATGTATTCCTTTGCTTATCATGTTCTTAGATGGAGAAGATTATTTACTTGAACTTGCACTTGCATTAGAAAAACTTTTATCAGATGAAAGAGATATACCTTTTCCTTTAACTTAGATCCCGGTAGTAGCAATCTTTGTCTCATCCCCAGAATTAGATCCAAGATCCTATTGAACTACAACAACAGTCTTGTGTTTGCCTTTGTTTCCACCATATTTCTTCAACCCAAGTTCTAGATGCAGCTTCCAGCACTTGGAATCATCATCCTCCTCTTTCTTGCAATGTGAGCATGTGGGTTTATCACTCTCCTTCTTAACTGTAGTTTTATTTTTCCCCTTCCCTTTTCCTTTGGATTTACCTTCAGGATTAGATGGCTTCTTATCAGGCTTATCAATGAAAGAACTCTTATTTCTTGACTCTAAATGTGTAGCTTGTGTACACATACTTCATGCAAATTAATGGAATGCATTAGATAAGAGTGAAGACCACCTATGTACTTAAGCAATGTGACTTGGGTGTACAATGGAACCTTCAATTCAATATCTCATTTTCTGAACTCATGGGTGTACTCTTGAATAGACTAACCTTTCCCTTGCCTAAAATTTTGCTAGTTCATTATTAACTATTGCATATGGCCTAAGGGATAGAATTTCTTTTTAAGAGCATTAACAAATTTTGTCCAAGTTAAACTAACTCTACCATGTTGTGAAATTTCTACCCGAGTCCTACTCTCCCACTAGGTGAGAGCTATTCCTCCCAACTGAAGAGTAGCTAACTAGATCCTATCATCATCATCTAAGAGGAATTAGACTCTACAATAGACTTCAACTTGTTGAACCCAGTCATCTAATTTTTCAACATTTAATTCCCCATAATACTTAGGTAGATGAAATTTTACATCCAAGTTAATTCTAGGCTTATGTACACCCTTGGAAGGATTAGAAGACATAGAATGAGTAGAAGAAGGAGAAGATGGAGTTGGGGGAATTTTTGGAGGCTCACAATCACCTCCTGATCTTTTACCTTTGTCCTCATGAGCATCTTGTATTGATGAACCTTTCTTTCCTTATCGCATTCATTCTTGCCTCTCCTAAAAAAGAAATTCTCATCAAGCTCCAAACTCTTTCCACCTTTTGTTTCTTCCATCTGTGACGATGGATCAGCTCTTCATTTTCTAATCTCAAGATTATATTCTTCAAGTTTTCCTTCACCTCATCGAATCTTAGATCATGTTAGCATTCACTTCTGCAATACTAGTCACACAAAGCTCTGATACCAACCTTGATCTGATTAGGATCTATGACAATTTCTTTACAAATGCTTAACATTTACAATGATTAATTCAAAGCTTTAAAAATGAATTAACATTACTAAAATGCTTAAATGAACAACGCATTATAAAGATGAACAAAATGAAAGAAAGAAAATAGATAGAAGACATAATGCAAGTTGATTACAAAATTTTTCAAATGGCTACATCTCTAGGTCCCTCTCCAACAGAGTGACTGATCCTATTATGCTCCAAAATTAGGATTACAAGGCTTCAACTGCATTACAAATCCATCTCCTTCCAATGCAGCAACATCATGTTGCTCCGTTGCATAGAAATGGTTTTAATGTCTTTAGAGCATTCTCTCCTTCTCATCAACTAGAAACTTTTTTACAAAACCCATACCCCCTTTTTATACATGAAATCTACCCATTATGGATTTTAACCATTAGATTTACCAAAATATCCCTTTAACAAAAAAAAACCCTTAGAACATCATTTTTATCCCTCTTCTTGTTTCATTGTTTTGGCTTTGCTCCACTTGGAAGGATTATTTTTAACCACTTAAGGTTATTTGTTTAATATTAGGCACTTCCAGGTTTAATACTTAGTTAAAATTAAACTGGCCCATATAATACATTGAACCAATAAGTGGTTCAATTGTGGAATTATATTTTAGTGGCAGGGAGATTAGGAACTCAACCCCACATCACTTATTTTGCTTTAACTAATTTCTAATTTTAAAATATCAAAATGAACCGCCAACATATATAGGTAAGGACAAGTCGCATGGTGCAACGGTTGCACAGGGAAATTGATGGTGGGGGGTCATGGGTTTGACCCCCCCAAAAAACAAACTTTTTGGTTAAACTTTCGAGAGAGGAGTTTCGTCGAGGTTCCACGTGGAACCACCAAATTGGGCCATGTGGCATCTCATAATTTGGTGATAGAACCAATTGGATGTTTACAAAGTGCCACCTCAAATATTGACTGGGTGCCACGTGTTGAGCCCTGACTAGTCCAACTCACTGTCTGTATTGTATAATCTACCACATCAACATGTTGACGTCATTCTGATGTCAGCATACATATGACCTGATCAACCCTGATAGCAGCCAACTTTTGACTTGCGATAGCTTTTGCGTACAAACTCAGATTTCGGTGAAACGAGAAGCATTGGGTTTGTGTCAATGATCTCTTCGATTTCATGTTATTTTTGTATTGATTCCAAGTCAATCATTTTTTTCCTTTCTGACCGGCCTCAGGTACCTGTTTGACCAAACTTTGATTGGCCATAATTTGAGCCTACGAGCTCCTTTTGACCTCGTTCAAGTTGAGTTGGATTCATTTTTTTGATCTCTTCAAGATGACGTTGAATTCTAGAGCATATGACACTTCCATTTTCAGTGAAAAGTATCCCCCTTGATCACCCTAGGACAAAATGACATGGCTTAAGTGAATAAAATTTGGTGAAGTTTCCCAAGGCAACCAAATTTCATTAAGGTCCTAGGAAAAAATGATGGCTTTAGGGTTTAGGGTTTAGAGTTTAGATTTTAGGGTTTACAATAATAGGATGGCTTAAGGGGATCTATGTAGTAAGGTCCTAGGACAAAATTACATGGCTTAGGGGTATAAAATTTGGTGGAGTTTCTCAAGGCAACCAAATTTCATTTTAAAGTCCTAGGACAAAATGAATGTATAGGGTTTAAGGTTTAGGGTTTATGGTTTAGGCTGAAGTTTGGGTGGCCCTTGGAATAATGGACTTGCAAGTTATTGAACAACATTTTCTTGTGGAACAGTTGATTGAGATAGCTCTTGCTTTGACTAACCAACCTCTCATGAAATATCATTCATCTTATAATCTTGCACGATCTTATTATTGTTAAATTTGGTTGTGGATGTAGAGCATGGAGGATTCACTCAAAAAACCACAATACAAACCTTTTCAAACACTTTTCCATCCTTCAAAACCCTAACTCCAAGAACAACTCATCATTCTTTTGATTTTCCTTGTAGTAATCCAACCAATGACTTTTAACTATATCCTACAAGAAACACTTCAAAACCACAAGAGGGTTAACATTTCAAATACCCATTTTGGCATATTTCAACATATATTTTTTCATGCACTTTTTTTGGAACACACTCTCCAAAATTGGACTGTCGCACTGCCCCAAGGCCAAAATAAACCACTTTTACAAAGAAAGTACCAACCAATCACCTTCCCAATTGCAAATTTCCACCAATACCTCCTCCATGAGTCAAAATTAGACAAAAACAACAATTTATATTAGGTAAATCAAACATATATTCACCCAACACCAAAAACCCTTGCTTTAGGCCTTCCTATGCTTGAAATAGAGGGGGTTATTGAAAATAGGTATTCCAAGACCTATCTCACCATAACAACTCTTTAAACACTCCATAATATTCCTATACATACTCACTAAATCATCCCCCAACCTCCAACAATGCAATTTCATCAGACTCTAAGTTCTAACCATGCATTTTAAGCCAAAAAACCATGTATTTTCCTCTAGGGCAACAACAAAACTTAGGAAAACCTTCCTCAAAATTCCTAAAACCTTGGGGAATCATCAAACACCTAAATACAAACCTTATCACCAATTTTTATGAGTTTTCAATGGAGGAAAGTGGAGAAACTCAATTTTGAATGCTCACAATGACCTTGAAGTAGGGTTTCAAACAGTTTGCAAAGAAATTGCCATAACTTCCTTAAATTTCAATGAAATGAAATGAAATGAAATGAAACAAATTGCATCAAAAAATATAATCCATTCTCTACCTTTTCCAATTATTTTTATACCCTCATTTGTCCATACAAACACGTACAATGAAGAGGAACAGAAAGGAACACAGAAAAAATGCATCAATTTACATGTTTATTGCTCCAACCATCCTCCAACTTCTTCAAACTCACCCAACCCCCATTACAATGATGGAGTAGGAATATTTAAGCCTCTAAAAGCTTATTCCAACTAGTTCCAACTAACTAATTAACTTCCACATCCCCATGACCCTTCATATTCCATTCTTGCATTTTTCACTTTTATAACATGACACTTTTTGCAAGAAATGACAACTTTTGACACAATGAAATTATAACCCCCTAATAACCTATTGATTGACTCAAACATGCTTAATATGGTCTAAATATCCTCATGAAATGACTCAAACACCATATAGAGAAAATATCTACAAAATTTCCTCATGGAGACATAAAATCCATTAGGTGCTCCCGCACCATACTCCCGGCCAAAAAGAAATTCAAAGCCCTCTTGAATTGAGGGTAGTAATAGGTATCCATCACTAATTGCTTGTGCTTATAGTCTTCTCTCTTCTTCCCTTTGTCTTCTTGAAAGCATGTAGTCTTCATCTTCACCTTTGGATTTATCTTTTCAACACAAACTTGTCTTCCATTTATCTTGTCTCCTTGAATCTAATTCTTTGTGCCCTTATGTATCCCAATCTCTACATCACCACCTTGCTCCTCTGCAACAAACCCTTCCTCTTCCTTGTTAATGTCAATGTGAAAATAATGACATAGTACATGTGACTTAAAGGTAGGCCACACAACTCCATCTCTACCAAACTGTTTGACTAATCCAAAAAAAACAATCTGCTACACCCTTATCTTCCATCCACTTGAAAAAAATTTCCTCCCATTCTGCATGAGAACTCATACCTTGCCTTTTACTATCATCTACTAACATACCCTTGCAAAAAAAATTGAGCTTCTAATGGTAATTCAACAATCCTAAATGATGTGATAAATTGATGCAGATCATGGAGGATTCACTTTAACAAATAGAATACAAAAAATTTCAAACACTTTTCCATCCTTCAAAACCCTAACTCCAAGAACAACTCACCATTCTTTCAATTTTCCTTATAGTAGTCCAACCAATGACTTTTAACTATATCCTACAAGAAACACTTCAAAACCACAAGAGGGTTAACATTTCAAATACCCATTTTGGCATATTTCAACATATCAAATTTGTTCATGCACTTGTTTTGGAACACACTCTCCAAAATTGGACTATCATGCTACCCCAAGGCTAAAATAGACCACTTTTACAAAGCAAGTACCAACCAATCACATTCCCAACTGAAAATTTCCACACATACCTCCTCCACAGGTCACAAGTAGACAAAAAAAACAATTCATATCAGGTAAATCAAACATATATTCACCCAACACCAAAAACCCTTGCTTTAGGCCTTCCTATGCTTGAAATAGAGGGGGTTTATTGAAAATAGGTATTCCAAGGCCTATCTCACCCTACCAGTTCATCAAAAACTCCATAATATTCCTTCACATACTCACTAAATCATCCCCCAACCTCCATCAATGAAATTTCATCAAACTCTAACTTCTAACCATGCATTTTAAGCCAAAAAACCATATATTTTCCTCTAGGGCAGCAACAAAACTTAGGAAAACCTTCCAAAAAATTCCTACAACCTTGGGGACTCATCAAAATCCTACATATAGACCTTCTCACATGTTTTTAAGAGTTTTCAATGGTGGAAAGTGGAGAAACTAAATTTTGAATGCTCACAATGACCCTGAAGTAGGGTTTCAAACGGTTTGCAAAGAAATTGCCATAACTTCCTTAAGTTTCAATGAAATGAAATGAAAAAAATTGCATCAGAAACTAGACTCCATTCTCTACCTTTTCCAATTAATTTCATACCCTCATTTTTTTGTACAAAAATGTGCAATGAAGAGGAACAACAAGGAACACAAAAAATGCATCAGTTTACATGTTTATTGCTCCAACCATCCTCCAACTTGTTCAAACTCATCCAACCCCCATTACAACAATGAAGTAGGAGCCTCTAAAAACTTATTCCAACAAGTTCCAACTAACTAATTAACTTCTACAACCCCATGACCCTTCATATTCCATTCTTGCATTTTGCGCTTTTACAACATGACACTTTTTGCAAGAAATGACAACTTTTGACAAAATGAACTTATAACCCCCTAATAACCTATTGAATGACTCAAACATGTTTAATATGCTCTAAATATCCTTATTAAATGACTCAAACACCATATAGAGAAAATATTTATAAAATAGCCTCATGGAGGCATAAAATCCATTAAGTGCTCCTGCACTAGTTGCCTTGGGTAGCTTCACCAAATTTTAAGAACTTATTTGATCCCCTTAAGAAATTTCATATTAGGACCCATTAAGACATCATTTTAGGGTTTAGGGTAATACAATGACAAGTAATAGGGTTAATATTTTTGATTCATCACATACACAAGAACATTAGTTTATGAATATTTTTGATTTTATGAATAGACTAACTATTTCAGTAATAGAAACACATAATTATGTATTATAAGATTGAGTTTGATGTATACTTTAACTTGATATTTTTTAATTGAATATAAGATTATTTTATTTAACATGTTTTTCATTAATATTGATTGTATATATATATGAATTTTAATATACTATGATAAAGTTGAATATGTCCCACTTATATGAATTTTATGATATAAAATGTATAATAAAATTAGTTAATGTTGAATCTTATTTTATTTTGGATTGCTTGGAACTGAAAGAACCTAAAAGAAAGAAAAGAAAAATATTTAGATTCTTTTAGTGTCTAGGTAACTAGTTCAAAGTGAGATTTTATACTAAACTAGAAGCCTAATTAACAACTAATTGACTAGACTGAGAATTAAGATTGTGGAAAGACAAGAGACAACACATGAAAACAAGTTATGAAAACAAGGCATGTGACTAAGAGAGATCAACACATAAAATAGAAATTAATGCAAATATTATCTAATTAAGTGACAATTGGAAATGGATTGTACTAGGATTTATGATGCAAGAGCATCTTGGGCTCTCAAGCTATCTGCATCAATATGTACATGATCAAATTTTGTTTTCAATTTTTTTGTGTTTTGTAGATGCATTAGAGTTCATTTTGTAAATATTTTCCCTTGGTCGGTGTTGTTCTTTCGTCAGTGTCACATTATGTGATCAACAAGACTTCAAATGGTGTCCCTTCGATAGCCTGATGTGAAGACTGTGCATCATTGGCAAGGCCTTTCTACTTCAGCGGGACTCTAAGAATTGTCTCTTTGATGGCTCGATACAAAGCCTTGAGCTCTTTGGTGGGAGATAGTTATACCGTCTCCCCAATGAGTCGATGGTGTTGGTAGTTCTTTCACTATTGGTGAGACAATGTTATATCACCGAGACTTGGAATTCCATCTCTTTGATAGGCCGATGGACTTTTGGTTGCATCACTCGCCATCCCATAGTTTCTATGGTGGGAACCAAGGAGTTTAAAATAGGGAAGTTGTGATTGGTGTAGCAGTGTTGACATGGAAATGGGACCACATGGATCATACTGAACTGCATTGAAGATACTTTCCTTTATCGATGGGATATTTATTTTGTCTCCTCAATAGGGCAATAAGTTGGTTCAATGGTTGAAGATTGAATGACGTGTTGACACTTTGACATGGATTGGGAAAAAGTTGTAACGACTATTTCTGGTGTATTTTTGGAATACAGAACGATGGTGTTGGGGAAATGGAATGGACGACCTCGTATGAAGAATCGGGGAGAAATTGTTTGATGGGGAATTTCAATTGGATTTAGTAAAAGGGAGGACTCTGTAATTTGAACCTTTGTATGTACTTTGTAATTAGTTAAATTGAAATAAAAGGGAGGATTGCTCCTTGTTAAATTTTTTTGCATTGTAGTGTGGTTTAGCTACTTGATTGGCAATCTAATAAGGCTCTTCAATCTTGACTGCATCAAGTGGTATCAAAGTAAGTTTTCTCTTGGAGTAAGTGTCAAAGATATTACAAAGTCCTGAAAAGGAATTTGTTGTGGGCAAGTGGGAAAGGGAAGAAGACCTGCAACTACAGAGGACTTGAATAAAATGGCACAGAGAGGATGTGGCAGAGGAAAAGGGGTGCAAAGAGATGCAAACCCTATCTTGATGGAGATGTTGAGATGAATTATGGCTAGACTAGAATCCATTGAAACTTCACAATGAACCAGTCATCATGTCGAAGATGTGAGTGACGATGAAGAAGAGCAAGTTGAAGTTGAAGGAGAGGAAAACCAACCTAAACTCGACCAAGGAGAAGAGAGGTTCATTCGAGCCTTAACCAAAATAAATATAAAACCCTATTTTAAACCTATGGACTACAATGGTAATATCAATTCAAATGAATTGTTGGATTGGATCACTAAGATGGAGAAGTTATTTGACTTTGAAGGTACAGAAGAAGACAAGAAGGTGAAATATGTCTGTACAAAATTGAAAGGGCATGCATCCCTGTGGTGGGATCATTTGCAGACTGATAGACAAAGAAAAGGAAAGGAGAAGATTAAGTCATGGGACTGAATGGAAAACAAATTGAAGAAAAAAATTCATGCCTATAGACTCAGATAAATTTGTTTAGAAAATTGTAGAACTTGAAGCAAAGAGAATCCAATGTCAAGGAATACACAGAAGATTTTTACCAATTGAGCATTCGAGCATACCACTCAAAGGGTTGAGCAAGTTGCAAGGTACCTAAATGGATTGCAAATTTCCATACAAGATGATACTATATTACTCAAATTGCATAGCATGGAAGAGGCCTACTAGTGTGCATTGATGGCCGAAGAGAAATTTAATAGGAAACAACAAAGAAATAACAAGGGTAGAGGCAGAAATGCTTGGGGTAGAGGATAGAGTAGTGGTGGAAGAGGATATTCTTCCAAACAAGATGAAGATGGCACCTCTTAGATTCAGGAAATGGGAGGCAGAGGAAACTCTTTTCGAGGAAGATGTAATTTTGGAAAAGGAAGAGGTAAGGGTTTCATGGGTACATGCTACCAATGTGGAGAGATTGGGCATAGGTCTTTTGAATTCCCACAAGTTCAAGGTGGAGGTAAAGGAAAAGAGGCCAAAATTCATGTGGCCCAAGTAGAGGATGAAGTGGTTGAAGCTTTGAAGCCTGAAGAAGATCTAGAGGGTGGAGAGTCTTTGATGGTAAGAAAAAAAAATTTAAGACCTAAGAAGGAAGAAAAAAAACCAATATAGAGAATAATTTTTTTCAAAACCAAATGCAATTTAGGCGGCAAGTGTTCTAAGGTAATTGTAGATAGTGGTAGCACAGACAATATTGTGTCTGAAGAAATGGTGAAGAATTTGAAGCTGAAAAGAATGAAGCATCCCAACCCATACAAGGTCTCGTGGCTGAAAATGGAACGCCAATTAGTGGTAAGAGAACAAAGCTTAGTTAATTTCCAGATTGGTAATTATAAGGATGAAATACTCTGTGATATAATGCCAATGGATCCCTATCATATCTTACTAGGAAGGTCATGGAAATTTGATCAACAAGTTGTTCATGATGGTAAGAATAATACATATACCATTAAGAAGGATGGTCAAGAGTTTACTTTGAATCCTATGAAGGATAAAGACGAAGATACAGAAGGTACTTCTAGGGTGTGTCTTGCTTCAGGAAAGAAGTTCCTAAAGGATTTGAAGAAGGGTGGTGTTTGTTATGCATTTTTAGCCCAACCATCTCAAAATCTGGCAACAAAAAAGGAAGAAAGGTTGCTGATAGAAATCCAAGAATTGGTTGATGAGTATGTTGGCATAATGATGGAGTTACCAGATGAACTGCCACCAGTGATAGAAATCAGTCACTATATGGATTTGATCCTAGGTGAAATTTTACCTAACAAGGCACCCTACAGGATGACACCTCAAGAGAATGAGGAAATAAATAGACAAGTCCAGGAGTTGTTGGATAAGGAGTTGAGTAGGGAAAGTCTCAGTCCATGCATTGTACTTGTAATATTAGCACCTAAGAAGGGAGGTGAATGAATGATGTGTACAAACTCTCATGCCATGAATAAGATTACTATTACATAAAGATTCCCATTTCCCACAATGGATGATTTAATGAACTTTTTGAGCGGAGCAAGGTATTTCACGAAGATTGATCTAAAGAGTGGTTACCATCAAATCAAAATCCATGAAGGGGATGATTGGAAGACAACATTTAAGATGAAGTATGGATTATATGAGTAGCTAGTCATACCATTTGGATTGAAAAATGCACCCAATACATTCATGAGATTGATGAATCAAGTATTGAAGCCCTATCTTGGTAAGTTTGTCATAGTTTACCTTGATGATATTTTAATTTTCAGTAAAAAAAAAAGAACATTTAGAACAATTAGGGTTGTATTGCAAAGATTGAAGGAGGAAAAACTAATGGTGAATTTGAAAATGTGTACTTTCATGAAGGAGTTGGTGTACTTGGGATTTGTAGTTTTAGAAGGATTGAAAATGGATCCTAAAAAGGTAAAGGCTATTGTTGAATGACCATCACAGAGGAGTAATTTTGAAGCCCATAGTTTTCATGGGTTGGTGAAGCTCTATAGGAAGTTCATAAGAAATTTCAGTGGGATATGTACTCCCATCACAGAAATGATGAAGGGAACAAGGAGAGAATTCAAGTGGACGGTTGTAGTAGAGGAAAGTTTTCAATTATTGAAGAATAAGGTAATAGAACAGTCGGTATTGGCATTGCAGTACTTTGGAAAGGTTTTCTAGGTGGATTGTGATGTAAATGGAACAACAATAGGAGGATTTCTCAACCAAGAGGGAAGACCAATAACATACTTCAGTGAGAAGTTGAATGAAGCTAAAATAAATTATTTTGTGTATGACCAAGAGTTCTACGCAATTGTGCAAGCACTCAAGAAGTGGAGGCATTATTTGCTACCAAATGATTTTGTGCTATATACAAACAATCATACCATGCAGTTCATAAATAGCCAAGGTAAGTTGAACCAAAGGCATATGAAATGGATTGAGTTTTTACAAAATTATTCTTTTGTGTTAAAACATAGGAGTGGTAAATCCAATTGAGTTGTTGATGCACAGAGTATAAGAATTTTATTGTTGAGTGAGACAAAAGTGGATGTTATTGGTTTTGATGCTTTGGGTGAGTTGTATGAACAAGACTCAGATTTCAGACAGGCATGGTTAGCATGCAAGAATCTAGTGAAATTGGATCAAACTCCATAGCTGGAGTATTTCATTCAAGAAAACTTGTTGTTTAAGGGAAAGAAGTTATATATTCCTAGAAGCTCCATGAGGGAGAATCTAATCAAAGAAAAATATAGTGGCAGATTATGTGGACATTTTGGAGTACATAAAACAACAAATTTGTTGAACGAGAGTTATTATTGGCTTGGAATGAGTGTTGATGTCAAGAAGATGGTGCAAGGATGTAGAATCTGTCAGCATGTGAAGGGTATGAAACAAAATACTAGATTGTATCAGCCATTACTAATTCCAAAGAGACTGTGGGAACACATTAGCATGGATTTTGTTCTGGGACTACCTTGAACTCAACAAGGTAATGATTCAACTTTTGTGATTGTTGATATATTTTCAAAAATGGCTCATTTTATCCCATTTCAGAAAACTAGTGATGCTTCCCATATAGCAAAAAAAAATTCAAAGAAACAGTTTGGTTGCATGGTTTTCCTAAGAGTATCATATCTAATCGGGATACAAAGTTTTTTAGCCATTTCTAGTGCACCTTGTGGAAGAAATTAGGCACACATTTGGGTTTTATTTCATTCTACCATCCACAAATAGATGGTTAGATTGAAGTTGTGAGCAAGAGTTTAGGTAACCTCCTTAGATGTTTGATTGGGGACAAACCAAAAACGTGGCACTTATTGTTGGCACAGGTAGATTTTTCCTATAATAATTTGGTGAACAAGAGTATTGGAAAAATTCCATTCAATGTGGTGTATGGTTTTATCCCTAGGGGTGTAGATGAACTCAAAGATAGTGCAGACCTAGTGAGAACAAGTGTTATGGCAAAGGATTTTGTAGAATATATCAGAGATTTGCATAAAGAGGTGAAAGAAAAGTTGGAGAAGAGTACAACTAAGTATAAAGAATCTGTTGACAGTCACAAAAGAGGGAAGGAATTTCAAATTAGAGAATTGGTCTAGGTTCATTTAAGAAAGGAAAGGTTTCCATAGGGAACCTATAATAAGTTAAAATGGAAGAAAATAGGTCCTTTTCAAATCCTTCGTAAGTTTGTAGCTAATGCTTATGAAGTTGAACTTACAGAGAATGTAGATATATCTCCTATCTTCAATGTCAGTGATCTGTACAAACATTTTGAAGGAGAGACAAGTACTCAACCAAATTTGTCTATTAATATCATGGATAATACATATTGGGTGAATCAACTACCTAAGAAGCAACCTAAAGAAGTAGATGCAATCATTGATTCTCGGGTTGCAAAGAAAACATGTGGTAAGGCGTACATGGAGTACCTAGTTCACTGGAAGGGAAAATAACTAGATGAAGCATCTTGTTTGAAGGCACATGAGTTGGCTCAGTTTGGAATATTGATTCCATATAGGCATAAATGTTCCTGAGTCTCCACTCATGGAACCTTTCTCCTTCTCGGGGTGATTGATGCAGGAGCATCTCAGGCTCTCAAGCTATTTGCATCAATATGTACATGATCAAATTTTTGTTTTCAATTTTGTTGTGTTTTTCAGATGCATTGGAGTTCATTTTGTAAATATTTTCCCTTGGCTGGTGTTGTTCTTTCATTGGTGTGACATTATATGATCGGCAGGACTTCAAATGGTGTCCCTTCGATAGTCAGATGTGAAGACTGTGCATCATTGGCAAGACCTTTCTACTTCGGCAGGACTAAGCATTTTCCCTTTGACGACCCAATACAAAGCCTTAAGCTCTTTGGCAAGATATAGTTATATCACTGAGACTTGGAATACCGTCTCCCCGATGAGCTGATGGTGTTAGTGGTTCTTTCACTATCGATGAGACAATGTTATATCGCCAAAACTTGGAATGCCATCTCTTCGATAGGTCGATGGAACTTTGGTTATGTCACTCGCCATCTTGTGGTGTTCATGGTGGGACCCGAGTAGTTTAACACAAGGAAGTGGTGATTGGTGTAGTGATGTTGACATGTAAATGGGACCACATGGTTCATACTGAACTACATCAAAGAGACTTTCCTTTATCGGTGGGAGATTTACGTTGTCTCCTCGATAGGGTGATAAGTTGGTTCAATGGTTGAAGACTGAATGGCATGTCAACATTTTGACATGGATTGGGTGAAAGTTGTAACAACCATTTCTAGTGTAGTTTTGGAATGCAGAATAATGGATTTGGGGAGATGGAATGGATGGCTTTATATGAAGAATCAGGGAGAAATTTTTTGATGGAAAATTTCAATTGGCTTTAGGAAAAGGGAGGAATCTATAATTTGAACCTCTAAATGTACTATGTAATCAATTAAAATGAAATAAACCTCCCCTGTTGAAGTTTGTTGCATTGTAGTGTGGTTTAGCTACTAGATTGACAGCTTGATAAGGCTCTTCAATCTCTACTATGTCAATTTAGGAATTTTCTAACTAAATTTGCAAACAAACATTGAAAATTTATCAATTATAACTATTTTTTAACATATTTTTTTCTATTCTAATTATAATTTAACATTGAAAGTAAAGTTTAACAATTTTTTTTCTATTCTAATTATATCTATGTTCATAATGTTTAATTGATTGTGTCTCTTGATGAATACACATTTAAATGTATAATATTTATCAAATCCTGTTTCATTTTCAATATCAAGGACCCTAATTTACTATGTATCAACCTAAATCTATTGAATAATTTATTCCATAGGCATCCCTATATACTTGTCTTCATACAATGCAAATGAAACTTAAAAAATTTAAGAAATGCAAATGAATTTTTTCCATTATCAAATATTCTTGAGCTCAAAATTAGGGTTTTCAAATGCAAAATGATTTGTTTGATTTCAATTTGGGGTTATAGAAAAAAAAATTGTTTCAATTCAATTTAGGGTTTCAAGAAACAATTAGGGTTTTCAATACAATTTTTTTTGTTTCATTTAAAATTAGGGTTTTCAAATGATTTTTTTTTGTAGTTTTATTGAAAAATTTAGGTTTCAAAAGCTAAATTTTGTTCTTACAATATGATTTAAGTTTATTTTTTCATTTCTATTTAATATCTTGAGGGGATAATTTCATTTTTTCCTCTACTTCTACAAATCATCATTTCTACTATTACAAGTAAATAAAATACATAAAATGCTAAATAAATTGAAAAAAAAAGCTAAAATCTATTATTGTATTAAAATTTTCAAAAAAACTTGAAAAAATAAAAATATTAGGGGTGGAGGCAAACTTGGAGGTCATTGTTTTCACTTTTGTCTCTCCCAAATCAAGATCTTGTGCTCTGTGAATAACTAATTTTCGTTTGTTTTTAAAAATAAATACCAATTTAAAACAAGATCTTGATTTTTACAAATCGGGATCCCATTTTGTAAAGATCAAGATCTTGTCCATTGGTTTGGGACCCATTAATAAACAGGATCCCATTTTTTTTAAAAATGGGATCCTATTTAGAATTTAGGCTCAAGATCCCAAAGCTAAAAAAGATCTCATTTTTGGCAAGCCGATTTCATTTTTTGCCTAAGGAAAAAACTTCCACATTTCATGGACTCATCTTTTTGCTTTTACCCAACCACTTTTTGGTCATATCATCACTTTTTGGACCCCCATGATCCTGTACTCACCCTACTAACACAAGGTTGACTATGACCCATGCTAAACACCATAAACATTAAGTACACACTTCCTTAAATCAATCTAAAACTTACAAACAACCAAATTCACTTGAAAATGATCTATAATAATCCTCAAATAGCTTGAGATCCAACAAAGGCTTCATCTGAACTTGCATCATACAAATACTTCAACTTAAAACATCCACTAAACCTTGTTCACACACTAACACATGAAACACGCACTGTACTGCACCAAATCAAGTGAAAGCTTGAATTCTAAAAGATACAAACATTATAAGTAATTTCCTAGATTTGCACAACCTAAAGCTAGATTATGGAGAAACACATAGCAAATACATTTCTCCTAGGCCACTGAAAACATCACTAAAAAATTGGTTCACACACTAGTGAAAATATCTCACTCTATACAATGATCCAAAAAACTTAAATTATGGATATAGAAACTACTAACAACCTTGAAAAAGTTATCAGATCCACATAGACATAGTTTCAACACAAAAGAAACACAGAGCACATCCCAAAGTACATTTTGAACACTTGCACAACACTATTTTATGTGTTTATCAAATCTTCTCAAAATCACTTGGAAACCAAGTACCAGAGACATCCTCTCAGCACATTACTTCATTCTAACACAACTCTAGACACTACAACATAAAGATAGCTACATGTACTCACAACACTTCCTCAATATCTCGACTATACATGCACAACCTATAACAACCTCTTTTCCACAATTTTCTCAATATCGTCCACATCTTCATCATGCAAAAAACTTCCTTAACACATAGTTGACATTAATGACAACATTAACCAATAAACATCTTGTTGACATCAATGAAAAACCTTCATACTTGCAACATAATATTGAGACAAATGATAGCAAAAATTCCTTACACAAGTATTGTTAGAAATATCAATAATCAACATATAATAATCTCACTTATAATATATAGTAGACTATTAAAATCAAGGTAGGAGGAACTACAAACCACAAAAACAGAGTTGCAACATGTAAGAATATATTCACAACCTACCAAGTGGTACAATAGTCTATAACATAGTTTTGATCAAATATTTCTTCCTTATTGTATGACAACTACAACTTAACAATGGCACTCCCATTGGGAAATAGGACCAATCACTGTGTGGGAATTGAGGCTGCATTCATCAATATTAAATTTTCCTTGGAAAAGGGATACTCTAAAATTTGGGTGGAGGGAGATTCACTAAACATCATTAACTACCTATGTGGTGTCCAAAAGGCTAGTTGGACAATTGATCAGTTGATCAAGGATGCTATAATGATGCTAAGATCTTGTGAGGAAACTTGTGTCACTCATACCTACCGAGAGGGAAACTCATTGGCAGATTTCTTTGCTAATGAAGTTGTCATAATTAATGATTTTAAGGTATGGGAGGAGTACTCCCTCCTTCTTGAACATGCTAAGGTTTTATTGCAAAATGATGGATATGGATGAGCTCATTTGTTGGATTGGTATTACCATTTGTACCTACATTATAGTGGCACACTTTGTGGGTATTCCTTTGCTTGTTGGCTCTCAATCAAATGTCTCTATCCAAGGGTTCCTGCTTCTAGTAATTATGAATATGGGGGGTGATCGAGTAGAATCAAGCCCCATTCCTGTACTATTTTGAGGAAGGATTGTAAAATCTTGGAGGATTGTTGAGCATGGTAATTTCATGCCTTTCTTAGAAAGGTTCCATGGCCATGATCCCAAGGCTTTGACAAAAAAAATTCCTATTGGCATAATCATAAGCTATAGGTTAAGGGTACGGTGTTTGAGATTAATGAGGAGTTTATAGCTGTCATTACTAGTTTTCCTTTGGTGGGTCACAAATTCTTCAAGGATAAGAACAGAAATGAGGAGGCCATGGCCCAATTCTTTAAGGATGATCAATGAAAAAATCTTATCAAGATGCATTCTTAGCCCTATGAATAGATGTCTTTGAAGAAGATTTGGGTGGATATTGCAGAGATTATCATGCAGTATGTTACCCTTGAAGGAAGGTTTACTGCAATTTTAGGCCACCATTTCACTTTGTTGAATCATTTCAGACATGGGATTTTTATTTTGTTTCCTTTCTTTCTCTTATCTCCGTTGGAGGTGTTTGTGTATGCTCATTTGAAAAATAGGAGGGTGTTGGTTCTACACAAGGGCCTCATCCTACTTATAATGGAGCATGTGAGAGCCCTCATCCCTGCTAAATCTATTAAGGGAAAGGAAAAGACTATCAATGATGCTTCCCTCTCAACTGGTTCAAACACCAGTGTTGTTGGGGAGGAGGAATGGAATGAGGAGGGAGAGGATGGGTCTTCTTCCCCTGCGGCCGCCCCTTCTAAGAAGAGAAAGAAGGGAAACCCTAAAGGTAAATGGGCTACCAAGAAGATTATTCTTCAAGATTCAAAGTCCCAGTCTGTTGGCAATTATACAAATTTTGTTTCTTGGGATTCCAAGTCTAAGGACAATGTTGTGTTTAATGGGCAGGATTATGTTGTGGTAGGTGTTAAGGAGGAGGGCCTGTAGGATAATGTAGTGGTTATGGAGGCCAAGGAAAATCCTAAAAGGGCTTCCAATCATATTGCTAAGTTGAAAATTTAGGTGCCAAAATATTTTTTAAAGGATGTCATGGAGAATTGCAAGGAGAAGGGTGTTGAGGAGAAGACTATTGAAATTGACGACTCCCCAATTCGAAAGACACCAAGTGTTGAGCCCTCTAGTGAGAAGTTTGTGTAGGAGGAGGAGGGAGTTAATCTAAGGCCTATCAATCTAGAGCCTCTTAAATTAGACCTGTTGTCTGAGTATTTCTCATACCTAAATGATGATACCACTTCAATGTTCAAGCTCCTTGACATGGCATGTGTGGAGGCCACTGGCACTTTGAAGCTAGTGAAGTGGACTCTATAGGAATTCAATAGGGTGAACATCAAGATTAGGGGATTGAAGGAAAATATACAAAATATGTCGAAGGGTTCTTCCTCAGATATTTTGATTGATATAATTGTGGATTTAGAGTGTTCTTTTTCTAACTTCAAGTCCTTATGTGAGCAACATTTCTCTAAATTGGAGGCTAAGGTTATGGACGCTACCGCAAACATCAAAAAGTTGTTGCATGCCTACCACATTTCTGCTAAGAATAGTGTTGATTCCTTGGAGGTCCTATTCTGCAAGATAAGTGAGCTAAGAGAAGACCAACTCTACTTTGCTGAACTGATGGGGAAGGACCAGGTTTCAAAGGGAAAAGGGAAAAAGGTTGGAAAGGATAAAGTTAAAGGAATTGTTGGCCTTCCTACTAGAGAGAAGGGTAACCTAAGGAAATCCTTTGAGGAGAAGAAGAAAGAATTGATGGACATGATTGATCTACATCAAAACTAGGAACTTGAGGTGGCTAACACCTTAAGGAACATGAAATAGTGTCCAGTTTTGTGTTTTGCTTTGTTGTTTTCCTTATTGTTGGGTATTTGTTTGTTTACTGTTGTTTTGCTATTTTTTGTTGATGGCTACTGCTAATGGTTTAATATTTTTATCTTTAAGCAACATTTTGTATGTTCAGTTGTAAAGGGTTTTGGGTCCCTTCAAAACCTGCTTTTCCCATATAATCAAAACTACAACTTAACAAGATTTAAGGTTTTGATATTAAGTAGTAAGATTTTTTTTATTTTCAAATAACATTAAAAAATTTAATGAATTATTTCAACTAATAATAAGAACACTAGATCTAGTAAAATAATATTTGAATTTTGCATAAATAATTGGTAATAATGATAAATATTTTCATAATAGAGATTGAAACTAGTAAAATAGGAATAGATTCAAACTTATGATATTGTTCCAAAATTCAAAATTTATTTTTGAATGCAAATAGTTCTCCAGCTAAATCACCACATGATCCTTGTATAGAATTTTGTAAATGGAGATGAGGGTTTCAATTTTCAAATATGAAAGATTTTCAAAAGGGTTTTCATCTTTCAAAATTTACCAACTGACGATTTTCATTCTTGAATGCAAATTTAAAATTTAAATTTGAAAATGAACAAATTGATAATGAATAATGGATGATGAATAATGAACCTTGACTTCTCTTTTATATGTGCTTTGTCTTAAGAACTCTATTTATTATAAGTTTTATTTATTTTACTTTTTCCTTCCAAATATTATTAAAATACTTTTAAATTACATCCAAGGACCCCTTTTATATTATAGTTTAAATAAAGTGCTAAAAGCACATTTTAAATTGTATTTAAGTGACATTTTTTGAAAATGAGATATTTTTTTCCACTTAAAATACTATTTTTTATTTTGAAGAGGGGACATGACAAGTGGGTTAGGGTGAGCTTTTCTTTTTTTTACCATTTTTGTAACTCATAATTGTGTGAAATGACTCCTATTGGTATCCCACTTGAATAGGGAAAGCTTGGGATACTAGGCATGTTCTACGGAGTAAACATTGGTTAATTGGTCATTATTAACTTTACATGACCTCCCTCATAATGGGCAAGTTGTTAAAGATGCAGATAAAGAGAATCTTTTGTTTTTTAGGAGGTTGTTGAGATGTACAACCAACAAGACAATAATGTTTTGTTGCTTTTAGTAAAAAATTCACCATATTGTGTTTTACCTTTTTTTGCCTTACTTTATCCTTATCCCTTTTTCTTGTCCTATGGATACAAATATTAGTGCAAGCTTTGAGTGTCTATATGATGTGATGCAAATGAAAAGATTTGATGAGATAGTCTAGTCAAAACTAATGACCTAGAGTCTCCTTAAATACAAAATCCAAGGAGAATGATTCAAATTCTTGTAACATGATAGTTGACAAGTAACAAGCATATTCTCTTAAAGGATCAATTTGAAAAAGAAAAAATAAGATTTGAATTAAGAAGACTATATTGTGAATACAATCCTACCAAAATATAGATCAACATCATAATCCAATCTAAATTAATAAAATTCTACAAACAAAAATCATTTTTATTTTACAATGATAAATCAAACTTAAAAACTAAATTCAAGATTAAAATCAACTTTAATACAAAACTAAACAAATTAAACATTAAAAATATATTTACAAAACCAAAAATAAATGAAAAAAACTACTAAAACCATAAATTATCAATCTACTAAAATAATGCCTTTTTGCTAAAACTATAAAAGCATGAATCATAAACCATGAATTCATAAATAAATTCCTTGCCTCCCCATTAGTATTAAATAAATTATTAACATTAGAGTTTGCTATTCGTAGCTTACCTAAACTCGATCAACTCAACCAAATAATCAATGAGAAGATGCCAGGTGGGCCACCAACTGCAAGTCCAATACTATATATATAGAGAGAGAATATTTTTTTTATTATACATAAATTATATAAAAGATACGTAGAATATTAGAATTCAAAAATAAGAGGTGTTTGTATTGTTATAGAGCAAGAATATGCTAACTTGAGCACACAGTAATATCTATTTATAGTCTTCTTTTTAGTTTGGAGCATTTCATTTTTATAATTGATATTGTTTTTTTCTATTAATTTTTTTAGTATTAAAGTAAATTTGGTCATAGTATTATAGTAGAAGAAAAATCTATAATATCAATTTAAGAGATTTTTTTTTCTAAATTATTTTATACATGGAAAAAATTGGTTTATATTATGTTTATTAAAAAAATTGTTTATTTAAACAATTATATATCTAATTAAATATAGCATTCAATTAGATGTCATGAATCTTTTTTTAATTGACTTTCTAAAATTTATAATTTTATCATAGATTTAATAGACCCTATTTTTTAAGCATTGAAAGTTAGTTTAGAGATGTATGTATTTTTATGAATTTTGATACTTTTGGAGTATTTTTATATACTTTTTATCAACCTAAATATAGAAGCTCTCACAAGATTTAGTTACTTTGTTTCATTTAGACTTGCACAGAATGCAAGAAATTGACTTACATAATATTTAGGAGATGGTATTGTATATTGTGTAGGAGATGAAATTATAGATTAAGCACATAATATTCCTTTAGGCATCCTATATTTATTAATCTAATATAGTATTATTTACCCATGAGCATTTACTTTTATTTTTCCTTGGGAAATCTATGAATTATAATCAACAGAATTTAATTGTTGGCCTTCATCATGATGGTCAAATTTTAGATATTAGATTTTGGTGATTTGACTTTTTTCATATGTGATATGAAAGTCAAGTACCAACACACATTTGATTAATTGTCTCTCATATATGTGAGATGTGTCTAGTCTCTCTTTTGGGCTTTGTTAATATATACAAAAAGAATCAAGCTCTGACCTACATGTGTGTGTGTGCATGCATTTTAATACATATTAATTATTTCTATACTAGGATCAAGTTGATTTGTGGGAGCTCCCCTTGTGAGGGGATGATTATATCAACTTGTTGGAGATTGTTGCACTTTGTTGTCATTAGTGTTGTCATTGATGTCAACCTATGTTAAGCTCTAGTGTGGTCATGTTGAGAAGGAGTTGTGTTGTTGAGCAGGTGTTGCTGATGTAGTTGGTTCACTTGGTTTCCAAGTGCTTTTGAGAAAATTTGAATAGAGAGTGTACAAGGTGACAACGTTGTGTTCTGCATTGTGCTCCTCATTTCTTCATGGTCGAATATGTGCTTGTGTGGTTTGGATGAGGTTACCAAAGGTGTTCAAAGGTGTCATATTCAGAATTTTAGGTTTTGGATCATGGGACAATGGAATATGTGTCTAACAGTGTGTTGCCTATGAAGAAGGTTGTCTGGGAGAAATGGAATTTCTTCACATTTCTCCACGTTGAGCTTTCTTGTCTTGTGGATCTAGGACTATGCTAATATTATATGTATCTACCTTTCACTGGAGTGTTTTGTGTTTAGTTATTCTGTGAGATTAGTTAGTGAGGTGTATGTTTGTGGTAGTGTGGCTGGTTGCACAAGATGATAGTATTCTCAATCTCGGGTGGTTGCGGTAGTGTTTTTGAATATTCTAATGATATTGGAATATTCTAGGATGTGTGATGTTGCTATGTGGTCCACAAGATGTTTTTGGACTTGGATAAGTGTGTTTGTGGTTACTTGTTAGCATTAATGTAGGTTTGGCCAACCTAGCATGTTATCATTACTTATGGATGTGCTTTGTGCATTATGGAAGCATGGTGTAATGTGTTCGTGTAGATTTGGGTCCTATTTAACCCTTGGTTTGGTTCACCTTCACTTATTTCCATCACAAAAGTGTTTGGTTCTGACCTATTTGGTGGTTGCACATTTGAGGTGCATACATTCATTGAGGCCAACCTAGAGTAGTTGTTTGAGGGTTTGAAAGATATACAATCAAGTTTAATTATTGGAGATGTGTGTGATGTATAGTAGTGTGTTTTGTGATCAAATTTTGTGATTTGAGTGAGAGCTTAAATGTCTAAGGGTACCTGAAGCAATGAGTAGAAGGTGTCTACATTTTCAATGTACCTGAAGTTGTTGGAGGCAGTGAGCTAAAGATTGCAGATGGTGTAGAGTTTTTGTGGTGGATCTTCTTGTTGCTTTGAGGTAGTGAATATCCTTTTAACAATCTTCTTTTATTCTCTTCTATTTCAGGCAGTGAGTCATTTGGGCAGTGAGCCCTTGGTAGTGAGCCATTCTTTTCTTCTAGGTAGTGTGACCTTCCAACAATGAGCCTTTTGTTATCGATGTTGTTATTCATATATATATGTGAGTTAATCATGACCATGGTTTTTCCTTGATTAGGGTTTTTCACCTAAATCTATTGTTCTATGGTGTATAGTTGTGAATGCATTTATGTTTTATTAGTTTAATACATTCATGTTGATGCATAATAAGGGTTTGAAGGTTAATGAGGGTTTTAATATTTTAATGTACAATTGATTCAACCTCCCTCTTAGTTATCTTATGTGTCTCAAAGTTGTGGTTCCTTGGAAGAAGCTTAACTGCTTGAGGTAGATCCAAATGGTGCACAAGAATGGTGTTAAAGTCCCTATGTTCGATGGAACAAATTATGCTTTTTGGAAAACCGAGATGGAAACTTTTTTTGTCTCATTAGGGTTTGGTGTTTGGAAGTTAGTTTAAAATGAATACACTATGCCTACTACTCCCTCGACAAGTGATGATGATATCAAAGATTATGAGAATAATGAAAAAGAAAGGAATGTTATCTTGAGTGGGCTTTTTGATTCAAAATTTATGAAGGTGACAAGCCTCAAAACTGCTAAAGAGATCTGGACAAAGTTGCACATGAATTTATGAAGGATATGATAAGGTCAAGAAAGAAAAAATTCATAATTTCAAAGCCAAATTTGAAACCCTAAGGATGTTAGAAGATGAAGATATTGTTGGCTACATGCTTAGAGTGGATGAGATTGTCAATGCCATCAATGGTATTGGTGGAAAACTAGAGGAAAGTGAAGCTATGAAAAAGGTGAGAAGTCTTCCTAAATATTATACTACTAAAGTTTATGGTATTGAGGAAGCTTAGAATTTGGATCAATATACTAGAGATCAAATGTTTGGTACTTTAACTACTTTTGAATTAAGTGAGTTTGACAAATATGCTCCAAGGAAAGAAACTACTTTTAAAGTCAACAAGAAAGAGAATGATGAATTTGATCCATATGATATTGATGAGGTGGATGAAAATTTTGTAAGGAGATTGAAAAAAGCCATTGGAAAATAAAAAGGTAAGTTACCCTTCAAATTTTTCAATTGTGGAAAGGTAGGTCATTATGTTCCTAAATGTCCAATCAAAGTTTCAAATGACAAATATAAAGATCATAAAGGTAAATCTATCAAGAAGAGTTATTATGTTAAAGAAGATAGTGGTGTATATGATGATGAGGAATTAGACTTTCTAGATGATGGAAGTGATGAATGATTTTTCATGACTCTAAATGTTGGAACTAATTATACTAATCTTGAAAGATGTGTGAAGGAAACTGCTCTGAAAATAGGTCACAATATTGAAGAAACTATGTTGATTGTCTTTCATGCAAGAGAGGAGAGAAACTACTAGATAATTAATATTGGATTCTCAAATTATATGATAGGTGATAAGAGTAAGTTTTTTAAGCTTGAAAATTATGATGGTGGTCTTGTTAAGTTTGGTGATGATACATCTACTAAGATCTGTGGAAAAGGTTCAATTAGTTTTTATGGAACTAGCATAAGACAGATGATGTTTTTTATGTCAAGAGCCTCCAACATAATCTTCTCAATGTAGGAAAAATGTGTAGCAGAGGATACAATCTAGTGTTTTAGGATGATGGTTGTGAAATTATAAAAGGAAGCTCTAGAACATAGGTTGTAGTTGGAACAGGGACAAAAGGAAATTTTTATTAGCTCAAAGGTGGTGGTGTTAAGTTGTTTATGTCTTAAATCAATGAAAGTTGACTATGGCATAGAAGAATGTGTCCCATCAATTTTGATAGTCTATTGAAGATCAGCTCTACTCAACCTGTGAGAGATCTTCCAAGAATTACAAAGCCTATCAATGCAATTTGCAAGGAGTGTTAGTTTGTAATGTAGACAAAGAAGAGGTTCAGAACTAAGGAATATTCTTTCGCAAGACCATTGGAGTTGGTGCATACGAATCTATCTAGACCTAACAGAACAAGAATCTCTCAAGGTGTTGGAACACAACAATCTATTGAGAGGGGTGATGAATCAGTAGATCGCTTAAAACTTAGCTCTAATTTACTTTTTGTTAATTAATTTCCTTAAGCCCTTTTTTTGCATATTAAAACTTATGCAAATACATAAACATGCACACACAACATGTACATGGAAAACCAAAGATGGTAAAAAACATAGTGAGAAATGTTGTTAGGAGCTATTATCCTAATCCATCCTCACAATCAAATCTTTTGAACACAAATTTTAAGGAAACCAACCCTAAGGAGACATCAATCCCCTAGTTTTAGGAGCACCAACTCCAAGGAAGCACCAACTCCCTACTCTAAGCACCTACCCAGATATCTGATGGAACCCACCAATTAGATTTACAATGTAACTTATTACAATTTGTTCTACTAAACACAGTTTAATGTTGCAACACAATTTGCAACTGCTCAATTCATGGTTGCAGCCTCTCCAACTTAGTTCTCTAGGAATTGCACCTCCTTTGTTCTGCACTTGGATATAAATGTTGATTGAGATCTTCTACCTTTTGTTTGGGTTCCACTCATCCACAACACCATTGCACTTTCCCTTTTTCTTTTAGTGCATTCTCTGTTCACCTCAAAAATCTCACAGATACACTACTTTGTTCTGTTGCACCTTTTCTATTAGTGCATTCCCTATCCGCCTCAAGATACCATGCATGCACCCTATAGTTCTCTTTTCTCTTTCTTTTTAGTGAATTCTCTATCCACCTCAAGAGAGATTCAGAATACTTCAGCTGCATATACTCAATTCTCTACCATTGCAACACTTAGCCAAATTTCGATTTTCACTTTTTGTGTACATCACCGACCTACAACAGCTGCCTCAAGATTTGCATACCATATAGATCTTCTGCTAGGGTTTGCTACTTATCTTCCTTCACAAGCCACCAAGCCATCAAGCCACAAATTCACTTATCCAAATTCAAAGCTTTTTCTATTTTTAGCATACTAAAAAAGCTAGGTTTTTAGTCTCATTTAATGTATATCCTTGTATCAGATCAAAATCTAATTTTCTACTACCTACATATCTATGTCGCCAATTTAATCATCTAATCATCAATAAAATTTGGTAGTTGGAGCGATTAGACCAACTGAATTTGCTCACAAAATCGGTTTGCAGTCAAAACCATTGTTCACACTGTCGTAGTCATTGAGGACTCTCAATTTTAAACGTGAGTCATTGATCAACTGCTTTCGCACCCTGATCCATCGATCCACATTCATTTCCCAACTTTAAAACGTGACCATTGGATTAATGATCCATTAAATAATCATTGTCGATCTCCATCGTATGCATATTACACAGGGCAGGGTCCACCAAGACATGCGTCACAAGCCCTCTATCTCATGAGCCAAAGACACAGGCCCACCATTTTTGATGTAGGGGGAATACGACAATGACAAAATGGTGTATATCAAAACACACCAATGGATGGTTTGATCTTCACCAACACTTCCGAATCGATGGCCATCGAAAGATCTAAAGACCTCTCTGAATCTTCCTTCCCACTATAGTTCTATGTTACATAATGTCTTTGAGAAATTTGTGTCTATCTGCTTAAAGGCATTCTAAGCAGTATGAATGATGTGGGTATACTGATTCTTTGGAAATAGTTTATGTTAACCTAAATTTACCTGTGATCAAAGCTAAGGCACTTTAAAAATTTGTTCACATTGATTTTTTGTCCCCTCAAATTAGGGCCTGTGGGAGTCAGTCTCATTCATATTTGTTTGGCATTACTTAATGTTTTCATGGGTATGTATCAAACAAATTTGTTTAGATTTAGAGGGCCTCCTGTAAGTAATGTGATTTTACTGAATGTGTTGCCTCTATGAATCCCCTTAAAAAAAAGGTAACTTGAATTGTATCCTAGATTAAAATATTATGCTCTTGTGCTCAAATTTGGTATAGAGTACAATTTTAAGAGTTTCTAATCTTATTAGTGAGTTTGTCAAAAGAATTCATTAAAAAAATTAATAATAATAATTTTAAAATTAGTTATTTTTAAAATAATGTAAACAAAAATTGGATCAAACTATTTATTGTGAAAACTTCTTTAGATGTCATGTGTGTTTATATATAGATTGATTGTAATTTTGTCTAATTGTCATTTACCTATCAATTTGGAATATAGAAGCATTCCATTGTTTGTGATGTACAACTTAGAAGGCTACTTCAAATGAACTATTATAAATGGCATGGCTAAGGAATCATGATCCTCACAATCAAATAAAGGCAAACCTACACCTACAACATTTAATTATTATGATATTCTGGATCAAACCAAGGTTGAGATGGAAGGAGATTTATTGGAAGTGAAAGTTCTTAGCCTATTTCATGGCATTCATCATTCAAAAAGGTCGATACAATTTGTTTCAAAATATTAGAAAGAGGAACCAAATCGTAGGGCAAGCACAATACTACTTGTAGTCATGTATATAGGGATATTTTTGTTTTCATTTCCAAGCATTCAAGATAAAGAAAATCTAAAAATGTCATATTATTCCAAAGTGATTTAGGAGCATGCTAAGATTAAGAGAGATCTTGCATCAACTAGATTTTTTTGGTATTTATTTTTGTTTAGGTTTCCGTAGTTGTCACATTCATTTTATTCTTATCATAGTAGCTTATTCTCACCAATATCTTCATACTAAGAACACAAAATATTGGATAGCAATTTTACTATGTAGCATTGTTGGTTTATTATGTACCTTCAAAACTTAACTAGGTCATCTTAAAAGTGTCATAATCATGTCCATGAGTAAAATAACCTATTAACTAAACTCGGTAACAAATGAAATGATATATTAAGATTGAAATTATAAAGTTTGTTAATACATTAAAATGAAATTTGTTAGTAAAATGCATCTCAACCTTGCATTCCTAATGTTCAATATTTAATACTTGTATGCATTTACTATTTTATCTTTATCATCATTTGTCTTCACATAGGGAAGTTTGAATCATTTTTATGATGGCACTATATTTTTCTTTAGTAAATTGTTCCTTACATGATGAAGTATGAGTATCATATTGAAGTGGCACTCTTGGTCATGTGACAACTAACATCTTGGAAGTTGTGTAAGAGCATCTCCAGTCATCATAATAGGAGTTACTTATGATAGAATCTTATTACAAGTAAGAGCATGTAAGAGGGAGATTACATTGGAATCTTGACCAACATTATTCAATAGGTTTGAACACTTTTCATGGAGCATCTTTGAATGGTAGAATGAAGATAAATTGGGGAATCCAAGTTTAGATCATCAAATGTGACATTCATGGCATATGACATGTTATAATTAATAAAATAAAAATGATCTAGAAGACCAAGACCAAGGAGTGTTGGCATATGGATTCTAGTGTTGTCATTATTCCGATCCACGTATCATAATTTGCTCATACCGGCAGGCAAAGTAGTTAACAGAGTATTACCAACAAATAGAATGAAGAACAGGGTATCTGGTCAGTATGATGATCTGTATGCTTCACTGGATCATCATTTTGAGTTGTGGATCCCCGGGATAGATTGTTAAGCATATATGTTATCTTATTGTTAAGTTTTGTGTTGTTGCATTAATCAGTGTACGAGTTAGGAAATCCGGCAAGATGATTTTCTATTCATTAACTCATTGGTGGCTGACTTAATGAGTGTAGCGTGTCGTGGATGCATAAGGGATAATTGTTTAAATGTTTTCATGTTCAAGCATTTTTTTTGGGTCTTAGCTATGGTTTGGCCAACCTATATGGATGTGCATCATAAATTGTTCATGATTTAAGCTGACATATGGAGAATATTTGTATTTTATTTGAGGCTGACATATAGTAATTGAATTCTTACTAGTGGATATATATGCGAGTTCGGGTAATTCATTTTGTGTGCATGATATATGAGTGTGTGTGTGTAGAGTAGAGCAGATGTGTGTGTGAATATCAGAAGATCAGTTGAGTGAATTCTACTTGTGCAGAAGAGGATTTTGTGAAGCAAATTAAGGCAGAGCAGAGCTAAGTGTAGAACCAGATAGAAGGTCCAAAATTTGATGCTTGAGCTTCATCGGAACTAAAACCAGGCATTTGTAGATGTTATCTTCTCAGTTCAACCTTTTGTTGTAATCACAAATATTTTGTAAGGTAGTGAGCCTTCCTTATTTTGAGTAGTGAGCTCTAGGCAATGTGCCTGAATGCATGTGCATTCCCATTTTCTTCATACTTTTAACAAAGTATAAATTGTGGATTAATCTCCACCATGGTTTTTCCCCTAACAAGGTTTCCACATAAATCTTGGTGCTATGGCATTTTGATTGTTTCCTTCATGTTCTTGTATATTTACTTTTGTTTAAATGTTGTGAATGGTTTAACATCTAGATTGAAATTTAAATTTTGTTGAACACTGATTCACCCCCACCCCCTCTTAGTGTTCCTTGAGTCCAACAAGGAGAACATTGGAATTTTTTCCTTGATCATTTGAGTATCATACTCCCTTTGGGTTCACTAATGGTTTTCTAAAACCATGTGATGGTTACTAGTTTATTATTCACCCAAATATTAGTGCTTGGGATGGAGTAATGTATGAGTTCTTTGAGTATATTTTTAAGTACTATTAGGCAACCAAAATTACTCTAGAATTTTATGTTGGTACTAATTTGTAAATTTCATAGCCTACTACTTGTATTGTAATTATAGTTGTTGATTAATGCAAGTGATTCTACTTTTGGAGTGTGGGGTTTTTCTCTTGAAAGGGTTTTCCCCATGTAAAACATCATGTTATAGTATATCATTTGTGTTTCTCATTCTTTTAATTGTTAAAATTTTTATTTTTTTATAATACTCTCTTATAGGATTAATATAGGAAGCATTTGTGTGTATCTTACTTCCTTTCATTTGGTATCATATCCTAATTACCTTGGATTCTAGGTGTTTGGTAATGGTTTTTGTACTATCTTTCATTGAGTGTGAGCTTGTATAGGAGGAGTTTTGATCTTATTATAGAAATGGATGTTGAGTGATAGTTTTCCATAGTTGTCAATTCCCTACCATTTGATTTTTATCAATCTAAGTTGGTGTTTGGAGCTATCTATGATAAGGCTTTTCGGTGGAGTTCAAGATGGTGGTTTAGTTTCAAAACCTTGATAATGAAAAAGGAAATTATTATAGCTAAGTTGTCACTTTCTATTGTTTTCCTTGCAACATAAAAACTTACCTAAAATTTAATATCTACTCTACCATATATTTCACACACATGTAGAAGTAAATATTGAATCGAAAATAAAAGAAAAAGTACTTCTATATTAGGATGATATCTATAAATTAAAAACACATGATAAAACTACATAGAACATAATTAAGTCATAAAAAGAAAATATTGAAAGATAAAACTGAACAAGACTCATACATGGAAAGGAAATACTAAAAGATTAAATTTTTTATTTTGATTTTAGATTATTTACAATTTTAGAACATTTGGAGGTTGAAATAAATGGGAAATGAATAAAAATAATTTTAAAAAATATATCATAACAATATCTACTAAAAACCATAAAATGAAAAGACATCAAAGAATCGCCTCCTTCTAATAGAGTGGGTCTAACTCTCCTTTTGAAGGGATCTCCTAAAGCTAATGCAAAATTGCATGAATTTCATTCTTATTTTTCAATCTAATAGGACCACATGTGGGTCAAATTATAGAGAAGATAAATGGAATGCATATCAACTAAAAGAAAAAATGACCTATAGAGATAGATAGTTCATTTATATCTTTGAGCCTTATTCTCTAATCTAGAAACTAAATTTTAAACTAAATATGTAACTAAAAGAAGACTTCTTGATGTGATATTATCTCTCAAATTTTAATCTTAATACTTATGGTCTCTTTATTCAATAGAAAAATATAGTAACATACCTAGGAGATATAATTTATTGAAGGTGTTGGTGAATATATGCATGCCACAATTAAAGGAGGGTTCCTTTGAGAGAACTCGAGTATGATCAAAAGAGAATGTAGAAGATAGTGTAGAAATGCACAAGACAACTAAGAGGGGGGTGAATTAGTTTTCACTAATCACATTAACAAATCTCAAACAATTATTAACTCCACATCCACTTTAATCTATTATTAAGTATGAGCATGAAGTGTAAATAACAAAAAGCAATATCAACACAAGAAACACCAGATTTACGTGGAAAAACCAATAAGGGAAAACCATGGTGAGGATTAACTCACAATATAAAGTAATTGCAAAACCATTTACAAAGAGGCTCACTACCCAAGATAGGACTCGTTGTCCAAAAGGAGGCTCACTGCCTATAAATAAAGAAAAGATAACATAAAATCCACCACAACAACTTTCACACATCTGCAACCTTGATCAACGAATTGCAGACACCATCAGCTCACTACTTTCAAGAATCTAACACATTAAAGTACTATTTCCTCAATTCACTTCCACACACTCTTGCTTCTCAAACTTGTGGCGTACAATGCATAACATATCAACTTGTATTTATACCATCTTCAACCTTAGAAAATTTCTCCAAGGTTGGCTACACACACTTCATTTTACAAATTCAAATTAGGTGGGCAACTCAAAATTCCCACAATGGAAGAGAATGAGACCAACCCAAAGCTACACTTAACCAGGACCCAAAACAACATCTCGGATCAATCAAACACTTCCTTAATTGATACTTATCCTTTGTATAACGTGTAAACACTAGGTCGACCAAACCTAATGAAAACACCAATGAAATTTGAAGTACACACTTCTACAACAAGAAGATAACATGTGGACCACATAACATGCTTCACCATGCACTAGAACATATCTCAAATTCCTTTAGATTCATCCACATAAAATGCAATAACCTTCATACACAAAACACTTTCCATCAATCCATCTTGACTATACAGACACACACAACCCTGAAACAAGTCTTCTAGAGCACCAAACCATGAACACCTTTAATGGGATATAGATAACACCATTTAGTAAAAGCACAAAGCTGTGTCACACTTTCAGCCAAATTATTAGCATAGCTGAATTTAAGTATTTCTAACTAAAAATCAATTTTGGTCAAACATATGATCTAGTAAGATTCATTCTAGCTAAGTTAGATACTTCTACAACTTTTTCAACTAAAATTGCTAGCTAAAAATATATGAAGCACCACTTTCAGTCCAATTTACCAAAAAAATAAATTATTTTTAAAACTTGAAGTTTCAATAACTCCTACTAATGTAAATAACATTTTTATAAAAATATAAAAAAACCTTTTTGTAGATCCATAAGTGTAGTTTTCAAAAATATATTTATTTTAATAGTTTAATTATTATTTATATTTTATTTTTTATTTTTACTAAAAGTAGGTTATCAGCACAAAATATTAGATTGATTATAATGTCAAGGAAAAATACTAAAACTTATTTAAAAAATTTGAAAAAAATACATGATGCACTAGATAAAAGAATCTATTTCAAGATGGTATAATTTTTTTCCATTTAACATAAATATTCAATATGAAAGTTGACGTATGATGGAAACAACTATTTTTTGATTCACACACATTTTAATATTTATTTAAAAATATATATTTATCAAAATTAGAAGAAAATATATCCATGCACTAAAGTTTCAAGTTATAAATACACACAAAAAGATTGAATGAAAAAAAAAAAAAATTATGACAAAAAGTTTGGCATCCCATGTAACTTCATTTTTCAGCATTTTATCAACAACTAAACTATAGTGTTAATTTATTAAGAACTAGTTTAAAATAATTTTTTATTTTGTATTTTTAAATACAAACATAAAATATACTAAAAAATACATATTTTATTAGTTTACATCATTTCAAAATTCAAAATATATATGCCACATTTTAGTGATTCAAGTTTAAAAGTTGGATCAACATTGGTTGTTTCCTTTATAAAGTGTGACACAGCTTTGTGCTTTTACCTTACAAGCCTTCTTCCATATTTGCAAGGCCTGAAACAAACCAACAAAGGACTATAGAGCATATACATTTCTCCCAATCCATAGACAAACAAGTTAGTCAAACCAGTTCACACACCAGTGAACACAACTTTCACCCTCCATCAAACTAGAATATATCACCCAAGGATGCACTTAAACAACACTTCATATTCACACATGCATAGGATCAACACAAAATAAATGTGGAGCACATACCGAAACAAATTCTAAACACACACACAATTCTATCTTCATTATTTATTAATTTTCTCAAAAGCACTTGGTAAATCATCATATCAGCACACCTACAACACCATAAAGATAGCTACATGTACTCACAACATCTCAATAGTGTATCAAATATACATGCACTAAATGTAATCACTTGTTTCCTTTCTCTACAACAACCTATATTGTGTTGACATCAATGACAACACCACCATACTCATCTAGATACTTGCAACAATCTCCCCCTTTGTCATTGATGGCAGCACATGACTCTCTCTTCCCCTTTGACATCAATGGAAAATAACATAATTCTGATCACTCCCTAGTCTTAGGAGTGCACCCACACATCTCATACTATAACAATGAATCTTCCTACTCCCCCCAAGGAGTACACCCCAACCATCAGTCCAAAGAAATGAAAAATTTGTAGATCCGCCAAACTGATGCACCTCCATGTGCACCTAGTTTGAAGGAGGAGGGACAGTAACCCCAAATTCTCCTTGAGATACTCAAAATTATCCTTCGCAAGAGCCTTAGTAAATATATCAGCAATTTGATCCTTTGTTGGCACATATTCCATCCTAACTCCATTCTACAATACCTTCTCTCTTAAGAAATGATATCTGATAGATATATGCTTTGTCCTTGAATGCATTACTAGACTCTTTGAAATATTTATTGCACTTGTATTATCATAGAATATAGGGATAGGCTCATCACACATCACTCATATATCTGTCAATGTTTTCTTTATCCATAATACCTGTATGCAACAAGATGTTGCAACAATGCACTCAGCCTCTACAGTGGATAAAGAAACTGAATCATGTCTCTTGCTTAGCCATGAAACCAACCTTCCTCCAAGAAAGAATGCACCACCACATGTACTCTTTAGGTTATCTACACAACCATCCTAATATGCATCAATGTAAGTACTCAAAGTAAAATCAGTATCCTTAAGATACCACAAGCCATAATCTAGAGTTCCTTTTAGATATCTAAATATCCTTTTTACAACTGTATCATTTGTTTCTTTAGGTTTTTCTTGAAATATGGAAACCAAACATACTGCATGCATGATATTCGATCTAGTAGTAGTAAGATATAATAGTCCACAATCATATATTTGTACATGCTTTGATCAACTTTATGAGATTCATCATCCTTACTCAACTTGCATCCAATCACCATAGGGGTACAGATTAGTTTGGATTTATCCATTCCAAACTTCTTCAGCAATTCCTCAACATACTTTGATTGTGAAATGAATATGCCCTTATCAATTTGATTCACTTGAAGTCCAAGAAAGAAATTCAACTCACCAATCATAAACATTTCAAACTCTTTTTGCATCTCCTCTACAAATTTCTTGCACATACCTTCATTTCCTCCAAAGATAATATCATCAACATACACAACCACTATCAAGATTTTGTTTCCTTCAACCTTGAAATAAAGATTACTATCCGTGGAGCCTTTGCTAAACCTTTGTTGTGTCAAATACCTATCCAACCTTGCATACCATGCTCTGGGAGCTTGTTTAAGTACATACAATTCCTTTTTCAGTTTATAGACCATATCTAGTTCATTTGATAACTAAAATCCCTTCGGTTGTTCCATGCACACCTCTTCTTCCAATTCTCCATTCAGGAATGCAGACTTAACATCCATCTGATATACCTTGAAATATTTGTGAGTAGAAAATTCCAAAAATATCCAAATAGCCTCCATTCTTGCCACTAGGGAAAATTTCTCCTCAAAATCTATTCCTTCAACCTATGAATAACCTTTTCACACAATCCTTGCTTTTTTTCTTACTAATTCACCATTCTCATTTAACTTATTCTTGAACACCCATTTTGTACCAATTACATTCTTGTTTACTAGTCTAGGAACCAATTCCCATGTCTAATTTTTCTCTATCTGTTGCAAGTCCTCTTTCATTTCTCTAACCCAACTTCATCTTTGCATGCTTCATGCACTATTTTAGGTTCTATCCTGGAAAGTAAACACAAATTTACCTTAGCTGCTACCACTTTTCTTCTTGTCTTCACACCTTCACTTTTGTCTCCAATTATCTGATCCTCCAGATGATTTTTCTATACATATTTTAGAGTCTTAGGAGCAGGTTTTGGAGCTTCTTCTTCTTCTTCAATATGGTCCTCTTCTTCCATATTCTCTTCTTTTACTTGTCCACAAATAGGTTCATATGGTTCAACTTCACTTATTTCAACTGATCTGTGCATATCTTCATCAACTTTTACATTTTCACTTTCAACAATCTTTCTCAATCTTTTATTGAAGCATCTATAAGCTTTGCTATTAGTTGAATACCCAAGGAAATTACCTTCATCACATCTTGCATCAAACTTTATTATATTCTCATAATCTCTTTTAATGTAACATTTGCTTCCAAACACCTTAAAGTACTTAACAGTAGGAATTTTACCATGCCATAGTTCATAAGGGTTTTTTGTGTTGTTACCTTTGATCTAAACTCTGTTAAGAATATAAATAGACGTGTGAATTACTTCTCTCTAGTATACATTAGGTACATTTTCCTCTTTCATCATAGTCCTTGCAGCCTCTTGAACAATTTGGTTCTTCCTCTTAATAACTCCATTATGCTGAGGAGTTCTAGAAGCAGAAAAATGTCTCTTTATACCATGCTCTTCACAAAACATATTAAACTCATTGGAAGTGAATTCTCCACCTCTATCAGACCTTAAACATTTTATTTTCAGGTTCACTTCATTCTCTACCATAGCCTTGAACACTTTGAACCTATCCAGAGCTTGAGCTTTCTCCCTAAGAAAAGCAACCCATGTCATTCTAGAATAATCATCAATAAGACACATAAAATACCTTTCACCATTAAGACTTCCTATTCTTATAGGACCACAAAGGTCTATATGAATCAATTCTAGCATTTTGGCAGTTGATTGTTCTTTTCCTTTAAAGTTGCATCATGTTTGTTTTACCAACTAACAACTTCTATAAATAGAATTGGTAGGCTTTGTGATTTTAGGAAGATCCCTAACAACTCTTGAGCTAATCCTGATCAGATTGTAAAATTTTACTTGTCCCATCCTCAAGTGTCATAGCCAACTTTCATTAAATTGAGATACAAAAAAATGACCATCAACACCCTTAAGCTGATAAATGTTTCCATATTTTCTTCTTCCTATAGCTACCATAGTTTCATACCCTTTTTTTATTTCAAAAGTATTGTCTTGAAACACAAGCTTAAATCCTTTGCTACACATTTGTCCAAAACTCAAGAGATTATTCCTTAAGGCCTTAACATAATAGATATCATCAGTGTCGTGTTTTCCATCAAAACTAATAGTTTCTTTTCCAACAATATTTGCACCAGAATCATCTCCAAACATGACTAAGCCACCATCATACTTTTAAAGTTTAGTAAACTTACTTTTGTCTCCAGTCATGTGATTTGAGCAGCCACTATCAATTACCCAATAGTCTTCATCTTGTCTAGCATGAAAGGCAGTAACCAAAGTACCTTCCATCTCTTCCTTCCTGTTTTATGGACCACATTCCTTTGCACATCTTCCATGGTTGGTAGACACTAATTTATTCTCTAAGGCTAGAAAAAAGAATTCATCATTATCACCCTCAAAATCAGATTCGTCATCAAATATTCCAACATCTTCTCTAACATAATACAATTTCTTGAACTTTTTGTCTTTCTTGTCTTTATTGTCTCTACTCTTCTTATGTATATGGCTCTATTTGGACATCTTGAAGCATAGTGACCAATATTTCCACAACTAAAAAATTTAAAAGGTAACATAACTTTGTACTTACTAGTACCTTCCATCAGCTTCCTTGTACAATTTTCTTCCAACTCCTCTGAACTATCACCATTCGAATCATCTTCTATCTTAGTGGCTTTGAAGGATATTTCTATTTTCTCCTTTTTCTTTTCCAAACTTCCTCATTTCAAATGCAGTCAAGGTGCCAAATAGATGTTCTTTAGTGAATTTATTTGGATCATATACTTCCTCAATGGCTGAGACCTTATCACTGTAACTCTCATGTAGGGTCATTAGAATCTTCTCCAATAGATCTTCATCAGTTAGGGTACCACCTTGATTTTTGACTTCATTTAGTACAATATCAACCCTCTGAAAGTAGCTTGCAATGTCTTCACCTTCTTCCATTTTTAAGTTATCATATCTACGCTTAGTTGTTCTCTTCATAGGTAGAAATCTCATCTGCAAAAGGAGGACCACTTGCTAGCTCAACATATTTTGTCTCAACAGCTTTCCAAGTCTTGTAACCAAGAGAGATCAAGTAACCTCTCATCTGCAATTTCCAAAAATTGTAGTCAGATCTATCAAACATAGGGATTGTCAATTTGTGCACCATCAAATCTACCTCAAGTGGTTAAGCTCTTCTCCAAGGAACCAAGGCTTTGATACCAATAGTTGAAATGTACAAGACAACTGAGAGGGGGGTGAATCAGTTATCACCAATCACATTCACAAATATCAAACAATTATTAACTCCACATCCAATTTAATATGTTATTAAGTATGAGCATGAAGTACAAATAACAAAAAGCGCTATCAACACAAGAAACACCAGATTTACATGGAAAACCCAATAAGGGAAAAACCACAGTGAGGATTAACTCAAAATATAAAGTAATTGCAAAACCATTTACAAAGAGGATCACTGTCAAAGGGCTCACTGCCCAAGATAGGACTCGTTGTCCAAAAGGAGGCTCACTACCTATAGATAAAGAAAAGATAACAAAAAATCTACCATAGAAACTTTCACACATCTGTAGCCTTGATCAAAGAATTATAGACACCATTAGCTCACTACTTTCAAGAATCTAACACATTAAAGTACTACTACCTCAATTCACTTTCACACACTCTTGCTTCTCAAACTTGTGGTGTACAATGCATAACATCTCAACTTGTATTTATACTATCTCCAACCTTAGAAACTTTCTCCAAGGTCAGCTACACACACTTCATTTTACAAATTCAAATTAGGCCAGCAACTCAACATTCCTGCAGTGGAAGAGAATGAGAGTAGACCAAAGCTACACTTAACCAAGACCCAAAACAACATCTTGGATGAATCACACGCTTCCTTAGTTGATACTTATCCTTCGCATAACGTGTAAACACTAGGTTAACCAAACCTAATGAAAACACCAATAAAATTTGAAGTAGACACTTCTACAACAAGAAGATAACATGCAAACCACATAACACGCTTCACCATACACTAGAACACATCTTAGATGCCTTAAAATTCATCCACAGCAAATGCAACAACCTTCATACATAGAACACTTTCCATCAGTCCATCTAAATTGTACAGACATACACAATAACCCTAAAACAAGTATTTCGGTGAACCAAACCACAAACACCTTTGATGGGACATAGATAACACCATTACAAGCCTTCTTCCAGATCCACAAGACCTAAAACAAACTAGCGGAGGACTGTGGAGCAAACATTTCTCTCAGTCCACAGAAAAACAACTCTTCCATACCAGTTCACACACCGATGAACACAACTTTCACTCTCCATCAAACCAAAAGCTATAAACCAAAATATATCACCTAAGGGTTCCCTTAAACAACACTTAAAATTTGCACAAGCATAGGATCAACACAAAAGAAATGTGGAGCACATTTTGAACACACACAATTTTGTCTTCACTATTTATTAATTTTCTCAAAAGCACTTGGTAACTCATCATATCAAAACACCCGCAACACTAGAAAGATAGCTCCATGTACTCACAACATCTCAACAGTATTTCAACTATACATGCACCACCTATAATCACTTTTTCTCTTTCTCTACAACAACCTATACTATGTTGAAATCAATGACAACATTAATTACAACACCACCATACTCATCCATACTTGCAACAGATAGAACTTAAGGAAATCTAAAATTCCTATTTAGGTATGACACCAATCAAGACTAAAACTAGGGAGTACTAAAGTTTATCAAGCCATCATCAATGTTGATAACTCATCATTTGGAATGTTATCATGGAATAGTAAGACTTGGTTTTGAGCTATGTGACTCACTCTACAGATTTGCAATATTATTATGAGCTATTTTTTCCCCTTATGACCAACTCTAGAGAGATCTAGAAGGATTAAATCTTGGATCCTATAATTTATTTTTCATAAAAACATAAATATGCATGCATAAAATAATAATTCATACAATCATCCCAAAAAATTCAACCATGAAATGGTAAGCACTTAAACTGCATAATATGTTCATTCTCATAGTAGTTAAAGGTTTTTATCAATGCATTAAGTGTACCAATTCATAAAAAGAGAGAGAAATGTAGCAATATATAATATGAAAATACGATAATGTAAACATAGCTCATCACTCCCCCCAACTAGTAGTAGACCTTGTCCTTATCATAGAATTTGGATTTTATTTTCTCATTCAACTAACAATTTGCAATCATAATCCTCCTCTTTATATGTAGTGAAGCACCCATCTTGGAATACCAATTTATTTTTGTAATATTTTCAAGCCACCTCTCCATTTGGTTTTGAGACATTTGGGAAAGAGAAGACAAGAGTGGAGCTAGTGCCAAGAGCAAGAGTGATCAAAATTGCATCTAGATCCACTATTATTATCATTCCTTGATGAAAGAAATTGTTGGAAATTGGAAGGTTGTCATTGATGTCAACAATGGAAATTATGTTGGTATGTGGCAACTGATCATGCTATACTGTACACCCCGGGGGTCCGGGGCTGAGCCAGGCCCCGAGCGAAGGTTAGGGGGTGGCAACCCCCGAGAAAATTTTTTTCCCATTTTTTTTCACATTGTCACCAAAAAAGAAAAAAAGACTTTGTAAAACCCTAATTTCTAGAAGCTTCTAAAAGGCTTGTTATAAGGGGTTGGGATGGGGATTACAGTATGTAGAAAAAGTGATTATTTTCGAGATTGTAATAAGTTTTGCACTAGATAATAAAATCATTGAATGGTTGTAGTTTTGTGGATGTAGCCCAGATTGGGTGAACCACGTTAAATTCTTTGTGTTGTCTTGTTTTTGCTATAATTTTTTGTGTGTTTTATTTTTTTGTTTTATTGATCAAATTTGCATTTAACTATTAGATATCTTCCTTCTAACCCTAACAAATTGTAAGATTGTCATTGATGTACGTTACTTGTATAGCTCAGTAGTTGCTCTGGTAATAATGGTTTGAGCTATGTTAATCTGGTACTAAAAGTTTTTTGATCCAATATTTTGGTTTGGATTATCTTATTTTGTAAGAATCATTCAAAATTTTATAATATGTTCTATCTTAACATTATTTTCATCTACTAACAAGATTTTGATTGGCTTGGCTATACAATTGAAAAGATACAGTTACCAATAGTTTGGTAAATAGTGTTCTATTTATATATTGGTTTAGTACATCAGTTTCTTGGCCTGGATTCTACCTCAAAGGAAGATATCTCTATAGGACTTTGTACATAGACTCGTGACTACAAGATTCAACTTACCTCAAAGTTTTATGATTTTATGTGAACACATTCGAAAGATATGAGTAATAATATTCTATTATGAGGATTACAGTAAGTATTTGTATAGCACATTGATGTGGGAGATTCTTCATTCTCTCATGATTAATTATTTTGTCTTGCAGAGTTGAAGATAAGTTACTTGATTTTGTATAAAGGATAATTTGATGTTCTACATTTTTTGATGTTACACGTGTTTGATGAATTGCATATATTTTTTGAGTTTTGATGTTTTAGGTCTAACTCCGGCTGACCTAATTATGAATTTGAATCAAGAAGATTAAATATGTATTTTGAATGCTAAAGGGATCTATCTTAGTTTTGTGCCAACTGATACCATACATTACACAAATGTGAGGGGAACGAAGATGAATATTTTTTGAGGAGAGTTAATTTTGATTTGAAATAGGGCTACTCTAATTAGGCTGACCTAATTAGTGAATGAGAATGTATATGGTATATATGTAAGACATTTTTTAGAAGCAAAAAAAAAGAGAAAGTGAGTGAAGATGAGAAATAGAAAAAAGGATGAAATTCAAAGAGTGCGAATGTGTGAAATTGCATGTGTGAGCAAAAAAAATTGTTGTGTATATTGTATAAAGAAGTGTTTTGTATTTAGTACTTCATCGAAACTAAACTCAACACAATGAAGGTGCATTCTATCTCAGTTCACCTCTTGGCAGTGAGCCATACTCTATTTTATAAATTATTTCAATTTGTGATCCTTCAAGAATAGTGCATCCTGGTAGTGAGCCCTTGTAATATTCTATATCCAGATATATTATATTGTGAGTTAACCCTCACCATGGTTTTTCCCATTTTGGGTTTCCACGTAAAAATTAGGTGTTGATGTGTCTTATGGTTTCATGATCTTTTCAATGTCTTCATTCTTAATTGTAATTAGATATGATTTAATAATTGGATGGCTCATAGTTGAATGGTTTAATGGAATACTGATTCACCCCCCCTCTTAGTATTTTGGGTGTTCAACAACTTAAGGAAGATCTTAGAATTTGAACACATGAAAGATAAAATATTTCTTATTCCTCCAAAAGAAATTCATGTTGAACATATTAAAGAAGATTGTATCTTAGATAATGGACAACTTAAAATTTCTCTTGATGATATTGATAGAATTGAAGAAAAAAATAAGGATTTAAAGGAAATCCCCAAGGAAGAAAATGAGAGTGCATCAAGAAACTAATAGAACAAATCAAGAAATTCAAGGAGAGATATAGAGAAGTGAGTGATCAGTTGAAGAAAGAAAATGAGGAAATCACTAGAGTAAAAGAACAAGTGGAAGAAAAGAAGAAAATTTATGATTTTCAAAAAGTTGAAATTCAAAGAAAGATGGATGAGTGTGCAAAGCTTGGACAAGAAGTGGTAATTCTAAAATCAGATCTAGAAAAGGAAAGAAGACATGAGGATAAATTCAAAACAAATACTACAATGCTAGATGAGTTGATTGAAATTCAGAAACCCTCTAAGGACAAAAGTGGTTTGGGATTTGAAGAAGGATAATGTTCAAAAGAAAATTAGACTCCTAACAAGATTGACAATCAAAGGAAGATTCAAAGCAATGGTAGATATTTCAAGAATCAAAGAAGCAATACTAGAAGGACTCCTATCAGAAAACCTAATGCTCAAAGGTACTCATCTTTTAGTGGTATTTTTTATTCTTGCAATAGATTTGGTCATAGGACAGAAGATTGTAGAAATAGAACAAAACATAATGATGGCGTGAGTCAAAATGCTTTACCATTCTCTGGTCAATATTTTAAGTAAAAAATAATTAGGCATAAAGCTATAGAATACATAAGTCAGATGTTGAATAGAATGAACTATCCCTTTAAAGTTTACTATTATCACTATAATTTATTTGCACACAATGATAATTCGTGCAAATATAGATTGAATAAAGGAAAATTTGGATGGAAGAATGTTGTTTGTTATCTTTGTTGTAAACCCAAACATTTTACTAGAGGCTTTAGAAGAAGAAATATGAAAAAGGACTATCTGATGAAAAGATATGAACCAATCATTAAGATTGATCCTACAAAAGTTATGAAGGAAATGGAAAGGATCTGGAGAAAGGTAGGAGAATCTGAGAAGCAAGGAGAATCAGAAGTTTCAATTTCATCTATACCAACCCTTGGTGTAGATAATCCCATCAAAAATTAAATCCAAGTACTGGCTAAGGGGGAGCAATAATCAAAAAAATTTAATATCCCCTTTTAATAAATGATGTCATGTCATGACATAAATGTAGTTAATCCAGATAACGAATTCAATATCTCTTGGGAAAGGAAGTTTAAGTGGACATGTGTGAAGAAGGAATATTGTAGAGTTTGAAAAGACAGAAGTACACACATATTCCAATGACTATCTGTGATCTAAATCATTTATTGCTGAAGAAAATGGGATCAAAAAATAAATTTAAGTGCATTAAAGAGAAAAAACATTCGATGAAAGGCATTGTCAGAAAAGAAATAGAGTGTGGAGAAAGCTTGAAGAGTCGAAAGCATTTCCCTACTACAGAATTTGGATCTTGTATGCAGAAGAAATGTAAGTGATTATTTATATACATTACTCTCTATGAATTATGTGTTGAATTATGTTGAATGTGATGGATACACCTCGAGTCGTAGATAATTTAGAAAGACAAAAACCACAAATTAAATGGTACCTTGCTAAAACCCTAGAACTTGACCCTTTGGGTGTATTATCAGAAGTTCCCCTTGGTGTTATTCTGATTGAAGATATTGGGACATACATTCATAGGAAGGTGGAAGAACCTTTTTATGGAAAATCGCATATACTATGGTTTGAAGAGTGAATCAGAGAATACTATACCCCGAAATTGGAACAAAATGTACTAGCATAGATGAAATTGGATGTGTGGCATCAATTTGCTGACTTTAGCAATGAAGAAAAATGTATTAGATTGGCACTGAGCAAGTTTCATGATCAATTTGTGTGGCTTAATGATTCACATATGATAACCAAAGAAGCAATTAGAGGTGTTACTGGTTTATCTTCCTCCAGACCTACTCTAGTATGCAAATCTAGAAAAGGAAAAGGATTGAAAAAGAGTATAGGTACTGAAATTACTAATATAGTAGTTCAATATGCGAGTATGATTATTTCACATTTGGAGAACTTGAATGATATCAAGAAGAAGAATTTCACATTTAGCTATAGAACATTGATAATATGCCTAATCTTTTACTTCATGAAGGAAGTACCTCCTGTAGGAGAAGTTGTTTGGGAGAATACAAAACCAGTTACACATCAAATTAGGGAAATAATGAGAAACATTGGAGATTTGTATGCACAAGGTGATGCCCTTGATGTATTATTTGGAAAATTTCAAAGAAGAATGAATAGAAGGTGAAGGATTCCAAGAGAGCTTGTAACAAGATATAAGAGTGATATAGCATTTTTGGTATCCACCGATTGTTGTATCATTAAGGTGGTTGAACCTAGAATGATATGGATTCTTGAGCTAGGCTATCAAATTGAGAAATATTATATTTTTAGTTGTATTGAAATACTAATTAACAGCCCTAGAGTTCCTAGAAAACCAAGATTCAGAACCTATATTGAAGTAGCTCGAGAAATTCATGAGAAATCTAAGTTGACCTTGGTGGAACCCTAAAATCTCATCGTTCCACTGGTTCCAAGATCAAGCCTGTGATATTTTATTCCCCATTGTCATTAGGGTTTAGGGCTTCATCACTCCATTCATTTGTACCCTTAATCCTTTTATTGGCTTGTGTTTGTTTATTGACCAGCTGCACTAGGTCACCATTTAAATCAAGTGGCATTTTATGGCCCCTGCTATCATCATTCCAACCGACCCCATCATTCTAATTTCCTGCTATTCCTAGGAGGGCCCTCTTTTAAGAAAAACCTTCTCCCACATGGTTTTAAGCACCCTTTAAGTTCATCACTAACAGTTCATTGCCCATCGCATGTTCTTTCTAAACCACTTATGGTCATCCTGCGATGAGCGATACATGGCTTTTCAAACCACCCATGTTCATCACTCATCATGTGTTTTGTTTTCACTGCTAGAGAGTAACCAGAAACGAGTGATGCTTCATCTTCTTTACCACCCCGAGGTCCATCACCAATCATGGGTTTCAATCTCATCGCCGGAAAACAACCTACGATGAGTGATGTGGTTAATCTCTTAACCCTTGGTTGGCCCTTAGTCTCTCGCCGATTGTCTCATGTTATCCAAAGAAAGACTCATGACCACCAATGGATGGAGTCTTTCCCATCGCGTAGGTTGGGTATATCACTAGTTCAAGCTACTTGATGGAGGGGGAAACTCGCGATGAGTGATGTAAGGAAAGGATCTTTGGCTAAGATCTTCCTGTGATTAAATTGGTGGCTAGTACCTCATCATTGGCTCTTAAGCCATCGCTTGATGAGGTTCCAAAGTGGAATGTGAACCTGCAATGGGTGATGTGTTTTGGGATGTGGCCAAGATTTTCCCACGATCATCAAGATCGATGAAAAATGAGTTGAGGATGATAGAGTGAGGATGTGAATGGATACATGGAAAATTTAAAGCACCTCTTCTCTATTTCTAAGTATGATCAATAAAGCAAGTGGCGATCCTCAATGAGCCTTGTTGATCAAGTTCTAAATCCAGGGCAATCAATGATTGAGATGTAACATATATTAATTGATCCTTTTTCTCATGCGAGTGAGCCAGGATGGCCATTAATTGTGACTAGCCTCAAATTCCTCTATTTAATGAGGATTATTTGCAGCCTATCAAATCATTCTTAAATCACCATGGCACAAATTTAATTGTTGTGAGTACTAGAGAAGTAATTTCAAAGTTTGCAATGAGGTAGTGCAAAGGTGGTTGCATATTGTCTCTTGGTGTGTAATTGTCTGTGCTTATTGCATTGTTGTTATGGTTTGGTTTTTATCTATGTCTGGTATTTGTGGGGGTCTCCATTTCTTATGCATGAGAATTTTCTGGATGTTGTGGTTTGTGTTCTTCTAGATAATTGGTTCTTGTTGTTAGTGTCTCCTAAGAAGATGAGTGAACCAAATACTCCTATTACACAAGTCTGGAGGTCTCAAAGATTAAATATGTAGGATCGGATTGCATATGTACATGAGGCCAAACCTCTCCCAACAGAGGTGCCAATTGTCCCTAGAGGAAAAAGAAGTGTACACAAGAGAAGTGAGAAGGTTGTTGTTAAGAGCACCTATACCTTAAGGAATAGGATTGTGCCACATGAACTGGTCAGAGATGACAAGAAGGGCCTTGTGTTTTCAAAATAATTAACGAGGTCTGGTGCACACCCTAGGATTTGTTCAAAGAAACCCATTGCTGCTATTTTAATTTCTGACAATTCCTCAAGCAAGGAGGGAGGAGCCATCCCTAACCCTAGCCAATTCCCTGCTTCCCTTATGCCATATAGTGACTCTAATGATGAGATTATTATTGAAACTCACTCTCTCTAAAAAGGCCCAGTGAGGGTGTTTACTCGGTGGCCAACAAGGTCGAGTAACACCCGTGTCCTCTTCTAATGGTGTTTGGTTTTTGGGCACTGTGGTGATTGAACTTCCAGGTGGCTAGTTCATGGGTTTTTGTTGATGATAGCGATGGTGGTTACTCTAGTATTGGTGAATTTGCTTAATTTTGTGATGCCTTTTGGAAGGCTTGCATGGCATCTCTAAAAAATGGCTTGGCATTCTTTTTGCCTTTTTGTTGTCCCATGGTCATTGAATGATTGAAGATATAACGGTCCAAGAATCAACCCTAATGAAATGAAATGAATTTTGAAATTATCATAAAATGTAATTACATTTGAGTTGGATGATTGTTGCTCCCTTGCATTATAAAATGAATTTCATGGCTCAATGTATAGGGGGTTCTGATCAAAATTTTGAGCCCAGTACATTCTAGGTAGGATTTGAGTATAGGAAACAAAACAAAAATGCAAAATTCTTGATGAATCTTCTTGAAAATTGTATTGGGTATAGGTTATATGTAACAATCTTAAATGGTTTTACTTAGATTACTAATATTGAAACAAATATAAATTCCAAAACATATATTCTCCTTTTGTACACTTTCACATATCATAAATGAAATTATCAAAGATCTTTTTGTCTGTCTTCAATGGTTCAATTGAATGTATGGCTTTACTTCTTTTCTTTATCTCAAAGGGTTAATTAGAATGCTTGAGAAAATTCATGGGTCTATGAGAATTTATGAGGATTTGATAAGAAGTTATTTTTTGGATAATTTGAGTTTTTGTATTGCAAGGCATTACAAAGATAGTCCATATATGTTAGAATTAAATAATCAGTGTATTACTGGTTGTTTCATATTTTAATCCATTTACCCAATTGATGAGGCACTGAAATGTTTATCAAGAATTCATGCAACTAAGTGAATAATGAGTATTCCTAGTTGCCAATTCTGAAATGTAAGTTTGAAATATGTCCACATTCCTAGCAAATAGACATTTATTTACTCAAAGACCTACCAAATCCTTGGTGAATTTTGTATATTTTCCTTAAGTAGGAATGAATTTATGTTGAAGTGTTCTTGAGGAATTGATATATCTGATGAACACAAGAAGGAATACCCTCCTTGGTCCCACAGAGCCTAATGTGCAGGAGTAAAGACCTTAGAATTCTCTATTCATTGTTTTGGCCACTAGCCTGAGGAAATTTTTGAACATAAGGGTAGGATACCCTTTAGAGAATTCCAAGTCTTAGCTAGAAAAAACACCCAAAAAAATGGTGACTCTGCTAGGGACAATGTTCATTCTCCAGTCGCATATTGTTGTATCATAGAGTCAAATGGTGTGATAAACCTGAACATCCTGTTCAAATATTGCAGGATTCTTCAACCTGGTAAAATGTATTTGTAGCAGCAAAGCTTGAAGGATTTCAAGGTGACTCCATTGTTGGATTAAACCCAGAACAAAAGTTATTTTGAAGATATTTCATCTCATTTGAAGTATAATCCTTTGAAGAGAGGTGACAACTCTAACTCAAAGAACTTGACAAAGAATATAATAAAGCCTAAGATCTACACATTTTAGGATCAAAGATGAATGGCTACTCTAAAACTCCAGGTATTCTCATGCATTTGAAGAAATAATGTTATATTTTCAGATAATTTGTGGGAATTTTCAAGATATTTGATATAAATACCTCCCCAATTGGGTGAAATAGCACCAACACAGGGAAAGAAATGGTAATCTTTGTATAAGCTTAAATTGAAATTAAAATTGATGTAGAAGTTTGTCATATTCAAAAATTTCACTGGTTTAAAATATATTATGCAAAGTAAAACTAGGAGACTTGTATTTTAAAAGGAGCTTAAATTTTTTTTGATAAGTCTGATAGAGTTTGCAAAGGGTTGTACAAGATATCTTGTCAATTTGTACACTTGGATGTGAACCTTTTGAAATGACACACAATGAGTACCCTTTGTCACATCAAAGGAATTTAGTATTGAAAGATACATAGCCATAAATTTTAGTAATATTTATGGTTTCTCAAATATTGTACCACCTAAGCTTAGAAACAAGATACCAAAGTTTAGTGGAGATAAATCTGAATCAACTAGCAAACATTTGCAGGAGTTTGGGGATATAATGGGGGATTATGAAGTAAATCATGAAGATGTTGTCATGAAGCTATTTCTTCAATCTTTGAAGGATGACGCCAGAGATTGGTTCTCATATTTTCCAACATGATTTTACAGCTTCATGGGATCAGTTTAAGGTGGCCTTTATAGAACAGTTTGGTGAAAGTGTAAACCCAAATCTGATAAGGAAAAAATTAATGGAAATCAATAAAAAAAATGCAGATGAGTTGCGTTGATGGCATTTTCTGCATAGCGACAACTCAGATAGAATATGATATTCTATCTCTCTTGAAAGGTAAATCTCTATTAGCAAGCCTCAAGAGATAACCCCAAGGTTTCTAATGTCAAGTCTTGACAAATGCAGTGAAACAACTTAGAGATAATGTGAAATTATTGGTAATCACAAGGGGCCTTACAAATGAACAATGTTGGAAGTATACTTTCATCAGATGTAACAATATGGTGATGCTTTCAATCCTAAAACTAACCCAGATATAAAGAAAGAGCAAAAGAGAAGGGCTGACAGAGATTCTATTCTAACTCCTAAGATCAATCACAACGATGATGAAAGTTGTAAATGGACAGATCCCCAATAAAACCAATGTCTACTTGATCAAGGACAAGCCCACAACTCCACAAAAGTGATGTAATCTTCTAAGGAAATTGGAATATTTCCAAACTATGAATATTCATCCACATACCAAATTACTGGCGCAATGTAAACAAGCATCCATAGTTGAACTTAGCACAAAATAAGGCCCAGACTAACTTTACACAACAACTTACAATTAGCAAATTGATAAAAGTATGGACTAGAGATCGATCAAACATCATTCACACTTCACCATTATCATGAAAGAACTCAAAACTAACATCTAACATATGAGAATTGAGAACAAGAAACCATAAACTATCAAAGTGTAACACAAAGCTTTCCAAATAAATAATCCAATTGCATTAACTTCTCAAGAATTATGTTATCATGGAATCTAGTAGTGCTCGTTCCACGGATAACCCCCCTACGAAACTTGTTTGTTTCCTAGGATTTGTGAAGTTCAAGCACGCATAATGAAGTAATTTTCAAGCCACCTCAAAATTCATTCCTAAGCCTCGAATAGTCAATTCGAGCATTCCCCCATGTTTGCCTCACAAAGACCTTCGAAACAAGATCTTTCATGAAGTTTCACTATTCATACTTAGTGAATTACGAAAAAATGCAGTGGCACTGAAAAAGTGCGCTCCTGCCTTAAAGCCAAAATTGGCTAAGTCTGGAAAATGCAAGGGTGCTAAAATTTAGCGCCCCTGCATGCAGTGAAATTTCCAAAAAGATGTGATTGCACTAAATTTTAGCGCCATTACACTTTTCTTCGCCACTTAACCTTTTTTTATGATTTTGGCACGTTTCTTCATGACTTCACGTTTTTCGTCAATTATGCCACTTTTCGTGCCTAGATTTATTGCTCGACTTGAGTTAGGTTTTTAATTTTCCTTTTCACTTAAAACTATGATTCACCATTTTCATTGTTTACATTTCATGTTCTTTTCTTTCCTCTTGCTGTGCGAGTTTTCTTCAAATTGCAAAATCATGTTTTTGGAGATTTCGCCTTCTCTTTCAGCACTCTTCGCGTTTTGGTTCAGGTAAGTCTTTTGCATTGTCTTCTTCTTTCTTTTTTTATATGATCTAATGTTCTTTATACGCATTTTTAAGCTTTGTATTTATCAAACCCTACGCATTCTTTCCTTAACTCTCCCTACGCGTTTTGTTCTTCTCCGCGTTTTTCACTCCTACGCGTTTCATTCCTCCCACTCATGTTTTCTCTTCATTCGCTTTTCTTCTTACTCTCACACAATGCAAATTCTTGTGTTTCATTTAAATTCCATTCTCCTCACAAACTTGTATCTTTCCAACATTTTTTGTGCTTGTTAAGCACGTTATTCATGTCGCTCTTTTCATACGTTTTGGAGCGAACTTTGAAATCTCAAAAAAGAAAGATTTCTTGATGAAACCCTTGAATGCGTATACATTGATATTGAGACAAGTTTCAAAGCTTTCCATGAAAACAATTGTATTTTCCAAGCACGAGTGCCCTCGCCATTCATCCCTACATCTGCATTTCAAAATTGTCAAAAAAAATGCAGAAGTGCTGAATTTTAGCACTATGACATTTTGAAAAGGTAAAAATTTTCCTAACACTGAAAGATGTAAGGGCGCTAAAATTTAGTGCCCTTGCATCAAAAGTGATTTTTCAGAGATGTAAGGGCGCTGAATTTTGGTGCCCTTACACTTTTTCCAAGCTTTCTCCAATCCTTCCCAAATGAGCTTCATTTTCGACCAGTGCACTCCTGAGCCTCATTTTTCTGCTTTTATGCATCATTTTGATTGCCTCGTCATCCGCTTCATGATTTTCCATCCTCGTGCTCATTTTGCGCTTTCCCATGTTTCCTAACAATTGATGTTTGTTCTGGCTAAATGAATTGCAGTCTACTTTCAAAGATCGCCAAATCAAGATTGATTAGAGTTCCAGTCCTTTTTGATGACTGCTACTAAGCCTCCTTCTTCTTCAAAAGAAAAAGGCAAGATGAAGTACAAATATCAAGGTGTCTATCCACCGACTATGGTGCTTTCCAAAGTCGAAGAGATAAAAGATATAGAGGTTGGTCATCAAGACATGGTTGACTTCACAAAGCTAACCAAGATGAATCCTCTTCTTGATTCAATGAGAGCGATCGTACACAACAACCTCCATTTGGTGGCGATGTTCCCTATAGCTGCACATAATACTGAGTTTGTTCTTCAAGTTGCGTCTCATTACATCAGAGAAAGTAGAAGTGTGATCGATTCTTTCGAGCACGAGATTCTGAGACTCGACCCCGATTTCTTTGACATTGTCTTCAAGGTCCCTCATATGGAGAAATATATTGACATCTCTATATCAAAAGCTAAGGAGATCTTTGATGCTGATCCCAATAAAGCTAAATAGTTGATAAACACTCAATGGCTCAAGAAGTCTAGATCATCTGTTTCTAGATGGCTGAAAGGACTCCTAAGAAGTGACTTCAAAGATGACGTCAAGGATATGATCATGTTTCTAAGCAGGGTGAAGGGCTTGCCAGAATCGTCCACTTTTCACGATTGGATGTATGAATACATCAGGATCATAAGAAGGCAGAAGGTGCATATTGACTGGGGCAAAAAAATCAGTGATGAGATACATGAGCAGTTGATCAATGCTCCTTCTACATTGAAGTTCTACATGACTTCTTACCTGGTGTACGCGGCAGCTGTGATGAGACAATTCCCAGGTCTATCTACAAAATAGAATCGGATGATGGTGCCTGTGTATAGATATTTCTATCAATTGGAGCTGAAGGAGAGCTTTCATCATTTCAGACGGGTCATTGATGCTTTCTTTGCGCCTTTACTCTTTAATTTTGATCTAGCTTTGGAAAGAAGAAGAGTATCTGATGAGGCTTATAAGGTGGTAAGTAAAGTTGGATGCATTTTTCTCCAATTCCCAATGTTTACTTACTTGAGAGTAGGCTGCTACACTGGTTGTCCCTACATGCTACCACATTATCCTTCGGATAAGTGGATTCTCATGGAAACATGCAGATAGTTGATGTCAGTGCAGAAAGAATGAAGAAGCAACCACAAGCGTGGGTTCAAGTTCCCACTGACCATCGGCCGATATACTATCCAAACTGCACAAAAAGCTAAGTCTGTCTATGCTGAAATGCGGATCATGACCATCAAACCCTACAAGTATAGGTTTGATTTCGACTACTGAGATGTCAGAAAAAAGTTGCAAAAGGGTCACCAACACAGGTACCATTTTGAAGACATCTGAGCAGATTGTAGAGATGAAGAAGCCATTCGTAAAATGGACTATTGCAGGTTGACTGTTCAACAAATTAGAGATCTTGGTATCACTAACCTACCAGAGGATTTCGAAGATCCAAGTGATATCATGAATGTTATCTCTGATGAGCAAGGCATTGCTAAAAGGCCACTGCCTACAATACAATGGTCTAGGAAAGAGGTTACCAGCATGAGAGAAAGGCTGAGGCCAATCCTAGCCAACACCAAAGAATGGCTACATAAACATGGTTATGCAATGAAAATTTTTAGAACATACTCAGAAGGAGAGGAATCCAAAGCAGAAGCTCGCCAATAGCAAGAACTTCACGACAAAAATAAATCAGCAGCCATTCCCACTTCTTCATGAAGAGGGCCTAGGATCAAGTTCACTATTGGTAAGAAAGATACCTAGGTTGTCCCAGAGACAGAAATCACGGAATCTCATCCATCTCGCTCTAAGGGTAAAAAGCCTATTCTAGAGGAAATAGATTCCGATGAAGAAGAAACTTCAAGTAACCAATCTGCTAAAGATGAAGATTCAGCAAAAGCATACTTTGATGCCGAAGAGGTTTTTGAAAGTGGGCAAGAGTCTGATGAAGTTTCTGAAGAAGGATCTGAAGGTGATTTTGAAGGTGAACCAAAATTGGAGAGACAAGAGGGTGATCAAATGGAACCCGGGCATGATCAAGAAATAACTACTTCTCCTCCCGAGAATGTAGTTGAAGAAATTCCCAGAACATCATTGCCTGTGACTTCAAATGTTCCTCATACCCCTCCAGATTCAAGAACTCCTCCACCTCCTATTCCCTCATCACCTATTCCTACCACATGCATTCCTACAGTCTAGATATCCCCTATCCCTGTAGCATCCACTCAGCTTGATACTCCTTCAGTGACAAGCATCCATACGGTTGATATATTGTCAAGCCCTCCATCGTCCATTCCTAGCTTGTCTTCGCCAACGTATGATATCACTTCTGAGAATGAATTCAATTGTTTCATGAATGAGTCAATGCGTGATCAGCTCAATGTGTCAACTACAGGAGCAATGATGACAAACACTTCTCTAATTGTCACGATACCAATGGTGAGTTCAGATGTGACAATAACTTTAGAAGTAGCAATGGCAACTGAATTGACAGTAAATCCAGAAGTTCACACTTCTTTTCTTCCTCCTTGGCTAATATCTCAAGTTTCAAAGCGTAAAAAGCAAATGATTTCTCCAGAGGAGCTCAACCTCGAAGAGATAGTTCTTCCAAAAGCCAAAGGGAAGAAAAAGGAAAAGGTATACTCAAGGCTGAACATTGATAAGTCTGGCCACAAGTATGCTGAAATTGGCATACCACCAAATGAAGAAGGTGATGTCAATTTGGAGGACTACACAATAACAAAGGTCCAGCTTGGCAAGGTTACCAACGAAAGTGCAAAATCTGATGCGCAAGTCAATTTGGATATCTTGGCCGGAAGGTTGGATAAAGTAGAGCAAGCTCGTAACATGTATAAGCAGGAGGGGCAGAGCATTATGCCACTATTATAAAGAGACTTGCAGGTTCTCCAAGTAATGCACAACCGCTGACAATGGTAAGTATCGAAGACCCAGCTGTCAAGAAAGTTGAGAAGTTTTCCTCCAAAGGTAGGGTGTTATATGATTTTGTTGAGAAGATAATTGAACCGCAGGATCTCAAATTATTTTTGGCTATGGATGAAACTACGTATTGGCCAAGCTCCACCCTGAGCTTGATAAAGAAAAGACTGTACTTTCCCAAGAGCGTAGAGACATGGAAAAATGCCTATTATCATGGTCGGAAATGAAACAGGTAAAGCTCAGCAAATTGGTGGAGGTTGGGGTGATTCCTGACAAAGAAAAGTTCATAGAGGTAAGAGAATCACTGAAACACAGAATTCAAGTGGTTCAATCTCTCATATAAGATCTTCACCAAGTATAGGAAGATGTCGACGGGCATCGCACCATTCTTGAAAAAGGTATCAAAGAGTTGCCTGGTCAACTTCTTGAGGAAAATCGTATCTTCCTGCCGGCCACAGAAATATCCCAGATCTTCAAGGAAGCCATCATGAATTTGATTGACAATTCAGACTTCTCAAAAGCTTCGATGAACATCATTTGTGATACAAGGCTCACATTGGACAACCTGAAGACACATCTTGACAGGTGCAAGAAGGTTCACTCATCTGCCATGAGATCGATCACGAGAATTCACACCATTGTGGATTACACTGATGGTCCAGATGAGAAGTTCGTGCAGGAGACTAGGAGGAAATTTGAATACTTTCGCGCCCAATGCAAAGAAACGTGAAGTAGCCCCCTGTTCTCCAGTGTTAGACATTTCCAGTGCATCCCATTATGCATCTTGTAAATATTTCTCGACATTTTTGAATGTCTTTTTGTAAATTGTAATTACACCAAGCTCCAATATGTAATATTTTGAAAACAAATTACACTTTGACTTTGGTCAAAGTTAGGTGAGATCTCCTAAAATTGTTCACCTAACTTTCCCTGATTTTCTCAATCCCTTTCCTAATTTTGCTCATCCCACTTTCTATATAATGTGAGGGATTTTCATTGTAAATGATCCTTTAGTGTTTTGCAACGAAGTGTTGCCCTTTTTGAAGAAAATTTGTGAAACTTTGTGTTCATGCTTTGTGAATGAGATTCGATTAATAAAGAAAATCATTGCAAGCAAAACTTTGCGTTGGATTCGATACTTTTGTGAGTTGATCTTCTTTGGTGGTGATTAGCTTGAAGAATCTGAAGGACTCTAAGTAGTTTATGTAAACTTTGTGTTACATTTATTATTTAGATTGCATTTTTATTTATGTTTATCATTGGTTGAATGATCTACAAGACTTTGTGCTTGTAATCATTCATGCTCTTGCATGTTCTGGTTGAGTGATCTACAAGACTTTGTGCTTGTAATTATTCATACTCTTGGATACTTTTGTCGAAGGATCTACAAGAATTTGTGCTTGTAATCGTTCGTGCTATTTGATACTTTTGTTGGATGATCTACAAGACTTTGTGCTTGTAATCGTTCATGCTGTTTGAGGAATTGTTGCATCTAAGAAGACTTTGTGCTTCTAACGTGAAAAACAGTACACTCTGCACAGATCCAACATTGAGAAAGCTACGAAACGACTTTGTGCCTTCATGAGCTTTCCTTTTTTACTTTATTTGTTTATTAATCACTTTTGGTATCTCTATGCTTAGCTTTGATGAGATAGAGATATTGGTATTACTAGTAGTTGTTAGTTTAAGGTTATCAAGAATTGTGAACTTCCAACGGTGAAGCATTGTAAACATCTTCTCTAAAAAAAGAGAGAAGGATGAATGTAACACACCCCCCCACTCTGTGAGTTTCGTGTAAATATTGTAATTATTTTTTTGATTTACTATCGCTTCTATTAGCAGTAAGAAGGGTGCCTCCCCTTTCCGAGAGGAGAGATTCACATCTCACATAGTTGTGGCTGAAGTCCAAGTTGTGTAATCTATCGAAAAGCTGATTACATAATTTTCACCCAACAATTTTTTGGCAACTCTACTGGGGAAACGACATACGAAATCTGAGCCTCACACTTCTGATTAAAGTAGATAAGTTTCCTTTTTCTTGTTGTTCTTTTGTATATTGTTAACTCTATAACATCCTTTGTATTCAGATCTACATTCTGGTGGACCGAATATATACAAGAGGATTGAGGGCTCAAGGAATAATAGATCCACTATTTGAAGAGTTGTTGCAACACGAATTTCCATTTTCTCTTCCATGAGTAAGGTCACCACTGCAATGGGATATAAGCTTCCCTCCACGTAGCCAAAGATCTCCAATCCCAAGTGTTTGGTCAGTTTATTGTAGACGTCCTATTCAAGTACCTGTCGTGCAACCAATCATGGCCGCACCACCTACAGGACCATGGGGAAATGCTTTTGGTCCCCTCTGTTTGACTCCACCTTTACACGAACTACCACGTGTATCCAGGAAGCATCTTCCAAAATTTCAAGGTGATGGAAAACA
>VDFB02271358.1:1179776627-1179821389 GCA_007258455.2 Sequoia sempervirens | reverse complement strand
CACTACTAAGTGGGGAACATTTGCTTACAGGAGGATGCCATTTGGTTTGATAAACGCTGGAGCAACCTTTCAGCGTGCAATGGACGTAGCGTTCAAATATTTGATTGGTAAGTGCATCATCATTTATATGGATGACCTGACAATATTCTCTAAAGATAGACTAAACCATGTTGCAGACTTGGCTAAAGTTCTTGAAAGATGTATCCAATATGGTGTTTCTTTGAATCCTAAAAAGTGTGTGTTCAGGGTTTCTGAAGGGAAACTTTTGGGACACAATCTCGGAAAGAGGGATATCGATAGATCCAGACCGAATTGAGTCTATTCTGAAGTTAACCATGCCAGGAAGTAAGAAGGAGATGAGATATTTCTTTGGAAAGATCAACTTTGTGAGGAAGTTTATCACAGGTTTTGCATAAATTGTTAAACCTTTGAAAGAAATGATGAAGAAAGATGCTAGAATAGAATGGAGTGATGAGGCAAAGGCTATTTTTTCTCAAGTTAAGAAATCCATTTCGGAGGCGCCAGTCCTCACCAGTCTTGACTACTTGAAGCCATTTTATATTTATTCTTTTGCTTCTGAACACTCATGTGCAGCTGTCCTAACACAACGAAGAGAGGAGGTGGATGAAAGGCCAATTGCCTTCATGAGCTCTCCATTTAAGAATGCTAAAGTCAAGTACCCACCTCTTGAGAAACAAGCTTTTGTGTTGGTTAGAGTTGTCAGAAAGTTTAGGCATTATATCCTTCGAAGTCAAATCATTGTTGTGGTTCCTGATGCTACTGTGATGTCTCTACTTATGCAAAGCGAGTTGGGAGAACGAAGGGGGAAATAGATGGCTATTTTGCAGGAGTTCGATTTGGACATTCACCCTATGAAACTTGTCCAAGGTCAAGGCCTGTCTAAAGCAATGGTGGATGCTGGTAAGAGCATTACTTGTCAGTAGTACACAACATAGTCCTTTTCTAATGACTCTTGGTATGCCGATATTATTTATTTTATGCTCAATAATCAGTGCCCAGAGGGAATGAATACAACTTGGAGGAGAGCACTGAGAATGAAAAGCTCCCATTATATGCTCAAAGGAGGATTGTTATACAGAAATAATTTTGAGGGGGTTTATCTACGATGCCTTGATCAACAAGAAGCTAAGCACGCAATTGCTGAATTTCATGGGAAACATGGCACGGGTCATGGTTATGCGGATTCTTTAGCACATCAAATCCTCAGATCTGGTTATTATTAGCCATGTGTGTTTAAGGATGCCCACCAAAATGTAAGGACATGTCATATATGTCAAACTTTTGCATCAAGAGAGAATCATCCAACCATTCCATTGCAGCCTGTTTATGAGGTAAGGCCATTTTCCCAATGGGCACTTGATTTTATTGGGGTAATTAACCCAAATTCTTCTGCAGGACATAAATTCATTTTGACTGCCATAGATTACTGCACAAGATGGACAGAAGCTATACCTTGCAAGAATAGCACAACGGAAGTAGTAATCAAGTTCCTCATTGAATGCACCACAACCAGGTTTGGAGTACCCTTTGCACTGATATGTGACAATGGCCCTGCTTTTTCTTCTGTCGAGTTTATTTCATGGGCTTATGATCATAGGATTGTTTTAAAGTATTCTTCAAACTATTATCTGCAAGGAAATGGAGTTGCAAAATCAACTAATAAGAATCTCCTAGGAGTAATCAAAAAATTGTTAGAGAACAATCCTAGATACTAGCATACCTAATTAAGATTTGTGTTATGGGCAGATAGGACTAGGATCAAGGCTGCGTTGAAGACTTCACTATTTAAGCTAGTGTATGGCCAAGAGCTTGTGTTCCCTATTCACTTGCAAATACCTGTCCTAAAATTTATGCAGGAATTTTACTCTAGTGATGATAGGATTGAAGTAAGGTTAGTTGGCTTGATGAAATTAGAAGAGTAGAGAGATGTTGCTTTACAGCAATTCTTTAGGTACCAGGTTGTTGTCAAACATTGGTTTGAAAAAAGAGCCAAATTCAAGGCTTTCAAGATATCAGACCTTGTCTCACTGTGGGATAAAGCCAATGGAAAGAAGGGTGACCACCAGAAGTTTGATAAGCTATGGTTGGGTCCCTATCAAATTGCTAAAATCCTAGGAGAAAATGCTTTCTAGCTGAGTAGTTTAATAGGAGAACCTGTTCCATTGCCTGTCAATGCATAGTTTCTCAAACATTATTTTGGGTCATAAAAGGTCTGGTATTTTGTTGGGTTGTATATATGTAAATAGTTTTTTGTTCTGTTGGTTTTGTATTTCCCTTTTTTTTTTCTTTTTGTTCCTTTGTTTTTTTGTGGGGACCTTCATTTTATTCAATTGAGTAAGGGTGTTGTTATCTGAAGTATACTTTGGTTACTAGGATAGAAGTTGGTTTAGATATTTTCAGGTTTTCTAATTGGATGATTTTGTTATAAATTCATTGTTTTATGTCCATTGTCAGTAAGAGTTGTGGAAAGTCATTGAGAACAAGGTATAAAGTAAGCAATCTTCACTAACTACGATTGAATCTGTCACAAATCATCAGAAACATCTCCTTTTGTAATGGTATATTTGTCTTAGGACGATGGTGTTGCAGGATTTGAGTGAAAAATTAGATTCCCCATATGCTGTTATGAGGTCCATGGTAGTTTTCAACCTAGTACAGATGTTGGATATCTGACATATTGAGAAGGAATTGAATGAAGGAAAAAGAAAAAAAAGAAAGAGAACTATCTAAGAAAAGAAAACTCAATATTGAATGGGTGATTCCAGTATCTCTACCAGGGCTATGGACGTCTGACTGGCAGTAGAGCAATGTTGTGAGAAAAGTAGAGGTATCTCCGTCGAAGCTATGGATGCTTGACTGGCAGTGGAGCAATGCCCAGGATATCATTGCACAACAGTTAAAGGGAATCAATTAATGTAGTTCAAATCCTGCGCATAATTGTTCAAAAGATGAGGAAAACTTTGTAAAAGGGTGATGCACCATCAAGCACACACATAGATTCAGGGGTAGCCAGTGTTGATTTACATTTGAGATTCTAGCTCAACCTTGTTTACTGAAACTGACCTAACTAGAATTGTGATGTCCATAAACTAGGAGTTCAGGGTAACTGAATCCCTCAGTTTCCTGAAAATGGTTAAACCATTTTCCCAACCAAGTCGCCAATTGTTATGCCTCGCATAACCACCCCATTTTAAATTTCATTAAAATGGGACCCCTTCCCCTTTGCTTTTCACTCTTTTGTGGTTTTTCCCCCTTCAATTTTGAGGTTTTGCTTTGCCTTGACATGTGCTTAATATGTTTATCTTGCTTGCCCAAGTGTTTTCCCCAAGTTGCATATTGAAAATCTTATGTTTTGGGCGAAGTTTAGCTTTTTACCCTAGTTCGGGATTTTTTGGTCTGTCTGGATTTTCCTAGATTTCTTTCAAACTTCGGTTTCAATGCTATTGTTCAGGTTTTTGAGCCAGTTCGAGATTGTCTGCCCCTTCTGAATTTTCCTGGATTGCACTCGAAGTCTGGCTCGGCCTATTTTACACTGCAGTTCAGAGATTTCTAGCCTTCACAAAATTCCACCTGGGTCGGATTTCTCTGAATTTCCACCTTTCCGTCGGGATTCTGAGTTTGGTCAATTTTTGGAGTTTTATGCCATTTTGCTTTATCATTTGTGTTCTCCTGAGTTGATATTTTCAATCTTGTTGTGCTTTAAAACATTATGGTCTTACTTGGAGTTCGAATTCCTATGTGTTTGGGCATTTCATGGCTTGCCCTGTTCATTCATGGTTAAAATCTAGGGTTTCATACCAAGGGCGTCACCATCTCATCTTGTTTTGCTTTCGATTGGGCCTAGAATTCAAGGAAGATCTGTTGAACGTTCAGATTTAGCTGGTTTCGTGCCCGGGGTCCTCAAATTTGTGACCTTCTGTCAATTTGAGCGAATTTGTGTTGGATTGTTGATTTTCAGGTTTTCTATCGACCTCAGTATTTTCCTGCCCGGTCGGATTTTCCTGATTTTTCCTCCTTCCCTCCATTTTCCCGGAATGTGCTAAAACTTCAAAAATTTACCCTTTTCATAGAAATTTGGTCGGGCCAGATTTTTTCGGATTTTCTGGGAGGCACTGTGGAACGAGGAAATTTCATTTTCGGATTTTCTGGGAGGCGCTGTGGAACGAGGAAATTTGGTGAAATGGATTATTCTAATGATAAATTCTTATGTTTTTGTGCTTTAATTTGGTAAATTGCACAGTGATTATGCATTATTTATTCATTTTAATAATCTATTGTTGATATTGGTGCCTCATCGAGAGAATCTGCCTGGTTCAAAATTTTCCAAAATTCCTCCCAGGTACGTTTTCCCTGATTAGCTCGAAATCTTGAACTTCTCAATGTTGATGCTTAATGGCTAGTTTAATGGTTTTATCATGATTATAAGCTAACACTTGGATGAAAATGTTATCAACGTTTGGATTCTCACATTGGTGTTTGATGAATGTAGGTTGGGTCTGGGCGAGATGACATCAGTCTGGTTCAAGGTTTCAGATACGAATATGAACATCTTCCTACAAAGGACTAAGGCTATCATGGGATACAATAACTGGGCACCAATTGGATGATGCAGTGACCTATAGTACAATCATTAATGAATATCAATCCAACAAGAGAGACTGGAACAATACGATGGGGCAACTGAAGAATAATATTAATGTTATTGAATGGCGAAATAGGGTTTCGCCTATGCCACTTGCGGATAGATTGTAGAGGACGTTCTTGATGACGAAGGCCAGAATGGGACAAGGTATGGGTGAAGTGGGGGAAGTAGTTAATGCAAAGCCGCATCAAAAGTCGTGCTTCCTCATTGTTTCACTTTGCCTCTTCTTCACGTGTTTTGGTCCGAGTTATGTGGGAGGTCCTGAGCTGATCTAGTCGATGCCCGTGCATTTAATGCATGTTTGACTTTGTTTCGAATTCTTCTAGGGCTGACTTATTCTGTGACTGACTTATTGTAAACCCTAACTAGGCCGACACATCTAGCGAGTTTTATAAATATGGTGTTTCGCCTCTTTTGTGGCTATCTATCTTTTTGGGGATATCAAAAAAGCAAGTTAGGGTTTTTAAGTAAGTTAGACATTTATTTGCAGTTCAGCAGGAGGAGGAGGTGATGTATTTCCTGATTTTCTTAGCATAGATGGAGATAATTTGAAGACATGAGTTTTTTGTACACTGGTGATCTTTCCAAATTTGTAAAAGTTGCTTATCTATTTCATTGATAGTAGGAGTAGCCAGACTTAAACCTACTTTATATTATGCTCTAGAATGATATTCATTTTGGGTTAATCATTTGATTTGAAAAGCTTTCAAGGAATGAAATTTTATCTTATGTTTTGTTTGAATGATGATTTGCAATCTACTATCAAAGTTTGCACTGTGAATGAATGAAACTTTGTATTAATTACAAGTTAATTTTATTTTGCAGTTCTAGTTTAGGAATTCCTTGGAAGGTAACAAGTCTGATTAGTTGGATGAATCAACATTCTTTTCAGTTTGAAAACCTTGATCTATCTTTTTCTATTTCTTTAAAACCCTTGGTTAAAGTAGGTTTAGATATATGTTTGATCTTACAACAATCCAGAAGCTCAAAACCAACAGGCCCCTTGAATATTACAACCATATTGACCACTTCATGAAACAGCAACGTTGTGAACCAACATCAAGGACCTTGGGAGGTGATCAATTTGATTACTGATTGTCTCTTTCAGGAGAGGTGAGATACTTTTACTTTTATCTTACCTGCATGTTGTGGGTCAACTTGGCACTTCAACACCACCAATCATATTTACAATGTAAGTTATTACAATTTTTTCTACTAAACACAGCTCAATGTTGCAACACAATTTGCAACTGCTCAATTCATTGTTGCAACCTCTACAACTTATTTCTTTGCGAGTTGCACCTCCTTTGTTCTGCACTTGGATATAAACGTTGATTGAGATATTCTACCTTTTTTTTGGGTTCCACTCATCCACAACACCATTGCACTTTCCCTTTTTCTTTTAGTGCATTCTATGTCCACCTTAAAAATCTCACAGATACACTACTTTGTTCTGTTGCACCTTTTCTATTAGTGCATTCCCTATCCGCCTCAAGAGACCATGCATGCACCCTATAGTTCTCTTTTCTCTTTCTTTTTAGTGAATTCTCTATCCACCTCAAGAGAGATTCAGGATACTCTTCAGCTGCATATAATCAATTCTCTACCATTGCAACCCTTAGCCAAATTTTGATTTTCACTTTTTGTGTACATCACCGACCTACAGCAGCTACCTCAATATTTGCACACCGTACAGATCTTCTACTAGGGTTTGCTACTTATCTTCCTTCACAAGCCGCCAAGCCATCAAGCCACGCATTCACTTATCCAAATTCAAAGCCTTTTTCTATTTTTAGCATACTCAAAAGCTAGGTTTTCAGTCTCATTTAATTTATATCCTTGTATCAAATCAAAATCTAATTTTCTACTACCTACATATCTGTGTCACCAATTTAATCATCCAAAAATCAATAAAATTTGGTAGTTGGAGCGATTAGACCAACTGAATTCACTCACAAAGTCGGTTTGTAGTCAAAACCATCGTTCACACTGTCATAGCCGTTGAGGACTCTCAATTTTAAATGTGAGTTGTTGATCAACTGCTTTCGCACCCCGATCCATCAATCCACATTCATTTCCCAACTTTAAAACGTGACTGTTGGATTAACGATCTATTAAATAATCGTTGCTGATCTCCATCGTATGCAGATTACACAACGCGGGGTCCACCAAGACATGCGTCACAAGCCCTCTATCTCACGAGCCAAAGACACGGGCCCACCATTTCTAAGCAAGTTGGCGGGCCCACCATTTTTTATGAAAGGGGAATATGACAATGACAAAATGGTGTATATCAAAACACACCAATAATCATGAACACTAAAGATGATAGTGTTCCTCCTCTCCCCACAAGCTCAAGTGGAAGTTCAAGTTCCAATAGTAGCTCAAGTTTTAGTCCTCCAAGTTCATCAAATTCTTTTGATAGCACAAATTCATGTGACAGTTCAAGTTCACCATCAAGCCCAAGCTCTTCAAGAAAGGTATAAAGTTTAAATAAAATTTATCATAAGAGTACTAATTTATGATTATAGTTGTCATTTTCTTTGTTGAGTAAAATTCAAGTTGAACCCTCTATTTATAAAGTAGTGAAAGACACCATATGGATTGATGCTATCAATGATAAGATGAACGTTTTTGATAAAAAATAATGCATGGTCTAGTTAGTTTATTTTCAAAGATAAACAAGTAATTGGTGTCAAATAGATTTATAATGTGAAATGTCATTTTGATGGTTCAATGGAATGACACAAGGCCAAATTAATTGTCAAAGGATTTGCACAAACACCTGAAATAGATTATTAAAAACAGATCATTCCAATTACTAGACTTATACAATCAAAGATTATATTGACTATTGCTACACAATAGAAGTGGCCAATATATCAAATGGATGTAAAAGCATCATTGCTTAATGATTACATAGATGAGGAAATCTATGTGAAATAACTTATGAGCTATGAAATTCCAAGAAAAGAACAATTGGGCCTCACTCCCATTCATTATTCACAGAGATATTGAAGATAAACATGATCAATTCGCAACGTATGATTATTATTATTTTTTAAATTATCCTTAGTTTTATGCATAATAAAAACTGCATATATACGCAGTTTTTAGTTTTTATTTTGCTCTCTATTTATGTAAATGAACAGCCAATTCAATTATGAATATACAGTCTTCAGTTTTTATCTATCCTCATTAATTTAATACAGTTATGTATTTTTTGTTGTCCAAGATAGAGTTTTTATTTATATCTTTCAAAACTTAGCACAGAGGAAAATAAAAGTAAACTCCTCTTGTGTCTCATGGATCCTTTGCTCAATGGTCAGTCAAAATAGAAGTCAATGCCCAATAAAAAATGCCAATGACTGACAAGAAGTTGGAGGGGACGCCATCTACCTCTTTATCAGATTAAAAACACCACAGTAATAAAAGGATGATGCTGAGTTTTATAGAAATTCACCGACTCCAAAATCAATGCAGTAAATTAGGTTGCACAGATGTTCAGTATATTCACTTTTAATAGTCATTTCAAAGACATGCCGACCTGATCACGCAACACTGCCTGCAGATGATTGTCTTATGGGAAAATGACAAGAGCTTATCTCTTTTGGAAACCCTTCAAGAGTACAACTGTTAGGTACACCCATCAGACAAACGAATGGCTAAAATGGGTCAAGGGGAACATACATTCACTTTCTAAGATCCAAAGGGAGCAGTTTCCCGAGTGTCAGGATCGCAAGCAGTTTCCCGAGTGTCAGTGAGAAATTATCACCAATACAGTTTGACATTGCCTCGATTGCCCATGCCAGGAAAAGTTCTACCCTCGCAACCAATGAAGAGACATATGTTTATTACCAGTTAGAACATTGTGGCTGAGGGATCTAATAAGGAAGTCCCATTTGGACGCCTAGTACACTTCTATTCTGATTTTGTAATATCTCATTGCCATGGATGGTTAGATCTTCACTGTTACTGGGAGTACAGGAATCTGCTACATGGATGGTTTGATCTTCACCAACACTTCCGAATCGATGGCCATCGAAAGATCTAGAAACCTCTCTGGATCTTCCTTCCCACTATAGTTCCATGTTACATAATATCTTTGAGAAATTTGTGTGTGTCTACTTAAAGGCATTCTAAGCAGTATGAATGATGTGGGTATACTGATTCTTTGGAAATAGTTTATGTTAACCCAAATTTACCTGTGATCAAAGCAAAGACACTTTAAAAAAATTGTTCACATTGATTTTTTGTCCCCTCAAATTAGGGCCTGTGGGAATCAGTCTCATTCATATTTGTTTGACAGTATTTAATGCTTTCATTTGTATGTATGAAACATATTTGTTTAGATTTAGAGGGTCTCCTGTAAGTAATGTGATTTTGGTGAATGTGTTGCCTCTATGAATCCCCTTAAATATAAAGTAACTTGAATTGTGTCCTAGATTAAAATATCATGCTCTAGTGCTCAAATTTGGTATAGAGTACAATTTTAAGAGTTCCTAATCTTATTAGTGAGTTTGTCAAAAGAATCCATTAAAAAAATTAATAATAATGACTTTTAAATTAGTTATTTTTAAAATAATATAAACAAAAATTGGATCAAACTATTTATTGTGAAAATTTCTTTAGATGTCATGTGTGATTATATATATATATAGATAGATTGATTGTAATTTTGTCTAATTGTCATTTATCTATCAATTTGGAATATAGAAGCATTCCATTGTTTGTGATGTACAACTTAGAAGGCTACTTCAAGTGAACTATTATAAATGGCATGGCTAAGGAATCATGATCCTCACAATCAGACAAAGGCAAACCTACACCTACAACATTTAATTATTATGATATTCTAGATCAAACCAAGGTTGAGATGGAAGGAAATTTATTGGAAGTGAAAGTTCTTAGCCTATTTCATGGCATTCATCATTCAAAATGGTCGATACAATTTGTTTCAAAATATTAGCAAAAGGAACCAAATCGTAGGGCAAGCACAATACTACTTGTAGTCATGTATATAGAGACATTTTTGTTTTCATTTCCAAGCATTCAAGATAAAGAAAATCTACAAATATCATATTATTCCAAAGTGATTTAGGAGCATGCTAAGATTAAGAGAGATCTTGCATCAACTAGATTAATTTTGTATTTATTTTTGTTTAGGTTTTTGTAGTTGTCACATTCATTTTATTCTTATCATAGTAGCTTATTCTCACCAATATCTTCATTCTAAGAACACAAAATATTGGATAGCAATTTTACTATGTAGCATTGTTGGTTCATTATGTACCTTCAAAACTTAACTCGATCATCTTAAAAGTGTCATAATCATGTCCATGAGTAAAATAACCTATTAACTAAACTTGGTAACAAATGAAATGATATATTAAGATTGAACTTATAAAGTTTGTTAATACATTAAAATGAAATTTGTTAGTAAAATGTATCTCAACCTTGCATTCCTAATGTTCAATATTTAATACTCGTATGCATTTACTATTTTATCTTCATCATCATTTGTCTTCACATAGGGAAGTTTGAATCATATTTTATGATGGCACTATATTTTTCTTTAGTAAATTTTTCCTTACATAATGAAGTATGAGTATCATATTGACGTGGCACTCTTGGTCATGTGACAACTAACATCTTAGAAGTTGTGTAAGAGCATCTCTAGTCATCATAATAGGAATTACTTATGATAGACTCTTATTACAAGTAAGAGCATGTAAGAGGGAGATTACATTGGAATCTTGACCAACACTATTCAATAGGTTTGAACACTTTTCATGGAGCATCTTTGAATGGTAGAATGAAGATAAATTGGGGAATCCAAGTTTAGATCATCAAATGTGTCTGATGTAGGAGCATCCAGTGGTGTGAGGGCAATCTTGCGTCACCCAAAAAGATGCTTTCCATTTATGTTCCCATTGTTTTCTTTTTGTAGATGTTTTTGCATTTTTGGATACCCTTTTCGTCGAATAAGAGTTTCCAACTTTTAGAATTGTTTTTCTACTTTTTCTGCTCAACTGCTATTTTTAGCAAGTGTGAATTTGAAGGCGTGGGAAGACAGAAATTTATGGGAAGGTTGAGGACATAAAAATAAGCACTTTGGCGGAAGAATCAAGTCAAGATCATTCACACTTTGAAAGTTATTCAAGTTCCAGTTTCTTTTTGCCCTAAAAACCTTCCGAGTCCGGTTTGAGGCACTAAACCCCGAATGGGCCCAAAATTTGCAAAAATCCCAAAGTAGTTAGCCATAGGCCTATTTTTGTGCCACATCATCTTTTCGAGAGCTTTCCAAAAAGGTATTATCATTGAAAATCCGACGGTCAGATTAAAAGTTATGGCTGCCGGAAGTTGGTGCATTTTTAGAAATGTGCTAATTTTCGAATGTGAATTTAAATTTGAATTTCAAATTGTAATTTTTGGCACCAAACTGCCAAAACTCATAAATCGAATGTTGTTTTTGGCTCCAAACCAAAAGGGGTATTTATGAGCTAGTTTCTGATTTTTGGGCAACTTTTGGGGAAAAAGATGTCTAAAGGGGAATCTAGGTAATTTTCTATAAGTTCAGAATTTACATGTATCACAGAGCCCGAGGATTTGAGATCCTCTGCATATAAGAGTTCCATATTTTTTAATAAAATATTATTCTCTATTTTGTGAGTGTTATTCTGTGTCTCAGGTTTGCTCCCTCGTCAGTGGCATTCATGGCATATGACATGTTATAAGTAATAAAATAAAAATGATTAGGAAGACCAAGACCAAGGAGTGTTGGCATATGGCTTCTAGTGTTGTCATTGATGGCAACTAAGTCATTATTCCGGTCCACATATCAGAATTTGCTCATACCGTAAGGCAAAGTAGTGAACAAAGTATTACCGGAAAAAGAATGAAGAACAAGGAATGGTTTAACATCTGGATTGAAATTTAAATTTTGTTGAATATTGATTCACCCCCCCCCCATCTCAGTGTTCCTTGAGTCCAACAAGGAGAACATTGGAATTTTTTCCTTGATCATTTGAGTATCATACTCCCTTTGGGTTCACTAATGGTTTTCTAAAACCATGTGATGGTTACTAGTTTATTATTCACCCAAATATTAGTGCTTGGGATGGAGTAATGTATGAGTTCTTTGAGTATATTTGCAAGTACTATTAGGCAACCAAAATTACTCTAGAATTTTATGTTGGTACTAATTTGTAAGTTTCATATCCTACTACTTGTATTGTAATCATAGTTGTTGTTGATTAATGCAAGTGATTCTACTTTTGGAGTGTGGGGTTTATGTAAAACCTCATGTTATAGTATATCATTTGTGTTTCTCATTCTTTTAATTGTTAAAATTTTTATTTTTGTATAATACTCTCTTATAGGATTAATATAGGAAGCATTTGTGTGTATCTTACTTCCTTTCATTTGGTATCATATCCTAATCACCTTGGATTCTAGGTGTTTGGTAATGGTTTTTGTACTATCTTTGATTGAGTGTGAGCTTGTATAGAAGGATTTTTTATCTTATTATAGAAATGGATGTTGAGTGATAATTTTCCATAGTTGTCAGTTCCCTACCATTTAATTTTATCAATCTAAGTTGGTGTTTGGAGCTATCTATGATAAGGCTTTTCGGTGGAGTTCAAGATGGTGGTTTAGTTTCTAAGCCTTGATAGTGAAAAAGGAAATTATTATAGCTAAGTTGTCACTTTCTATTGTTTTCCTTGCAACATGAAAACTTACATAAAATTTAATATCTACTCTACCATATATTTCACACACATGTAGAAGTAAATATTGAATCGAAAATAAAAGAAAAAGTACTTCTATATTAGGATGATATCTATAAATTAAACACGTGTGATAAAACTACATAGAACATAATTAAGGCATAAAAAGAAAATATTGAAAGATAAAACAGAACAAGACTCATACATGGAAAGGAAATACTAAAAGATTAAATTTTTATTTTGATTTTAGATTATTTACAATTTTAGAACATTTGGAGGTTGAAAGAAATAGAAAATGAATAAAACTAATTTAAACAAATATATCATAACAATATCTACTAAAAACCATAAAATGAAAAGACATCAAAGAATCACCTCCTTCTAATAGAGTGGGTCCAACTCTCCTTTTGAAGGGATCTCCTAAAGCTAATGCAAAATCGCATGAATTTCATTCTTATTTTCAATCTAATAGGACCACATGTGGGTCAAATTATAGAGAAGATAAATGGAATGCATATCAACTAAAAGAAAAAACTACCTATAGACATAGATATTTCCTTTATATCTTTGAGCCTTATTCTCTAATCTAGAAACTAAATTTTAGACTAAATATTTAACTAATAGAAGACTTCTTGATTTGATATTATCTCTCAAATTTTAATCTTAATACTTATGGTCTCTTTATTCAATAGAAAAATATAGTAACATACCTAGGAGATATAATTTATTGAAGGTGTTGGTGAATATATGCATGCCACAATTAAAGGAGGGTTCCTTTGAGAGAACTTGAGTATGATCAAAAGAGAATGTAGAAGATAGTGTTGAAATGCACAAGACAACTAAGAAGGGGGGTGAATCAGTTTTCACTAATCACATTCACAAATCTCAAACAATTATTAACTCCACATCCACTTTAATCTATTATTAAGTATGAGCATGAAGTGTAAATAACAAAAAGAAATATCAACACAACAAACACCAAATTTTTGTGGAAAAACCAATAAGGGGAAACCATGGTGAGGATTAACTCACAATATAAAGTAATTGGAAAACTGTTTACAAGGAGGCTCACTACCCAAGATAGGACTCACTATCCAAATAGGACTCACTATCCAAAAGGAGGCTCACTACCTATAGATAAAGAAAAGATAACAGAAAATACACCACAACAATTTTCAGACATCCGCAGCCTTGATCAAAGAACTGCAAACACCATCAGCTCGCTGCTTTCAAGAATCTAACACATTAAAGTACTTCTACCTCAATTCACTTCCACACACTCTTGCTTCTCAAACTTGTGGCGTACAATGCATAACATCTCAACTTGTATTTATACCATCTTCAATCTTAGAAACTTTCTCCAAGGTCGGCTACACACGCTTCATTTTACAAATTCAAACTAGGCCGAAACTCAACATTCCTGCGGTGGAAGAGAATGAGACCAGACCAAAGCTACACTTAACCAAGACCCAAAACAACATCTCAGATCAATCACACGCTTCCTTAATTGATACTTATCCTTCGTATAATGTTTAAACACTAAGATGTCCAAACCTAATGAAAACACCAATGAAATTTGAAGTACACGCTTCTACAACAAGAAGATAACATGTGGACCACATAACATACTTCACCATGCACTAGAACATATCTCAAATTCCTTTAGATTCATCTGTAGAAAATGCAATAACCTTCATATACATAACAATTTCCATCAATCCATCTTGACTATACCGACACACACAACAACCCTAAAACAAGTCTTCCAGAGCACCAAACCATGAATACCTTTGATGAGATACAAATAACACCATTACAAGCCTTCTTCCATATCTGTAAGGCTTGAAACAAACTAATGAAGGATGGCAGAGCAGATACATTTATCCCAATCCATAAACAAACAACTTTGTCAAACCAGTTTACACACTAGTGAACACAACTTTCACCCTCCATCAAACCAGAATATGTCACCCGAGGATCACTTAAACAACACTTCAGATTCACACAAAAATAGGATCAACATAGAAGAAATGTGGAGCAGATACCGGAGCACATTCTAAACACACACACAATTCTATCTTCACTATTTATTAATTTTCTCAAAAGCACTTGGCAAATCATCATATCAACACACCTACAACACCAATAAAGATATCTCCAAGTACTCACAACATCTCAACAATATCTCAAATATATATGCACTACATGTAATCACTTGTTTCCTTTCTCTACAACAACCTATATTGTGTTGACATCAATGAAAACACCACCATACTCATGTGGATACTTGCAAAAATTTCCCCCTTTGTCATTGATGGAAACACATGACTCTCTCTTCCCCTTTAACATCAATGGAAAATAACATAATTATGATCACTCCCTCTTAGGAGTGCACCCACACATCTAATACCGCAACAATGAATCTTCCTACTCCCCCTAAGGAGTAGACCCCAACCATCAGTCCAAAGAAATGAAAAATTTGTAGATCCACCAGATTGATGTACCTCCATGTGCACCTAGTTTGAAGAAGAAGGACAGTAACCCCAAATTCTCCTTGAGATAATCAAAAGTATCCTTTAGAAGAGCCTTAGTAAATATATCAGCAATTTGATCCTTTGTTGGCACATATTCCATCCCTACTTCCATTCTCCAATACCTTTTCTCTAAGAAATGATATCTGATAGATATGTGCTTTGTCCTTGAATGCATTACCGGATTCTTTAAAATATTTATTGCACTTGTATTATCATAGAAGATAGGGATAGGCTCATCACACATCACTCATATATCCTTCAATGTTTTCTTCATCCATAACACCTATGTGCAACAAGATGTTGCAACAATGTACTCAGCCTCTACAGTGGATAAAGAAACCGAATCATGTTTCTTGCTTAGCCATGAAACCAACCTTCCTCCAAGAAAGAATGCACCACCACTTGTACTCTTCAGGTCATCTACACAACCATCCCAATATGCATCAATGTAAGTACTCAAAGTAAAATCAATATCCTTAAGATGCTACAAGCCATAATTTGGAGTTCCTTTTAGATATCTTAATATCCTTTTTACAACTGTATCATTTTTTTCTTTAGGTTTTTCTTGAAATATGGCAACCAAACATGTTGTATGCATGATATTCGATCTAGTAGCAGTAAGATATAATAGTCCACCAATCATAGATCTGTACATGCTTTGATCAACTTTTAGAGATTCATCATTCCACCAACTTCCATCTAGTCACTATATAGGGGTACGATTGGTTTGGATTCATCCATTCCAACTTCTCTTCAGCAATTCCTCAACATACTTTGATTGTGAAATGAATATGCCCTTATCAGTTTGATTCACTTGAAGTCCAAGAAAGAAATTCAACTCACCAATCATAAACATTTCAAACTCTTTTTGCATCTCCTCTACAAATTTCTTCCACATACCTTCATTTCCTCCAAAGATAATATCATCAACATACACAACCACTATCAAGATTTTGTTTCCTTCAACCTTGAAATAAAGATTACTATATGTGGAGCCTTTGATAAACCTTTGTTGTGTCAAATACCTATCCAACCTTTCATACCATGCTTTGGGAGCTTGTTTAAGTCCATACAATTCCTTTTTCAGCTTACAGACCATATCTAGTTGATTTGATAACTAAAATCCCTTCGGTTGTTCCATGCACACCTCTTCTTCCAATTCTCCATGCAGGAATGCAGACTTAACATCCATCTGATATACCTTGAAATCTTTGTGAGTAGAAAATGCCAAAAATATCCAAATGGCCTCCATTCTTGCCACTGGGGAAAATTTCTCCTCAAAATCTATTCCTTCAACCTATGAATAAACTTTTCACACAATCCTTGCTTTGTTTCTTACTACTTCATCATTCTCATTCAACTTATTCTTGAACACCCATTTTGTACCAATTACATTCTTGTTTACTAGTATAGGAACCAATTCCCATGTCTAATTTTTCTCTATCTGTTGCAATTCCTCTTTCATTTCTCTAACCCAACTTCATCTTTTCATGCTTCACGCACTATTTTAGGTTCTATCCTGGAAAGTAAACACAAATTTACCTTAGCTGCTGCCACTTTTCTTCTTGTCTTCACACCTTCACTTTTATCTCCAATTATCTGATCCTCCAGATGATTTTTCTATACATATTTTGGAGTCTTAGGAACAGGTTTTGGAGCTTCCTCTTCTTCTTCTTCTTCAATATGTTCCTCTTCTTCCTTTTTCTCTTCTTGTACTTGTCCACAAATAGGTTCATATGGTTCAACTTCACTTATTTCAACTGATCTTTGCATATCTTCATCAACTTTTACATTTTCACTTTCAACAATCTTTCTCAATCTTTTATTGAAGTATCTATAAGCTTTGCTATTAGTTGAATACCCAAGGAAATTACCTTCTTCACATCTTGCATCAAACTTTATTATATTCTTATCATCTCTTTTAATGTAACATTTGCTTCCAAACACCTTAAAGTACTTAACAGTAGGAATTTTACCATGCCATAGTTCATAAGGGTTTTTTGTGTTGTTACCTTTGATCTAAACTCTGTTAAGAATATAAATAGACGTGTGAGTTACTTCTCTCCAGTATACATCAGGTAAATTTTCCTCTTTCATCATAGTCCTTGTAGCCTCTTGAACAATTTGGTTCTTCCTCTCAACAACTCCATTTTGTTGAGGAGTTCTAGGAGCAGAAAAATGTCTCTTTATACCATGCTCTTCACAAAACATATTAAACTCATTGGAAGTGAATTCTCCACCTCTGTTAGACCTTAAACATTTTATTTTTAGGTTCACTTCATTCTCTACCATAGCCTTGAACACTTTGAATCTATCCAGAGCTTGAGCTTTCTCCCTAAGAAAAGTAACCCATGTCATTCTAGAATAATCATCAATAAGACGCATAAAATACCTTTCACCATTAAGACTTCCTATTCTTATAGGACCATAGAGGTCTATATGAATCAATTCCAGTATTTTGGCAGTTGATTGTTCTTTTCCTTTAAAGTTGCATCTTGTTTGTTTTACCAACTAACAACTCCTATAAATAGAATTGGTAGGCTTTGTGATTTTAGGCAGATCCCTAACAACTCTTGAACTAATCCTGATCAGATTGTCAAATTTTACTTGTCCCATCCTCAAGTGTCATAGCCAACTTTCGTTAAATTGAGATACAAAAAAATGACCATCAACACCCTTAAGCTAATAAATGTTCCATATTTTCTTCTTCCTATAGCTACCATAGTTTCATACCCTTTTTTGATTTCAAAAGTATTATCTTGAAACACAAGCTTAAATCCTTTGCTACACATTTGTCCAAAACTCAAGAGATTATGCCTTAAGGCCTTAACATAATAGATATCATCAGTGTCCTGGTTTCCATCAAAACTAATAGTTTCTTTTCCAACAATATTTGCACCAAAATCATCTCCAAACATGACTAAGCCACCATCATACTTTTAAAGTTTAGTAAACTTACTTTTGTCTCTAGTCATGTGATTTGAGTAGCCACTGTCAATTACCCAATAGTCTTCATCTTGTCTAGCATGAAAGGCAGTAACCAGAGTACCTTCCATCTCTTCCTTCTTGTTTTATGGACCACATTCCTTTGCACATCTTCCATGGTTGGTAGACACTAATTTATTCTCTAAGGCTGGAAAAAATCATTCATCATTATCACCCTCAAAATTATATTTTTCATCAAATATTCCAACATCTTCTCTAACATAATGCAATTTCTTGAACTTTTTGTCTTTCTTGTCTTTATTGTCTCTACTCTTCTTATGTATATGGCTCTATTTGGACATCTTGAAGCATAGTGACCAATATTTCCACAACTAAAACATTTAAAAGGTAACATAACTTTGTACTTACTAGTACCTTCCATTAGCTTCCTTGTATAATTTTCTTCCAACTCCTCTGAACTATCACCATTTGAATCATCTTCTGTCTTAGTGGCTTTGAAGGATATTTCTATTTTCTCCTTTTTCTTTTCCAAACTTCCTCATTTCAAATGTAGTCAAGGTGCCAAATAGATGTTCTTTAGTGAATTTATTTGGATCATATACTTCCTCAATGGCTGAGACCTTATCATTGTAACTCTCATGTAGGGTCATTAGAATCTTCTCCAATAGATCTTCATCAGTTAGGGTACCACCTTGATTTTTGACTTCATTTAGTACAATATCAACCCTCTGAAAGTAGCTTGCAATGTCTTCACCTTCTTCCATTTTCAAGTTATCATATCTACGCTTAGTTGATCTCTTTGATAATTTTAATTCCCATCATTTCCTTCATAGATATCTTTTAATTTTTCCCAAACTTCATGAGTAAAGGCTCCAAATAAATAACTTTGTAAACTCATTCTAGATAAAGCACTATAGACTGTGTTACCTTTCTTTTTATTCTCTTCATAGGTAGAAATCTCATCTACAAAAGAAGGACCACTTGCTAGCTCAACATATTTTGTCTCAACAACTCTCCAAGTCTTGTAACCAAGAGAGATCAAGTAACCTCTCATATGCAATTTCTAGAAATAGTAGTCAGATCCATCAAACACAAGGATTGCCAATTTGTGCACCATCAAATCTACCTCAAGTGGTTAAGCTCTTCTATGAGGAACCAAGGCTCTGATGCCAATAGTTGAAATGTACAAGATAACTAAGAGGGGAGTGAATCAGTTGTCACCAATCGCATTCACAAATCTCAAACAATTATTAACTCCACATCCAATTTAATCTATTATTAAGTATGAGCATGAAGTACAAATAATGTAAAGCAATATCAACACAAGAAATGATTTATGTTTTGAAAACCCAATAAGGAAAACCAAGGTGAGATTAACTCACAATATAAGATTAATTACAAAACCATTTACAAAGAGGCTCGTTGTAAGAGGGCTCACTGCCCAAGATAGGACTCACTATCCAGATAGGAGGCTCACTGTCTACTGATAGGACTCACTATCCAAAAGGTAAGGTCACTTCCTATAGATAAAGAAAGACAATAGAAAATACACCACAACAATTTGCACACATCCACAGCCTTGATCAGAGAAATGTACATCATACCACTACTTCTTGAAGAATCAATGCATTAAAGTACTTCACAATTCACTCTTACTACACTCTTGCTTCTCAAACTTGTATGCATAAATGCATACAACATCTCAACTTGTATTTATACCATCTTCAACCTTAGAAACTTTCTCTCTCCAAGGTCACACATCGCCCATTTTACAAATTCAAATTAGGTCAACAACTCACATTCCTACAGTTGGAAGAGAATAAGAGTAACTAAAGCTACACTTAACCAAGACCCAAAACAACATCTTGGATTAATCACACACTTCCTTAATTGGTACTTATCCTTTGCATGGCATGTAAACACTAGGTCGGCCAAACCTAATAAAAACACCAATGAAATTTTAGATACATGCTTCCGCAACAAGAAGATAACATGCAAACCACATAACACACTTCACCATAAACTGGAACACATCTCAAATGCCTTTAGATTCATCTACAACAGCTACAACAAACTTCATACACAAAACACTTTCCATCACCCATTTGAACTCTATAGACACACATAACAAACCTCAAACAAGTCTTCTTTCTGCGGCACCAAACCATGAACACCTTTGATGGGACATAGATAAAACCATTACAAGCCTTCTTCCAGATCCACAAGACCTAAAACAAACTAGCAGAGGACTGTGAAGCAAACATTTCTCTCAGTCCACAGAAAAACAACTCTGCCATACCAGTTCACACACCGATGAACACAACTTTCACTCTCCATCAAACCAAAAGCTATAAACCAGAATATATCACCTAAGGATTCCCTTAAACAACACTTAAAATTTGCACAAGCATAGGATCAACAAAAAAGAAATGTGGAGCACATTTTGAACACACACAATTTTGTCTTCACTATTTATTAATTTTCTCAAAAGTACTTGGTAACTCATCATATCAACACACCTGCAACACCAGAAAGATAGCTCCATGTACTCACAACATCTCAACAGTATTTCAACTATACATGCACCACCTATAATCATTTTTTCTCTTTCTCTACAACAACCTATACTATGTTGAAATCAATGACAACATTAATTACAACACCACCATACTCATCCATACTTGCAATAGATAGAACTTAAGGCAATCTAAAATTCCTATTTAGGTATGACACCAATCAAGACTAAAACTAGGGAGTACTGAAGTTTATCAAGCCATCATCAATGTTGATAACTCATCATTTGGAATGTTATCATGGAATAGTAAGACTTGGTTTTGAGCTATGTGACTCACTCTAGAGATTTGCAATATTATTATGAGCTATTTTTTCCCCTTATGACCAACTCTAGAGAGATCTAGAAGCATTAAATCTTGGATCCTACAATTTATTTTTCATAAAAACATAAATATGCATGCATAAAATAATAATTCATACAATCATCCCAAAAAATTCAACCATGAAATGGTAAGCACTTAAACTGCAAAATATATTCATTCTCATAGTAGTTAAAGGTTTTTATCAATGCATTAAGTGTACCAATTCATAAAAAGAGAGAGAAATGTAGCAATATATAATATGAAAATAAGATAATGTAAACATAGCTCATCACTCCCCCCAACTAGTAGTAGACCTTGTCCTTATCATAGAATTTGGATTTTATTTCCTCGTTCAACTAACAATTTGCAATCATAATCCTCCTCTTTATATGTAGTGAAGCACCCATCTTGGCATATCAATTTATTTTTGTAATATTTTCAAGCCACCTCTCCATTTGGTTTTGAGACATTTGGGAAAGAGAAGACAAGAGTGGAGCTAGTGCCAAGAGCAAGAGTGATCAAAATTGCATCTAGATCCACTATTATTATCATTCCTTGATGAAAGAAATTGTTGGAAATTGGAAGGTTGTCATTGATGTCAACAATGGAAATTATGTTGGTATGTGGCAACTGATCATGCTATACTGTACACCCCGGGGGTCCGAGGCTGAGCTAGGCCCTGAGCAGAGGTTAGGGGGCTACAGCCCCCAAGAAATTTTTTTTCCCATTTTTTTTCACGTTGTCACCAAAAAAGAAAAAAAAAAAGACTTTGTAAAACCCTAATTTCTAGAAGCTTCTAAAAGGCTTGTTATAAGGGGTTGGGATGGGGGTTACAGTATGTAGAAAAAGTTATTATTCGCGAGATTGTAATAAGTTTTGCACTAGATAATAAAATCATTGAATGGTTGCAATTTTGTGGATGTAGCCCGGATTGGGTGAACCACGTTAAATTCTTTGTGTTGTCTTGTTTTTGCTATAATTTTTTGTGTGTTTTATTTTTTTGTTTTATTGATCAAATTTTCATTTAACTGTTAGATATCTTCCTTCTAACCCTAACAAATTGTAAGATTGTCATTGATGTACGTTACTTGTATAGCTCAATAGTTGCTCTAGTAATAATGGTTTGAGCTATGTTAATCTGGTACTAGAAGTTTTTTGATCCAATATTTTGGTCTGGATTATCTTATTTTGTAAGAATCATTCAAAATTTTATAATATGTTCTATCTTAACATTATTTTCATCTACTAACAAGATTTTGGTTGGCTTGGCTATACGATTGAAAAGATACAGTTACCAATAGTTTGGTAAATAGTGTTCTATTTATATATTGGTTTAGTACATCAGTTTCTTGGCCTAGATTCTACCTCAAAGGAAGATATCTCTATAGGACTTTGTACATAGACTCATGACTACAAGATTCAACTTACCTCAAAGTTTTATGATGTTATGTGAACACATTCGGAAGATATGAGTAACAATATTCTATTATGAGGATTATAGTAAGTATTTGTATAGCACATTGATGTGGGAGATTCTTCATTCTCAAATGATTAATTATTTTGTCTTGTAGAGTTGAAGATAAGTTACTTGATTTTGTATAAAGGATAATTTGATATTCTAACATGTTTTGATGTTAAACGTGTTTGATGAATTGAATATTTATTTTGAGTTTTGATGTTTTAGGTCTAACTCTGGTTGACCTAATTATGAATTTGAATCAAGAAGATTAAATATGTATTGTAAATGCTAAAGGGATCTATCTTAGGTTTGTGCCAACTGATACCATACATTACACAAATGTGAGGGGAACGAAGATGAATATTTTTTGAGGAGTGTTAATTTTGATTTGAAATAGGGCTACTCTAATTAGGCCAACCTAATTAGTGAATGAGAATGTATATGGTATATATGTAAGACATTTTTTAGAAGCAAAAAAAAAGAGAAAGCGAGTGAAGATGAGAAATAGAAAAAAGGATGAAATTCAAAGAGTACGAATGTGTGAAATTGCATGTGTGAGAAAAAAAAATTGTTGTGTATATTGTATAAAGAAGTGTTTTGTATTTAGTACTTCATCGAAACTGAACTCAACACAATGAAGGTGCATTCTATCTCAGTTCACCTCTTGGCAGTGAGCTATACTCTATTTTATAAATTATTTCAATTTGTGATCCTTCAAGAATAGTGCATCCTGGTAGTGACCCCTTGTAATATTCTATATCCAGATATATTATATTGTGAGTTAACCCTCACCATGGTTTTTCCCATTTTGGGTTTCCACGTAAAAATTAGGTGTTGATGTGTCTTATGGTTTCATGATCTTTTCAATGTCTTCATTCTTAATTGCAGTTAGATATGTTTTAATAATTGGATGGCTCTTAGTTGAATGGTTTAATGGAATATTGATTCGCCCCCCCTCTTAGTATTTTGGGTGTTCAAAAATTGGTATCAGAGCTCGGTTCCTTTTGAGAATCCTAACAACTTAAGGAAGATCTTAGAATTTGAACACATGAAAGGTAAAATATTTCTTATTCCTCCAAAAGAAATTCATGTTGAACATATTAAAGAAGATTGTATCTTAGATAATGGTCAGCTTAGAATTTCTCTTGATGATATTGATAGAATTGAAGAAAAAAAAAAGGATTTAAAGGAAATCCGCAAGGAAGAAAATGAGTGCATCAAGAAACTAATAGAACAAATCAAGAAATTCAAGGAGAGATATAGAGAAGTGAGTGATCAGCTGAAGAAAGAAAATGAGGAAATCACTAGACTAAAAGAACAAGTGGAAGAAAAGAAGAAAATTTAAGATTATCAAAAAGTTGAAATTCAAGGAAAGATGGATGAGTGTGCAAAGCTTGGACAAGAAGTGGTAATTCTAAAATTAGATCTAGAAAAGGAAAGAATACATGAGGATAAATTCAAAACAAATACTACAATGCTAGATGAGTTGATTGAAATTCAGAAACCCTCTAAGGAAAAAAGTGGTTTGGGATTTGAAGAAGGATAATGTTCAAAAGAAAATTAGACTCCTAACAAGATTGACAATCAAAGGAAGATTCAAAGCAATGGTAGATAGTTCAAGAATCAAAGAAGCAATACTAGAAGGACTCTTATCAGAAAACCTAATGCTCAAAGGTACTCATCTTTTAGTGGTATTTTTTATTCTTGCAATAGATTTGGTCATAGGACAGAAGATTGTAGAAATAGAACAAAACATAATGATGGAATGAGTCAAAATGCTTTACCATTCTTTGGTCAATATTTTAAGTAAAAAATAATTAGACATAAAGCTATAGAATACATAAGTCAGATGTTGAATAGAATGAACTATCCCTTTAAAGGTTACTATTATCACTATAATTTATTTGTACACAATGCTAATCCATGCAAATATAGATTGAATAAAGGAAAATTTGGATGGAAGAATGTTGTTTGTTATCTTTGTTGTAAACCCAAACATTTTACTAGAGACTGTAGAAGAAGAAATATGAAAAAGGACTATCTGATGAAAAGATATGAACCAATCATTAAAATTGATCCTACAAAAGTTATGAAGGAAATGGAAAGGATCTGGAGAAAGGTAGGAGAATCTGAGAAGTAAGGAGAATCAGAAGTTTCAATTTCATCTATACCAACCCTTGGTGCAGATAATCCCATCAAAAATTAAATCCAAGTAGTGGCTAAGGGGGAGAAATAATCAAAAAAATTTAATATCCCCTTTCAATATATGATGTCATGTCTTGACATAAATGTAGTTAATCCAGATAATGAATTCAATATCTCTTGGGAAAGGAAGTTTAAGTGGACATGTGTGAAGAAGGAATATTGCAGATTGTGAAAAGACAGAAGTACACACATATTCCAAGGACCATTTGTGATCTAAATCATTTATTGTTGAAGAAAATGGGATCAAAAAATAAATTTAAGTGCATTAAAGATAAAAAAACATTCGATGAAAGGCATTGTCAGAAAATAAATAGAGTGTGGAGAAAGCTTGAAGAGTTGGAAGCATTTCCCTACTGTAGAATTTGGATCTTATATGCAGGAGAAATGTAAGTGATTATTTCTATACATTACTCTCTTTGAATTATGTGTTGAATTATGTTGAATGTGATGGATACACCTTGAGTCGTAGATAATTTAGAAAGACCAAAACCAAAAATTAAATGGTACCTTGCTAAAACCTTAGAACTTGACCCTTTAGGTGTATTATCAGAAGTTCCCCTTGGTGTTATTCTAATTGAAGATATTGGGACATACATTCATAGGAAGGTGGAAGAACCTTTTTATGGAAAATCACATATACTATGGTTGGAAGAGTGAATCAAAGAATACTATACCCTGAAATCAGAACAAAATGTACTAACATAGATGAAATTGTATGTGTGGCATCAATTTGCTGACTTTAGCAATGAAGAAAAATGTATTAGATTGGCACTAAGCAAGTTTCATGATCAATTTGTGTGGCTTAATGATTCACATATGATAACCAAAGAAGCAATTAGAGGTGTTACTAGTTTATCTTCCTCCAAACCTATTCTAGTATGCAAATCTAGAAAAGGAAAAGGATTGAAAAAGAGATAGGTATTGAAATTACTAATCTAGTAGTTCAATATGTGAGTATGATTATTTCACATTTGGAGAACTTGAATGATATCAAGAATAAGAATTTCACATTTCGCTATAGAACATTGATAATATGCCTAATCTTTTACTTCATGAAGGAAGTACCTCCTGTAGGAGAAGTTGTTTGGGAGAATACCAAACTAGTTGCACATCAAATTAGGGAAATAATGAGAAACATTGGAGATTTGTATGCACAAGGTGATGCCCTTGATGTATTATTTGGAAAATTTCATAGAAGAATGAATAGAAGGTGAAGGATTCCAAGAGAGCTTGTAACAAGATATAAGAGTGATATAACATTTCTGGTATCCACCGATTGTTGTATCATTAAGGTGGTTGAACCTAGAATGATATGGATTCTTGAGCTAGGCTATCAAATTGAGAAATATTATATTTTTAGTTGTATTGAAATACTAATTAACAGCCCCAGAGTTCCTAGCAAACCAAGATTCATAACCGATATTGAAGTAGCTCGAGAAATTCATGAGAAATCTAAGTTGACCTTGGTGGAACCCTAAAATCTCATCGTTCCACTAGTTCCAAGATCAAGCCTATGATATTTTATTCCCCATTGTCATTAGGGTTTAGGGCTTCATCACTCCATTCATTTGTACCCTTAATCCTTTTATTGGCTTGTGTTTGTTTATTGACTAGCTGCACTAGGTCACCGTTTAAATCAAGTGGCATTTTATGGCCCCTACTATCATCATTCCAACTGACCCCATCATTCTAATTTCCTGCTATTCCTAGGAGGGCCCTCTTTTAAGAAAAACCTTCTCCCACATGGTTTTAAGCACCCTTTAATTTCATCACTAATAGTTCACCGCCCATCGCATGTTCTTTCTAAACCACTTCTGGTCATCCTGCGATGAGCGATACATGGCTTTTCAAACCGCCCATGTTCATCGCTCATCACGTGTTTTGTTTTCACCACTAGAGAGTAACCAAAAATGAGTGATGCTTCATATTCTTTACCAACCCGAGGTCCATCACCAATCGCGGGTTTCAATCTCATCGCCAGAAAACAACCTACGATGAGTGATGTGGTTAATCTCTTAACCCTTGGTTGGCCCTTCGTCTATTGCCGGTTGTCTCATGTTATCCAAAGAAGGACTCGTGACCACTAATGGATGGAGTCTTTCCCATCATGTAGGTTGGGTATATCACTAGTTCAAGCTACTTGATGGAGGGGGAAACTCGCGATGAGTGATGTAAGGAAAGGATATTTGGCTAAGATCTTCATGTGATTAAATTGGTGGCTAGTATCTCATCGTTGGCTCTTAAGCCATCACTTGATGAGGTTCCAAAGTGGAATGTGAACCCACAATGGGTGATGTGTTTTGGGATGTGGCCAAGATTTTCCCACGATCATCAGAATCGATGAAAAATGAGTTGAGGATGATAGAGTGAGGATGTGAATGGATACATGGAAAATTTAAAGCACCTCTTCTTTGTTTCTAAGTATGATCAATAAAGCAAGTGGAAATCCTTAATGAGCCTCGTTGATCAAGTTTTAAATCCAGGGAAATAAACAATTGAGATGTAACATATATTAATTGATCCTTTTTCTCATGTGAGTGAGCTAGGATGGCCATTAATTGTGACTAGCCTCAAATTCCTCTATTTAATGAGGATTATTTCCATCCTGTCAAATCATTCTTAAATCATCATGGCACAAAGTTAATTGTTGTGAGTACTAGAGAAGTAATTTCAAAGTTTGCAGTGAGGTAGTGCAAAGGCGGTTGAATATTGTCTCCTGGTGTGTAATTGTGTGTGCTTATTGCATTGTTGTTATGGTTTGGTTTTTCTCTATGTCTGGTATTTGTGGGGGTCTCCATTTCTTATGCATGAGAATTTTTTGGACGTTGTGGTTTGTGTTCTTCTAGATAATTGGCTCTTGTTGTTAGTGTCTCCTAAGAAGATGAGTGAACCAAATACTCTTATTGCACAAGTCCAGAGGTCTCAAATATTAAATATGCAGGAGCGTATTGCATACATACATGAGGCCAAACCTCTCCCAACAGAGGTTCCAATTGTCCCTAGAGGAAAAAGAAGTGTACACAAGAGAAGTGAGAAGGTTGTTGTTAAGAGCACCTATACCTTGAGGAATAGGATTGTGCCACATGAACTGGTCAAAGATGACAAGAAGGGCCTTGTGTTTGCAAAATAATTAACGAGGTCTAGTGCAGGCCCTAGGATTTGTTCAAAGAAACCCATTGCTCCTATTTTAATTTTTGACAATTCCTCAAGCGAGGAGGGAGGAGCCATCCCTAACCCTAGCCAATGCCCTGCTTCTCTTATGCCATATAGTGACTCTAATGATGAGATTATTATTGAAACTCACTCTCTATAAAAAGGCCCATTGAGGGTGTTTACTCAATGGCCAACAAGGTCGAGTAACACCCGTGTCCTCTTCTAATGGTGTTTGGTTTTTGGGCACTGCGGTGATTGGACTTCCAGGTGGCTAGTTCGTGGGTTTGTGTCGATGATAGCAATGGTGGTTACTCTAGTATTGGTGAATTTACTTAGTTTTGTGATGCCTTTTGGAAGGCTTGCATGGCATCTCTAAAAAATGGCCTGGCATTCTTTTTGCCTTTTTGTTGTCCCATGGTCGTTGAATGATTGAAGATATAATGGTCCAAGAATCAACCCTAATGAAATGAAATGAATTTTGAAATTATCATAAAATGTAACTACATTTGAGTTGGATGATTGTTGCTCCCTTGCATTATAAAATGAATTTCATGGCTCAATGTATAGGGGGTTCTGATCAAAATTTTGAGCCCAGTACATTCTAGGTAGGATTTGAGTATAGGAAACAAAACAAAAATGCAGAATTCTTGATGAATCTTCTTGAAAATTGTATTGGGTATAGGTTATATGTAACAATCTTAAATGGTTTTACTTAGATTACTAATATTGAAACAAATATAAATTCCAAAACATATATTCTCCTTTTGTACACTTTCACAGATCATAAATGAAATTATCAAAGATCTTTTTGTTTATCTTCAATGGTTCAATTGAATGTATGGCTTTACTTCTTTTCTTTATCTCAAAGGGTTAATTAGAATGCTTGAGAAAATTCATGGGTCTATGAGAATTTACGAGGATTTGATAAGAAGTTATTTTTTGGATAATTTGAGTTTTTGTATTGCAAGGCATTACAAAGATAGTCCATATATGTTAGAATTAAATAATCAGTGTATGGTTTCATATTTGAATCCATTTACCCAATTGATGAGGCACTAACATGTTTATCAAGAATTCATGCAACTAAGTGAATAATGAGTATTCCTAGTTGCCAATTTTGAAATGTAAGTTTGAAATATGTCCACATTCCTAGCAAATAGACATTTATTTACTCAAAGACTTGCCAAATCCTTGGTGAATTTTGTATATTTTCCTTAAGTAGGAATGAATCTATGTTGAAGTGTTCTTGAGGAATTGATATATCTGATGAACACAAGAAGGAATACCCTCCCTGGTCCCACAGAGCCTGATGTGCGGAAGTAGAGACCTTAGAATTCTCTATTCATCATGTTGGCCACTAGCCTGAGGAAATTTTTGAACATAAGGGTAGGCTACCCTTTAGAGAATTCCAAGTCTTAGCTAGAAAAAACACCAACAAAAATGGTGACTCTGCTAGGGACAATGTTCATTCTCCAGTCGCATATTGTTGTATCATAGAGTCAAATGGTGTGATAAACCTGAACATCCTATTCAAATATTGCAGGATTCTTCAACCTAGTGAAATGTATTTGTAGCAGCAAAGCTTGAAGGATTTGAAGGTGACTCCATCGTTGGAACAAACCCAAAAAGAAAGTTATTTTGAAGATATTTCATCTCATTTGAAGTATAATCCTCTGAAGAGAGGTGACAACTCTAACTCAAAGAACCTGACAAAGAATATAATAAAGCCTTAGATCTACAAATTTTAGGATCAAAGATGAATGGCTACTCTAAAACTCCAGGTATTCTCATGCATTTGAAAAAATAATGTTATATTTTCAGATAATTTGTGGGAATTTTCAAGATATTTGATATAAATACCTCCCCAATTGGGTGAAATAGCACCAACACAGGGAAAGAAATGATAATTTTTGTATAAGCTTAAAGTGAAATTAAAATTGATGTAGAAGTTTGTCATATTCAAAAATTTCATTGGTTTAAAATATATTATGCAAAGTAAAACTAGGAGACTTGCATTTTAAAAGGAGCTTAATTTTTTTTTGATAAGTCTGATATTGTTTGCAAAGGGTTGTACAAGATATCTTGTCAAGTTGTACACTTGGATGTGAAACTTTTGAAATGACACACAATGAGTACCCTTTGTCACATCAAAGTAATTTAGTACTAAAAGATACATAGCCATAAATTTTAGTAATATTTATGGTTTCTCAAATATTGTACCACCTAAGCTTAGAAACAAGATACCAAAGTTTAGTGGAGATAAATCTGAATCAACTAGCAAACATTTACAGGAGTTTGGGGATATAATGCGGGATTATGAAGTAAATCATGAAGATGTTGTCATGAAGCTATTTGTTCAATCTTTGAAGGATGGCGCCAGAGATTGGTTCTCATATTTTTCAACATGATTTTATAGCTTCATGGGATCAATTTAAGGTGGCCTTTATAGAACATTTTGGTGAAAGGGTAAACCCAAATCTGATAAGGAAAAAATTCATGAAAATCCATAAAAAAATGCAGATGAGTTGTGTTGATGGCGTTTTCTGCATAGCAACAACTCAGATAGAATATGATATTTTATCTCTCTTGAAAGGTAAATCTCTATTAGCAAGCCTCAAGAGATAACCCCAAGGTTTCTAATGTCAGGTCTTGATAAATGCACTGAAACAACTTAGAGATAATGTGAAATTGTTGGTAATCACAAGGGGCCTTACAAATGAACAATGTTGGAAGTATACTTTCATCAGATGTAACAATATGGTGATGCTTTCAATCCTAAAACTAACACATATATAAAGAAGGAGCAAAAGAGAAGGGTTGAGAGAGATTCTATTCTAACTCCTAAGATCAATCACAATGATGATGAAAGTTGCAAATGGACAGATCCCCAATAAAACCAATGTCTGCTTGATCAAGGACAAGCCCAAAACTCCATGAAAATGATGTAATCTTCTAAGGAAATTGGAATATTTCCAAACTATGAATATTCATCCACATACCCAATTACTGGCGCAATGTAAACAAGCATCCATAGTTGAACTTAGCACAGAATAAGGCCCAAACTAACTTTACACAACAACTTACAATTAGCAAATTGATAAAAGTATGGACCAGAGATCAATCAAACATCATTCACACTTCACCATTATCATGAAAGAACTAAAAAATAACATCTAACATATGAGAATTGAGAACAAGAAACCATAAACTATCAAAGTGTAACACAAAGCTTTCCAAATAAATAATCCAATTGCATTAACTTCTCAAGCATTACATAACAATTTTTAGTCTCTCTCCTCTCCTACAGCTAATGACTTGCAGAATCTAACTCCTAACTTAGTCAATTATGGCTTCTACACATTCTAACCTAGTCTCTAACCCTTAATATGAGAAGGCACTGGCCTTATATAGAAAATTACATTTTGAACCAATGGCTAGGATTTAATTCATCTAATCGCTATAATGGCACTTCTAGAAGCATCAAGCTGTGACATTTAATTTGGGAGCTCATGGTACATCATCATCCAATCAATTGCATTTAGTTACATTATGGCTGGCAATGACATCAATTTTGAGAAAATCCTCATTAGAGAATAAACACAGCTTCACATGTCTTTCCTTGTTAAAAGCACCTCTCCAATTAGTATATAGCTGGTCGCACAGATTCTTATGCAAGCCCCACATTTAATATTTGAGTTGAACTCTTCCAGATTTCCCTCTTGGCACGAATCCATATGCAAGTCCCCCTTTTGATTTGTTTAATCGTGAAAAATAGATATCATCATTAGTAGCTCACATGTTAAAAATCCAATCCATAAAACATCCAAATTAAACTTGAATAAAATTTTGGACTTTTAAGAAAACTTTCCATTTTGGAAAATTTTCCATTTTTGGAAAAAAAAATTATATATTAGTTTTTTATTCAAAATTTTTTCATTTCAAGAATATCATTTTCAGGAACATTTTAAAATTTCAAGGAAAAAATTTCCATTTTATGGAAATTTTCCATTTCAGGAAAAAAATCTCATTTTTGGAAAATTTCGAGAATTTGAGGGGGGCTTGGATTTTTCCAAAAAAGGAAATTTTAGAAATTCCAAAGTAGCTCAAATTACCCAATGCTTAATCCTTCTAGAAATTTTGAGGTAGCTCGGATTACCCGAAATTTCAAAAATTGCCATTTTTGGAAATTTTTCATTTTTGAAAAAAAACATTACATTTCGGGAAAAATTTCCACTTTGGAAAAAAAATTATTTTGGGAAAAATTTCATTTTGGAAAATTTTGGGATTTTGATGGGGGCTTGGATTTTTCCAAAAAAGTAAATTTTGGAAAATCTGAGGTAGCTCGGATTACCTTAATTTTTCGTCCTTTATCCACTAGTGCAAAAAAGATTTACAAGTGATGTTGAAATTTCACCTCAAAATTGGTTTTCGGGGAATTTGAGGTAGCTCAAATTTTCTGGACCTTTCCCTAACTTAGTCAATTTTATCCCTTGGGTGAAACTCTAAGTTGAGGCAAACTTCTAAGAGCTAGACTATGATCATGATGTTGCAAAAGACACCTCAAGTGCAAATAAGACACTGAATTTTAGGGTGAAGCAAAGCCAAAATTGTAGGAAACCAAACCCTAAAGGAGAAGAGATCAAACAAAGCAAGCAAAAAGAGGCTCCCCACCTTTGGTGGGGTATGTGTGCGAAAATTGCACAAGTTGGTTCCTGCTTTTAATCTCAGATTCACTAAGGTAGTAAAGGAAATCCTAGAAAATATAAGACCAAAAGATGTTGAATGTTTGGTTGTATATCTTGGTACATTTAATAGTAAAATGAGTTACCTATTAAGGGATAAGGAGCCTACAACATTGCACCGGGCATATCAAAACGCCATGGACATTGAGAATAATTTGAAATACTCAATGATGAAAGGATATATGGCTACAAGTATTGGTCACCCAAGTGCACCTCATGCAGGTAGAACTCATGGACTGGCTAATAGAAATGATTGTCAAGATGACAATTCCTCTAATGTTTTGTTTTCTCCATTGTCAGAATATGTAGATCACAATGAACCCCAATTCAAGTGTCAACATGATTTAAGCAGTGTTGATCAAAAGTAATAAGTTCAAGCATTGTATGAAATGAAGAGACATGAGGGAGAATTACCACATGAATTGTTTTTGATATTTTTGGATGCTTTGATAGAAGCCCCTAAAGTTTTTAGACCTAAAGACTCAGTGTGCATTGATTTGTTTTGTGAAATTTATGAATCTGAGTTGAGCACTTTGCCAAAGGAGTTGAAGCCTCATAGTCTTGATCAAGTGCCTAATTGGATAAGGATTATGGAATCATCCAAATGTGTTCCTTCGCAAAATATGGATTCCCAAAGTAAAGACAATAATTATTCTCCTGAAAAGAATCAAAGGACAAAGCAACATAATATTGTTGAAGAAAAGGATATATGGGATGACAATAAATTGAATATGTATGAATTTCTTTTTAATGACATCTCATATGGAAGAGAAGTAAAGGGAATACACGGTGTTTTTCCATGTCATGTGGTGTTCAATGAAAATAATGCATATGTTGTTGATATTTCATCACAAACTAGTGATCATGACCATGAAAGGGTACCCTTAAGTATCCACTATGCAAATTTTGGATATGGTTTATGTAGTGATGAGTCTTCTTGTGATGAGGATTATAATGAAAACCAACCTGATTATTCTTTTGATGATTATGAATGCTCCTATAAGGATGATCTAGAGGTGTTTTCTTCACCTAAACAATACAGTGAATTGAATACTAATGAAGTCATTTGTCCCTAAGTGGATGGTCAAATTGCACTTGATGCATACTTAGGTTGTGATTTGGCTTTGTCATTGAAGGAGCATGTCAGTTTTGTGAATGATGAACTTGAAGATAAGAATATATGTGTTTAGAGTGTTGATGTTGAGTATAAGGTTAAAAATGATGCACATGCTTTTGGCCATATTGTTTTTGATTGCTTCTATGAAGCAGAGGCAAGGTCAGCTACACATGAAGAAGATAATAAGGTACTCATGGATGATAAAAAAAATCATTATTAAATAAGCAAGCTGCACATTATGACAAGCATGTGGATTTTGAATTAATGTCATCACCCATTAATAATATTGAAAATTTTGTTGATTTATCTGACAATGAATTTCCAGAATGTGAGTTGAAGGTGTTAACCATTGACAATGTGAATGAAATTGAGAACTTATTTGCATATTCTTCTAGTGATTATGATGATTTTGACAATCATGATGATATGTAAGATTTCGATCTTCATGCTGAGAAGGAAGATGTTTTTATGACACCAATGAAAGTATGGGAGAACCCCTTATATGATGAAACTCCACTAGTATGTGAGATGGTAATTAACAATCCTTACTGGTGTAGAAATAATTCACTCTTTGTTGAGAACCTTGATGAGTGTCTAGCAAATATCATTTGTAAATGTGAGGGAGGTGGTATAGATGGAACATCAAGGAACGGAGATCAACTTGACTCTACTTTGGAGGAAGGAAACTTTGGTTATACAATTATCCAGTCATGTGAAAGATATGGTTGTACAAATATTGAAAGTCTGGTTTGTTCACAGTTAGGCAAGCAGATGGCACTTGATGGTAATCAAGAGTGTAGTTCAAATGTGGTGACAGCTGAACATGACAATTTCTCACACGATAAATAATTTCTAGACAAAGATGTCATTGAATATGGTGACAATCCTAAATACAATGTTGATGAAATAGAGGAATATACTTCCTTCTTTATGGTACATGACAATGTGATTGAAACAGAGGATGAATTGTTAGCCATACATGATAATATGGATGACCTACATATAGTTCAAAGAGGATGTTCCTCCTTGAATAGTCAATTAATGCATCTAGAGGGGTGCACTGGTTTTGAGCCAGCACTATTACATATTGATGAAGAGAAACAGTTTGATGAATACTCAGGTTATGTTAAATTTGAAGGACTATTTGATTTATATGGAGAATCTAGAAGTGAAAATAGCATCAATCATGATGTCAATCAATACGAATGTCCACTTGAATTCTTTGCAGAAGCTCCACCTAATCAAATCAACACTTATGCGGACCAGGGGTGAAGATCCTCCTAAGTTTGTATTCTCTCTCTACTACTTTATGAGAAGCTAGTCTTGGCATACAATAGAGTGCTTATGAAGGATGTCAGTCTAAGGAACAAATTGAATGTGATGTTAGAACCCATGATCAAGTGGAATATGAAATTTTTATTTTATCAACTCATCTAGATGAGCTTATGGTGCAACAGGATCATGAGCAGAGAAATTTCATGGTGGGAGGAATTGATGATACCAATCATGGTGATACTGGTTGCTCAGAAATGCACAATACAAATGTTGACCCTTTGATATCAGAGCAGGAGAAGGTATTTGATAAAGGAAAAAACTATTTCTAAGTTTTGGGATGCCATTGGGCCTCCAATTTAGAGAATGAAGTCAAAGAAAATGGGTGAGATGGTTTCTGGGATGGGAAAAGAAGGTTACATCCTATATCCCTAAACCATGCTCATTTTTCCTACTGGTCTACTTCAATCAAAGATTTGGATTCTTGTTATGCCTGCAAGAAGCATACATCCCCAATTGGAGTCACTGGTGGAACCCTAAAATCTCATCCTTCCACTAGTTCCATGGTCAAGCTTGTGATCTTTTATTCCCCATTATCATTAGGATTTAGGGTTTCATCACTCCATTCATTTGTACCCTTAATCCTTTTATTGGCTTGTGTTTTTTTATTGACTAGTTGCACCAGGTCATCGTTTAAATCAAGTGGCATTTTATGGACCCCGCTATCATCATTCCAACCAGACCCGTCATTCTAATTACTTGCTATGCCTAGGAGGGCCCTCTTTTAAGAGCAGCCTTTTCCCATGTGCTTTTAAGCACCCTTTAAGTTCATTGCTAACGATTCATCACCCATTGTGTGTTCTTTTTAAACCACTTGTGGTCATCCCACGATGAGCAATACATTACTTTTTGAACCTCCCATGTTCATCACCCATCGCATGTTGTGTTTTCACCGTTGGAGAGTAACTAGTGATGAGCAATGCTTCATCTTCTTTACCACCTTGGGGTCCATCGCTAATCATGGGTTTCAATCTCAATGTCAGAAAATAGCCTGTGATGATTGATGCGGTTAATTTCTTAACCCTTTGTTGGCCCTCAGTCTATTGCCAGTTCTCCCATGTTATCCAAAGAAGGACCCATGACCGCCGATGGGTGGAGTCTTTCCCATCATGCACGTTCAATATATCGTTGGTTCAAGCTGCTCGACAGAGGGGGAAACTCGCGATGAGAGATGTAAGGTGAAGATCTCCAACTAAGACCTTCTCGTGATCAGATCGGTGCCTAGTATATCATCATTGGCTATAAATCCATCGCTTGATGAGGTTCCAAAGTGGAATGTGAATCCGCGATGGGTGATGTGTTTAGGGATGTGGCCAAGATTTTCCCACGATCATCAAGATCGATGGAAGATGAGTTGAGGAAGATAGAGTGAGGATGTAGATGGATACGTGGCAACTTTAAAGCTCCTCTTCATTGTTTCTAAGTATGATCAATAAAGCAAGTGGCAATCCTTAATGAGCCTCGTTGATCGAGTTTTAAATCTAGGGAAATCAACAATTAAGACGTAACATGTAGTAATTGATCCTTTTGCTCACGCGAGCGAGCTAGGATGGCCATTAATTGCTACTAGCCTCAAATTCCTTTATTTAATTAGGATTCTTTGTAGCCTTTTAAATCATTCTTAAATCACCATGGCATAGAGTTGATTGTTGCGAGTACTAGAGAAGTAATTTTAGAGTTTGCAATGAGGTAGTGCAAAGGTGGATACATATTGTCTCCTGGTGTGTAATTGTGTGTTCTTATTGCATTGTTGTTATGGTTTGGTTGTTCTGTGTGTCCGGTATTTGTGGGGGTCTCCATTGCTTATGTGTGAGAATTTTCTGGAAGTTGTGGTTTGTATTCTTCTGAATAATTGGCTATGGTTGTTAGTGTCTCTTGAGAAGATAAGTGAGTCAAATACTCTTGTTACACAAGTCTGGAGGTCTCAAAGATTAAGTATATAGGAGCTGGTTACATGCGTACCTAAGGCCAAACCTCTCTCGGAAGAGGTGCCAATTGTCCCTAAAGGAAAAAGAAGTGTATGCAAGAGAAGTGAGAAGGTTGATGTTAATAGCACCTATACCCTGAGGAATAGGACTGTGCCACATGAACTAGTTGTAGATTTCAAGAAGGACCCTATGTTTGCGAAAGAATTAATGAGGTCGGGTGCAGGCCCTAGGGTTTGTTCGAAGAAGTCCATTGCTCCTATTTTAATTTTTGACAATTCCTTAAGCAAGTAGGAAGGAGCCAGCCCTGACCCTGGCCAATGCCCTACTTCTCTTATGCCATATAGCGACTCTAATGATGATATTATTATTGCAACTCCACTCTCTATAAAAAGGCCTAGTGAGGGTGTTTACTCAGTGGTTGAAAAGGCCAGGTAACACCCCTATCCTCTTCTAATGGTGTTTGGTGTTTGGGTGTTGTGCTGATTAGACTTCTAGGTGTTTGGTTTTTGGGCATTGTGCTGATTAGACTTCTAGGTGGTTGGTTTGTGGGTTTGTGTCAATGATAGCGATGGTGGTTACTCTAATATTGGTGAATGTGCCAACTTTGGTGACACCTTTTGGAAGGCTTGCGTGTTGTCTCCCACAAATGGCCTAGAATTTTTTTTCCTTTTTGCTTTCCCATGGTGGTCGAATGATTGAAGATATAATGGTCTGGGAATCAAACCTAATGAAATGAAATGAATTTTGAAATTATCATAAAATTTAATTACATTTGAGTTGGATGCTTGTTGCCCCCTTGTATTATAAAAGGGATTTCATGGCTCAATGTATAGGGGGTTCTGATCAAAATTTTGAGTCCAATACATTCTAGGTAGGATTTGAGTATAGGAAACAAAACAAAAATGTAGAATGCTTGATGAATCTGCTTGAAAATTGTCTTGGGTATAGGTTAGAGACGTAGTAGTCTTTAATGGTTTTACATAGATTACTAGTATTGAAACAAATATAAATTCTAAAACATATACTCCCCTTTTGTAGACTTTCACAGATCATAAATGAAATTATCAAAGATCTTTTTTGTTTGTCTTCAATGGTTCAATTGAATGTATGACTTTACTTCTTTGCTTTAGCTTAAAGGGTTAATTAGAATGCTTGAGAAAAGTTATGGGTCTGTGAGAATTTACGAGGATTTGATAAGAAGTGTTTTTTTCTATAATTTGAGTTTTTGTATTTCAAGGAATTACAAAGATAGTCCATATATTTTAAAATTAAATAATCTATGTATTACTAGTTGTTTCATATTTGACTCCATTTACCCAATTGATGAGGCACTAGCATGTTGATCAATAATTCATGCAACTTTAGAAGTGAATAATGAGTATGCCTAGCTGTGGATTCAAAATAAGAACAACATTTATTAAAAAAAATCCAATTCTTAAATGTAAGTTTGAAATATGTCCACATTCCTAGCAAATAGACATTTATTTACTCAAAGACTTTTCAAATCCTTGGTGAATTTTGTATATTTTCCTTGAGTAGGAATGAATCTATGTTGAAGTGTTCTTGAGGAATTGATATATATCATATGAACACAATAAGGAATACCCTCCTTGGTCCCACAGAGCCTAATGTGTAGGAGTAGAGACCTCAAAATTCTCTATTCGTCATGTTGGCCACAAGCCTAAGGAAATTCTTGAACACAAGGGTTGGCTACCCTTTAGAGAATTCCAAGGCTTAGCTGGAAAGAACACCAACAGACCTCCAGTAAATCAATGACTATCTCTAAAGAAAAGAGAAAAGTTACTAAATTTCATGCATTTATTGCTCAGATGGAGCCAGCTCCTTAAAGACTCTTTAAGGAAGCTAAAGTAGGAAAAAAACTTCCTACACTAATCTTGAGAGGAGAATAATGCAAAAAATTTATAGATCTTTAACAGTTATAAAAACTTAAATAGAAATAAAGATAAGTATCATGCATACCATGACACAGTGATTTATGTGGGGAAACCCCTTTTAGAAGAAAAATCCCACACTCTAAAAGTTGCCCAATATATTATTTAGTAAATCACAAAGATTACAATATACTTACAAAGCAAGATTCTCAAAGGAGTATCACCACTTAGAGATCAAGAGACAACACAACTGCTAACAGAATCTTAGAATACATCACTTTCTCTCTCTACTGCAACTGTAATACAATGCCCTCATAAAATAGAGTTACATTCTAGGGAAAGACAGGCCAACAAAATATCCATCATTAGATCTAAAACCTAATAATTAATGGTCTATATTTACAATTGATCATTTATTTGATGTGTCAGCCAAATTAGGAGTTTCTTGAAAAAATTAACAAAAAATTGTTTACACGCATCCCACTCTCCCCCATTGTTGCCATTGTATATTACACCTATCAATGTAACTAGGATATATATATATTCATATATCCTATCAACAATAACATTTATATAATTGCAAGGTTGAGACACATTTTCCCAACAAATCTCCCACTTTTCAAACACCTTGCAAGAGCAATGGGAGGGAGTAAACATTGTATCTTAATTGCTAGGGGCTGAAATGCCCATAATCTATGAACACCACCTAAAATTATTTGTGAGCCAAGGTATGTGCAGGATCATCATGGAAAAAATAGGCCCTTAAGTGGTGAAAAATTTAGAAAAATCAGAGTTAGGCAACTTGATGTAAGAATTTGAATAATTTATCTATATTATTTCAAAAATATGTAAGAATAGAATCTATAGAAAATTGAATTTAGTTTCTAAACTACTAGGTTTATTTATATAAAAAATACATATTTAGTGAAAATTTGAAATTTCAATGCACTAGTACTTAAATTTTAGGGAAAAATAAAGTAGGTGTTTGTTTGACCACCCTAACCACAATAAAATGATAATATTTTTTTATAATATTTTATATATAAGTAGAGGACTCATATCCCGATGTGATGCATATTTTTTGTAATTTTTTTCCAAGTAAATAATTAATTATTATTTTTTGTTTACAACTTTTAAAAAATATAAAAACTTGTATGTCTAACCACCTTAACTTGGTCAAAACTTCATGAAATTCATTTTTTTTAATCCTATAGATAGAATGTGACGCATGTTTCAGATTCAAAAAATGTGATACCGTTTGAAAGCTATAGATTTTTTTCAGTCAGCCTATCAATCAGGACTTTAGTCATAGTTCAAATAGAAAATGAATAATAATTATTTATTAAATTCAAAGTAAAGCATAATTTATATTGGTGGAAAGTTGAGAATCTCCTTTAAAAACCCTTTTTGTTTCATCAATTGTGGGTAAAAAAAAGTCGTCAACCACTTTCCCTAACATACTCATCATATCGACACTTTTTGGCCCATCATGATCCTACACATACAAGCTTAGTTAAATAATCAACAACATTCATCAAAGTCTCTACCTTAACCAACTTCACCCTACCATTTTCAACCATATCTCGAATGAAATGATACTGTACATCAATGTGCTTGGTCCTAGCATGAAATGTCGGGTTCTTGGCTAGACATATTGCACTCTAACTGTCACAATAAATTGTCATTACACCTTGTTTTACTCCAATATCTTATCATAGTCTCTTAAGCCAAATGGATTCTTTACAATCATGAGTAGCTACCATATACTTTGCTTTAGTAGTGGAAAAAGCAACCATATCATGTCGCTTATTCATCCAACTAATTGCACCACCAAATAAAGTAAACACATAAGCACTGATGGATTGTCTACTATCAATATCACCTATCTAGTTTGAATCCACATAACCATGAATATCAAGGGAAATATCATCTTCAGTCATATGACTATGATAACATAAGGAAAAATCTGAGGTAGCACATAAATATTTGAAGACTCTTTTAACTGCATCCCAATGAACTCTACCAGGATTAGACATATATTTGGAAAGAACTCCCACTGCCACAAGGTATAAAGGTTCCTAGATTTGAGAAATATGGTGTGAAAGGATATCCTATTAGCCATGTTTTTTCTTACACAACCCTATGAAGTTATTTCATTTTTGAAGAAAAACTCTTGGCTAAACTCTTCCCTAGATCCTTGAAAGATACTACTTTAGAGTGGATTTTCTCTTTACTAAATAATTAAATTCATTAATTCAATGAACTTATTGATTCCTTTTACAACCACTTCCAAATTCATATGGGTCCCAAGATTACTTTACCTGACTTGATGAAATGTAAACAAAAGGATGATGAGAAATTCAATGATTTCATAGCACAATATCAAATGCTTTATTCACAAGTAAACATTAAGATTCCTGATGTTGACCTTCAAAAAATGTTTATTTCCAACTTGCAAGAAAAATTTCAAACAAATCTTGTAATGATGAGATTTCTCTCCTTCACATAGTTATGCACAACCCTTCATGATTATCAAAATTTAGTTAATAGTCATGATGTGAAAAATACACCTAGCCATCTTGAAAAGTCTAAATCCACACCTCAAAATAGTTACCAACCTTTCAAGAAATAGAATAGGGGATTTTTACAAATTAATTCCTCTAAACCAAGTCGACAAGTTGATAAACAAGTGGCTATTATAAAGATGACAAATCCTTTTTCCTTTGTGGATAGGAATAGAAAGTTTACCCCTTTACTTGACACCCTTCATAATATCATGTTGCAGCTTGTGGACAAGAATATGATTTCCTTACCTCCTGTCAAAGTTCCTAATCCTAATAAACCATTACCCTCAAACTATAGATCAAATGCTTATTTCCATTACCACCAACAAAATGGACATGATATAGAATATTGTAAGCATCTTTAGAATCTTGTGCAAGACCTTTGTGATTCTAATCAACTTCAAATTGGAGGTGTGAATTATCAACATAATAAGTTCGTAGCTCCTCCTAACCAAAACTTACAAATCTTTACCAATCACATGCCGAACACACTATTTCATTTGTCAAAGCTAGTGAAACAAAGAATGACGTGATGAATGTTGACACGAATGATGAAAACACAACATATGAGAATGAGAAAAGAATTTTTAAAATGGTCTCATTTATTGAATCTAAGCCTCATACGGACCAAACCAAAATGTCCCATGGTTGTAAATAGGTTCACCAAAACAACCTATTTTTCTAATTTCACTCAAAATGTAAGCAATGAAATGCAAATTAGGAACAATAATTAAATCTGATAGAAACAAAAATCAAAAGGAAGATTTGGAAAGGGGAAAAAGGTGTGTACTTTTCACCAAAATTCACCTTATGAAGTTCACTGAGGATTCATTCACCCTATGGTGAATGGGTCCTAGCTAGGGTTCCTGAAAAATGCTTTATGGGTTCTCTTCTACTATGTCTGCACTCCTAAATTCCCGATGTTCACTATCAAGCAATTGGAAATAAATTTTGTAGAGGAGATTATGTGATATGATAACTTTTCTTGCAACTTTCTTTAATTTTTCTCTTCAAAGGATCTTCAACCTAAAATCTGCAATCACACATCAAAGAGTGAAAAATATTATTTTGTTAGGGAATAGGGGTTTGCCTTGGTCAAACCTCGTTTTGGTTATTAAACCTTGAAATGAAATAGAAAAGCATGAAAGAATGATAAATTAAAACAATATGTAACAACTCACCAAACCTTATTTGAACCTTGGATTACAAATCTTGATTACTGCAATAATCTTCAATAATTCTACCCTTGAATGCCTTGAAATTTTTCTTGATCATAAAATTCCTATTAAGACTTGAACAATTAAAAATATAGGTGAAACTAAGTGAAATAACCTTGTATTTATATATATCTTAACATTAAATCTCGAAATTCAAATATCACAAGCCGACATTGAATTGTCGATTTGAAATCATTAAACTACCACCAAAAAAATATTTTAAAGGGGGGTCCTAGGTCATTTACTTAGGACACATGTTTTTGAGTGTTAAACATAGTTTAAATTAGGGTCCTAGATCTAAGTTAGGATCCATTCCCCTATGGCGAATGGGTCCTAGGTCACTTACCTAGGACACACATCTTCCAAAGTTAAGTGTTGTGTAATGGCATTTATGAATGTCGGGTTTTATCCCTCGAAATTTGCATTTAATTAGGATTGAATTTGAATTAAAGGGGCCAATTAAGGAAAATTAACCTCAATTAATTAATAAAGCCCTAGATTAGTGTGAAAGTGTAAAGTTATACCTTACAACACAAAAAATAAGGCACAATTAAGTCCATTTTATTTAAAAGGGCCCTAAAATTAATGTGAATATGTAAAACATATTACAACACTAAATTAAGGCACAATTAAGCTCATTTATTACCTGATAGGCTATTTTGTTTGAAGTTTCCACCAAGATTTTCATCAGCCCAGCCATGAATTGGATTTGCTAGTGCTAGGGGTGTCCCAGTTGGCGGGGAGGTCACCAATTTTTTTTGTGGTGACATGGACCTTGGTAATTACGTGGATTGGTGGTGGTGGAGAATGGTGTCCTGGATACAAGGAACGTGAATGGTAAGTGTTTTTTGGCATGAGCATCAATGCATCTTGTCATTGCACGATGGCGGCAGATGAAGTAAATGCAATATTGAATGTTGTTGTGTGGGAAAGTATACTTTCATGAAGTTGTATTGTTGAAAGATCCATTGTGGTGTTGGTCTAATAGTAGACTATTGTTAAATTCATCATGTTCGGCTCCATTTTATAGCAGGTTGGATTATTTTAAAACTATTGTGATGTGGAATCTATAAGTTGTTTTACATGGGTATTTTGCATAAATGATTAATTTATTGTTTGTCTTTCGTTCTCTGCTTATTATTCATTTTGATAGTAGGTTTAAGGGTTTCAACACTGATGTGTTGCGTAATGTGTGAGGAAGTATATTCATTAAGTTGCATTGTCGAAAGAGCCATGTGGTGTTGGTTTGATAGCGAACTATTCTAAAAATCATTGCCTGTGGTTCCCTGGTTTGTTTGATAGGAGACTATTGTAAAAATCGTCGGCTTCCACTACTTTTTGTGGCAGATTGGAGGGTTTTAAAACTGTTGCTCTCTGCAATCTATAAGTCATTTTACATGGTTGTTTTATATAAATTGTTTCTCTATTGTTTATGTTAAAACTGTTGTTTCTCAAAATCTATAAGTCATTCTGCATGGATGTCTGTCGTTATGGTTTTCTGTGGATGGAGAAATGATGAGGGCGCAGCCCGAGACTTAGAAAATAATCCACAAACAAGAGAATAATTTTATTATTTAGAAAATGGAACTTTTTACATGTAGAGGATCTCAAATCCCCAAGTTCTACAACACATGCAAGTTATAGAAAGCTACAAAATCACCCTTTCACAATATGCGAGCTTGTCCCCAAAAAGTTACCCAAAAATTAGAAACCCACCCATAAATAGAGCTCCTCTTTAGTTTAGAGCCAAAACAACATTCAAATTTGAGTTTAGGCAGTTTGGCGCCGAAAAATTACAACTTGAAGTTAAAATTTCAAAAGAACATTTGCAATTGTATCTTCTAGAAAGTGTGTCAACTTCCCGGGGCCATAACTTTTGATCCGAGACTCCGATTCGCAAACCGTTTCAACCGTTGGAAAGGTCTCGAAGTCAATAATGCACTTGAAATTAGCTATGCTAATTTCGGCAAGTTTTAGGGCCGATCCGGGAACTCTAAGTGCCTCAAATCTAACTTGGAAAATTTTCAGGTGCAAATCTGAGAGACTAAAACTACAATATCTTTCAACCCAGGAATAGAAAATAAAAACCATAAATTGGGAATTTCATTATGACGAAAAGGGTATCCAAAAATGTAAAAACATCTAAAAACCGAGAAAATTGAAATTTAACTATTTTTGGGTGATGTAAGATTGCCCTTACACCACTGGATGCTCCTGCATCAAACACCCAGGGTAATTTGAGAAGTGACCCCATCACATCTCAAATGGTGGAGGAAAACCCAAACAGTCAACCTCTGCCTTAGGCAACCAGGATGAATCTTCAACAGGCCTTCCTTTCCATTTCACCAGATATTCTTCATACTGCCTGTTCCTAGTACTCCTTCCCTGCGACTATCCGGGATTT
>VDFB02271358.1:1179737795-1179776527 GCA_007258455.2 Sequoia sempervirens | reverse complement strand
TGACTAACTTGTTTGTCTATGGATTGGGAGAAATGTATATGCTCTATAGTCCTTTGTTGGTTTGTTTCAGGCCTTGCAAATATGGAAGAAGGCTTGTAAGGTAAAAGCACAAAGCTGTGTCACACTTTATAAAGGAAACAACCAATGTTGATCCAACTTTTAAACTTGAATCACTAAAATGTGGCATATATATTTTGAATTTTGAAATGATGTAAACTAATAAAATATGTATTTTTTAGTATATTTTATGTTTGTATTTAAAAATACAAAATAAAATATTATTTTAAACTAGTTTTTAATAAATTAACACTATAGTTTAGTTGTTGATAAAATGCTGAAAAATGAAGTTACATGGGACGCCAAACTTTTTGTCATAATTTTTTTTTTTTTTCATTCAATCTTTTTGTGTGTATTTATAACTTGAAACTTTAGTGCATGGATATATTTTCTTCTAATTTTGATAAATATATATTTTTAAATAAATATTAAAATGTGTGTGAATCAAAAAATAGTTGTTTCCATCATACGTCAACTTTCATATTAAATATTTATGTTAAATGGAAAAAAATTATACCATCTTGAAATAGATTCTTTTATCTAGTGCATCATGTATTTTTTTCAAAATTTTTAAATAAGTTTTAGTATTTTTCCTTGACATTGTAATCAATCTAATATTTTGTGCTGATAACCTACTTTTAGTAAAAATAAAAAATAAAATATAAATAATATTAAACTATTAAAATAAATATATTTTTGAAAACTACACTTATGGATCTATGAAAGGGTATTTTTATATTTTTATAAAAATGTTATTTACATTAGTAGGAGTTATTGAAACTTCAAGTTTTAAAAATAATTTTATTTTTTTGGTAAATTGGACTGAAAGTGGTGCTTCATATATTTTTAGCCAACAATTTTAGTTGAAAAAGTTGTAGAAGTATCTAACTTAGCTAGAATGAATCTTACTAGATCATATGTTTGACCAAAATTGATTTTTAGTTAGAAATACTTAAATTCAGTTATGCTGATAATTTGGCTAAAAGTGTGACACAACTTTGTGCTTTTACTAAATGGTGTTATCTATATCCCATCAAAGGTGTTCATGGTTTGGTGCTCTGGAAGACTTGTTTCAGGGTTGTGTGTTTTTGCATAGTCAAGATGGATTGATGGAAAGTGTTTTGTGTATGAAGTTTATTGCATTTTATGTGGATGAATCTAAAGGAATTTGAGATATGTTCTAGTGCATGGTGAAGCATGTTATGTGGTCCACATGTTATCTTCTTGTTGTAGAAGTGTGTACTTCAAATTTCATTGGTGTTTTCATTAGGTTTGGTTGACCTAGTGTTTACACGTTATACGAAGGATAAGTATCAATTAAGGAAGTGTGTGATTGATCCGAGATGTTGTTTTGGGTCCTGGTTAAGTGTAGCTTTGGTTTGGTCTCATTCTCTTCCACCACGGGAATCTTGAGTTGCCGACCTAATTTAAATTTGTAAAATGAAGTGTGTGTAGCCAACCTTGGAGAAATTTTCTAAGGTTGAATATGGTATAAATACAAGTTGATATGTTATGCATTGTATGCCATAAGTTTGAGAAGTAAGAGTGTGTGGAAGTGAATTGAGGAAATAGTACTTTAATGTGTTAGATTCTTGAAAGTAGTGAGCTGATGGTGTCTACAATTTGTTGATCAAGGTTGCGGATGTGTGAAAGTTGTTATGGTGGATTTTATGTTATCTTTTCTTTTTCTATAGGTAGTGAGCCTCTTTTTGGACAACGAGTCCTATCTTGGGTAGTGAGCCTCTTTGTAAACGGTTTTGCAATTACTTTATATTGTGAGTTAATCCTCACCATGGTTTTTCCTTATTGGTTTTTCCACGTAAATCCGGTTTTTCTTGTGTTGATATTCCTTTTTGTTATTTACACTTCATGCTCATACTTAATAATAGATTAAAGTGGATGTGGAGTTAATAATTGTTTGAGATTTGTTAATGTGATTGGTGAAAACTAATTCACCCCCCCTCTTAGTTGTCTTGTGCATTTCAACACTATCTTCTACATTCTCTTTTGATCATACTCAAGTTCTCTCAAAGGAACCCTCCTTTAATTGTGGCATGCATATATTCATCAACACCTTCAATAAATTATATCTCCTAGGTATGTTACTATATTTTTCTATTGAATAAAGAGACATCTAAAGAAGTTTTCACAATTAATAGTTTGATCTAATTTATGCTTATATTATTTTAAGAATAACTAATTTAAAAGTTAGAAAAGAAAAAGATAGTTTTTTTTTTGTATGGATACTTTTGACAAACTCACTAATAAGATTAGAACCTCTTAAAATTGTACTCTATCCCAAATTTGAACACAAGAGCATGATAGTTTAATCTAGGACACAATTCAAGTAACTTTATATTCAACGGGATTCATAGAAGGCAACACATTCACCAAAATCCCTCTAAATCTAAACAAATTTGTTTGATACATACCCATGAAAGCATTAAATAATGTGAAACAAATACAAATGAGATTGATTCCCACAGGCCCTAATTTGAGGGGACAAAAAATCAATGTGAACAATTTTTTAAAGTGTCTTAGCTTTGATCACAGGTAAATTTGGGTTAACATAAACTATTTCCAAAGAATCAGTATACCCACATCATTCATACTGCTTAGAATGCCTTTAAGTAGACACACACAAATTTCTCAAAGATATTATGTAACATGGAACTATAGTGGGAAGGAAGATCCAGAGAGGTCTTTAGATCTTTCGATGGCCATCGATTTGGAAGTGTTGGTGAAGATCCAACCATCCATGTAGCAGATTCCTGCACTCCCACTAACAGTGAAGATCCAACCATCCATGGCAATGAGATATTACAAAATCAGAATAGAAGTTTACTAGGCGTAGAAATGGGACTTCCTTATTAGATCCCTCAACTACAATGTTCTAGCTGGTAATATACATAGTCTCTTCATTGGTCGCGAGGGTAGAACTTTTCCTGGCATGGGCAATTGAGGCAATGTCAAACTGTATTGGTGATAATTTCTCACTGACTATTGCACATCTTGTGATGATAGATGGTGAGCCAACCTCCAGCTTTCTGCGATGACCATTGATATGTCAAGAAACTGCTTGCGATCCTGACACTTGGAAACTGCTCCCTTTGGGTCTTAGAATGTGAATGCTTGCTCCCCTTGACCCATTTGAGCCATTCGTTTGTCTGATGGGTGTACCTAACAGTTGTACTCTTGAAGGGTTTCCAAAAGAGATAAGCTCTTGTCATTTTCCCATAAGACAATCATCTGCAGGCAGTGTTGCGTGATCAGGTCGGCATGTCTTTGAAATGACTATTAAAAGTGAATATACTGAACATCTATGCAACCTAATTTACAGCATTGATTTTGGAGTTGGTGAATTTCTATAAAACTCAGCATCATCCTTACTCAACATCCTTTTATTCTTCTGGTGTTTTTAAATCTGATAAAGAGGTAGATGGCATCCCCTTCAACTTCTTTTCAGTCATTGGGATTTTTTATTATGCATTGACTTCTATTGGAAGGAGACGAGGTTGACTGACCATTAGGTAAGTGATCCATGAGACTCGAGGAGATTAATTTTATTTTTCTCTGTGCTGAACTTTGAGAGATATAGATTAAAACTCTCACACTATATTGAACAGCGAAAAATACAGAGCTGTATTGAATTAATCAGCATAGATACAAATGAAGACTGTATATTCCATAATTGAATTGGCTGTTTATGCCGCATAAACAGAGAGCAAAATAAAAACTAAACATGACTGCATATAAATGTAGTTTTGTTGTGATAATAAAAATAAATAAATAAATAAAACAAAAAAATAGGATCATGCATTGCGAATTGATCGAGCATATTTTCAATATCTTCATGAATGATGAATGGGAGTGAGGTCCAATGGTTCATTTCTTAGAATTTCATAGTTCATAGATTATTAGTTCCTGCCATGGAATTATAGCAGAAGGTCATGATAATTAAAGTTTTGTAGCTCACCCAATCAAAAACATTAATATTCCTTCAAACAATTCTGTTCTCATGTTTGTAATATTTTAATAGTTCAAGCTGATCATTTTTTACACATAATTTAAAACATACAATTTATCTCCGTTCTCATTGGATTGTTAGCAAGTGTAGTCTTATGAGACAAGAGAATGCATGAAAACCCATAACAAAAATAAAGCGAGTGACGCGTGACCTCTAGAATATCCAAATAACTGCAAAGAAGAAATGTGTCTGTTTTTAGCACCAGTTGTTACTAGCGATGGAGATTTAAAGAGATTTTTATTGAGTTGTGGGGTCGTGAAAACATGCGTCCTGCATGTGAACATTATGTGGGAGAAAAGAATGTGCACATATGTCGTTTTCAACATGAAAAATGTCGAGTGTAGAATGCACAAACCCCACATAAGCCTACAATCACCAATGGCACCCGAACTGCTCAGATAAAGGCATTGCAATCACTAGGAGTAATAGTAGAAGCTGATGCCTGTAACTCTGATGTCCAATAGCTTTTAATATGACTCTCCCATGAAGGTAACAACCACTCTCTCACCTGAGTTGGTTGAGTCTCTGTCAACATTTAGCTGCAGTAGAAACTTGGGCTGTACAGTAGAAAACATAGATTTACAAATTCCAGTCTGGAGGAGCTTAGTGTCAAAGATGTGGTGGTAAATACAAGTTGTAGTGGGGTGGGGGCAATCATGGGTAACATTAAAAAGAACCTGAGTAATACTGCATACTCTCAGCCTTGCCTGTTCGGTGATGCCTATAAGCTTCTAGCTGAAAACTTGCTGTCCCAATTTAAATTTAAATTCTTTTGTTTTCTTGTTTCAAAAAGAGCATTAACCCTCTTTGTAGATACCTTTAGTTGCAGTACTTGAATTTATTTCTTTGTTCTTGTTTCAAAGCATGTTAAAGGGGACCGGCCATTCCTCCTATAATCAATCTCACATTGTTGCAGTTCTTGGATTTGAGCATCAATAATCTGACAAGACATATTCCAGCTGGCCTTGGAAGTCTAAAAAACTTGTAGAGTTTGTCTTTAAGCTCAAATAGGCTAACAAGGAATATTCCATATGGGTTCAAGAATCTCACATTGCTTTCTTATTCAAATCTCAGCAATAATCACTTCAATGGCACTATTCCTGCATTCATTGGCAATATTAAGGGACTTCCTTAACTGGACCACCGCAATAACAAGTTTCACATGGTGCTGCCCTTTAGTAGGTATTTTGTTAAAAATTGTAGTGTAGGAAAAAGTATTCTTTTTCACACTTAATTTGGAAATAATTAATAACTAGCACTCGTATGGATAGACATGCAACAATCAGCCGATAGGGGTCTTCTGTGGCAGGTTATCTGGACGGTTACGAGGGAGGAACCTTTTTTTGGAATGGAATGTGAAATCCTAACAATCGATAATAGCTATAAATGTTTGTTTGGCTGGAGAAACATAAAGTGTGTTGACAAGTCAACAAAAATTGATATGAAAATTGACTTATGGAAGTGTAAAGTAAAACCAAAGGTCATGTTGAATGAAACTAATCAGTTACAATGTATGAAACAAGTAATCACGAATAACTTTTTTTTTATTACCATGTAATATTTAATAATTTTAGTAACAATAGCTATTAACTATTCATTTTATTTAATACTGTTAGAAATATAGGAAATTAATTGTCAACAAATAGAAGTTTTAAATTTCTTTAAAAATGGAAATTGAAAAATTAATCAAATATAAAATTTAAAATAATTGTTTTTACTAGCAACAATAACTTCTTGCCAAAAATTAAGCTATGGGATAATGTTATCTCTATTTTAGTTTTATATTTATTAGCAATAGATGAACATGTATATTGTCGCTTTTTGTCTAGGTTATTCAATCAATTAATTATTTAATTTTGAAATACATGAAAGATTTTTGTAAGAGTCATCACCCATGTGTTTAATTACCAATATTGGATAAAAAAAAGTACACTTTTTTTTAACAAAGAAAGATGTTTAATATTGAATGCTTTTTATAATCAGTATTTGTCCATAGTTTTGGAAATTAAAGTTTTAGTATGCATGCGTTTTTTGGCGAGACAAGTATTAAAGGTTGAAAAGTAGTGAATTACAAGGCAATTGAGAATAAAAATTTCAATTTTGAATGAATGACTTCATAGTGTGATTGAAGAGTCAAAATAGATGAATAACAGATGTGTGTTCTTTTAGGGCGAGATGACAAAAGTCTCAAGTGCGTTCCTACCACTTGGTACGACATACGAAACATGTTGTTACAAACCATGCTTTCTACACATGTATCTGTGTAAGAAAAGATATATGGCATGAAAAGCCAAAAAATAAAACCCATGCTCGTTATCCACCCTACCATATTGGAATCATGGAGCCTCGAGGACCCTAGCCAAACCCCCGAGAAAAAACAACATGAAACATCCACTGGAAATTTTGTGGAGTTCCATTATACATTGCAAAATATCAAAGTTGGGAAAAATGCAAAGTTTCCATATATGATCTGGCATGTTTTGGTATTTTTTTTGGTATGGTGACTTTGTCAAAAACAAGCATCATGATTTTGGGATTGTCACGTATGCTTTAGCTTAGCACTTGCAAATAGAAGAGAGAGGTATGTCAGTGGACGAAAAAAAAGATCAAGAAGGAAGCATAAAAAATTAGTAAGTATATAGCTAAAATCAATAAACACAGTCAAAAAGTAGAAATAATGAATAATATTTACAAGTGGCTCACCGAATCTATTTATTGATAATGGAGAAGTTTTTCCCTTAAATGTATTGTTGGAAATGTTTAACAACCGCGAGGAGCATTGGATTGAGTTGTTGGACCATCGAACAATTTGAAATAAACAATTTAGAATACAATAATTTTGTTGGATGTCTATTGTATCTGTGCAACCATTATAAAAGAAATCATATAGATCTAACAAACATATATATCAGTATAAATTTTATCTTGCAAGTTCTTATATTTGCATTGCATGACTAGGATGTATATCCAGATATGTGCATGTGAATCATGTCCACATATAATAACCAAGAAACAGAATAGTCCAAACCATTTTTTTTGTGGCAAAACAATCATAGAATGGACTTGAAAAAAGATAGTCTAGTTCATGCATTGCATTTCTACATAGCACATCTTATACAATTTCTCTACATATATTCAATATCTACTAAGAAAGAACATACCTTGAACCTTGTATCAATATGTTTCATGATATTCTTTTTTGCCTGACCTGCTTGAAGGTCGTTGGAACAAACTGCTCAGGTCTGTTTATGCAAGGTCGCTGGTTTGATAGCAGACTATTCAAAAATTGTTTTATGTGAGATTGAAAATTGTTGTTCTCCATAATCTGTAAGTCGTTTAATGTACATATGTATATACACGTATATATATATATATGTACATATGTATATATATATGTACATATGTATATATATATGTACATATGTATATATATATATGTACATATGTATATATGTATATATATATATATATGTATATATATATATATATATATGTACATATGTATATATATATATATATATGTACATATGTATATATATATATATATATGTACATATGTATATATATATGTGCACATATGTACATATATATATGTATATATACGTGTATGTATGTATGTATATATATATGTGTGTGTGTATATATATGTATATATGCACATAAATATATGTATGCATGTTTTACTAATAGCTCTATTACAATTTCCCCATTTCTCCATAATATTGAATGCCAGATAATGTACCACCTCTTATACAATTACTCTATTTGTTAGCAAACTACAAAGAACATGTGCACCTTGAAGTAAAATCAAAACCATGGTAGCTCAATGAATGTGCAAATGTATATATGCAAACACAAGAATAAATTACATAGCCATTGCCAATCTACAACATGCTCTTTGTAAGAATTTCCACTTAAATCAATTAGAAGGATACCAAGGGACTAATTGTACAAAATGTGTATAACACCAAAGATGCACAGAGTATTCAATGTTGTAGTGTGGGAAAGTATACTCCAAAATATGCAAGAAAATATTTTGATTCAGTTGCATTGTCAGAATAGCCATTTTGGCATTATGAATATGTGCTCCAAAATATGCAAGAAAATATGTTGATTTAGTTGCATTGTCAGAATAGCCATTTTGGCATTATGAATATCTTACACATACTACATGATTAAATGCTTTGTTCTTAACAAATAGAAATTTCAAACAAATAGCGTATCAAATAAAGATATAAAGTTGAATAGATCAAAGAACTATTACAATAACACTTAAAATCCACCAAACACTTTTTGTAGAGATTGTTCCATGATATAATTATTACCATAGCATTAAGAAAATAAGTATCATTATATATATATACACACACACACACACACACATTCAATTTTCTATTTACTTCAGCCACCCACATTCACTTTGTCTGGCCCCATCACAGAACAACAACGGAATGCATTAACCCCCGCGTGAGTAAATACTTACCATTCAGGTTCCTTGTATCGAGGACACCAAATCCACCACAACTAACCCATGTAATTACCAAGCCCCACATCGGCACAAAAAAACCCAGTCAAGTCACTGTCGTTGGTTGTCTTTTGTTAATATGTTTCATGATATTGTTTTTCCGTTGTCTATTTGAGTATCAATAAGTGTCATGATATTATTTTCCACTCATTTGTTTGAAGTTTCCTGTAACATATTATTCTATTGTTCTTGTAACAAGTATTGTTTTTATGTTTTAAAATTCTGGAATCTTTGTTGTGGTTTTTTTACCATGGCCGGAACATGTTATATGTCTTGTATCAATATGTTTCATGATGTTCTTTTGTACTTGTCTCTCTTGACAATACAACTAGAGAACATGAGGAACAATAACCAAAGAACAAAAGACGTGAACAATAAATAGTCTGCTATGAAACCACTAGCATAATGGCTCTTTCAACAATGCAACTTAATCAATATAATTTCTGGCATGTTTGGCAACACATCAGTGTTAAAACCCTCTAGCCTACACTATGAAAAGCAACAATAAGTAGAGAATGAAAGACATGAACAATTAATTAATCATTTATCCAAAAGTGGAATGAAGCTTTGTGGATGGCTCTCCAGTTAAAAAAGATGAAGAGAAAGGAATATCATGGAATATATCAATATAAGATTCAAGCTATATTCTTTTGTAACAAATATCAAAGACAAGTAGAGAAATTGTATAAGAGGTGTTAGAGTGATTCATTTATTGTTCATGTATTTCACTTTGTGCTTATTATTCATTTTTATATGGTTGTATCTTTGATGTTATACCCATTTTGGAGAGTTGAAAGAGATTATCCCTGTGTATGGATAGAGAAATTACAGTTAAATGTTCTTACTTTTATCAAAAAATATGGCGAGGGATAATATTTTTTTGGCCATTTGTTTATTGTTTGTAGGTATCTCTGTACACTTTTGGCCTTATAGCCATTAACATAGGAGCAATTACAGATTAAGATAGTAGTGAAAGCATATATATATATTATATATATGTAGAGGGTTAACATGAAAGCATAAACATTTTGGAGATAAGCGCAGTTTTCTGGTTGTAAAGTGTTAGTCTAATAGCTCTTTTACAATTTCTCTATTCACTTGGGTTGACTGTGAAAGAGCATAACTCAAATTTTGAATTGACAGCTCAACTCTTACACAAATTGCTTATCTTGCATTAATATGTTTAATGTGGGTTTTAAGACATAAGAGAAAGAGAATATTATGAAACATATTAATACAAAATACAGGGAGCTTCAAAGAGATAAGAGAAAGAGAATATCATGAAACATATTAATACAAAACAAGCAATCAATGCAATAGTTGGCATTTACCTATCAGCTATTTGTTTGAAATTTCCATTGGGCTTTTCATAAAAGGAAAGTATAGGAACATGGGCAAATCTAGTGTGAACAATAGACTATATTTATTGTAGTCAAGTGCATGCAAGAATTCATGCATGAATGTTTATATATAGCAACAAATATATAGAGGGTATCTAGCTATGGAGGAAGGAAAATTTTGAATGTATAAATCAGGAAAATGTAAATATATAAAACAAACCTTGTTTACACTTATAACTATGGTCGTCTTTTCGAGACCAATTGTCCAACACATGGGCTGCATTTATGCTTGTTGATCTATCTTTGCATTGAGCCCAACATGATACTACTACAAAGCAACATTTTATATTATTATATCAAAATACATGTATGAAATTAGATAAGTATGGAATGGGGAAAACACATTGCGGAATGGCTTACTGCAAGAACAAAAGCGAAAATGACATAGGATGCGGAGCTCTCCAAACTGGCACCTAAGGGAGGTGGACGACAGTTTCTTTGAGTAGTCTACTATGAAACAAACACCACAGTGTGTCATTTCACAATGGAAGCAAAAAAATTAACATCCTTATACTAGAACAATGAATATTACATGCACTCATTTCCATGGCATTGTGCAACAATTCCAAGATGTATCAACTATCACATGAGCGAGCACCTACCATTCTGTGTTCGTTGAATGGGGTACAATCACCAAGCCACATAGCCAATAAAATCGATGATCATTGTGAATATGCCTGAGAAACCCATGACAAATAATATGGAATTTTATCATGTATCATGGAAAGGAAAAGCAATGTAGACAAGACTATTTATATTTGTGAATGCAATATATAGGAACAGTGAAATTGTGAAATGATGAAAAAAAATTTTGTAGACAAATATTTGTAGCTATTTGAATCAAATAAAGCTAATAGAAAAGCTAATAGGAAGACATTAAAATATGTGGGAGCAAAGCACAGAGAACAAATGTGAAAACTCAATGTATATAGGCAGTGAGAATAGAAAACACAACATGGTTGTAGGATTTAAAAAGTTTATTAGTCAAATGGAAGACAATTTTTTTTGAGAATGCATCTACAGTATGCACATTTATAGTTTAATATACTAGAATGTTCTAAACACATTATTGACTTATAGAACTTTCAGCTTCTAGTTATTGTTGGAACCAATCTCTGTGCATCTTTGATAGTTGAAGTTGTTTGTATCTGCATATGTATCAATCTGTAACAACTGTAACTGTATGTTAAAATTAGTTGGAAGAGAATTGTAGCTATGCTAATAAAAAATTGACATTATGGAATTTAAAAACACTTAATCAAAGATGGGAAAATGGAATATACAAAAGAGTATTGTTTTGAATGCCATATACTAAAAGTATCACACAACAAAATCTTAGAACGAGAAGTTGGTGGATTAATAGAATAGAATGATCAAAACATGCCACTAGCATGTACAAATTGTATCCTTTAGTTATTGTTGCGTAGTATCTTTGTGCATCTTTGGAATTATACCCATTTTGCACAAATTATTACTTGGTATGTGTTTTTAAAATTCAACTTAGAAATGCTTGAAAAGACGATGGCACATAGGCTGAGGCAGATGCAAAAACAATTGTTTTGGAGTATTTTTTATAAGTCAAACTACAGATTGGGAGCAAAAGCATCTGGCGAGGGCTATAGTTGTTCTAGACGCGTCTCTTCGCCATGACGCCGTCGAACATTGTATTTGTTTTTGCCAAGCCTGAAGTATCTCTCAAATGAGAAAGTTGGATCAATACAGAGTCTTTCAATTGATTTAACACAAGAAATAGCTATAAAAGTCAACCCTTGCCTCTCTTTGCTGCCTATGTTTATTGTTGCTCTATCTAATGTTAAGCCTTGTGCTTTATGTATTGTGATTCCCCATGCCATAGTGAGTGGAATTTGTGTTCGACTACCTCAACTTATAGCTGGGATGGGGATGTCTCTTGGATTTTTTGGGTCCCATGGTGGACCAATGTAATTTTGGAAGTGAACAACAACATAGTCAGGCAAGTTTGGCGGTTTACAATGTGCATTGTACACAATAGCTATAACAACACCAAGGGATCCATTCACTAGGCTAGCTTGAATCCACAAATATTTTGACTGACCATTGAGCAAGTGATCCATAAGACACAAGAGGAGTTTAATTTTATTTTCCTCTGTGCTAAGTTTTGAAAGATATAAATAAAAACTCTATCTTGGACAATAAAAAATACATAACTATATTAAATTAATGAGGATAGATAAAAACTAAAGATTGAATATTCATAATTGAATTGGCTGTTCATTTACATAAATAGAGAGCAAAATAAAAACTAAAAGCTGCGTATATATGCAGTTTTTATTATGCATAAAACTAAGGATAATTTAAAAAAAAATAAAAAAAAATCATACGTTGCAAATTGATTATGTATATCTTCAATATTTCTGTGAATAATGAATGAGAGTGAGGCCCAATTGTTCTTTTCTTGGAATTCCATAGCTCATAAGTTATTTCACATGGATTTCCTCATCTATGTAATCATTAAGCAATGATGCTTTTACATCCATTTGATATATTGGCCACTTGTATTGTGTAGCAATAGTCAATATAATCTTTGATTGTATTAGTCCAATAATTGGAGTGATTTGTTTTTAATAATCTACTTTAGGTGTTTGTGCAAATCCTTTGACAATTAATTTGGCCTTGTGTCATTCCATTGAACCATCAAAATGATATTTCACCTTATAAATCCATTTGACACCAATTACTTGTTACCTTTGAAAATAAACTGATTGGACCATGCATTATTTTTTATCAAAGACATTCATCTTATCATTGATAGCATCAATCCATATGGTGTATTTCACTACTTTATAAATAGAGGGTTCGACTTGAATTTTACTAAACAAAGAAAATGACAACTATATTCATAAATTAGTACTCTTATGATAAATTTTATTTAAACTTTATTCCTTTCTTAAAGAGCTTGGAATTGATGGTGAACTTGAACTGTCACATGAATTTGTGCTATCAAAAGAATTTGGTGAACTTGGAGGACTAAAACTTGAGCTACTATTGGAACTTGAACTTCCACTTGAGCTTGTGGGGAGAGGAGGAACACTATCATCTTTAATGTTCATTATTATTAGTGTGTTTTGATATACACCATTTTGTCATTGTCGTATTCCCCCTTCATCAAAAATGGTGGGCCCGTGTCTTTGGCTCACGAGATAGAGGGCTTGTGATGCATGTCTTGGTGGACCCCGCACTGTGTAATCTGCATATGATGGAGATTGATAGCGATTATTTAATGGATCATTAATCCGATGGTCACGTTTTAAAGTTGGGAAATGAATGTGGATCGATGGATCAGGGTGTGAAAGCAATTGATCAATGACTCACATTTAAAATTGAGAGTCCTCAACAACTATGACAGTGTGAACAATGGTTTTGAATGCAAACCAACTTTGTGAGAAAATTCAGTTGGTCTCATTGCTTCAACTACCAAATTTTATTGATAATTAGATGATTAAATTGGCGACACAGATATGTAGGTAGTAGAAAATTAGATTTTGATCTGATACAAGGATATACATTAAATGAGATTGAAAACCTAGCTTTTTTAGTATGCTAAAAATAGAAAAGGCTTTGAATCTGGATAAGAGAATTTGTGGCTTGATGGCTTGGTGGCTTGTGAAGGAAGATAAGTAGCAAACCCTAGCAGAAGATCTATACGGTATGCAAATCTTGAGGTAGCTGTTGTAGGTCGGTGATGGACACAAAAAGTGAAAATCAAAATTTGGCTAAGTGTTGCAATGGTAGAGAATTGAGTATATGCAGCTGAAGTATTCTGAATCTCTCTTGAGGTGGATAGAGAATTCACTAAAAAGAAAGAGAAAAGAGAACTATAGGGTGCGTGCATGGTCTCTTGAGGCAGATAGGGAATGCACTAATAGAAAAGGTGCAACAGAACAAAGTAGTGTATCTGTGAGATTTTTGAGGTGGACAAAGAATGCACTAAAAGAAAAAGGGAAAGTGCAATGCTGTTGTGGATGAGTGGAACCCAAAAAAAAGATAGAAGAGCTCAATCAATGTTTATATCCAAGTGCAGAACAAAGGAGGTGCAATTCGTAGAGAACTAAGTTGGAGAGGCTGCAACAATGAATTGAGCAGTTGCAAATTGTGTTGCAACATTGAACTGTGTTTAGTAGAAAAAAATGTAATAAGTTACATTGTAAATCTAATTGGTGGGTTCCATCAGATATTTGGGTAGGTGCTTAGAGTAGGGAGTTGGTGCTTCCTTGGAGTTGGTGCTCCTAAAACTAGGGGATTGGTGTCTCCTTAGGGTTGGTTTCCTTAAACTTTGTGTTCAAAAGATTTGATTGTGAGGATGGATTAGGATAATAGCTCCTAACAACATTTCTCACTATGTTTTTTACCATCTTGGGTTTTCCATGTACATGTTGTGTGTGCATGTTTATGTATTTTCATAATAAGTTTTAATATGCAAAAAAAGGGCTTAAGGAAATTAATTAACAAAAAGTAAATTAGAGCTAAGTTTTAAGCGATCTACTGATTCATCACCCCTCTCAGTAGATTGTTGTGTTCCAACACCTTCAGAGATTCTTGTTTTGTTAGGTCTAGATAGGTTCGTATGCACAAACTCCAATGGTCTTGCGATAGAATATTCCTTAGTTCTGAACCTCTTCTTTGTCTACATTACAAACTAACACTCATTGCAAATTGCATTGATAGGCTTTGTAATTCTTGGCATATCTCTCACAGGTTGAGTAGAGATGATCTTCAATAGGCTATCAAAATTGATGTGATACATTATTCTATGCCATAGTCAACTTTCATTGATTTAAGACATAAAGAACTTAACACCACCACCTTTGAGCTAATAAAAATTTCCTTTTGTCCCTGTTCCAACTACAACCTATGTTCTAGAGCTTCCTTTTATAATTTCACAACCATCATCCTGAAACACTAGATTGTATCCTCTGCTACACATTTTTCCTACACTGAGAAGATTATGTTGGAGGCCCTTGACATAAAAAACATCATCTGTCTTATGCTAGTTCCATAAAAACTAATTGAACCTTTTCCATAGATCTTAGCAGATGTATCATCACCAAACTTAACAAGACCACCATCATAATTTTCAAGCTTAAAAAACTTACTCTTATCACCTATCATATCATTTGAGAATCCAATATTAATTATCTAGTAGTTTCTCTCCTCTCTTGCATGAAAGACAGTCAACACAGTTTCTTCAATATTGTGACCTATTTTCATAGCAGTTTCCTTCACACATCTTTCAAGATTAGTACAATTAGTTCCAACATTTAGAGACATGAACAAGCATTCATCACTTTCATCATCTAGAAAGTCTAATTCCTCATCATCATATACACCACTATCTTCTTTAACATAATAACTCTTCTTGATAGATTTACCTTTGTGATCTTTATATTTGTCATTTGAAACTTTTATTGGACATTTAAGAGCGTAATGACCTACCTTTCCACAATTGAAAAATTTGAAGGGTAACTTACCTTTTTATTTTCCAGTGGCCTTTTCAATCTCCTTACAAAATTTGCATCCACCTCATCAATATCATATGGATCAAATTCATCATTCTCTTTCTTGTTGACTTTAAAAGTAGTTTCTTTCCTTGGAGCATATTTGTCAAAATCACTTAATTCGAAAGTAGTTAAAGTACCAAAAATTTAATCTCTAGTATATTGATCCAAATTATGAGCTTCCTCAATACCATAAACTTTAGTAGTATAATATTTAGGAAGGCTTCTCACCTTTTCATAGCTTCACTTTCCTCTAGTTTTCCACCAATACCATTGATGGCATTGACAATCTCATCCACTCTAAGCATGTAGCCAACAATATCTTCATCTTCTAACATCCTTAGGGTTTCAAATTTGGCTTTGAAATTATGAATCTTTTCTTTCTTGACCTTATCATATCCTTCATAAATTCATGTGCAACTTTTTCCAGATCTCTTTAGCAGTTTTGAGGCTTATCACCTTCATAAATTCTGAATCAAAAAGCCCACTCAAGATAACATTCCTTTCTTTTTCATTATTCTCATAATATTTGATATCACCATCACTTGTCGAGGGAGTAGTAGGAATAGTGTATTCATTTTAAACTAACTTCCAAACACCAAACCCTAATGAGACAAAAAAAGTTTCCATCTTGGTTTTCCAAAAAGCATAATTTGTTCCATCAAACATAGGGACTTTGACACCATTCTTGTGCACCATTTGGATCTACCTCAAGCAGTTAAGCTTCTTCCAAGGAACCACAAATTTGAGACACATAAGATAACTAAGAGGGAGGTTGAATCAATTGTACATTAAAACATTAAAACCCTCATTAACCTTCAAACCCTTATTATGCATCAACATGAATGTATTAAACTAATAAAACATAAATGAATTCACAACTATACACCATAGAACAATAGATTTAGGTGAAAAACCCTAATCAAGGAAAAACCATGGTCATGATTAACTCACATATATATATGAATAACAACATCGATAACCAAAGGCTCATTGTTGGAAGGTCACACTACCTAGAAGAAAAGAATGGATCACTACCAAGGGCTCACTGCCCAAATGACTCACTGTTTGAAATAGAAGAGAATAAAAAAAGATTGTTAAAAAGAGATTCTCTACCTCAAAGCAACAAGAAGATCCACCACAAAAACTCCACACCATCTGCAACCTTTAGCTCACTGCCTCCAACAACTTCAGGTACATTGAAAATGTAGACACCTTCTACTCATTGCTTTAGGTACCCTTAGACATTTAAGCTCTCACTCAAATCACAAAATTTGATCACAAAACACACTACTATACATCACACACATCTCCAATAATTAAACTTGATTGTATATCTTTCACACCCTCAAACAACTACTCTAGGTTGGCCTCAATGAATGTATGCACCTCAAATGTGCAACCACCAAATAGGTCAGAACCAAACACTTTTGTGATGGAAATAAGTGAAGGAGAACCAAACCAAGGGTTAAATAGGACTCAAATCTACACGAACACATTACACCATGCTTCCATAATGCACAAAGCACATCCATAAGTAATGCTAACATGCTAGGTTGGCCAAAGCTACATTAATGCTAACAAGCAACCACATACACATTTATCCAAGTCCAAAAACATCCTGTGGATCACATAGCAACATCACACATCCTAGAATATTCCAATATCATTAGAATATTCAAAAACACTACCCCAACCACCTGAGATTGAGAATACTATCATCTTGTGCAACCAGCCACATTGCCACAAACACACACCTCGCTAACTAATCTCGTAGAATAAATAAACACAAAACACTCCAGTGAAAGGTAGATACATATAATATTAACATAGTCCTAGATCCACAAGACAAGAAAGCTCAACGTGGAGAAATGCAAAGAAATTCCATTTCTCCTAGACAACCTTCTTCATAAGCAACACACTGTTAGACACATATTGCATTGTCCCATGATCCAAAACCTAAAATTTTGGATATAACACCTTTGAACACCTTTCGTAACCTCATCCAAAACACACAAGAACAATGCAAAACACAACTCTATCACCTTGTACACTCTCTATTCAAATTCTCTCAAAAGCACTTGGAAACCAAGTGAACCAACTACATCAACAACACCTGCTCAACAACACAACTCCTTCTCAACACGACCACACTAGAGGTTAACAGAGGTTGACATCAATGACAACACCAATGAAAACAACGTGCAACAATCTCCAACAAGTTGATATAATCATCCCCTCACAAGGGGAGCTCTCACAAATCAACTTGATCCTAGGTATAGAAATAATTAATATGTATTAAAATGCATGCACACACACACATGTAGGTCAGAGCTTGATTCTTTTTGTATATATTAGCAAAGCCCAAAAGAGAGACTAGACACATCTCACATATATGAGAGACAATTAATCAAATGTGTGTTGGTACTTGACTTTCATATCACATATGAAAAAAGCCAAATCTCCAAAATCTAATATCTAAAATTTGACCATCATGATGAAGGCCAACAATTAAATTATGTTGATTATAATTCATAGATTTCCCAAGGAAAAATAAAAGTAAATGCTCATGGGTAAATAATACTATATTAGATCAATAAATATAGGATGCCTAAAGGAATATTATGTGCTTAATCTATAATTTCATCTCCTACATGATATACAATACCATCTCCTAAATATTATGTAAGTCAATTTCTTTCATTCTGTGCAAGTCTAAATGAAACAAAGTAACTAAATCTTGTGAGAGCTTCTATATTTAGATTGATAAAAAGTATATAAAAGTACTCCAAAAGTATCAAAATTCATAAAAATACATACATCTCTAAACTAACTTTCAATGCTTAAAAAATAGGGTCTATGAAATCTATGATAAAATTATAACTTTTAGAAGGTCAATTAAAAGAAAATTCATGACATCTAAATGAATGTTATATTTAATTAGATATATAATTGTTTAAATAAACAATTTTTTTAATAAACATAATATAAACCAATTTTTTCCATGTATAAAATAATTTAGAAAAAAAAATCTCTTAAATTGATATTATAGATTTTTCTTCTACTATAATACTACGACCAAATTTACTTTAATACTAAAAAAATTAATCGAAAAAAACAATATCAATTATAAAAATGAAATACTCCAAACTAAAAAGAAGACTATAAATAGATATTACTGTGTGCTCAAGTTAGCATATTCTTGCTCTATAACAATACAAACACCTCTTATTTTTTAATTCTAATATTCTACGTATCTTTTATATAATTTATGTATAATAAAAAAAATATTCTCTCTATATATATAGTATTGGACTTGCAGTTGGTGGCCCACCTGGCATCTTCTCATTGATTATTTGGTTGAGTTGATCGAGTTTAGGTAAGCTACGAATAGCAAACTCTAATGTTAAGAATTTATTTAATACTAATGGGGAGGCAAGGAATTTATTTATGAATTCATGGTTTATGATTCATGCTTTTATAGTTTTAGCAAAAGGGCATTATTTTAGTAGATTGACAATTTATGGTTTTAGTAGTTTTTTTGGTTTTGTAAATATATTTTTAATGTTTAATTTGTTTAGTTTTGTATTAAAGTTGATTTTAATCTCGAATTTAGTTTTTAAGTTTGATTTATCATTGTAAAATAAAAATGATTTTTGTTTGTAGAATTTTATTAATTTAGATTGGATTATGATGTTGATCTATATATTGATAGGATTGTATTCACAATATAGTCTTCTTAATTCAAATCTTTTTTTTTTTCAAATTGATCTTTTAAGAGAATATGCTTGTTATTTGTCAACTATCATGTTACAAGAATTTGAATCATGCTCCTTGGATTTTGTATTTAAGGAGACTCTAGGTCATTAGTTTTGACTAGACTATCTCATCAAATCTTTTCATTTACATCACATCATATAGACACTCAAAGCTTGCATTAATATTTGTATCCATAGGACAAGAAAAAAGGATAAGGATAAAATAAAGGAAAAAAAAGGTAAAACACAATATGGTGATTTTTTTACTAAAAACAACAAAATATTATTGTCTTGTTGGTTATACATCTCAACAACCTCCTAAAAAACAAAACATTCTCTTTATCTTCATCTTTAACAACTTGCCCATTATGAGGGGGGTCATGTAAAGTTAATAATGACCAATTAACCAATGTTTACTCCATAGACCATGCCTAGTATCCCAAGCTTTCCCTGTTCAAGGGGGATACCAATAGGAGTCATTTCACACAATTATGAGTTACAAAAAAAGGTAAAAAAAAGAAAAGCTCACCCTAACCCACTTGTCATGTCCCCTCTTCAAAATAAAAAATAGTATTTTAAGTGGAAAAAAATATCTCATTTTCAAAAAAGGTCACTTAAATACAATTTAAAATGTGCTTTTAGCACTTTATTTAAACTATAATATAAAAGGGGTCCTTGGATGTAATTTAAAAGTATTTTAATAATATTTGAAAGGAAAAATAAAATAAATAAAAATTATAATAAATAGAGTTCTCAAGACAAAGCACATATAAAAGAGAAGTCAAGGTTCATTATTCATCATCCATTATTCATATCAATTTGTTCATTTTCAAATTTAAATTTTAAATTTGCATTCAAGAATGAAAATCGTCAGTTGGTAAATTTTGAAAGATGAAAACCCTTTTGAAATTTTTTCATATTTGAAAATTGAAACCCTCCTCTCCATTTACAAAATTCTATACAAGGATCATGTGGTGATTTAGCTGGAGAACTATTTGCATTCACAAATAAATTTCTAATTTTGGAACAATATCATAAGTTTGAATCTATTCCTATTTTACTAGTTTCAATCTCTATTATGAAAATATTTATCATTATTACCAATTATTTATGCAAAATTCAAATATTATTTTACTAGATCTAGTGTTCTTATTATTAATTGAAATAATTCATTAAATTTTTTAATGTTATTTGAAAATTAAAAAATCTTACTACTTAATATCAAAACCTTAAATCTTGTTAAGTTGTAGTTTTGATTATATGGGAAAAGCAGGTTTTGAAGGGACCCAAAACCCTTTACAATTGAACATACAAAATGTTGCTTAAAGATAAAAATATTAAACCATTAGCAGTAGCCATCAACAAAAAATAGCAAAACAACAGTAAACAAATAGATACCCAACAATAAGGAAAAAAACAAAGAAAAACACAAAACTGGACACTATTTCATGTTCCTTAAGGTGTTAGCCACCTCAAGTTCCTAGTTTTGATGTAGATCAATCATGTCCATCAATTCTTTCTTCTTCTCCTCAAAGGATTTCCTTAGGTTACCCTTCTCTCTAGTAGCAAGGCCAACAATTCCTTTAACTTCATCCTTTCCAACCTTTTTCCCCTTTCCCTTTGAAACTTGGTCCTTCCCCATCAATTCAACAAAGTAGAGTTGGTCTTCTCTTAGCTCACTTATCTTGCAGAATAGGACCTCCAAGGAATCAACACTATTTTTAATAGAAATGTGGCAGGCATGCAACAACTTTTTGATGTTTACGGTAGTGTCCATAACCTTAGCCTCCAATTTAGAGAAATGTTGCTCACATAAGGACTTGAAGTTAGAAAAAGAACACTCTAAATCCACAATTATATCAATCAAAATATCTGAGGAAGAACCCTTCGACATATTTTGTATATTTTCCTTCAATCCCCTAATCTTGATGTTCACCCTATTGAATTCCTATAGAGTCCACTTCACTAGCTTCAAAGTGCCGGTGGCCCCCACACACGCCATTTCAAGGAGCTTGAACATTGAAGTGGTATCATCGTTTAGGTATGAGAAATACTCAGACAACAGGTTTAATTTAAGAGGCTCTAGATTGATATGCCTTAGATTAACTCCCTCCTCCTCCTACACAAACTTCTCACTAGAGGGCTCAACACTTGGTGTCTCTTGAATCGGGGAGTCGTCAATTTCAATAGTCTTCTCCTCAGCACCCTTCTCCTTCCAATTCTCCATGACATCCTTTAAAAAATATTTTGGCACTTGATTTTTCAACTTAGCAATACGATTGGAAGCCCTTTTAGGCTTTTCCTTGGCCTCCATAACCACTACATTATCCTGCAGGCCCTCCTCCTTAACACCTACCACAACATAATCTTTCCCATTAAACACAACATTGTCCTTAGACTTGGAATCCCAAGAAACAAAATTTGTATCATTGCCAATAGACTGGGACTTTGAATCTTGAAGAATAATCTTCTTGGTAGCCCATTTACCTTTAGGGTTTCCCTTCTTTCTCTTCTTAGAAGGGGCGGCCGCAGGGGAAGAAGACCCATCCTCTTCCTCCTCATTCCATTCCTCCTCCCCAACAACACTGGTGTTTGAACCAGTTGACAGGGAAGCATAATTGATAGTCTTTTCCTTTCCCTTAATAGATTTAGCAGGGATGAGGGCTCTCACATGCTCCATTATAAGTAGGATGAGGCCCTTGTGTAGAACCAACACCCTCCTATTTTTCAAATGAGCATACACAAACACCTCCAATGAAGATAAGAGAAAGAAAGGAAACAAAATAAAAATCCCATGTCTGAAATGATTCAACAAAGTGAAATGGTGGCCTAAAATTGCAGTAAACCTTCCTTCAAGGGTAACATACTGCATGATAATCTCTGCAATATCCACCCAAATCTTCTTCAAAGACGTCTGTTCATAGCCCTAAGAATGCATCTTGATAAGATTTTTTCATTGATCATCCTTAAAGAATTGGGCCATGGCCTCCTCATTTCTCTTCTTATCCTTGAAGAATTTGTGACCCACCAAAGGAAAACTAGTAATGACAGCTATAAACTCCTCATTAATCTCAAACACCGTACCCTTAACCTATAGCTTATGATTATGCCAATAGGAATTTTTTTTTGTCAAATCCTTGGGATCATGGCCATGGAACCTTTCCAAGAAAGGCATGAAATTACCATGCTCAACAATCCTCCAAGTTTTTACAATTATTCCTCAAACTAGTACAGGAATGGGGCTCAATTCTACTTGATCACCCCCCATATTCATAATTACTAGAAGTAGGAACCCTTGGATAGAGACATTTGATTGAGAGCCAACAAGCAAAGGAATACCCACAAAGTGTGCGACTATAATGTAGGTACAAATGGTAATACCAATCCAACAAATGAGCTCATCCATATCCATCATTTTGCAATAAAACCTTAGCATCTTCAAGAAGGAGGGAGTACTCCTCCCATACCTTAAAATCATTAATTATGACAACCTCATTAGCAAAGAAATCTGCCAATGAGTTTCCCTCTCAGTAGTTATGAGTGACACAAGTTTCCTCACAAGATCTTAGCATCATTATAGCATCCTCGATCAACTGATCAATTGTCCAACTAGCCTTTTGGACACCACATAGGTAGTTAATGATGTTTAGTGAATCTCCCTCCACCCAAATTTTAGAGTATCCCTTTTCCAAGGAAAATTTAATATTGATGAATGCAGCCTCGAATCCCACACAGTGATTGGTCCTATTTCCCAATGGGAGTGCCATTGTTAAGTTGTAGTTGCCATACAATAAGGAAGAAATATTTGATCAAAACTATGTTATAAACTATTGTACCACTTGGTAGTTGGTGAATATATTCTTACATGTTGCAACTCTATTTTTGTAGTTTGTAGTTCCTCCCACCTTGATTTTAATAGTCTACTATATATTATAAGTGAGATTATTATATGTTGATTATTGATATTTCTAACAATACTTGTGTAAGGAATTTTTGCTATCATTTGTCTCAATATTATGTTGCAAGTATGAAGGTTTTTCATTGATGTCAACAAGATGTTTATTGGTTAATGTTGTCATTAATGTCAACTATGTGTTAAGGAATTTTTTGCATGATGAAGATGTGGACGATATTGAGAAAATTGTGGAAAAGAGGTTGTTATAGGTTGTGCATGTATAGTCGAGATATTGAGGAAGTGTTGTGAGTACATGTAGCTATCTTTATGTTGCAGTGTCTAGAGTTGTATTGGAATGAAGTAATGTGCTGAGAGGATGTCTCTAGTACTTGGTTTCCAAGTGATTTTGAGAAGATTTGATAAACACATAAAATAGTGTTGTGCAAGTGTTCAAAATGTACTTTGGGATGTGCTCTATGTTTCTTCTGTGTTGAAACTATGTCTATGTGGATCTGATATGTTGTTCAAGGTTGTTAGTAGTTTCTATATCCATAATTTAAGTTTTTTGGATCATTGTATAGAGTGAGATATTTTCACCAGTGTGTGAACCAATTTTTTAGTGATGTTTTCAATGGCATAGGAGAAATGTATTTGCTCTGTGTTTCTCCATAATCTAGCTTCAGGTTGTGCAGATCTAGGAAATTACTTATATTGTTCGTATCTTTTAGAATTCAAGATTTCACTTGATTTGGTGGAGTATAGTGCGTGTTTCATGTGTTAGTGTGTGAACAAGGTTTAGTGGATGTTTTAAGTTGAAGTATTTGTATGATGCAAGTTTAGATGAAGCCTTTGTTGGATCTCAGGTTATTTGAGGATTATTATAGATCATTTTCAAGTGAATTTGGTTGTCTCTAAGTTTTAGATTGATTTAAGGAAGTGTGTACTTAATGTTTATGGTGTTTAGCATGGGTCACAGTTGACCTTGTGTTAGTAGGGTGAGTATAGGATCATGGGGGTCCAAAAAGTGATGATATGACCAAAAAGTGGTTGGGTAAAAGCACAAAGATGAGTCCATGAAATGTGGAAGTTTTTTCCTTAGGCAAAAAAATGAAATCAGCTTGCCAAAAATGAGATCTTTTTTAGCTTTGGGATCTTGAGCCTAAATTCTAAACAGGATCCCATTTTTTTAAAAAATGGGATCCCGTTTATTAATGGGTCCCAAACCAATGGACAAGATCTTGATCTTTACAAAACGGGATCCCGATTTGTAAAAATTGGGATCTTGTTTTAAAGTGGTATTTATTTTTAAAAACAAATGAAAATCAGTTATTCACAGAGCACAAGATCCTGATTTGGTAGAGACGAAAGTGAAAACAATGACCTCCAGGTTTTCCTCCACCCCCAATATTTTTATTTTTTCAAGTTTTTTTGAAAATTTTAATACAATAATAGATTTGAGCTTTTTTTTCAATTTATTTAGCATTTTATGTATTTTATTTACCTGTAATAGTAGAAATGATGATTTGTAGAAGTAGAGGAAAAAAATGAAATGATCCCCTCAAGATATTGAATAGAAATGAAAAAATAAACCTTAAATCATATCGTAAGAACAAAATTTAGCTTTTGAAACCTAAATTTTTCAATAAAACTAAAAAAAAATCATTTGAAAACCCTAGTTTTAAATGAACAAAAAAAATTGTATTGAAAACCCTAATTGTTTCTTGAAACCCTAAATTGAATTGAAACAATTTTTTTTTCTATAACCACAAATTGAAATCAAACAAATCATTTTGCATTTGAAAACCCTAATTTCAAGCTCAAGAATATTTGATAATGGAAAAAATTCATTTGCATTTCTTAAATGTTTTAAGTTTCATTTGCATTGTATGAAGACAAGTATATAGGGATGCCTATGGAATAAATTATTCGATAGATTTAGGTTGATACATAGTAAATTAGGGTCCTTGATATTGACAATGAAATAGGATTTGATAAATATTATACATTTAAATGTGTATTCATCAAGAGATACAATCAATTAAACGTTATGAACATAGATATAATTAGAATAGAAAAAAAATTGTTAAACTTTACTTTCAATGTTAAATTATAATTAGAATAGAAAAAAATATGTTAAAAAATAGTTATAATTGATAAATTTTCAATGTTTGTTTGCAAATTTAGTTAGCAAATTCCTAAATTGACATAGTAGAGATTGAAGAGCCTTATCAAGCTATCAATCTAGTAGCTAAACCACACTACAATGCAACAAACTTCAACAGGAGAGGTTTATTTCATTTTAATTGATTACATAGTACATTCAGAGGTTCAAATTATAGATTCCTCCCTTTTGCTAAAGCCAATTGAAATTTTCCATCAAAAAATTTCTCCCCGATTCTTCATATAAAGCCATCCATTCCATCTCCCCAAATCCATTATTTTGCATTCCAAAAATACACTAGAAATGGTTGTTACAACTTTCACCCAATCCATGTTCAAGTGTCGACATGCCATTCAGTCTTCAACCATTAAACCAACTTATCACCCTATCGAGGAGACAATGTAAATCTCCCACCGATAAAGGAAAGTCTCTTTGATGCAGTTCAGTATGATCCATGTGGTCCCATTTCCATGTCAACGTCACTACACCAATCACCACTTCCTTGTGTTAAACTACTCGGATCCCACCATGAACACCACGAGATGGCGAGTGACGTAACCAAAATTCCATCAACCTATCGAAGAGATGGCATTCCAAGTCCTAGCAATATAACATTGTCTCATCGATAGTGAAAGAACCACCAACACCATCAGCTCATCGGGGAGATGGTATTCCAAGTCTCAGTGATATAACTATATCTTTCCAAAGAGCTTAAGGCTTTGTATTGGGCCGTCGAAGGGAAAATGCTTAGTCTTGCTGAAGTAGAAAGGTCTTGCCAATGATGCACAGTCTTCACATCTAACTATCGAAGGGACACCATTTGAAGTCCTGCCGATCATATAATGTCGCACCAATGAAAGAACAACACCAGCCAAGGGAAAATATTTACAAAATGAACTCCAATGCATCTACAAAACACAACAAAATTGAAAACAAAAATTTGATCATGTACATATTGATGCAAATAGCTTGAGAGCCTAAGATGCTCCTACATCAATCACCCTGAGAAGGAGAAATGTTCCATGAGTGGAGACTCAGGAACATTTATGCCAATATGGAATCAATATTCCAAACTAAGCCAACTCGTGTGCCTTCAACCAAGATGCTTCATCTAGTTATTTTCCCTTCCAGTGAACTAAGTACTCCATGTACGCCTTACCACATGTTTTCTTTGCAACCCGAGAATCAATGATTGCATCTACTTCTTCAGGTTGCTTCTTAGGTAGTTGATTCACCCAATATGTATTATCCATGATATTAATAGAAAAATGTGGTTGAGTACTTGTCTCTCCTTCAAAATGTTTGTATAGATCACTAACATTGAGGATAGGAGATATATCTACATTCTCTATAAGTTCAACTTCATAAGCATTAGCTACAAACTTACGAAGGATCTGAAAAGGACCTATTTTCTTCCATTTTAACTTATTATAGGTTCCCTATGGAGACCTCTCCTTTCTCAAATGAACCTAGACCAATTCTCTAATTTGAAATTCCTTCCCTCTTTTGTGACTGTCAATAGATTCTTTATGCTTAGTTGTACTCTTCTCCAACTTTTCTTTCACCTCTTTATGCAAATCTCTGATATATTCTACAAAATCCTCTGCCATAACACTTGTTCTCACTAGGTCTGCACTATCTTTGAGTTCATCTACACCCCTAGGGATAAAACCATACACCACATTGAATGGAATTTTTCCAATACTCCTGTTCACTGAATTATTATAGGAAAAATCTACCTATGACAACAATAAGTGCCACATTTTTGGTTTGTCCCCAATCAAACATTGAAGAAGGTTACCTAAACTCTTGCTCACAACTTCAATTTGACCATCTATTTGTGGATGGTAGGATGAAATAAAACCCAAATGTGTGCCTAATTTCTTCCACAAGGTGCACTAGAAATGGCTAAAAAAATTTGCATCTCGATTAGATATGATACTCTTAGGAAAACCATGCAACCAAACTATTTCTTTGAATTTTTTTTTGCTATATGGGAAGCATCACTAGTTTTCTGAAATGGGATAAAATGAGCCATTTTTGAAAATATATCAACAATCACAAAAGCTGAATCATTACCTTGCTGAGTTCAAGGTAGTCCTAGAACAAAATCCATGCTAATGTGTTCCCATAGTCTCTTTGGAATTAGTAATGGCTGATACAATCTAGTATTTTGTTTCATACGCTTCACATGCTGACAGATTCTACATCATTGCACCATCTTCTTGACATCAGCACTCATTCCAAGCCAATAATAACTCTCGTTCAACAAATTTGTTGTTTTATCTACTCCAAAATGTCCACATAATCTGCCACTATGTTTTTCTTTGATTAGATTCTCCCTCATGGAGCCTCTAGGAATATATAACTTATTTCCCTTAAACAACAAGTTTTCTTGAATGAAATACTCCAGCTATGGAGTTTGATCCAATTTCACTAGATTATTGCATGCTAACCATGCCTGTCTGAAATCTGAGTCTTGTTCATACAACTCACCCAAAGCATCAAAACCAACAACATCCACTTTTGTCTCACTCAACAATAAAATTCTTATACTCAGTGCATCAACAACTCAATTGGATTTACCACTCCTATGTTTTAACACAAAAGAATAATTTTGTAAAAACTCAATCCATTTCATATGCCTTTGGTTTAACTTACCTTGGCTATTTATGAGCTGCATGGTATGATTGTTTGTATATAGCACAAAATCATTTGGTAGCAAATAATGCCTCCACTTCTTGAGTGCTTGCACAATTGCGTAGAACTCCTGGTCATACACAAAATAATTTATTTTAGCTTCATTCAACTTCTCACTCAAGTATGTTATTGGTCTTCCCTCTTGGCAGAGAAATCCTCCTATTGTTGTTCCATTTACATCACAATCCACCTATAAAACCTTTCCAAAGTACTACAATTCCAATACCGACTGTTCTATTACCTTATTCTTCAATAATTCAAAAATTTCCTCTACTACAACCGTCCACTTGAATTCTCTCCTTGTTCCCTTCATCATTTATGTGATGGGAGCACATATCCCACTGAAATTTCTTATGAACTTCCTATAGAGCTTCACCAACCCATGAAAACTATGGGCTTCAAAATTACTCCTTGCTGATGGTCATTCAACAATAGCCTTTACCTTTTCAGGATCCATTTTCAATCCTTCTAAAACTACAAATCCCAAGTACACCAACTCCTTCATGAAAGTACACATTTTCAGATTCACCATTAGTTTTTCCTCCTTCAATCTTTGCAATACAACCCTAATTGTTCTAAATGTTCTTTTTTTTTTACTAAAAATTAAAATATCATCAAGGTAAACTATGACAAACTTACCAAGATAGGGCTTCAATACTTGATTCATCAATCTCATGAATGTATTGGGTGCATTTTTCAATCCAAATGGTATGACTAGCTACTCATATAATCCATAATTCATCTTAAATGTTGTCTTCCAATCATCCCCTTCATGGATTTTGATTTGATGGTAACCACTCTTTAGATCAATCTTCGTGAAATACCTTGCTCCGCTCAAAAAGTTCATTAAATCATCCATTGTGGGAAATGGGAATCTTTATGTAATAGTAATCTTATTAATGGCACGAGAGTTTGTACACATCATTCATTCACCTCCCTTCTTAGGTGCTAATATTACAAGTAGAATGCATGGACTGAGACTTTCCCTAATCAACTCCTTATCCAACAATTCCTGGACTTGTCTATTTATTTCCTCATTCTCTTGAGGTGTCATTCTGTAGGGTGCCTTGTTTGGTAAAATTTCACCTAGGATCAAATCCATATAGTGACTGATTTCTATCACTATTGGTAGTTCATCTGGTAACTCCATCATTATGCCAACATACCCATCAACCAATTCTTGGATTTCTATCGGCAACCTTTCTTCCTTTTTTGTTGCCAGGTTTTGAGATGGTTGGGCTAAAAATGCATAACAAACACCACCCTTCTTCAAATCCTTTAGGAACTTCTTTCTTGAGGCAAGGCACACCCTAGAAGTACCTTCTGTATCTTCATCTTTATCCTTCATAGGATTCAAAGTAAACTCTTGACCATCCTTCTTAATGGTATATGTATTATTCTTACCATCATGAACAACTTGTTGATCAAATTTCCATGACCTTCCCAGTAAGATATGATAGGGATCCATTGGCATTATATCACAGATTATTTCATACTTATAATTACCAATCTGGAAATTAACTATGCTTTGTTCTCTTACCACTAATTGGCGTTCCATTTTCAGCCACAAGACCTTGTATGGGTTGGGATGCTTCATTCTTTTCAGCTTCAAATTCTTCACCATTTCTTCCTTCTTTGTTGCCAGGTTTTGAGATGGTTGGGCTAAAAATGCATAACAAACACCACCCTTCTTCAAATCCTTTAGGAACTTCTTTCTTGAGGCAAGGCACACCCTAGAAGTACCTTCTGTATCTTCATCTTTATCCTTCATAGGATTCAAAGTAAACTCTTGACCATCCTTCTTAATGGTATATGTATTATTCTTACCATCATGAACAACTTGTTGATCAAATTTCCATGACCTTCCCAGTAAGATATGATAGGGATCCATTGGCATTATATCACAGATTATTTCATACTTATAATTACCAATCTGGAAATTAACTAAGCTTTGTTCTCTTACCACTAATTGGCGTTCCATTTTCAGCCACAAGACCTTGTATGGGTTGGGATGCTTCATTCTTTTCAGCTTCAAATTCTTCACCATTTCTTCCTTCTTTGTTGCCAGGTTTTGAGATGGTTGGGCTAAAAATGCATAACAAACACCACCCTTCTTCAAATCCTTTAGGAACTTCTTTCTTGAGGCAAGAAACACCCTAGAAGTACCTTCTATATCTTCATCTTTATCCTTCATAGGATTCAAAGTAAACTCTTGAGCATCCTTCTTAATGGTATATGTATTATTCTTACCATCATGAACAACTTGTTGATCAAATTTCCATGACCTTCCCAGTAAGATATGATAGGGATCCATTGGCATTATATCATAGATTATTTCATCCTTATAATTACCAATTTGGAAATTAACTAAGCTTTGTTCTCTTACCACTAATTGGCGTTCCATTTTCAGCCATGAGACCTTGTATGGGTTGGGATGCTTCATTCTTTTTAGCTTCAAATTCTTCACCATTTCTTCAGACACAATATTTTCTATGCTACCACTGTCTACAATTACCTTAGAACACTTGCCGCCTAAATTGCATTTGGTTTTGAACAAATTTATTCTCTATATTGGTTTTTTCTCTTCCTTCTCAGGTCTTAATTTTTTTTTCTTACCATCAAAGACTCTCCACCCTCTAGATCTTCTTCAGGCTTCAAAGCTTCAACCACTTCATACTCTACTTGGGCCACATGAATTTTGGCATCTTTTCCTTTACCTCCATCTTGAACTTGTGGGAATTCAAAAGAATTATGCCCGATCTCTCCACATTGGTAGCATGTACCCATGAAACCCTTACCTCTTCCTTTTCCAAAATTACATCTTCCTCGAAAAGAGTTTCCTCTGCCTCCCATTTCCTGAATCTAAGAGGTGCCATCTTCATATTGTTTGGAAGAATATCCTCTTCCACCACTACTCTATCCTCTACCCCAAGCATTTCTGCCTCTACCCTTGTTATTTCTTTGTTGTTTCCTATTAAATTTCTCTTCGGCCATCAATGCACACTAGTAGGCCTCTTCCAGCTATGCAATTTGAGTAATATAATCTCATCTTGTATGGACACTTGCAATCCATTTAGGTACCTTGCAAATTTCTCAACCCTTCGAGTGGTATGCTCGAATGCTCAATTGGTAAAACTCTTCTATGTATTCCTTGACAAATGTTGGATTCTCTTTGCTTCAATTTTTGCAATTTTCTAAACAAATTTATCTAAGTCTATAGGCATGAATTTTTTTCTTCAATTTGTTTTCCATTCAGTCCCATGAATTAATATTCTCCTTTCCTTTTCTTTGTCTATCAGTCTGCAAATGATCCCACCATAGGGATGCATGCCCTTTCAATTTTGTACAGACATATTTCACCTTCTTGTCTTCTTCTGTACCTTCAAAGTCAAAGAACTTCTCCATCTCAGTGATCCAATCCAACAATTCATCTGAATTGATATTACCATTGTAGTCCATAGGGTTAAAACAGGGGTTTATATTTATTTTGGTTAAGGCTCGAATGAAAATATCTTCTCCTTGATTGAGTTTAGGTTGGTTTTCCTCTCCTTCAACTTCAACCTGCTCTTCTTCATTGTCACTCACGTCTTCGACATGATGACTAGTTCATTATGAAGTTTCAATGGCTTCTAGTCTGGCCATAATTCATCTCAACATCTCCATCAAGATATGGTTTGCATCTCTTTGCACCCCTTTTCCTCTGCCACATCCTCTATGTGCCATTTTATGCAAGTCCTCTGCAGTTGCAGGTCTTCTTCCTTTTCCCACTTACCCACAACAAATTCCTTTTCAGGACTTTGTAATATCTTTGACACTTACTCCAAGAGAAAACTTACTTTGATACCACTTGATGCAGTCAAGATTGAAGAGCCTTATCAGACCAATCAAGTAGCTAAACCACACTACAATGCAAAAAAATTAACAAGGAACAATCCTCCCTTTTATTTCAATTTAACTAATTACAAAGTACATACGAAGGTTCAAATTACAGAGTCCTCCCTTTTACTAAATCCAATTGAAATTCCCCATCAAACAATTTCTCCTCGATTCTTCATATGAGGTCGTCCATTCCATCTCCCCAACACCATCATTATGTATTCCAAAACTACACCAGAAATAGTCATTACAACTTCTGCCCAATCCATGTCAAAGTGTCAACACGTCATTCAATCTTCAACCATTGAACCAACTTATTGCCCTATTGAGGAGACAACATAAATATCCCACCGATAAAGGAAAGTATCTTCAATGCAGTTCAGTATGATCCATGTGGTCCCATTTCCATGTCAACACTGCTACACCAATCACAACTTCCCTATGTTAAACTACCTGGTTCCCACCACAGAAACTATGGGATGGCGAGTGTTGCAACCAAAAGTCCATCGACCTATCGAAGAGATGGAATTCCAAGTCTTGGTGATATAACATTGTCTCACCAATAGTGAAAGAACTACCAACACCATCGACTCATTGGGGAGACGGTATAACTATCTCCCACCAAAGAGCTCAAGGCTTTGTATCGAGCCATCAAAGAGACAATTCTTAGAGTCCCGCTGAAGTAGAAAGGCCTTGCCAATGATGCATAGTCTTCACATTAGGCTATCGAAGGGATGCCATTTGAAGTCTCATTGATCACATAATGTGACATTGACAAAAGAACAACACCGACCAAGGGAAAATATTTACAAAATGAACTCTAATGCATCTACAAAACACAAAAAAATTGAAAACAAAATTTGATCATGAACATATTGATGCAGATAGCTTGAGAGCCTGAGATGCTCCTGCATCATAAGTCCTTGTACAATCCATTTACAATTGTCACTTAATTAGATAATATTTGCATTCATTTCTATTTTATGTGTTGATCTCTCTTAGTCACATGCCTTGTTTTCATAACTTGTTTTCATGTGTTGTCTCTTGTCTTTCCACAATCTTAACTCTCATTCTAGTCAATTAGTTGTTAATTAGGCTTCTAGTTTAGTATAAAATTTCACTTTGAACTAGTTACCTAGACACTAAAAGAATCTAAATATTTTTCTTTTGTTTCTTTTAGGTTCTTTCAATTCCAAGCAATCCAAAATAAAATAATATTCAACATTAACTAATTTTATTATACATTTTATATCATAAAATTCATATAAGTGGGACATATTCAACTTTATCATAGTATATTAAAATTCATATATATATATATATATATAATCAATATTAATGAAAAACATGTTAAATAAAATAATCTTATATTAAATTAAAAAATATCAAGTTAAAGTATACATCAAACTCAATCTTAATAATACATAATTATGTGTTTCTATTACTGAAATAGTTAGTCTATTCATAAAATCAAAAATATTCATAAACTAATGTTCTTGTGTATGTGATGAATCAAAAATATTAACCCTATTACTTGTCATTGTATTACCCTAAACCCTAAAACGATGTCTTAAGGGGTCCTAATATGAAATTTCTTAAGGGGATCAAATAAGTTCTTAAATTTTGGTGAAGCTACCCAAGGCAGCTAGTGTAGGAGCACTTAATGGATTTTATGCCTCCATGAGGATATTTTATAAATATTTTCTCTCTATGGTGTTTGAGTCATTTAATAAGGAAATTTAGAGCATATTAAACATGTTTTAGTCATTCAATAGGTTATTAGGGGGTTATAAGTTCATTTTGTCAAAAGTTGTCATTTCTTGCAAAAAGTGTCATGTTGTAAAAGTGCAAAATGCAAGAATAGAATATGAAGGGTCATGGGGTTGTAGAAGTTAATTAGTTAGTTGGAACTTGTTGGAATAAGTTTTTAGAGGCTCCTACTTCATTGTTGTAATGGAGGTTGGATGAGTTTGAACAAGTTGGAGGATGGTTGGAGCAATAAACATGTAAATTGATGCATTTTTTGTGTTCCTTGTTGTTCCTCTTCATTGAACGATTTTGTACAAAAAAATAAGGGTCTGAAACTCATTGGAAAAGGTATAGAATGGAGTCTAGTTTCTGATGCAATTTTTTTCATTTCATTTCATTGAAACTTAAGGAAGTTATGGCAATTTCTTTGCAAACCGTTTGAAACCCTACTTCAGGGTCATTGTGAGCATTCAAAATTTAGTTTCTCCACTTTCCACCATTGAAAACTCTTAAAAATTGGTGAGAAGGTCTATATGTAGGTGTTTGATGAGTCCCCAAGGTTGTAGGAATTTTTTGGAAGGTTTTCCTAAGTTTTGTTGCTGCCCTAGAGGAAAATACATGGATTTTTGGCTTAAAATGCATGGTTAGAAGTTAGAGTTTGATGAAATTGCATTGATGGAGGTTGGGGGATGATTTAGTGAGTATGTGAAGGAATATTATGGAGTTTTTGAAGAACTAGTAGGGTGAGATAAGCCTTGGAATACCTATTTTCAATAAACCCCCTCTATTTCAAGCATAGGAAGGCCTAAAGCAAGGGTTTTTGGTGTTGGGTGAATATATGTTTGATTTCCCTAATATGAATTGTTTTTTTTGTCTACTTGTGACCTGTGGAGGAGGTATGTGTGGAAATTTTCAGTTGGGAAGGTGATTGGTTGGTACTTGCTTTGTAAAAGTGGTCTATTTTAGCCTTGGGGTAGCGTGATAGTCCAATTTTGGAGAGTGTGTGCCAAAACAAGTGCATGAACAAATTTGATATGTTGAAATATGCCAAAATGGGTATTTGAAATGTTAACCCTCTTGTGGTTTTGAAGTGTTTCTTGTAGGATATATTTAAAAGTCATTGGTTGGACTACTACAAGGAAAATTGAAAGAATGGTGAGTTGTTCTTGGAGTTAGGGTTTTGAAGGATGGAAAAGTGTTTGAAAATTTTTGTATTGTGTTTGTTTGAGTGAATCCTCCATGATCTGCATCAATTTATCACATCATTTAGGATTGCTGAATTACCATTAGAAGCTCAATTTTTTTTGCAAGGGTATGTTAGTAGATGATAGTACAAGGCAAGGTATGAGTTCTCATGCAAAATGGGAGGAAATTTTTTTCAAGTGGATGGAAGATAAGGGTGTAGCAGATTGTTTTTTTTGGATTAGTAAAACAGTTTGGTAGAGATGGAGTTGTGTGGCCTACCTTCAAGTCATAGGTTCTATGTCATTATTGTCACATTGACATTAACAAGGAAGAGGAAGGGTTTGCTGCAGAGGAGCAAGGTGCTGATGTAGAGATTGGGATACATAAGGGCACAAAGAATTAGATTCAAGGAGACAAGATAAATGGAAGACAAGTTTGTGTTGAAAAGCTAAATCCAAAGGTGAAGATGAAGACTACATGCTTTCAAGAAGACAAAGGGAAGAAGAGAGAAGACTATAAGCACAAGTAGTCAGTGATGCATACCTATTACTACCCTCAATTCAAGAGGGCTTTGAATTTCTTTTTGGGCGGGAGTATGGTGCGGGAGCACCTAATGGATTTTATGTCTCCATGAGGAAATTTTGTAGATATTTGCTCTATATGGTGTTTGAGTCATTTCATGAGGATATTTAGACCATATTAAGCATGTTTGAGTCAATCAATAGGTTATTAGGGGGTTATAATTTCATTTTGTCAAAAGTTGTCATTTCTTGCAAAAAGTGTCATGTTATAAAAGTGAAAAATGCAAAAATGGAATATGAAGGGTCATGGGGATGTGGAAGTTAATTAGTTAGTTGGAACTAGTTGGAATAAGCTTTTAGAGGCTTAAATATTCCTACTCCATCGTTGTAATGGGGGTTGGGTGAGTTTGAAGAAGTTGGAGGATGGTTGGAGCAATAAACATGTAAATTGATGCATTTTTTCTATGTTCCTTTCTGTTCCTCTTCATTGTACGTGTTTGTATGGACAAATGAGGGTATAAAAATCATTGGAAAAGGTAGAGAATGGAGTCTATTTTTTGATGCAATTTGTTTCATTTAATTTCATTGAAATTTAAGGAAGTTATGGCAATTTCTTTGCAAACCGTTTGAGACCCTACTTCAAGGTCATTGTGAGCATTCAAAATTGAGTTTCTCCACTTTCCTCCATTGAAAACTCATAAAAATTGGTGATGAGGTCTGTATTTAGGTATTTGATGATTCCCCAAGGTTGAAGGAATTTTGAGGAAGGTTTTCCTAAGTTTTGTTGTTGCCCTAGAGGAAAATACATGGTTTTTTGGCTTAAAATGCATGGTTAGAAGTTAGAGTCTGATGAAATTGCATTGTTGGAGGTTCGGGGATGATTTAGTGAGTATGTACAGGAATATTATGGAGTGTTTAAAGAGTTGTTATGGTGAGATAGGTCTTGGAATACCTATTTTCAATAACCCCCTCTATTTCAAGCATAGGAAGGCCTCAAGCAAGGGTTTTTGGTGTTGGGTGAATATATGTTTGATTTACCTTATATAAATTGTTTTTTTTGTCTAATTTTGACTCATTGAGGAGGTATGGGTTGAAATTTTCAATTGGGAAGGTGATTGGTTGGTACTTTCTTTGTAAAAGTGGTTTATTTTGGCCTTGGGGTAGCGTGACAGTCCAATTTTGGAGAGTGTGTTCCAAAAAAAGTGCATGAAAAAATATGATATGTTGAAATATGACAAAATGGGTATTTGAAATGTTAACCCTCTTGTGGCTTTGAAGTGTTTCTTGCAGGATATAGTTAAAAGTCATTGGTTGGATTACTACAAGGAAAATCAAAAGAATGATGAGTTGTTCTTGGAGTTAGGGTTTTGAAGGATGGAAAAGTGTTTGAAAAGGTTTGTATTGTGGTTTTTTGAGTGAATCCTCCATTCTCTACATCCACAACCAAATTTAACAATAATAAGATCGTGCAAGATTATAAGATGAATGATATTTCGTGAGAGGTTGGTTAGTCAAAGTAAGAGCTATCTCAATCAATTGTTCCACAAGAAAATGTTGTTCAATAACTTGCAAGTCCATTATTCCAAGGGCCACCCAAACTTCAGCCTAAACCCTAAACCCTAAACCTTAAACCCTATACATTCATTTTGTCCTAGGACTTTAAAATGAAATTTGGTTTCCTTGAGAAACTCCACCAAATTTTATACCCCTAAGCCATGTAATTTTGTCCTAGGACCTTACTACATAGATCCCCTTAAGCCATCCTATTATTGTAAACCCTAAAATCTAAACTCTAAACCCTAAACCCTAAAGCCATCATTTTTTCCTAGGACCTTAATGAAATTTGGTTGCCTTGGGAAACTTCACCAAATTTTATTCACTTAAGCCATGTCATTTTGTCCTAGGGTGATCAAGGGGGATACTTTTCACTGAAAATGGAAGTGTCATATGCTCTAGAATTCAACGTCATCTTGAAGAGATCAAAAAAATGAATCCAACTCAACTTGAACGAGGTCAAAAGGAGCTCGTACGCTCAAATTATGGCCAATCAAAGTTTTGTCAAATAGGTACCTAAGGCCGGTTAGAAAGGAAAAAAATGATTGACTTGGAATCAATACAAAAATAACATGAAATCGAAGAGATTGTTGACACAAACCCAATGTTGCTCATTTCGTTGAAATCCAAATTTGTACGTAGAAGCTATCACAAGTCAAAAGTTGGCTACTATCAGGGTTGATCAGGTCATCTGTATGCTGACATCAGAATGACGTCAACATGCTGATGTGGTAGACTATACAATACAAATAGTGAGTTGGACTAGTCAGGGCTCGACACATGGCACCCAGTCAACATTCGAGGTGGCACTTTGTAAACATCCAGTTGGTTCTATCACCAAAATATGAGATGCCACATGGCCCAATTTGGTGGTGCCACATGGCACCTCGACAAAACTCCTCTCTCGACAGTTTAACCAAAAAGTTTGTTTTTGGGGGGGTCAAACCCATGACCCCCCACAATCAATTTCCCTGTGCAACTGTTGCACCGTGCGACTTGTCCTTACCTATATATTTTGGCAGTTCATTTTGATATTTTAAAATTAGAAATCAGTTAAAAAAAAAAAGTGATGTGGGGTTGAATTCCTAACCTCCTTGCCACTAAAATATAATTCCACAATTGAACCACTTATTGGCCTAATGTATTATATGGGCCAGTTTAATTTTAACTAAGTATTAAACCTGGAAGTGCCTAATATTAAACAAATAACCTTAAGTGGTTAAAACTAATCCTTCCAAGTGGAGCAAAGACAAAACAACGAAATAAGAAGAGGGATAAAAATGATGTTCTGAGGGTTTTTTTTTGTTAAAGGGATATTTTGGTAAATCTAATGGTTAAAACCCATAATGGGTAAATTTCATGTATAAAAAGGGGGTATGGGTTTTGTAAAAAAGTTTCTAGGTGATGAGAAGGAGAGAATGCTCTAAAGACATTAAAACCATTTCTGTGCAACAGAGCAACATGATGTTGTTGCATTGGAAGGAGATGGATTTGTAATGCAGTTGAAGCCTTGTAATCCTAATTTTGGAGCATAATAGGATCAGTCACTCTGTTGGAGAGGGACCTAGAGACGTAGCCATTTGGAAAATTTTGTAATCAACTTGTGTTCTGTCTTCTATCTCTTTTCTTTCTTTCATTTTCTTCATCTTTATAATGTGTTGTTCATTTAAGTATTTTAGTTATGTTAATTCATTTTTAAAGCTTTGAATTAATCATTGTAAATGTTAAGCATTTGTAAAGAAATTGTCATAGATCCTAATCAGATCAAGGTTGGTATCAGAGCTTTGTGT
>VDFB02271358.1:1179705143-1179737695 GCA_007258455.2 Sequoia sempervirens | reverse complement strand
GAGTCTTGTTCATACAACTCACCCAAAGCATCAAAACCAACAACATTCACTTTCATCTCACTCAAAAATAAAATTCTTATACTCAGTGAATCAACAACTCAATTGGATTTACCACTCCTATGTTTTAACACAAAAGAATAATTTTGTAAAAACTCAATCCATTTCATATGCCTTTGGTTCAACTTACCTTGGCTATTTATGAACTGTAGGGTATGATTGTTTGTGTATAGCACAAAATAATTTGGTAGCAAATAATGCCTACACTTCTTGAGTGCTTGCACAATTGCGTAGAACTCCTGGTCATACACAAAATAATTTATTTTAGCTTCATTCAACTTCTCACTGAAGTATGTTATTGGTCTTCCCTCTTGGCTGAGAAATCCTCCTATTGTTGTTCCATTTACATCACAATCCACCTAGAAAACCTTTCCAAAGTCCTGCAATGCCAATACCGACTATTCTATTACCTTATTCTTCAATAATTGAAAACTTTCCTCTACTACAATTGTCCACTTGAATTCTCTCCTTGTTCCCTTCATCATTTCTATGATGGGAGCACATATCCCACTGAAATTTCTTATGAACTTCCTATAGAGCTTCACCAACCCAAAAAAACTATGGGCTTAAAAATTACTCTTGGTGATGGTCATTCAAAAATAGCCTTTACCTTTTCAGGATCCATTTTCAATCCTTCTAAAACTACAAATCCCAAGTACACGAACTCCTTCATGAAAGTACACATTTTCAGATTCACCATTAGTTTTTCCTCCTTCAATCTTTGCAAGACAACCCTAATTGTTCTAAATGTTCTTCTTTTGTTTTACTGAAAATTAAAATATCATCAAGGTAAAATATGACAAACTTACCAAGACAGGGCTTCTATACTTGATTCATCAATCTCATGAATGTATTGGGTGCATTTTTCAATCCAAATGGTATGACTAGCCACTCATATAATCCATACTTCATCTTAAATGTTGTCTTCCAATCATCCCCTTCATGGATTTTGATTTGATGGTAACCACTCTTTAGATCAATCTTCATGAAATACCTTGCTCCACTCAAAAATTCCATTAAATCATCCATTAAGGGAAATGGGAATCTATATTTAATAGTAATCTTATTAATGGCATGAGAGTTTGTACACATCCTTCATTCACCTCCCTTCTTAGGTGCTAATATTACAAGTACAATGCATGGACTGAGACTTTCCCTAATCAACTCCTTATCCAACAACTCCTGGACTTGTCTATTTATTTCCTCATTCTCTTGAGGTGTCATCCTATAGGGTGCCTTGTTTGGTAAAATTTCACTTGGGATCAAATCCATATAGTGACTGATTTCTATCACTAGTGGCAGTTCATCTGGTAACTCCTTCATCATTATGCCAACATACTCATCAACCAATTCTTGGATTTCTATCGGCAACCTTTCTTCCTTTTTTTTTGCCAGGTGAGATGGTTGGGCTAAAAATGCATAACAAACACCACCCTTCTTCAAATCCTTTAGGAACTTCTTTCCTAAGGCAAGACACACCCTAGAAGTACCTTCTGTATCTTCATCTTTATCCTTCATAGGATTCAAAGTAAACTCTTGACCATCCTTCTTAATGGTATATGTATTATTCTTACCATCATGAACAACTTGTTGATAAAATTGAAATGACCTTCCCAGTAAGATATGATAGGGATCCATTGGCATTATATCATAGAGTATTTCATCCTTATAATTACCAATCTGGAAATTAACTAAGCTTTGTTCTCTTACCAATAATTAGTGTTCCTTTTTCAGCCACGAGACCTTGTATGGGTTGGGATGCTTCATTCTTTTCAGCTTCAAATTCTTCACCATTTCTTCAGACATAATATTGTCTATGCTACCACTGTCTACAATTAATTTAGAACACTTGCCACCTAAATTGCATTTGGTTTTGAACAAATTTCTTCTCTATATTGGTTTTGATTTTGCCTTCTTAGGTCTTATATTTTTTTTTCTTACCATCAAAGACTCTCCACCCTCTAGATCTTCTTCAGGCTTCAAAGCTTCAACCACTTCATCCTCTACTTGGGACACATGAATTTTGGTCTCTTTTCCTTTACCTCCACCTTGAACTTGTGGGAATTCAAAAGACCTATGCCCGATCTATCCACATTGGTAGCATGTACCCATGAAACCCTTACCTCTTCCTTTTCCAAAATTACGTCTTCCTCAAAAAGAGTTTCCTCTTCCTCGAAAGTTTCTTGAATATGAGAGGTGCCATCTTCATCTTGTTTGGAAGAATATCCTCTTCCACCACTACTCTGTCCTCTACCCCGAGCATTTCTGCCTCTACCCTTGTTATTGCTTTGTTGTTTCCTATTCAATTTCTCTTCGGCCATCAATGCACACTAGTAGGCCTCTTCCATGCTCTGCAATCTGAGTAATATAATCTCATCTTGTATGGACACTTGCAATCCATTTAGATACCTTGAAACTTGCTCAACCCTTCGAGTGGTATGCTCAAATGCTCAATTGGTAAAACTCTTCTATGTATTCCTTGACATTGAATTATCTTTGCTTCAAGTTCTGTAATTTTCTAAACAAATTTATCTAAGTCTATAGGCATGAATTTTTTCTTCAATTTGTTTTCCATTCAATCCCATGACTTAATCTTCTCCTTTCCTTTTCTTTGTCTATCAGTCTGCAAATGATCCCACCATAGGGATGCATGCCCTTTCAATTTTGTACAGACATATTTCACCTTCTTGTCTTGTTTTGTACCTTCAAATTCAAAGAACTTCTCCATCTCAGTGATCCAACCCAACAATTCATCTGAATTGATATTACCATTGTAGTCTAGAGGGTTAAAATAGGGTTTTATATTTATTCTATTTAAGGCTCGAATGAACCTATCTTCTCCTTGATTGAGTTTAGGTTGGTTTTCCTCTCCTTCAACTTCAACCTGCTCTTCTTCATCGTCACTCACGTCTTCAACATGATGACTAGTTCATTATGAAGTTTCAATGGCTGCTAGTCTGGCCATAATTCATCTCAACATCTCCATCATGATAGGGTTTGCATCTCTTTGCACCCCTTTTCCTCTGCCACATCCTCTTTGTGCCATTTTATGCAAGTCCTCTGCAGTTGCAGGTTTTCTTCCTTTTCCCACTTACCCACAACAAATTCCTTTTCAAGACTTTGTAATACCTTTGACACTTACTCCAAGAGAAAAATTACTTCGATACTACTTGATGTAGTCAAGATTGAAGAGCCTTATTAGGCTACTAATCAATCAGCTAAACCACACTACAATGCAAAAAAAATTAACAAGGAACAATCCTCCCTTTTATTTCAATTTAACTAATTACAAAGTACATACGAAGGTTCAGATTACAAAGTCCTCCCTTTTACTAAATCTAATTGAAATTCCCCATCAAACAGTTTCTCCTCGATTCTTCATACGAGGTCGTCCATTCCATCTCCCCAACACCATCATTCTGTATTCCAAAACTGCACCAGAAACAGTTGTTACAACTTCTGCTCAATCCATGTCAAAGTGTCAACACATCATTCAATATTCAACCATTGAACCAACTTATTTCCCTATTGAGGAGACAACATAAATATCCCACCATTAAAGGAAAGTCTCTTCAATGTAGTTTAGTACGATCCATGTGGTCCCATTTCCATGTCAACACTGCTACACCAATCACCACTTCCCTATGCTAAACTACCTGGTTCCCACCACATAAACTATGGGATGGTGAGTGACACAACCAAAAGTCCATTAGCCTATCGAAGAGATGGAATTCCAAGTCTCGGTGATATAACATTGTCTCACCAATAGTGAAAGAACTACCAACGCCATCGACTCATCGGGGAGACGGTATAACTATCTCCCACCAAAGAGCTCAAGGCTTTGTATTGAGCCGTCAAAGAGACAATTCTTAGAGTCCCATTGAAGTAGAAAGGCCTTGCCGATGATGCACAGTCTTCACATCAGGCTATCGAAGGGACACCATTTGAAGTCTCGTTGATCACATAATGTGACACTGACGAAAGAACATCGACCAAGGGAAAATATTTACAAAATGAACTCTAATGCATCTACAAAACACAAAAAAATTAAAAACAAAATTTGATCATGTACATATTGATGCAGATAGCTTGAGAGCCCAAGATGCTCCTGCATCATAAATCCTTGTACAATCCATTTCCAGTTGTCACTTAATTAGATAATATTTGCATTCATTTCTATTTTATGTGTTGATCTCTCTTAGTCACATGCCTTGTTTCCATAACTTGTTTTCATGTGTTGTCTCTTGTCTTTCCACTATCTTAACTCTCATTCTAGTCAATTAGTTGTTAATTAGGCTTCTAGTTTAGTCTAAAATATCACTTTGCACTAGTTACCTAGACACTAAAAGAATCTAAATATTTTTCTTTTCTTTCTTTTAGGTTCTTTCAATTCCAAGCAATCCAAAATAAAATAAGATTCAACATTAACTAATTTTATTATACATTTTATATCATAAAATTCATATAAGTGGGACATATTCAACTTTATCATAGTATATTAAAATTCATATATATATACAATCAATATTAATGAAAAACATGTTAAATAAAATATTCTTATATTCAATTAAAAAATATCAAGTTAAAGTATACATCAAACTCAATCTTAATAATACATAATTATGTGTTTCTATTACTGAAATAGTTAGTCTATTCATAAAATCAAAAATATTCATAAACTAATGTTCTTGTGTATGTGATGAATCAAAAATATTAACCCTATTAATTGTCATTGTATTACCCTAAACCCTAAACCGATGTCTTAAGGGGTCCTAATATGACATTTCTTAAGGGGATCAAATAAGTTCTTAAAATTTGGTGAAGCTACCCAAGGCAACTAGTGCAGGAGCACCTAATGGATTTTATGCCTCCATGAGGCTATTTTATAAATATTTTCTCTATATGGTGTTTGAGTCATTTAATAAGGATATTTAGAGCATATTAAACATGTTTGAGTCATTCAATAGGTTATTAGGGGGTTATAAGTTCATTTTGTCAAAAGTTGTCATTTCTTGCAAAAGTGTCATGTTGTAAAAGTGCAAAATGAAAGAATGGAATATGAAGGGTCATGGGGTTGTAGAAGTTAATTAGTTAGTTGGAACTGGTTGGAATAAGTTTTTAGAGGCTCCTACTTCATTGTTGTAATGGGGGTTGGATGAGTTTGAACAAGTTGGAGGACGGTTGGAGCAATAAACATGTAAATTGATGCATTTTTTGTGTTCCTTGTTGTTCCTCTTCATTGCACATGTTTGTACAAAAAAATGAGGGTTTGAAACTCATTGGAAAAGGTAGAGAATGGAGTCTAGTTTCTGATGCAATTTTTTTCATTTCATTTAATTGAAACTTAAGGAAGTTATGGCAATTTCTTTGCAAACCGTTTGAAACCCTACTTCAGGGTCATTGTGAGCATTCAAAATTTAGTTTCTCCACTTTCCACCATTGAAAACTCTTAAAAATTGGTGAGAATGTCTATATTTAGGTGCTTTATGAGTCCCCAAGGTTGTAGGAATTTTTAGGAAGGTTTTCCTAAGTTTTGTTGCTGCCCTAGAGGAAAATACATGGTTTTTTGGCTTAAAATGCATGGTTAGAAGTTAGAGTTTGATGAAATTGCATTGCTGGAGGTTGGGGGATGATTTAGTGAGTATGTGCAGGAATATTATGGAGTGTTTGAAGAAATGGTAGGGTGAGATAGGCCTTGGAATACCTATTTTCAATAAACCCTCTCTATTTCAAGCATAGGAAGGCCTAAAGCAAGGGTTTTTGGTGTTGGGTGAATATATGTTTGATTTCCCTGATATGAATTGTTGTTTTTGTCTACTTGTGACCTATGGAGGAGGTATGTGTGGAAATTTTCAGTTGGGAAGGTGATTGGTTGGTACTTGTTTTGTAAAAGTGGTCTATTTTGGCCTTGGGGTAGCATGATAGTCCAATTTTGGAGAGTGTGTTCCAAAACAAGTGCATGAACAAATTTGATATGTTGAAATATACCAAAATGGGTATTTGAAATGTTAACCCTCTTGTGGTTTTGAAGTGTTTCTTGTAGGATATATTTAAAAGTCATTGGTTGGACTACTACAAGGAAAATTGAAAGAATGGTGAGTTGATCTTGGAGTTAGGGTTTTGAAGGATGGAAAAGTGTTTGAAAAAGTTTGTATTGTGTTTGTTTGAGTGAATCCTCCATGATCTGCATCAATTTATCACATCATTTAGGATTGATGAATTACAATTAGAAGCTCAAATTTTTTTGCAAGGGTATGCTAGTAGATGATAGTACAAGGCAAGGTATGAGTTCTCATGCAGAATGGGAGGAATTTTTTTTCAAGTGGATGGAAGATAAGGGTGTAGCAGATTGTTTTTTTTGGATTAGTCAAATAGTTTGGTAGAGATGGAGTTGTGTGGCCTACCTTCAAGTCACAGGTTCTATGCCATTATTGTCACATTGACATTAACAAGGAAGAGGAAGGGTTTTCTGCAGAGGAGTAAGGTGCTGATGTAGAGATTGGGATACATAAGGGCACAAAGAATTAGATTCAAGGAGACAAGATAAATAGAAGACAAGTTTGTGTTGAAAAGCTAAATCCAAAGGTGAAGATAAAAACTACATGCTTTCAAGAAGACAAAGGGAAGAAGAGATAAGAATATAAGCACAAGCAATCAGTGATGCATACCTACTACTACCCTCAATTCAAGAGGGCTTTGAATTTCTTTTTGGCCGGGAGTATGGTGCGGGAGCACCTAATGGATTTTATGTCTCCATGAGGAAATTTTGTAAATATTTTCTCTATATGGTGTTTGAGTCATTTCATGAGGATATTTAGACCATATTAAGCATGTTTGAGTGAATCAATAGGTTATTAGGGGGTTATAAGTCCATTTTGTCAAAAAGTTGTCATTTCTTGCAAAAAGTGTCATGTTATAAAAGTGAAAAATGCAAGAATGGAATATGAAGGGTCATGGGGATGTGGAAGTTAATTAGTTAGTTGGAACTAGTTGGAATAAGATTTTAGAGGCTTAAATATGCCTACTCCATCATTGTAATGGGGGTTGGGTGAGTTTGAAGAAGTTGGAGGATGGTTGGAGCAATAAACATGTAAATTGATGCATTTTTTCTGTGTTCCTTGTTGTTCCTCTTCATTGCACATGTTTGTATGGAAAAATGAGGGTATAAAAATCATTGGAAAAGGTAGATAATGGAGTCTAGTTTCTGATGCAATTTGTTTCATTTCATTTCATTGAAATTTAAGGAAGTTATGGCAATTTCTTTGCAAACCGTTTGAAACCCTACTTTAAGGTCATTATGAGCATTCAAAATTGAGTTTCTCCACTTTCCTCCATTGAAAACTCATACAAAATGGTGATAAGGTCTGTATTTAGGTGTTTGATGATTCCCCAAGGTTGTAGGAATTTTGAGGAAGGTTTGCCTAAGTTTTGTTGCTGCCCTAGAGGAAAATACATGGTTTTTTGGCTTAAAATGCATGGTTAGAAGTTAGAGTTTGATGAAATTGCATTGCTGGAGGTTGGGGGATGATTAAGTGAGTATGTGTAGGAATATTATGGAGTGTTTAAAGAGTTGGTAGGGTGATATAGGTCTTGGAATACCTATTTTCAATAAACCCCCTCTATTTCAAGTATAAGAAGGCCTAAAGCAAGGGTTTTTGGTGTTGGGTGAATATATGTTTGATTTCCCTAATATAAATTGTTGTTTTTGTCTAATTTTGACTCATGGAGGAGGTATGGGTGGAAATTTTCAATTGGGAAGGTGATTGGTTGGTACTTTCTTTGTAAAAGTGGTTTATTTTGGCCTTGGGGCAGCGTGACAGTCCAATTTTGGAGAGCGTGTTCCAAAAAAAGTGCATGAAAAAATATGATATGTTGAAATATGCCAAAATGGGTATTTGAAATGTTAACCCTCTTGTGGTTTTGAAGTGTTTCTTGCAGGATATAGTTAAAAGTCATTGGTTGGACTACTACAAGGAAAATCAAAAGAATGATGAGTTGTTCTTGGAGTTAGGGTTTTGAAGGATGGAAAAGTGTTTGAAAAGGTTTGTATTATGGTTTTTTGAGTGAATCCTCCATGCTCTACATCCACAACCAAATTTAACAATAATAAGATCGTGCAAGATTATAATATGAATGATATTTCGTGAGAGGTTGGTTAGTCAAAGCAAGAGCTATCTCAATCAACTGTTCCACAAGAAAATGTTGCCCAATCAACTTGGAAGGTGATTGGTTGGTACTTGTTTGTAAAAGTGGCCTATTTTGGCCTTGGGGCAGCGTGACAGTCCAATTTTGGAGAGTGTGTTCCAAAACAAGTGCATGAACAAATTTGATATGTTGAAATATGCCAAAATGAGTATTTGAAATGTTAACCCTTTTGTGGTTTTGAAGAGATTCTTGCAGGATATGGTTAAAAGTCATTGGTTGGACTACTACAAGGCAAATTGAAAGACTGATGAGTTTTTATTGGAGTTAGGGTTTTGAAGGATGGAAAAGTGTTTGAAAAAGTTTGAATTGTGTTTGTTTGAGTAGATCCTCCATGATCTGCATCAATTTATCACATCATTTAGGATTGTTGAATTACCATTAGAAGCTCAATTTTTTTTGCAAGGGTATGTTAGTAGATGATAGTAAAAGGCAAGGTATGAGTTCTCATGCAGAATGGGAGGAAATTTTTTTCAAGTGGATGGAAGATAAGGGTGTAGCAGATTGTTTTTTTTGGATTAGTCAAACAGTTTGGTAGAGATGGAGTTGTGTGGCCTACCTTTAAGTCACATGTACTATGTCATTATTTTCACATTGACATTAACAAGGAAGAGGAAGGGTTTGTTGCAGAGGAGCAAGGTGGTGATGTAGAGATTGGGATACATAAGGGCACAAAGAATTAGATTCAAGGAGACAAGATAAATGGAAGACAAGTTTGTGTTGAAAGCTAGAATCCAAGGTGAAGATAAAAGCTACATGCTTTCCAAAGAGACAAAGGGAAGAAGAGATAAGAATATAAGCACAAGCAATGATTGATGCATACCTACTACTACCCTCAATTCAAAGAGGGGCTTTGAATTTCTTTTTGGCCGGAGTATGGTCGCGGGCACTGTGGATTTATGTCTCCATAGGAAATTTTGTAAATATTTTTCTCTACTTATATGGTGTTTGGAGTCATTTCATGAGGATATTTAGACCATATTAAGCATGTTTAGTGTGAATCAATAATATAGGTTATTAGGGGTTATAAGTCCATTTTGTCAAAAAGTTGTCATTTCTTGAAAAGTGTCATGTTATAAAGTGAAAAATGCAAAGAATGGAATATGAAGGGTCATGGGGATGTGGAAGTTAATTAGTTAGTTGGAACTAGTTGGAATAAGATTTTAGAGGCTTAAATATGCCTACTCCATCGTTGTAATGGGGGTTGGGTGAGTTTGAAGAAGTTGGAGGATGGTTGGAGCAATAAACATGTAAATTGATGCATTTTTTACGTGTTCCTTGTTGTTCCTCTTCATTGAGCAGAACATGTTTGTATGGACAAATGAGGGTATAAAAATAATTGGAAAAGGTAGAGAATGGAGTCTAGTTTCTGATGCAATTTGTTTCATTTCATTTCATTGAAATTTAAGGAAGTTATGGCAATTTCTTTGCAAACCGTTTGAAACCCTACTTCAAGGTCATTATGAGCATTCAAAATTGAGTTTCTCCACTTTCCTCCATTGAAAACTCATAAAAATTGGTGATAAGGTCTGTATTTAGGTGTTTGATGATTCCCCAAGGTTGTAGGAATTTTGAGGAAGGTTTGCCTAAGTTTTGTTGCTGCCCTAGAGGAAAATACATGGTTTTTTGGCTTAAAATGCATGGTTAGAAGTTAGAGTTTGATGAAATTGCATTGCTGGAGGTTGGGGGATGATTAAGTGAGTATGTGTAGGAATATTATGGAGTGTTTAAAGAGTTGGTAGGGTGATATAGGTCTTGGAATACCTATTTTCAATAAACCCCCTCTATTTCAAGTATAAGAAGGCCTAAAGCAAGGGTTTTTGGTGTTGGGTGAATATATGTTTGATTTCCCTAATATAAATTGTTGTTTTTGTCTAATTTTGACTCATGGAGGAGGTATGGGTGGAAATTTTCAATTGGGAAGGTGATTGGTTGGTACTTTCTTTGTAAAAGTGGTTTATTTTGGCCTTGGGGCAGCGTGACAGTCCAATTTTGGAGAGCGTGTTCCAAAAAAAGTGCATGAAAAAATATGATATGTTGAAATATGCCAAAATGGGTATTTGAAATGTTAACCCTCTTGTGGTTTTGAAGTGTTTCTTGCAGGATATAGTTAAAAGTCATTGGTTGGACTACTACAAGGAAAATCAAAAGAATGATGAGTTGTTCTTGGAGTTAGGGTTTTGAAGGATGGAAAAGTGTTTGAAAAGGTTTGTATTATGGTTTTTTGAGTGAATCCTCCATGCTCTACATCCACAACCAAATTTAACAATAATAAGATCGTGCAAGATTATAATATGAATGATATTTCGTGAGAGGTTGGTTAGTCAAAGCAAGAGCTATCTCAATCAACTGTTCCACAAGAAAATGTTGTTCAATAACTTGCAAGTCCCTTATTCCAAGGGCCACCCAAACTTCAGCTTAAACCCTAAACCCTAAACCCTGAACTCTAAAATCTAAACCTTAAACCCTATACATTCATTTTGTCCTAGGACTTTAAAATGAAATTTGGTTGCCTTGAGAAACTCCACCAAATTTTATACCCCTAAGCCATGTAATTTTGTCCTAGGACCTTACTACATAGATCCCCTTAAGCCATCCTATTATTTTAAACCCTAAAATCTAAACTCTAAACCCTAAACCCTAAAGCCATCATTTTTTCCTAGGACCTTAATGAAATTTGGTTGCCTTGAGAAACTTCACCAAATTTTATTCACTTAAGCCATGCCATTTTGTCCTAGGGTGATCAAGGGGGATACTTTTCACTGAAAATGGAAGTGTCTCATATGCTTTAGAATTCAATGTCATCTTGAAGAGATCAAAAAAATGAATCCAACTCAACTTGAACGAGGTCAAAAGGAGCTCGTACGCTCAAATTATGGCCAATCAAAGTTTGGTCAAACAGGTACCTGAGGTTGGTTAGAAAGGAAAAAAAATGATTGACTTGGAATCAATAAAAAATGACATGAAATCGAAGAGATCATTGACACAAACCCAATGCTGCTCTTTTCACCGAAATCTGAGTCTGTACGCAGAAGCTATTGCAAGTGAAAAGTTGGCTACTATCAGGGTTGATCAGGTCATATGTATGTTGATGTCAGAATGACGTCAACATGCTAATGTGGCAGACTGTACAATACAGATAGTGAGTTGGACTAGTCAGGGCTTGACATGTGGCACCCAGTCAACGTTCAAGGTGGCACTTTGTAAACATCCAGTTGGTTCTATCACCAAATTATGAGATGCCACATGGCCTAATTTGGTGGTGCCACATGACACCTCGATGAAACTCCTCTCTCGACAGTTTAACCAAAAAGTTTGTTTTTGGGGGGTCAAACCCATGACCCCCCACCATCAATTTCCCTGTGCAACCATTACACCGTGCGGCTTGTCCTTACCTATATATGTTGGCGGTTCATTTTGATATTTTAAAATTAGAAATCAGTTAAAACAAAATAAGTGATGTGGGGTTGAATTCCAAACCTCCCTGCCACTAAAATATAATTCCACCATTGAACCACTTATTGGTTCAATGTATTATATGGGCTAGTTTAATTTTAACTAAGTATTAAACTTGGAAGTGCCTAATATTAAACAAATAACCTTAAGTGGTTAAAACTAATCCTTCCAAGTGGAGCAAAGCCAAAAAAAAAAAACAAGAAGAGGGATACAAATGATGTTCTAAGGGTTTTTTTTGTTGTTGAAGGGATATTTTGGTAAATCTAATGGTTAAAACCCATAATAGGTAAATTTCATGTATAAAAAGGGAGTATGGGTTTTGTTAAAAAGTGTCCAGGTGATGAGAAGGAGAGAATGCTCTAAAGACATTAAAACCATTTATGTGCAATGGAGCAACATGATGTTGCCGCATTGGAAGGAGATGAATTTGTAATGTAGTTGAAGCCTTGTAATCCTAATTTTGGAGCATAATAGGATCAGTGACTCTATTGGAGAGGGACCTAGAGACGTAGCCATTTGTAAAATTCTGTTATCAACTTGCGTTCTGTCTTCTATCTCTTTTCTTTCTTTCATTTTGTTCATCATCTTTATAATGCATTGTTCATTTAAGCATTTTAGTTATGTTAATTCATTTTTAAAGCTTTGAATTAATCATTGTAAATGTTAAGCATTCGTAAAGAAATTGTCATAGATCCTAATTTAGATCAAGGTTGGTATCAGAGCTTTGTGTGACTAGTATTACAGAAGTGAACGCTAACATGATCTAAGATTCGATGAGGCGAAGGAAAACTTGAAGAATATAATCTTGAGATTAGAAAATGAAGAGCTAATCCATCGTCACAGATGGAAGAAACAAAAGGTGGAAAGAGTTTGGAGCTTAATGAGAATTTATTTTTTACGAGAGGAAAGAACGAATGCGATAAGGAAATAAAGGTTCATCGATACAAGATGCTCGTGAGGACAAAGGGAAAAGATCAGGAGGTGATCATGAGCCTCCAAAAATTCCCCCAACTCCATCTTCTCCTTCTTCTACTCATTCTATGTCTTCTAATCCTTTCAAGGGTGTACATAAGCCTAGAATTAAATTGGATGTAAAATTTCATCTACCTAAGTATTATGGGGAGTTAAATGTTGAAAAATTAGATGACTAGGTTCAACAAGTTGAAGTCTATTGTAAAGTCTAAATCCTCTTAGATGATGATGATAGGATCCAATTAGCTACTCTTTAGTTGGGAGGAATAGCTCTCACTTGGTGGGAGAGTAGGACTCGGGTAGAAATTTCACAACATGGTAGAGTCAGTTTAACTTGGACAAAATTTGTTAATGCTCTTAAAAATAAATTCTATCCCTTAGGCCATATGCAATAGTTAATGATGAAATAGCAAAATTTTAGGCAAGGGAAAGGTTAGTCTATTCAAGAGTACACCCATGAGTTCAGAAAATGAGATATTGCATTGAAGGTTCCATTGTACACCCAAGTCACATCGCTTAAGTACATAGGTGGTCTTCACTCTTATCTAATGCATTCCATTTTGGTCTTGAATCCTAGTAATTTGGATGAAGTATGTGTACAAGTTACACATTTAGAGTCAAGAAATAAGAGTCCTTTCATTGATAAGCCTGATAAGAAGCCATCTAATCCTGAAGGTAAACCCAAAGGCAAAGGGAAGGGAAAAAATACAACTACAGTTAAGAAGGAGAGTGTTAAACCCACATGCTCACATTGCAAGAAAGAGGAGCATGATGATTCCAAGTGCTGGAAGCTGCATCCAGAACTTGGGCTGAAGAAATATGGTGGAAACAAAGGCAAACACAAGACTATTGTTGTAGTTCAATAGGATCTTGGATCTAATTCCAGGGATGAGACAAAGATTGCTACTACCGGGATCTAAGGTAAAGGAAAAGGTATATCTCTTTCATCTGATAAAAGTTTTTCTAATGCAAGTGCAAGTTCAAGTAAAGAATCTTCTCCACCTAAGAACATGATAAGCAAAGGAATAAATTATTTCATATTTGAGTTGTGAAAAAGCATACTAAGGTTGATACTTTATTTGATACATGTTCTCGAGTTAATCTAATATCTAAAGAAGTGGTTAAAATCTTAATCTAACTACAACACCTCATTCAAAGGCATATACACTTGGATGGGTTTGCAATGATGCACAGTTACAAGTCACAAAGCAATGTAAGTTAAGATTTTCTATCACTGCAAACTTTGTAGACGAGGAAGAATTTGATGTAGTCCCTTTACATATTTTTGTGATTGTACTAGGGAGTCATTATCTGTATGACCAAAAGGAAATATTCTATAGGGAGGAGAACAAATATCATCTTTTTAAGGATGGGATTGAATACATTGTATATGCACATAAGATAAAGACTAATCTAACCTTGGTAAAAACTAGGCAATTGAAAAGGTTAGTCAATGCAAGCAAGGAATTTGTACTAATGATTGTAAAAGATAAAGAAGATGATAAATCTAAGGAATTCAAGGGGTGTGATCCAAAACATAAATCTGAAATGGCCAATTTTTTTTCTGCTTATGATGAATTATTTCAAGAACCGAAGGGATTGCCACCCAAGAGAGAGATACAACATGAAATACAATTACAACAGGATGTGCCACTTCCTAATATTAGCATGTACTGTTTACCAGTCATGTAGAATAAGGAAATTAAAAAGTAGGTTCAAGATTTGGTCGAGAAATGAGTTATTCATCTGATTACATCTCCTTGTGGCTCTCCAATTGTGTTGGTTCTAAAGAAGGATGGATCTTGGAGAATGTGCATCGACTACAGAGCCCTAAACAAGATAACGGTAAAGAAAAAGTATCCTCTTCCTTGGATAGATGATTTACTTGATCAATTGAAACATTCAATTTATTTCACTAAGTTAGACTTGTGCAGTGGATATCATCATATAAGAATTGCAGAAAATGACATTTGGAAAACTGCATTTAAGACAAAATAGGGACTATTTGAGTGGTTGGTCAAGCCCTTTGGGCTTTGTAATGCACCAACTACCTTTATGTGAGTCATGAATGATGTCTTCCATCCTTTTATTGATATTTTTTCATACTCTATCTAGATGATATTCTTGTATTTGGTCGAACTTGGGATGATCATGTAAGTCATGTAAAGAAAGTTTTTGAAGTATTGAGAAAAGAAAAACTCTTTGTAAAGATGTCTAAATGTGATTTTGCTAAGATATCCTTAGTGTACTTAGTCTATGTCGTAGGAGGTGGTCAATTGAAAGTAGACCCTATGAAGGTCGAAGCTATTGTAAAATGGCCTAAGCCAAGTACAGTCACAAAATTCAAAAGTTTCTTACATGCAGTTCAGTACTAGAGAAAGTTCATTGCAAACTTCTCCTATATTGCATCACCATTGCAAGTATTAACTAGTATGATGACAACTTTTTAGTGGGGAGGTCCACAATAGAAGTCTTTCGACACTTTGAAGGAAAAATAGAGCACCGTACCAGTTTTGGCTTTACTAGATTTACATCAACTGTTTGAGATAGAGACAAATGTGAGTGGGTTTTCCATGGGAGCAATACTCATGCAAGGAGGTAAACCAATCTGCTACCACTCTAAAACCTTAATAGGAGTAGTAACTATCCCAAGTTTATGATAAGGAACTTTGTGCATTAGTTGAGAGTGTTAAAAAATGGAAATACTACTTAATGGGGAAAAAAATTGTAATCCACACTGATCACCAACCACTTTAGTATTTGCACTCACAATCTAAACTAAAACAAAGTAGGAACTTTCATTGGATGGGTTTTCTGCAATAGTTTCACTTGGTAATTAAGTATAAGAAAGGTGTCCATAACAAAGTAGTAGATATGCTATCTAGCCCTCATGTTATGAATACGTTGATAATCCTTCAAAATAACTCTATGGTTCATGAATTTTTTTGGGAACAATGCACTAATGATGAAGACTTTAAGGATATATATGCAGCTTTAATCCAAGGAAAAAATGTAGAAGAGAAAGATTATTATGTGTAGGTTAAATTTTTATATCGCTTGGGAAAGTTATGCATTCCAAAAGATGAACAAGCACAGGTAATTAGAGAAGCACACACATCATTGATTACTAGACACTTTGGGGTAAGCAAAAAAATGACTCAGTTGTTGAAATATTGTTATTGGCCTCATATGCAAGAAACTATATCCAAATATATTAGAGGATGTGTAATGTGTGCAACAAGTAAACCTAGTAACATGAAATTGGGGTTGTAAACACCTCTACCTATACCATCCCGTCCATGGGAAAGTGTGTCTATGGATTTTTTTGAGGGTCTACCCATGTCTAGGAAAGGACATGATTATCTTTTTTTAGTAGTTGATCAGTTTAGAAAAATGTGTATTCTAATGCCTTGTAAGAAATAGGTTTCTACTGAATTGACAACTCATATGTACTTTCAATTTGTATGGGTTTATTTTGGGTTACCTACTTCTATTGTATCAGATTGAGATTCTCAATTCTTGGGGGAATTTTGGTCAACATTGTAGGGACTCATGGACACCAAACTGAAGAAGAGTACAACCTTCCATCTACAGACTAACAGACAAAAAAAGGTAGTAAACAGGACATTTGTGCATCTACTCAGAGGTTACTACAATAAGAATCCTAAGCTATGGGATGAGAGTCTTCACTATGGGCAACATGCTTACAACCATGTAGCACACTCTTCTACAAAAAGATCTCCTTTTGAGATTTGTTTTGGTTATCTGCCATAAACATTGATGGATTTTTCTTTTGGGAAGGACGATGTTGAAGATGGATGCCATGATGCAGAGAAGGCTTTGAAGTTCATCTAGAAATTCCAAGCAATTCATCAGGTAGTGGAAGCATAGTTGGAGAAGAGCTAAGAAAAATACAAGACTTTCCATGATAAGCATCACATCGATAATCATTTCTAGGTTGGAGACAGAGTTTGGTTACATATCAACAAGGAAAGAATGCAAGGTGAATGAAGGGAACTCAAGCCGATTAGGTATGGTCCTTTTGAGATCCTAGAAAATATTGGTACCAATGCCTTCCACCTTAATCTTCCTCAATACATGCATATCTATTTAGTTGTCAATGTTGAGAATCTAAAGTTGTATGAGCCTCCAATGATACTGGCTGAAGACATAGACATTCAGGTTCCATCAGTTGATGATCTTTCACTAGAGTATATGTCAGAGTTTCCAAAGGATGTCATCCTAGATAGGAATTTCAAGACTTCATAAAGAGTAGCAATTGAATACCTTAGAGAAGGGCTGAAGGGGATGAATCCAAGCAAGGAAAAATGGATGGAGATTGGTAAAGTGAGGGAACTTTACCCTCACTTACTTTCTGAGTAATCAAGCTTTAGGAGGTCCAAAAGATCTCTAGTGGGGAGAATTGATCTAGGGGGATACTTTTCACTGAAAATGGAAGTGTCTCATATGCTCTAGAATTCAATGTCATCTTGAAGAGATCAAAAAATTGAATCCAACACAACTTGAATGGGGTCAAAGAAGCTCGTACACTCAAATTATGGCCATTCAAATTTTGGTCAAATAGGTACCTAAGTCCGATCAGAAAGGAGAAAAATGATCAACTCTTAATTGGTCAAAAATGGTGTTAAATCGAAGAGCTCATCGACATGAACCCAACACCACTCATTTCGCCAAAATCTGAGTCCGTACATAGAAGGTATCACAAGTCAAAGTTGGTGGTTATCAGGGTTGACCAAGCGGTACAAATGTTAATGTCAGCATGACATCAAATACTGATGTGACATACCATATGATATAGACGATGAGTTGGACCAGTTAGGGCTTGACACATGGCACTCAATTAGCATCTGAGGTGGCATTTTGTCAACATCCAATTAGATCTGTCAAAAAATTATGAGATTGCATGTGGTCTAATCAGGTGGTGCCACATGGCACCTTGACGATGCTCCTCTCTCAGCAATTTAACCAAAAAAAATGTTTTTGGGGGAGTTGAACCCACGACTCCCCACCACCAATTTCCCTGCGCAACCATTGCACCATGTTCCTTGTCTTTACCTATACATGTCGGTGGTTCGTTTTGAGTTTTTAAAATTAGAAATTAGTTAAAACAAAATAAGTGGTAGGGGTTGAACTCCTAACCTCCCCACCACTAAATTATAATCCCACCATTGAACCACTTATCGGTTCAATGTATTATATGGGTTGGTTTAGTTTTAACTATGTATTAAACCTGAAAGTGCCTAAACTTAAACAAATAACCTTAAGTGGTTAAAACTAAGCCCTCCAAGTGGATAAAATCCAAAACAACAAAATAACAAGAGGGCTAAAAATGATGTTCTAAGGGTTTTTTTTGTTAAAGGGAGATTTTGGTAAATCTAATGGTTAAAACCCATAATGGGTAAATTTCATGTATAAAAAGGGGGTATGGGTTTTGTAAAAAAGCATCCGGGTGATGAGGAGAGAACCTTTGAATACATTGAATCCATTTCTATGCAACAAAGAAACATGATTCCACTGCAATGGAAGGAGATGGATTTGTAATGCAATTGAAGCCTTGTAATCTTGATTTTGGAGCATAATAGGATCGATCACTTTGTTGGAGAGAGACCCAGAGACAACCATTTGGTGAACTCCATTATCAACTTGTGTTCTATCTTCTATCTCTTTTCTCTCTTTCATTTTGTTCATCATCTTTATAATGCTTTGTTCATTTAAGCATTTCAGTTATGTTAATTCATTTTTAAAGCTTTGAATTAATTGTTGTAAACGTTAAGCATTCGCAAAGCAATTTTCATAGATCCTAATTTAGATCATAGGGTAGTTTATTTAAAGAGTATCCCTAATTAAAAATAATCATCTAGGAGTAATCAAAGAGTATATTTATGAATTTGATAAAATTAATTTACATCTCCATCCTACAACCATATTACATTTTTGCTTATTGTTCTCAACCTTAATTCATCATTGCTAAATTAGTCCAACAAGGTGTTTGAATGAGGAGAACATGAGCCTTGCTATTTACATAAATTCAGATGTAAAAATTAAGATGAACAATTTTAAGATTGTGAAGCTTTCCCAGTTTAAATATGTGAGTTACAGGTATAGATCACATGGACACCATTTATGGTTTATCACCTTTTCTAGCTTCTAGTATCATTGTTAAAGCATTTGAATGTAAGAAATCTAAATAATGTGGAATTAGGACTTTGATGGGGCTTTATATTTGTCTTACATAATAGCTATGTGTCTCCCTATTTAGAAATCTCACTAAAATTATAACGTGATTTGAAGTGTATTCAGTAGAAAATATTTCATCCACCGTGTGGAAGAAGAGGAGGGCTCCTCTAATGAAACACAATGATGTTAATTTTTATTTGTTATGTGAATTTTATTTTAAATATCACAGTTTGGTTTTCATATTAAAATGTGTGAGAAGCAAGAATTAAATTATATTATTGTTAATTACTGAACTCTTTTATTTACATGTTCTCAACTTGGTTTTCAAAATTTAATGTTGGAATATTATAGTTTGATAAATCTACATAGTTCATGTCATAGCCTACATAGTTTTGGAAACCTATATAGTTCCTATAGTATACTATTACAAGAGTTTTTTAAAAATAGTTATAAGAAAAGTTCCTATAGAAGTTTGAATAAAAAAAAATTAGTTGCATCTCATCCACACTCATCTCACTACCTGCAACCCTTGTACATACAACCACTAAATCTTTCACAAGTTTATACCCTTAGATTGATACTTAGACCAAACTAAAATTTATTATTAACATTAAGTTTATTTCATTATTTACCCTAGTTTTGGCCTATCAAGTAGAAAAGTTCTTAATTTAAAGGTATAAAATTCCTTTAGGACATGAGGGACATGGTCATAATAAAAAATCACAAGTTGATTGCATAGCTATTACATAATAATTGGAAGTTCAATGAAGGACATCTAACTTAAGAAGATATTATTTTGAAGAAGATGACAATGGTATTCATAGTGACCATAGCACCGGTCATCCACAATAATGGGTTACACTTTTGGCCAAACTTGACATTGAAATCAACATTTTCGAAGAAAACTTCACTTTCTGACACTTATAGTAGGCAAACTATTAGGAATTTGAAAATGATGTAAACTAGTGATTTGTGAGATTTTTTCTATAGATTTTAAATATATTTTTTTTAAAAAAATTGGAATTAAATTGTTTTTTTTTTGCATCTCCTTTGATAACTAGTTTTTAATAGTAAACAACATTTTTTAAAAGTGATGTGTACTTCGACACGCATAACTTTTTTTCTACAAAGGATAAAATTTTGATTCTTTTTAATTTAGGTTGCTAACACTAGTATCTATTGGTTTCATTTTGTTTCATAACATTTTGTTGAATATTATTTTTTAATTAAGTTTTGAAGTCAAAACATTTACAGTTTAGACATAGGTGCACTTCGGCACGCATAACTTTTTTGGTATGTATTGAAATTCAATTTATTTTTTTTGTTAGAATGAGGACACCAATACCTAGGGCGTATATATTTTTCAAATTTTTTTTTCTCAAATTTAATATTTTTCCACAATGATTTTTCACTAAACTTGATGTTCAGTGAAAAACCTATGTTCAGTAAAACTAAAAAATAAAATATAATATAAAAACAAAATATATTAAATTTATAGTTGTTGGAAAGCTCGTTTCAATCTCTACAATTATCCAACTTGGTTTATCAAGTTGACTCCATTTGCACCTCCTTCCCAAGCTTCGATAGTCAAAAAAATGCATAAATTTTGAAATGGTGGAGGGGAAGGTGAAAAAAGGGGGTTCATTAGAACCCCCCTTATATGGTGCAAAATGGGGTTCATTAGAAGGGAGGGGGGTTCATTAGAAGGGGGGAGGGTTCATTAGAAGGGGGGGTTCATTAGAAGGGGGGTGGTTCATTCGAACCCCCTTCATTAGAAGGGGTAAACCATTTTAAATTTTTTGATGAGCATTTCAAATTTTTCTTCATCCAAAAAATTGTAACCCACTATTGTGGGTTTACCCCACTCGAGAAGAAAATAAACATGGAGACATTCAGATAGTGAATAAAAACCTCCTAAAGTCTAGTGAAAGGATGTTAGTTCAAGTGGGAAATCATAGTAGAAAATCCTTGAACAAGAAGATGGCAATGGCATGAAGAACAAGAGGACAATCATTTGAGATCTTGGAAATCCCATGAACCAAATGATAGTGTTACATGGCCATAATATAGTCTTATTTTTAAAGTGTATGGTCATGAAGAAGGATATCTAACGCCCCTAGAAGGTATTTGACTATTTAAAACTCTCATCACATGAATTATAAATGCGTTTGAGGAAAACTATGAATGATTAATTATGATTCTTACATTAATTACATGGTAAAAGTGAGCCTTATTCAATTATTTAATTAGTCAACTATAGTGTAAATATGGATAACATTAATTATTTATAGTTGCATCAGTTCAGTATTCATTTATTCAATTAATCATTTATAGTGCCAATATGTATACCATTGATAAGAAAAAATATTTATATTAACCAAAAATCCATATAGGAATACATCAGTATATGTCAATAAAAGTATAACATATATACAAGAAATCCATATAGGCTTACAACAAAGGCATATGGACATACAATGTCACATATATGTAATAAACAATATTTTTTGAAAATAGCCAATATGCATACAACAAAGGACACTATTATAGTCATTTCTCTCTAGGTGATGGAAAGAGATCACAAGCTACCTTTGACTATCAAGAGGATGAAGATACATGCGATCATGGTTTCCTTTGAGCTGGTTCACTCAACCTCTTGTTTAATGTTCCTTAGACGACATTAGTATGTAGAAATTAAATTATAGAATGACATATAACAAAATAATCACTTATCACATACACATAATCAGTATGTTCATCCATAATAGGGCCACATTCACTATTTGGAGTTGTGAAGCCTTGTGGCAACCATCTAGATAAAAGTTAACCTAAAAAAATAATATCATTTAATTTTTCAAAAATAGATAGATAAAACAACAAATATAATCTAAAATTTACTAATCTACCTTATACCTTTCTATTGTGGCAACAACACCATGCTCCATTATCGTATGAATATAAGGAGGAGTATCTATTTACATCGTTTAAAACTAAAACAACATTATTCAATTACCAAAAATACCTAACATTATGATGAAGAAAATCTACCAAAATCAACAAACCTTCAAGGGTACTTTAGACCCAAACCACAACTTGAGAAGATCAATCCACAATTCACCAAAACCAAATTTCAACTCTCAACAAAATCTCTTTATTTTCACTTGATTCTTCATTGCTACAAAGCACCAAATCACGAAAAAAAAACTTCCAAAAATTTATCAAACTCAAGAACATCTTAACCAACATCAATTTGATTGAACCAAAGCAAAGACAACAAATCACTAAATCTTAAGGAAAAAAGAAAAAAAATCACTTAATATTACTTCCAAACTCTTATCAGGCCTTGAAACACCTTTAACCATCTTTATATTGATAGAAACTAACCAAATACTCTTCCTCACAACTTTATTTTATTAGATTCATAATTTCTTGCATTCAAAACTCAAACTCTAGTAGTATAGCAACATGACTAAAATGGGTGTATTATACACTCAAATTTTAATCTCCATAAACTATTTACTATTTTAGGAACCCATTATTTCCAATTTTAACATACCACAAAATTAGATGCTATTGTTTTGAAAATAATTCCTGAGAACATAACTATAACGTTTCCAAAATGCACCAAATAGGTCAAATTTCCAAAGTAGGTACCATTAAATCAACTCCAAAACACCACATAACCATAGAAAACATCATATAAGGTCTCAAAACTTTTAAATCATCCACTTTTAGAGATTAAAAGTCTCAATATTGTACCAAATATCAAAACCCTCATTATGTGCCAATATAGACTTGATAAACTAGGGGTTTATTGAAAACAACCTTTCCAAACCTCTTACCAAATGGTAATTTCTTCAAACATGTTGGAATATGTTTGCACATGATAACCAAACTGCCACCAAGTCTCTACAACTGATATTTCTCCAAACCCTAGTCTGTAGCATAAACTAATGTATGGAAAACACTGTATTTTCCCATGGAGCAATAACAAAACTTCATATTCTTGTCTTCTCTGCACCTACACACACATTCAAATTGAAAAGTAGACTAATTCAATCCATTCAACCAATCTAACTAACCCTACATTGGTGGAATGGAAACTTTATCTCTTAATGGACTCTCAAAACACTTATTGAGGGTTACAAACCAATTACAATAAAAATGTTCTTATTTCCTCAAATCTGAATGAAAAGACTTCAAAACACTTTCAAAAGTAATCTAACACCTTGCTCTCAAGAAAAAAAATCAATGATTAGCCTATAAGGTATTGTACAATCCTTACAAGCTTGAAACAAAAGAGAAAAGTGTTACAAATATAGAAACAAGGGTACTTTATTTACGAATTTCTTCAAGAATACAAGTTCTTCCTTGTTCTCACCTTTTACAGTGCTTTATATAGTTTTTTACATCAGTTATGGAAACTTCCTCTTCATTTCCAATTGACCCATCCTTTCCTTTTTACAAAAGACTCTTCATCTCCCTGATTCTATACACTTTTTCCATTTTTCCATCATTGACAATAATTGCATTTTTTTTTGCAACAAAAAGACACTTTTTTGTAATTTCACTACTTTGACCTCCTATGGACCTATTTGAGACTTAAATACATTAAATATGACCTCATCATGACCTTTTTACATGTTTTTCTTGAAGACAATTCAAATTTTACAAAAATATTCATTGGAGGCATAACATCACCATTAGGTGCTCCTGCACCACATTATTTTATAATTTTTATTTCAAAATTAAAAATTCTCTATATTACCAGAGTGAAAGTTCAAAAAACACCTTGACTATCAGGTGTTGATGTTGAAGGCCAAAAATTAACCTATTCAACATCCAATGTGAGTTATAAGAATACCATTCATATAAGATTCAACTATTCACATGTAATATTTATATTTCTTTACTAGTTAGTTACACACCTCTACACTTGACATCATCATATATTAGGGAGGTGGAGGATTGTTGGAAGTAGGGTGAACACTATGATCCTAAAATTTTATTATAATCATTCTAATAATTTAGTTAATATTACATTTCAAAATAAAAATTAATAAATTGAATTAAATGAATTTGTTGACCTTTACTTGACTATCAAAGCCAAATGTATTACTCGATAGAGCTTTTTTCATGACCATCTAATCCACTACAGGTTTATTTTGGGCACATGCATCTTGACTATTTGAAGAATCATAAACATAGGGTGACCACAAGATTGAAATAAATGAGGTGGAATAGGATGCTTAGAAGATTCACTCGTCTCCACTATTCTAGAGGCCCAATATCTTTTGTCATTCTCTAAATGATTGAGATAATCAACTATAAGGGTGTCCACCTCAACACCTTCCTTAACAATGGAAGGGACAATCATGTTCATAATTTGGTCTAGCTAGTGGTATCACTTCTTGTTTTGGGTCAAGATGTGATTCCACTCTATACTATGTAGAGCCCCCACTTCTACCCTAGAACTCCTACATGTTAAAATAATTTGGGATTTCATTGAGGACAAACTCACAAGAGAGTTTCCTCAAAAAATATTGTGGTGTCTCATTGTTAGTGCATGGAGGATGGTAAAACACCATCCACCACATATCCCAAATATTTTTCTTTATCCCTTGGTGGTGGCACCAAAGGATAGGGAACCTCTTGCATTGACAGTGTAATGTTTGATTGGTTCATGGGTTAGTGAAGAGTGCACACAAGTCAATTTTTTTCTTTAACTTTTTTATATGATAATTAATTTTCATAAAATTATTTTTATTCGTGTCTCTTGTCAAACCAACTATTTATTTTCCCACTAACAATTCTACATGAGACACAATGGATGCAATGATTGAGCAAGGTTGGTCCTATGGGAGATTGTTCCTACAAAATATTTCAACCTTGTAATTAACTTCTCAAGATCTTTTCTATTATTTTCAATTTCCCATAATATGCTTTATTGTGTTCTTGGAGGATGATGAGGAATTGTACGAGATGTTTGTTCAAGTTCTTTTTAGGAGAAATTTCAAGAAGAGGTGATTTGGGATTTTGAATATTTTGGAGTGAATTATCAACTCCTAAAAATTAAACAGATTTTAATTAAAAAGTAAATCAATCTACCTAGTTAATACAAATTTGACACAAAAAAACTAAAAATACTTACTTCTTTGACCTCCCTAACATCTTGGTGGCATTTTGGTAAAGATTTGGAATTTTTTTTCATGCAAAATCAACTTTGCAATAACATGAGCACACTTGGAAGGGTTTGTAGGCCACGATATAAAAGAAAAATACAAAAATACTTGTTTCTTATTTTTATTTTTTATTAATCAATAATGAGAGCATGTTATAACACACTCAAATTATAACTTTGATGGGGCCAAAGTGGGGTGGCCACTTTTTGGTCCCCCATAATTTTTCACATGGCCAAATGATATTTCAAAGATGCTTTATTAAGGTCTCAAAAATGTGTACACATTTGAATATGATTATTAGGCTTTTTGATGGCCACAATGTTTGATATCCAAGGTGAATAGTCAGTAGAGTAGATGAAACCATCTTGTAAAATCTTTTCAATCTCTGCCTTAAACAACAAGGCCACTTTTTGGATTTATTTTATGAACCTTTTGTTTCACAAGCTTAACATGATATTGTAACACAATGTTATGTTTGATTACCTTGGGATCTATGCTATGTATATTCAAATAGCAAAAAGAAAATAGTCTAGGAAACTCATGTAAGAGTAGATAATTTTCTTGTTGTTTGTTAGAGTCAAGGAATTTTCCAATTAAAATAGCCTTATCCAAGTTAGATGGATCCATTGAGAGGTAGATCATCAGTATCTCCTACAAGTAGTGTATTGTGGTTTGGAACATTAGGGAAATATTGGGGTATGTCTTGATAATTTACCATATCATTTGATATACAAGTGCCTTTCCCAAAGTATGCATTGACTTTTATAAAATAAGGAAATTCATGATCGTTATGACAAATACGTAAATTTTGATGCATTCCCAAAAAATATGCTAAGGATTCATTATTCAAAAATATGTCCAATGAAAGATTTTTGTTTGTACTTATCATTTTAAGATGAACTATATTGAGAAATACCATAGGAGGATCTTATGTTATTGTTTTGAAATTAAGTGAAGGTATATAATAAGATTTGGTGGGTTTCAAATGATCTTAACCAAGACCATTTTTTGTGCCTTGTGTGTTCCATTCTAGAGGGACCTAAATACCTTGTTCCCTTTCACCACAACCATTTTCATTATAACCAAATCGAGATAAATTTTTAAGTAATCTTTCATAAATAGATTTCATTTCCTTTGAAGGTCATTTTTGTAATTGTAATCATCAAAAGTGGATGTATAACTAGTATCATTTTTATTACTAGAAGTTGTAAAATTAAATGTTTTAGGAGATTCATTTGAAGATTGTGTAGATGCTACTATGACTTCCTTTGATTCTCAAGGCCTAGATGGTGAAATTTTATATTGTTGGGGATGACCACCAAACCCAGGAGCACCAATTACAAATAAAAACTTCACAAATATGAGAGAAGCTTGAGGCTCTTTCACCAGAAGAATGGAAAAATGAATTGAGATCCGATGATTTACATATTGTACAATGTGCCATATAAAGGAAAGAAAAATAGGTATTAGGTAAACAACCACCTAGTATGAGAAAAAAGTAATCAAATTAATTTACCCTAAGTTAAAACTTAAATACCCTAACACCCCCCCTTAAGTGCAACTTAGGGAGAATGGAGATGCAAAAATGAAAAAAATCAATATGGGTCCTGGCTACACAACCATGTTAGGTACCCATTTATAATGTAATCTCTCACAACCGGAGAAAAGGAGAAAAATCCTATGGGAAAAAACCCCTCTCCAAAAGAGAGAAAAGAAAAAAAAAATTATGTATGGATGAAGGGCTCAATCACACCCCTAAGGAATACATACATCATATATATATATATACAATCAATGAACTACCCATAAGAGGGAAAACAAGAGATATCATAGCCTCCCCATAATGAAGAAGCTTCAATGCTGATGAAGTATGCCTGAAAACAAAAGATGATCCAATGCCTGCAAGTAGCACCTCTTCCCTTAGGAAGAAACAAGTGCACTAGATGATGAAGAAGCCACTCCATATCTAGCTAAAGAGAGAAATGAAATCTCCAAACAAAATAATCCACCACATTTAATCATGATAAAAAACAACCAAGAAATGTGATGAATTAAATGAAAGTGAAGGATAAAAAAATTCAACCTCCAAAGATAATCCAAATGTATCAACTGCCATGATGCAATTTTCATCAAAGAGGAGAGAAATCCCCTCAAGTGTATCTCTCAAATTTGCAAGGTGAGACTCCACAAACAAATCTAAGATGTTTGCTAAATACTCATCCGTTAAAATAAAATCTAAGGGATCAAAATACATTGTTGTGCTAAAAGATCAACCTCTGAAACAATAAGAGATGTATCAACAGGAGTTTGAACAACTCCAAAATTTAGATGACCTACCTCCCTTGAGGAATTTCTATCTGATGAGGGTGCAACTTGAGACACATAAAATTAACACACCAAATAGAGAATACTATCTTATTACTCAAAAATGATCTTCTTACATGTAGAGGATCTCAAATCCTCAAGTTCTACAATATGTGCAAGCTACAAAAATTACAGAAAAATCCCTTTCACAGTATGTGAGCTTGTTCCCCAAATAGCTACACAAAAATCAGAAACCCACCCATAAATAGAGCTCCTTTTAAGTTTGGAGCCAAAACAGCATTCAAATTTGAATTTTTTTGGCAGTTTGGCACAAAAAATTACAACTTGAAATTCAAATTTCAAAATTACATTCGAAAATTAGTATCTTCTAGAAAGTGCGCCAACTTCCAGGAGCCATAACTTTTGATCTAGGACTCTGTTTTTCCAACCATTTGAACCATTGGAAAGGTCTCAGAGTCAAGAACGTGCTCGAAATTGCTATGTCAATTTTGACAAGTTTTGGGGCTATTTCGGTATCGTTTAGTGCCTCAAATGTGACCTGGAAGTTTTCAGGTGCAATTCTGGGAGACTAAAACTGCAATATCTTCCAACCCAGGAATAGAAAAGAAAAACCGTAAGTTGGGAATTATATTATGACAAAAAGGGTATCCAAAAATACAAAAAAATCTAAGAAACTACTAACATGAAATGAAACTCTTTTTTTGGGTGATGCAGGATTTCCCTTACACCATTGGATGCTCCTGCATCACTATCAACACTTGCAAGAGGGGAATTAGGAACATAGTCATCATCATCAAAAAAGTGAGAGAAGGTATACAAACAAGACTTTTGGTTAGCATTACTAACAACAATAACTTTTCCAGTATTAGCCTCTCTAATAAACACATAATCGGTAGTCAAATCTACAGTATTTGAGACCTCTCCATGTGTAATTTGATAGATGGAAAATAGATTTGTATGTAAATCTAGAATGCACAGTACATCCCTAAAACACCCATCACCTATCTCAACATTTCCTACCCTCACAACATCCAAAAGCTTACTATCTCCCAACAAAGTCTTGGAAGTGTCAGAAGGATGACGACCCATGAAAGGATAGGGTGAAAAAATCATGTGGTGAGATGCACCTAAGTCAAAAACCCATCTATCACAATGAGAATTAGTTGTAGAAGTCATCAGTGCATGTCCTTTTCCCATGTATTGTTTATCTCCTTTACAACTTGCCACCTTTGCATTCTCAAACTATGTAGAGTTGGATGATGATGGAAAGGAAGATGCAGAGGCTGTAGAAGGAGGAGTTATAGATGAGGGAAATGGAATATTGTCTTTCTGAAGAAGGTGTGAGATTTCATCAATATTATTCATGTAACAATGATGCTCATCATGCCCTTTTTTTGCAATATGCACAACTAATTTTCTCCTTCTTGGGCTTGTCCTCTTTTGAAGAGGTGGAAGTATCAGTTGACTCTATTTTAGGTTTAGGCTTCTTCTTCCCTTTACTCTTAGATTCTTGGGAAACCAATGCATGATTTGTAGGAACCCCCTCCAACTAGACAAGTTTTTCTTGTTCTCTTGTCAACTTGTCACAAAAGGTTTCAAAAGAAGGAATTTGGAATGTACTAGGTTCAAAGCATCCATTGTGGAATAAAAGGTAGAAGAGAACATAGAAAATGGGCCTCTCAACTTGTACAAAATCAAAAAAATAGACTCATTAGTTTTTCTCTTCCCACATCTTGCTAGTTGTGACCTTACTAATTTGAATTTCAATAGAAATTCATCAATAGAGGGAAATGCCTAAGGGGTGAGAGAGGTTAATTCAACCTCCAATTGAAGGGCATGGAACTCACTAACCTGACCAAATAGGTTATGTAACTTATCTTATATTTCCTTGGGTGTATCCAACTCATCAATATGTAAGAGGACACTATTAGAAATATTCAATTTCATCAAACCCATAGCTTGGTCATACTTATTTTTATAGGAAAATATTTCAAGTTCCTTAGTAAGGGCGGGTTGGACATTACTCAATGTAGACCATGGACCTTGAGACTGAAGCAATCCATCCATTTTTATTTTCCAGGTGTGGTAATTATGGGGAGTTAACAATTCAATAGTTCTAGGAGCATCCATGACCAAGGTTTCCACTAGAAAAAAAATTCCACCAAACTGAAAAAAACCTCCAATAAAGCAGCCTCTAGAGTTTAAATTTTCACCACTTTTCCAAAAATACTCCAAGAAAAAAGCTGATTATTTGAAATTGGAAAAAAAATTGAGCAAAATAGAGGCACGTTGAAGTTATTTTGTAGGTGATTCTTGCACCAAATAAATTGGAAAGCCTCCATACAAAACACACAATCACAAGCCTCTTCAATGCTTGTGAGTCTTATTCACATTGTGCAGTGCTATTTAAATAGGAAAATTATCCTCCACACTATCAATGTGGGATTAGTTTTTCCAAAAAATAACTTCAAAAGGCTTGGGCCCACCTTACTTTGCTGCAAAAAGCCCTAAATAAATATTTAGAGAGAAAAATTTATAAAATATAAAGTTTCAAAGAAAATGTATAGCCTCCATGGAGAAAAATGATGCCGCCACACACACAGGGTTCCTTTATGGCCCGATCTAGCTGCACAGGCCAACAAATGCCTCCCTCTATTGTTGCATTGGATTGAATGCCAAGAAATGACTCCTCAAAAATGTGCCTTCGTGCCATAGACTAGGGACTTCCAAATGTAGCAAGGAAATCCCTCTCTCACAAATGGGTCAGCTTGTTGTGGATAGATGAATTTGTGACTGCAAGAGATCAAGCAAATTCAACAGGTGAATAAAATACCTCCATAGAATCCTAGGTGAAAAAAAGGGGCCTCTCAAATGGAAAAATATAAACCCCTTCAATCAAAATCGTGGCCTGTAGAATGAATTGGGGCTAAACAATGAAATTTAACACCTCTAATACAAAAAATGAGCCAATCTCCAAAAAGCAGATATTTCAACCGATGCTTCACACGACTTCCACAATGGAAATAATTTCCTTCCAAAGTAAAAATTGATGCCTTCTTAGCAACAAGAATCAACCCAGGCAAAATCAAATAGGCAACTTTGAAATTTAGGAAAATTTCAAATGTCAAATAAAAACAATCTCAAAGCTGATGAAAACTCTCAGTGGTGGAAGGAGGGAAAAGTGGTATGCTCTGATACCATGTTGGGGATGGCCACCAAACCCAGGAGCACCAACTGCAAATAACACCTTCACAAATATGAGAGAATCTTGGGGCTCTTTCACCAGAAGAATGGAAAAATGTCTTGAGATTTGATGATTTACATATTGTACAATGTGCCTTATAAAGGAAAGAAAAATAGGTATTGGGTAAACAACCACCCAGTATGGGAAAAAACTAATCAAAGTAATTTACCCTAAGTTAAAAATTAAATAATCTAACATATACTCTCTTATGAAAGACGTGTAAAATCTAACGATCCCCAGTCATCACTAAAGAGTTTAGTTATGGACGAGTCATAATCATCATTGTCCTTATCATTGAAAGACATAGGTTTAATTTTTGAGAATGAAAAAATGTATTAAAATTTTTCCTATGGCCCATTTTAGTTTGTAAAAAAAATTCAAATTTAGGATCAAATTTCACCATATAAACCCTATTTTTATCTCTACTTGATTATGCGATGAAGTGTTGAAGGAACTCCTCCCATAGCATGAATCCATGGCCTTCCAAGGAGAAGGTTATATGAGAGAATTTGGAATAACATGGATAATGGTAGGTAAAACTATGATACATACCTTAATAGGTAATGTGGTTGTTCCCAATGGTTGTCTAACAAGATTATCAAAAACACAAATAGATAAAGCATCAAGTTGAACGAGTGATTTATATACACCAAGCTTATTTAAGAATCAATGTTACATACATTAAAACCTGACCAATTATCAATAAGGGTTTTGCCTAATCCTATTTTATTAATGACCAAACATATCATTAAGGCATCATATATCTTTTGAGTTTTGATGAGATGTAATTTACTTTGATGGAAGACATTATCTAAATTTTTTGAATTCATACCCTCAAGTAAGATTGCTACATCATTTACCTTAGGATAATGTGGAAAAAAATAATTCTATAAAGCCTCTTGGATCATGTTATGATAGGCAGGTGAGGTTTGAATAAAGTCCCACAGTAAAATATTGGCTGGAGTAGCAACAAGATGCTGAACAAGATCATACTCCTTACCATTATGTTGAGGTAAATGAGGCGCTAAGGAGAGAATATGTTGCACAAATGGGATTGAAAATGGACTGACCAATTTTTTTTGTTTTTTTGTTCTTTCTTATGTTTTATGTATGAGGAACGACATGGTAATGATGTTGTTATGATATATCTTTTTATATGTAATTATGTTGAGTCAATTGTTTGATGAAGTTTAAGATATGACTAGGAGATTCAATTTTTTGAAGGTGACATAGTAATAAGAAAAAAATTGATTTTGTGGTTGAGGTTTGTATAAAGGAGGGTAAATATAGTGTCAAAATGATCACACTTGATAATTTCACACTAGGCTTTTCTACCCCCTATGTGCTTGGACCTAATTATGTATTAATTTCTCATTTTATAGATATTCTTGGAAAATAAAACATGGGAAATAAAACTATGGAGTTAATATTTTTCCCTTCATAATTTTGATCCCTAGAAAGAAAGAATCTAGTCTATGGTGCCCTACACCCTAGACCAACATTTTTGGCTACAAATTTGAATATGCCAGTCTTGATAATTTATATATTTTAATTTCCAATTTCAATTGTTAGCTATTAGCATATGATTTTAAGGGAATTAGAATAATTACATATAGATAACAATCATTTTCACCATTTGAATCTTAAATTGAATTATTTGAGCAAATAAAGCATCTTGAAACATATTCAAGAGTAGTCAAGAGTAGAATTATCAATATTATTACAAAATTTCATCATTCAAGCATCATGCCATCTTTTATGTGAGTTTTGTTCATGTTTTGTATGCAATTTATTTGTGAGTACTAATAGTTGTAGGTTTTCAAATCAATTCAAGTCAAATAACAATGGATCCTTGAAGGTTAAATGAGAGTGACTTAAGTCCATCAAAGTAATTAGATCTAGGTTATGAGTTGCAA
>VDFB02271358.1:1179676627-1179705043 GCA_007258455.2 Sequoia sempervirens | reverse complement strand
ATTTAGGAAAATTTCAAATGTCAAATAAAAACAATCTCAAAGCTGATGAAAACTCTCAGTGGTGGAAGGAGGGAAAAGTGGTATGCTCTGATACCATGTTGGGGATGGCCACCAAACCCAGGAGCACCAACTGCAAATAACACCTTCACAAATATGAGAGAATCTTGGGGCTCTTTCACCAGAAGAATGGAAAAATGTCTTGAGATTTGATGATTTACATATTGTACAATGTGCCTTATAAAGGAAAGAAAAATAGGTATTGGGTAAACAACCACCCAGTATGGGAAAAAACTAATCAAAGTAATTTACCCTAAGTTAAAAATTAAATAATCTAACATATACTCTCTTATGAAAGACGTGTAAAATCTAACGATCCCCAGTCATCACTAAAGAGTTTAGTTATGGACGAGTCATAATCATCATTGTCCTTATCATTGAAAGACATAGGTTTAATTTTTGAGAATGAAAAAATGTATTAAAATTTTTCCTATGGCCCATTTTAGTTTGTAAAAAAAATTCAAATTTAGGATCAAATTTCACCATATAAACCCTATTTTTATCTCTACTTGATTATGCGATGAAGTGTTGAAGGAACTCCTCCCATAGCATGAATCCATGGCCTTCCAAGGAGAAGGTTATATGAGAGAATTTGGAATAACATGGATAATGGTAGGTAAAACTATGATACATACCTTAATAGGTAATGTGGTTGTTCCCAATGGTTGTCTAACAAGATTATCAAAAACACAAATAGATAAAGCATCAAGTTGAACGAGTGATTTATATACACCAAGCTTATTTAAGAATCAATGTTACATACATTAAAACCTGACCAATTATCAATAAGGGTTTTGCCTAATCCTATTTTATTAATGACCAAACATATCATTAAGGCATCATATATCTTTTGAGTTTTGATGAGATGTAATTTACTTTGATGGAAGACATTATCTAAATTTTTTGAATTCATACCCTCAAGTAAGATTGCTACATCATTTACCTTAGGATAATGTGGAAAAAAATAATTCTATAAAGCCTCTTGGATCATGTTATGATAGGCAGGTGAGGTTTGAATAAAGTCCCACAGTAAAATATTGGCTGGAGTAGCAACAAGATGCTGAACAAGATCATACTCCTTACCATTATGTTGAGGTAAATGAGGCGCTAAGGAGAGAATATGTTGCACAAATGGGATTGAAAATGGACTGACCAATTTTTTTTGTTTTTTTGTTCTTTCTTATGTTTTATGTATGAGGAACGACATGGTAATGATGTTGTTATGATATATCTTTTTATATGTAATTATGTTGAGTCAATTGTTTGATGAAGTTTAAGATATGACTAGGAGATTCAATTTTTTGAAGGTGACATAGTAATAAGAAAAAAATTGATTTTGTGGTTGAGGTTTGTATAAAGGAGGGTAAATATAGTGTCAAAATGATCACACTTGATAATTTCACACTAGGCTTTTCTACCCCCTATGTGCTTGGACCTAATTATGTATTAATTTCTCATTTTATAGATATTCTTGGAAAATAAAACATGGGAAATAAAACTATGGAGTTAATATTTTTCCCTTCATAATTTTGATCCCTAGAAAGAAAGAATCTAGTCTATGGTGCCCTACACCCTAGACCAACATTTTTGGCTACAAATTTGAATATGCCAGTCTTGATAATTTATATATTTTAATTTCCAATTTCAATTGTTAGCTATTAGCATATGATTTTAAGGGAATTAGAATAATTACATATAGATAACAATCATTTTCACCATTTGAATCTTAAATTGAATTATTTGAGCAAATAAAGCATCTTGAAACATATTCAAGAGTAGTCAAGAGTAGAATTATCAATATTATTACAAAATTTCATCATTCAAGCATCATGCCATCTTTTATGTGAGTTTTGTTCATGTTTTGTATGCAATTTATTTGTGAGTACTAATAGTTGTAGGTTTTCAAATCAATTCAAGTCAAATAACAATGGATCCTTGAAGGTTAAATGAGAGTGACTTAAGTCCATCAAAGTAATTAGATCTAGGTTATGAGTTGCAACAATTTTTTAATTTATTACTTATTTATCCTATATCCAACCAAGGATAATCTATCTTTTATCATAATTTTCCATTGTGGAGGTAGAAATGCCAACATGGGTTTTGACTTAGGCAAGCTCCTATATGGCACAAACCTTCCCCTCCTTTTATTTGTATAGGTTCCATTTTTCAAGTGAGTTGGAGGAAGATTAAAAGTTATTTATTTATTCATGCATCAAAACCCTACAATTTTTCAAGGCAAAAAAATTGCATTTTCTCATCAAGAGACAAACTTTCAACAATAACGCCTATAAGGTAGAAGCTATGGTTTAGGGGTCTCATGCCTATGTTTTTAGTTCCCAAAAAAGAGGATGATAGTCCAGGGAATATTGTTCCTATTGATTATTTTATTTGCATTACACAACATAGATAAAACACAAGTGTTCTATCTCTCTTGAAAGGTGACTTTCTCTACAAAATCTTCAAAAAATAACCCCAAGGTTCTGGATTTCAGGTCTTGACTTGTAGAAACAACTCAGTGTTTGATGTGATTTGTTGGTATCACAAAGGGAATTTATGACTTACAAAGAATGGAAGCATATAAGGCTTAACAAGGGTTTTGTAGAATCTAATAAATATATGTAAACCCTAATCAAACTTTCCAAATCTGAAATCTAAAAGTGATTTTATAATCAAATATAATAGATTGATTGGTGATTTTATCCTAAAACTAACCAAAATTTGTAAAGAAATTACAAAAGATATAGGGTTTTAGATAAATCTAATTTAAAACCTAAGAACAATCATGCAAATGGCTAATACTTCAATGGATAAATCCTCAATAAAACCTATCTATGCTTAATCAAGGAAAAACCCTATAACTCCACAAAAATGGTGCAATCTTTAAAGGAATTCAAAATATTTTTAGACTGTAAACATTTAAACACAAAAAAATATCTTGGCATAATATGAAAAAACATCCACAATTGTACTATTGCATAAAATGGCTTGGACTAACCATACACTATAACTTGCAAGCATCAAATTATAAATGGTATGAGTAGCAAACTTATCCAATATTATTCAACACTTTTCCATTAACAAGAATGAAATAAAACTAAATAACTTGAAATAAACTTGCAAAGAAGGAACCATACAATAACATGAAGCAACAAAGAATAGAACACAAAATACAATGTCTTCTCTTTGCATTAACTCCAAAAGTGTACAACAATTCTAGATTCAACTGTAAAATGAGGAAGAACCTCATGTTTATAGAGTTTAATTGCAACCCTAGGGTTTGATATTAATGGTTGCGATTACATCAAGATGGTCACCCTTATTAGGTCAGAAAAAATAGGTTGGCCTCATATAACTAATGCCCATTTACAATTTAAGAACATAAAATACCAATTTTTATATTTAAGGTATTTTAAACTTCAAATAAAAGGCACTTGGGCACAAATTTCCATGTCTTTTAGGCTGGCAGAGGATCCCCAACAAGATTGGCACTTATTTCAATGCAAGGTCATCCTAATCTATCTCTTCTCTCATTTGTTGTTTTTTAGAAAATACTTGGAATTTATGCAAGATAGTATTTAATTCTTCCTAATTGGGAGTTGAAATTTTTTCAAGCCTATATGATGTAGAGGATAAGTCAGCTTCATACTTCTTAACTATTTTATCACACTCAAAATGAGATTCCTAAAAATGATACATTAAAATGACATACATTGTTGCATTCTCTAGATGATTTTCAATTACAACATCAATAACATGTGTGAAACTATCTTTCCACCATTATTTCAATGAATCCAACCTAATGTACTCCTTAGTAAGATTATTACCAATCATGGCCTCTAGAAATAAGACACAACCTAGAGAAATATCCTTCAAATATTTCTCATCTTTTGTGCAATATTTGAGTGCCCTATTCATTATTTCTCTTTTAAATTTAAAGGACTCTAACGAAGACCAAGGATTGTTATCTGCTTTTGCAAAGAGCATCTTTTTCTCAATCAAAACCTACTAAGGAATGTCCATATGCATGTTCAGTCTCATTTATGAAGATATTCTTAAGAAGTTTTTCCAGCTATGAGCACAAAGGGAGAATATCATCTTATAGTTTGGAGAGATAAGAGATTTGGTGAACGAAAAATTTATACCTATCTCAAGTTCCCTTCTAAGTTCCAATAAGGCTATGCAGATGAATCTGATACTTGACACTCTGGAAGAAGGAGAAGACATATTAGTGGAGCTTGAAACACATAGAAGATTGCTTGGGCTAGCATATAAGACATGAGAAGATGACAAGAAAGCATGGAAGAACCATCTACATAGGTTATAGGCATTAACATCCTCTGATTGACATATTTCTTATCTTTTATGCATTTTAATTTTTTAGTTTTCAAATTCTTTGTGAAAATGCGAAGCATATAGAGTAGTCTCCAATATAGATTTTTGGTTTTTTTTAATCCGATATATGACTCACGGGGAGTCAATTCTATCTTTCTAATTTGTATATATGCATATATTTCCCAGGGGAGTTTTGATGAATGTCAAAATATTTGGTATATGCACCCTTTACCCTTGATGTCAAAGACAAGCATATTTTGGAGAATTTTGGAGATATTTTTGGCATGTTTCCATCAATGACAAAGGGAGAGATTGTTGGAAGAATATCATTGATGTTGTTGGCAACATGAGAAAATATGTTTTGAATTTATTTTCTAAAGGAAATGGCCAACATTGATCTAACTTTTAAACTTCAATCACTAAAAAGTGGCATATATGTTTTGAATTTTGAAAGGATGTAAACTAATAAAATGTGTATTTTTTAGTATATTTTATGCTTGTATTTTTTTGAAAAAATAAAAAAAATTATTTGAATATAGTTTTTTATAAATTAACACTAGAATTTAGTTGTTGATAAAATGTTGACAAATGACGTTACATGGGACGCCAAGCTTTATATAGTAAATTTTCTTCTTTTTGCTTCAATTTTTTTTTGTATATTTATAATTGTAAACTTTAGGGCATGGATATTTTTTTTCTGTAATTTTAATAAATATATATTTTTAAATAAATATTTAAATGTGTGAATTAAAACATGACTGTTTCTAGTCGACGTCAACTTTTATATTAAATATTTATCTAAAATAGAAAACAAATTATGATATCTTAATCTTGATTCTTTTCTCTAGGGCATCATATTTTTTAATTTTTTTTAACTAAGTTTTAGTATTTTTCTTGGCACGATAATCAACCTAATATTTTTGTGTTGATAACCTACTTTTAATAAAATATAAAAATAAATTATAAATAGTAATTGAACTATTAAAATAAATATATATTTTAAAACTACAGTTATGGATCTACAAAAGGGTACTTTTACATTTAAAAAAAAAAGTTATTTATATGAGTAGGAGTTGTTGAAATGTTAAATTTTTCAAATAATTGCATTTTTTTAGTAAATTGGCCTCAAAGTGGTGCTACATATGCATTTAGCCAACAATTTTAGTTGGAAAAGTTGCAGAAGTATTTAACTTATCTAAAATGAATCTTACTAGATCATATGTTTGACCAAAATTGATTTTTAGTTATAAATACTAAAATTCACTTGTGCTGATAAGTTGGACGAAAGTGTGACACAAATTTGTACTTTTACCCCTATGTGTTGCAATGTTGTCATTGATGGCAACATTGCATCTTTATACGAGGACGTTAGTGCAGATCATTTTGATTTTTCTTGAAATGATTATGGTATATAATTTTTCTAGATGGTTTGATCTGGAGAAGTTAGTTGTGTTAAAAATTGAATAAGTGTCAATTTTGCTAATTCAGTGTGATAGAGTATTCATCTTTGGGTCCACACTACTCCTCAAATGAAGTGTTCACTCTGCACTTCTAACATTATATTTTTGGTTGTTAGAAGTATCTGATTCTATAATTTCATCATGTTTTGGCTCTTGGATTGAGAGATCTCTAAGTAACAAAATTTTGGTCTGGAAGTTTACAATTATTTTATATATAGTGCATTTGAGTGGGAGAGTCCCCACTTCTCCACAATTAAGTTTTTGGCTTTACACTTTTGAGGATAAGTTGACAGATGGTAGTAGTGTATGAATTCCAATTGGTGTTGATTTTGGAGGTCCATGTGTCGGAATGTGGATACATAATTGAAGAATTTTGGTACTAGGTCCTCTGTGGTGCCAACCTAATAAGTTTGAAGGCATAAAAAGGTTAAATAAGTGTTGTAGTCTTATGAGGGACCTGTTATAGGTCCATGTTGATCTATTTCAAGTTGTTTTGAGTTGTCTTTGGAGCAAGGTGTGTATGAAAAGGTTTGAAGCTGACAAGTTATATTCTAGTTGTTACATCTAATTAGGTCGACCTAATTGATCTTATGCTAGAAGTGGATATATGTGTTAGATATTTTTTAGTGTTTTCAAGAGTGTGATATAAATTGCGAGTGTCCTACATGTGAATATTATAAGAGAAATGCAAATCTAAGTTGTGAATGTTGAGTAGAAGTTTAGAGTGATGTGAATGTAGAGGAAAGTAGAGTGTTAGATCAAGATCAAATGAAGTGTGTAAAGTCAGTTTATTGAGCTTCATTGGAACTATATTTCATGCATATGAAATATGCAATTGTAATAGTTCAAAATAGGTTGTAAGCCACCATCTCTCTTCTATCTTTTTCTCTATGGGAAATGAGTCCACTTGGTCAGTGATTCCACCTATAGTGAGAACTTCTATAAATATACTAAAACCGATTATAATATATTGTGAGCTAATCTTCACCATGATTTTTCCTATTTGGGTTTTTCATGTAAAAATTCTAGTGTTCAAGTGTTATGTGATGTTGTTGATGTTTCATGCTTTCTTTCTTTATTGCAAATGAACATGCTTTGGTAATTAGATGTTTGATATTTGAATGGTTTAAGAGAATACTAATTCACCCCCCTCTCTTGGTATTCTGGGTGTTCAACACTAAAACCATATTAGAGTGGGTAGATGGGCCTAAAATGGAAATAATAACTCAAATGTTAGTCAATTTTGAAGAGTACAAGCGACATAAAAGAAGGTAAATTTTTAATATTTCAAAAAGGAATCTATTGTTTTGACCAATCAAATGAGGAAGATGTTAGTTTGGGAACTTCTCTTCTAAAATAGAGAGGGTGTAGCAATGGAACTGGAGTTGGTTGGTGTTCAAAATATTGAATTGGTGTCTACTTTTTGAAGAAGCAATTTTATGCCTAATAATTGTAATTTAGTTTTGGAGTCTCCTTGATTTGTGGATCAAAATGATGGGCACACTTCTTGTGATGCGTGTCTCTCTTTTTGAAGGGAATCTAATTTTTTGATTCTATATACTGTAAAACCTCTCTTACTGTTAGGTTTCAAATGATGGAGGAGCATCCTAGGTTCTTGGCAATCTTGCATCAACCAAAAATATTTTCTTTCTATTTTGTTCTTATTTTTATCTTTCTCAGTTCATGTTGGTGATTTTTCATCTTGCTCACCTGACCTTGTGGATATTTTTGTACATCAGGGGCATGTTCGTTTTCCTTATTCCAAGATTTGAGCATGATTGGATAATTTTTTGGCAAGTTATTGCTTCTGGAATTTCATGACAGTTTCTTGAACCAACACCAAAATAGTTTTCAAACCTAATAGCTAATTTGATCATTTGTGGATCGTCCCCGTGACTTTTGGATCTCGACGGTGTGATCTTAAATGTTTCGTGGAGTTTTCCCAACCTTCATTATAGGTCCACACTTCATTATATGCACTTGTTGAAAGAGTAATTCAAATTTGAGGCCAACCTATTCTTGCACACGCTACATTTTCTTTCCTTGGAGAATGTAATGATCTTTGGCTGACGCAGATGTTTCCAGAATTGTGGATATGATATAAAGCTTGTAACCGATCATTTGAAAAGTAGTAGAGAAGTAAGATCCGATTGTAATATTCAGCTTGCATATAGGAGCATGTTAGAATGCTATATTTTTGAGCATTTTGTATCAGGCCTGTGAGTCGAATCTATAAGCCTAGATGTTTTCGGCTGAATGTAACTGAGATTTATGTTAATGAGAATATTTGCATCTACATTTTCCTCCATATTTTGTGTTTCTTTCATTGTATTACTCTTGCTACATGGTCTAGATTGTTCTCCTTGAGGACCCTCCTATCGTGGTTGTGTTAGATTGGTAATAGAGCGAGATTCATTCCTTGCGAAATTGTCAGAGTTTGTGAAGTCATGTTGAAGATTTGTTGTAGGATGGTGAATTAAGGATTCAACTTGTAGTTGTAGAGAACTTGTGTAGAGATGGCGGGAAGAAGAAATGTTAGAGGAAATGAAGCACATGGAAATGCAGACCCAACTTTAATGGAGATGTTGAGGAATTGCTGCCAGATTAGATGCAATCGAAACATCCCAGAGAAGAGGTCGACCAGTTGATGATGTGAGTGATGAAGAGGTAGAAGTACATGAAGCAAGAGGAAGAGACGAGCAACCTGGTCTTGATCAGGGAAAAGAGAGGTTCATAAGAGCCCTAACTAGAGCGAATAAAAAACCACATTTCAATCCACTAGATTATAATGGTAAGTTGGATTCAGAAGAATGCTTGGTTGGATTACAAAGATAGAAAAATATTTTGAATTGAAAGGTACCACTGAAGATAAGAAGGTAAAATATTCTTGTAAAAATTTGAGAGGACATGCATCCCTTTGGTGGGAACATTTGCAGATAGATAGGAAAAGAAGAGGAAAGGAAAACATAAATTCTTGGGATCTAATGGTGAATGAGTTGACAACAAAGTTCATGCTTGCAGATTATCAAATTAGTTTGTTCAAGAAGTTGCAAAATCTAAAGCATAAAGAATCAAGTGTGACAGAGTATACTAAAGAGTTCTATAAGTTGAATATTAGATTTGGACATTCAGAGGATGAGATTGAGCAAGTAGCTAGGTATGTGAATGGTTTGAGGTAATCTATATAGGATGAGATTAGTTTGATTAAGTTGTAGAGTATGGAAGAGGAAAATTAGTGTGCCCTAAAGGTAGAAGAGAAGTTGAATAAAAGACATGAGTAGAGACAGAGAGGAAGAGGTGGAAGATTTTAGAGAGGAAGAACTTTTGCTGGAGGAGGAAGAGGCTCTTTTCCATATTAGAATAAGGATAAGAAGGTCAGTAAGAATGATAATTCGTATCATAAAGTTGATGGAAACTCTTGCAAAAGAGGAGGATATGGTGGTTACCAGAATGAAGGTTATAGAAAGGATGATAAGGAGAAAAGTGTATTTAGGGGAAATTGCTTTAAGTGTGGTGGAGGACATAGAGCATTTGAATGTAATTAGGGAGAGACTAGTAGACAGAAAGAGAACAATAGAAGAGCAACCTTGGTTGAGGAAGATCATACCAGTGTTGGCATATGGCTTCTAGTGTTGTCATTGATGGTAACTGAAGTCATTTCCATGGTTCGCATATCAATATCTAGTCATACTAGCAGATAAAATGAAATACTTTGTTACCGGTAGAACACTTGAAGAACAAGGTATCTGGTTAGTCAATTAATCTGTCTACTTCACCAGATCATTTTTTGAGTTGTGGATCCTCATAATTGATTGTTGAGCATGTATGCTATCTTATTACTAAATTTTGTGGTGTTGCATTAGTTGTTGTATGAGCTTGGAGGTTTGGTAGGATGTTTTCTATCTATTTGCTCATTGTAGCTAACTCAGTGAATGTGGTGCATTATGGATGTGTAAAGTGGAATTATTTAAAAATATATGTTTAAATATTTAATTATGGGTCCCAGCTATAGTCTAGCCAACTTGTATGGGTGCGCATCAAAATTGTTCATGATTTGGGCTGACAGTTGATAATATTTCCAAGTTTTATTAAGGCTGACCTATAGTGACTTGATTTCTAGATGGGGATATATATAAGAGATTTGATATATCATTTGCAAGGTGAAGAAAGAAGTGTGGTGGTATGTTGCGATCATCAGGAAGAGAGATTAGGCGATTATGCATAGTTTCACTTGTGCATTAATATTTAAATTGTAGAGTGAGTTGTGTAGAGAAAATAATAATTGTTGAATCAGTCAGAAGGACAAAAGATTATCTATAGAGCTTAACCAAAACTATAATCAGGCATTGTAGATACTATTTCATCAGTTCACCTTTTGGATCCATTCCAAATCATTGTAGGGCAATGAGCCCATCCATTTTGAGCAGTGAGCTTTAGGCAGTGAGCCTGAATGCAAGTGCATTCCCATTTTGTACTTTTTCATTTTGGGTATAATCATATTCTATTGTGGATTGGCCATCCATCGTTGTTTTTCCCTTAACAGGGCTTCCATGTAAAATTTTTGGTGTTATGGGGTTGTGATTGTTTTCTTTTTGTTGATGCATGTTTCTTTTGTTGAATGGTTAAGTAAGTTAAATGATAGTATAATAAAATTGATTTTTTGCACAACACTAATTCACCCCCCCTCTCAGTGTTGCTTGTTTCCAACAATTGGTATCTGAGCTAGTTCCTTGGAAGAAGTCTTACAACTTGAGGAGATCTTGGAAAGTGTTTCTCAATGGATATAAGTAGTCTTCAACAACAACTTATGGTGGCCCTAGATGATCTTGACTAGATAAAATATGAGAATCGAGAATTGCAAGAAAATCTTGAAAATGCAGAAAAGTTTATTCAATCACTAAAAGACAAAATCAATGAATCAAGGGAGAAAAGAAAGGAATTATGTGGTCAACTCAAACAAAAGAACAAAAGAATGGAAGATGAAAAACTCAATTTGGCTCTGAAAGAGAAAATATAAGAATGTGAATTTTTTTCTAAAGAGAATGTTGCCTTGAAGCGAGAGATGGAATCTATCATGATGAAAATGACTAAGGAGATTGAGGACAAAAAGAAGAATGAAGAAAATCTTGCACAGTATTTGAAAGAAAAAATTGAACAATGTAGCCGACTAGATAATGAATTGGAGCAATCCAAGAACAATGAAGAAGTGCTTGAAAAGCAACTTGATGATCTCAAAGATGAAATTGCTACTACAAATGAGTATAAGGAAAAATTCAAAGCAAGCTTAGCCAAACTTGATGAACTAATCAAAGGACTGAGGACTGATGATGACAAATGAGGTATTGGATATGAAGAAGGAGAAAGTTCTGGATCTAGACAAAGGAAGTCTGGAAAAAGGAATTCCAGACAAGGAAGATTCAGACAAGGAAATCAGATGAAAGGAGACAAGAAATTCGGTAAGGCAACTCAATGCTCAAAGATTCAATGGCTATTGTTATGTTTGCAACAAATTTGGTCATATGGCTTTTTAGTGTAGGAGTAGAATGAATACAGGTAGACCATAATTTTCAGGTCAGTGTTTTAATTACTATAAGTATGGTCATAAGTCAAGTGAATGCAGAATTGTGATGAACAAATTTCATAGAGATGTCAGATGCTATGCATGCAATAGATTTGGACATATTGCTAATTGATGCAGATCAAGACAAAGTCAGTGGAACAGTTGGCCTAGATAGAGAAATGTTGTGTGCTACAACTACAACAAATTTGGCCACATTGCCAGATTCTGTTGGAACAAAAGAGGTCCAGTAAAACAAAACATGTAACAAGTTGTCAAAGGAAAATAGAAAGTCACTACTGATGTGATTAGAAAGAAAATGCAGAAGAAATGGGTGAAGAAGAATCCCTTTGTAGAAGGAAATGTGTCAGCACCAGAAGCAACTTCTGGTAATTCCTCAGGGAATTAATTTTAGGTCTCTTGCATAGGGGGAGCTATCAAGAAAAAATCTTAAATCCCCTCTTGTAGGTGAATGATACTAGAATCTAGATGTGTCCAGTAGGAGAGTTAATGTTTTTTAGATGTTGTTCGACCAATTAGAAGCATTAGTGAAGAATATTTGAGATCCACATTTAAGAGTCATCTATCTCGGTGCTTGAAAGGAAGGAAATTAGATGAGTTAGGGCAAGGGAATTTATTGCAAACTAAATGAGTTAGGTATGTTGGCAATAAAAGAACAACTTCAACCCTCATTTTTCATATTGCATTTGGAGAAAAGCGTTTGAGAGCTCTAAAGTGATCATTGCAAATTTGTGGAAACATTCAAGCATAAAGGAGAATCCACGATCAAATTCCATTTCATCCGCGAAAGGTATTTATTGAAAAACTTGTAAATCTGTGTGACTGCAATCATGTCTACTCCTCTGATAGTCGAAGTTAAGGATAGGCCGCATCCAAAATTTAAATAGCATCATATAAGTCTTTAGATACATAGCCATTAGGTGCATTTTCATTAGTGCCATACAAAGTCTTTCATATTGAGGATATTAGGGCTTATGCGCATGAAAACATTGAAGATTTGGGAACCTCTCATTTGATAGATTTGTACTCTCATCATATAATTCAAGAATATCTTACTGTGAAACTGGAATTCAAAATCCTACAAGATAAGAAATTTGCACAATTTTTGAAATTTCCCATATTTGAAGGAGATGAATGGGTTTGATATGTGTTGAGTCATGTCCATGATGAGTTCATGTGGTTAGATGTGCCATTCAAAATCACAAAATAAGCTATATGTGTAGTTACAGGACTAAATTCCACCAATAGACTTCTAGTTTTGAAGTCTATGAAGAATGAAAGGTTACTGATGCGACATGCTCGTGATGGGAAAGAAGAGCAATGATGATAGATGATATTGCTACAGTGGATGTAAAATTTGCGTTAATGGTTATTGGCCCTATAAGATTTATCACTCAAGTCGGGAGAATTCAGTATCCGACACAACTATCTATGCAACATATGAGATGGTCAAACAAAATGCAGACTATGATTTGTGTGAACTGCTTAAAAGACAATTATTGGAAAATTTGGGAAAAATCAAGAAGGATAAGAAGATCATTTTCAAATACAATAACCTACTGATATGTTTGTTTTTCTACTTCTTGGGTGAGGTTCTGGGAGTTGGTAAAATTCAATGGCATAATGATGAACCAGTAGCTGTTAAGATAAGGAATATATTATTTAGACTGGGTGATCGACAAACCCGCAATACAATCCTATGGGGTTAATTTAAAAGATTTTAGAAGTTAATGCACACCAGAGAGAATTTTTTCCACAATAGTGGAACAATACAAAGAAACTATAATTTGATTCATGGTAGACATTGACCAATGCCATATGGAAGTTGTTGATCATAGTTTGGATCATGCCTATGGGTTATGAAGTAGATGAGAACATTATGAAGATGTATGCATAGCACCTGTTGAATTCTCCATTGGATTAGGGAGAAGAAAGGTTTGATACTTATGTAGAGAAAAGATTGCAAGTTCATTCAGAATTGAAAAAGCCCATGATAGTCAGAAGGGTAAGAAAAGAGACAAAAGCTCTTGTAGAGAGTATGGGCATTCCTGTGGAGAAACTAAAAGAAGTGAGAAGGAAAAGAGATGAAGCTAAAGTGACTCAAAAGAAAGAAAAGGCAGAATCAGCTGGTTTGGGAACATCTCCTGTTCACACTAGATCTACCAGGAGTTCCCCTATAGCTCAGTCAAATCAAGCTAAGGCTTCTAGAAAAAGGAAGAGGAATAAAAGCACAAGATCTTACAAAGATGTTTATGCAGATGAAGAGGAAGAAACTGACTTAGAAGAAGTAGTAAGAGAGATAAAGGCTACTGGTTCTCAGGCTATTAAATTGAATAAGAGAACCTTTCGGAAAAGGAGAAGAAGCAAAGAAAAAGGCCAAAGTTGACAAGCCTAGTATGTCTATTGAGGAAGTTCAAAATGCAGTGGTGAAAGATGGAAATCTCAAGCCACTTTGTGATTGGTATGAGACCTTTGATGAATCTAGTAAGAGAACTCTTGAAGAAACTACAATAAACCATATGATTTTTTTTAATAAAGCTCTTGTTGAAATCATGTTTGGTTTGCCTACAAGTCTATATAATGCTTTGGAATCTAGGAGGGTGAGTGCCAGAATAGAAGACAAAAATTTGAGGAAGAGATTCTTGTCAATCTATGCCTAGAAATGACAATTGAAGAGATGGATTTACACCTTGAAAAACCTAAAAAGGAATTTAAGAGCAAGAAAAGAGTAAATAAACTCATGATTGGTGAAACTGATGCTGTTGTCAGTGAAATTAAGGAAATTATGGAAGAATTTTTTTCAAGAAATAAGATTAACATTGAGGAAATCAATACTGAAAATGTTCAAGGAAATGAGGAAGTGAATGTGGAGGTAAATGAAAATAAAGAAGAGAATGTGAATGAGGAGAACATGAATGTGTCTGATCCTCCAAAATTTGATGATATTCTGACTTCTCCTAATGTGAAAAATATAGAGACACCTGTGGTAACTAAGGTCCCTGTTGAGGTGTTTGTTGAGGAAAAAGAGGTGCATATTGAAGAATTTGAAATACCAAACGTCAATCCTGAATCAAAATCCAAGGTTGAAAAAGAAAAGGATCAATAAATCAAGATAGGAGAAGTGAAGAGATCTATATTGGAGCAACAGGAAGAACCAGATCTTGAGTTAGATGAAAGCTCAATTAACCTATCCACTTTGTCTCCAATTTAGATGATGAAGGTCGCTAAGATTGATCAAGCCAAAGCCAGTGAGAGGATACTGAAATATCATATAGAGGACAATGAACTGCTAAATCTTGCATCTGGAGTTTTACAGAAAATAATGCCTACTTATGTTATGGACCCATCAGGTTCCTCCTCTGGTGAGTTAAAGAAGCTAATAAATTTTGTAAATTCTCATTTTGAATATTTTGAGAAAACAACTTTGGTTAAAGTGAAAAAGGAGCTTAAGGAAAAGAGAGTTGGTAGCCTAAATGAATTGATTTCCAAAGACAAAGATTTGTTAGGCACTTGCATAAAAAATATTCAAGGTACTATTTCTGAAGGAGGAAAAGTGTACAAGTCTTGCTTGGTCTTGTCAAAATTTACTGAAGCAAATGAGAAGAAGGTGAAATACATTGAACAACAGTTGTTGATTGCTTCCAATACTTTTGACCCATTAGCTGGTAGTGTTTTTAAACAAGAAAGTCAGGTAATGTTCTTGTTCAACCAAATAAAGAATCTAAAACTTGAAAATGAAAGGATTATTAGGAGAGTGTGTGAACTCAGGGGACTAATAAGTACAAAGATTGAAATAATGGTAAATTCTTTGAAAGAGGCTAAAGATTCTATGGCTGCTCCTGATTCGATATGTCTCGAAGCAGCAGAAACATTGTCATATCTTCTTTACAGTCATATAACCATTTTGGAAACTTTGAGAAGTGTTTGGGACTCAAACTTAAGTGGGTTGAAGAATGACTTTGCGAATGTCTTCAAATTATTGTAAGTCTCAGGTTATATTTGTATAGTTTTGCAATTTTGGATTCCCTAATTTTGTGATTGATGTCAAAGGGGGAGAGAGTGCAGTGAAAAATTCCTTGACATTCTTAGGGGGAGCAATATTTTGAATTTTGGAAGTATACATACCAACTTCAACACTTAGTCATTTTTCACTAAGTGTTGCCATCAATGCCAAAGGGGAAGATTGTTGGCATATGGATTCTAGTATTGTTGTCATTGATGGAAACTGAAGTCATTTCCATGGTCTACAGATCAGTATCTAGTCATATCGACAGATAAAATGAAATACTGTGTGCTACCAACATAACACTTGAAGAACATGGTATCTAGTCAATCAGTTAATCTGTCTACTTCACTGGATCAACGTTTTGAGTTGTGGATCTGTGGAATTGCTTGTTGAGCAGGTATGCTATCTTATTACTGAATTTTGTGGTGTTGCATTAGTTTTTGTACAAGCTTGGAGGGCCGGTAGGATGTTTTCTATCTGTTTGCTCATTGTAGTTGACTCAGTGAATGTGGCACATTGTGGATGTGAAAAGTGAAATTATTTAAAATGTTTTTATGTTCAAATATTTAATTATGGGTCCTAGGTATAGTCTAGCTGACTTGTATGGGTGTGCATCAAAATTGTTCATGATTTGGGCTGACAGTTGATAATATTTCCAAGTTTTATTAAGGCCGACCTATAGCAACTTGATTTATAGATGCAAATATATATAAGAGATTTGATATATCATTTGTAAGGTGAAGAAAGAAGTGTGGTGGTATGTTGCGATCATTAGGAAGAGCGATTAGGAAATTATGCATAGTTTCACTTGTGCATTAAGATTTTTGTAGAGCAAGTTGTGTAGAGTAGAGTAGAATTGTTGAATCAGTAAGAAGGACAAAAGATTATCTACAGAGCTTAACTGAAACTGTAATTAGGTAGTGTAGATGCTATTTCATCAGTTCACTTTTTGGATCCATTCAAAATCATTGTAGGGCAGTGAGCCCATCCATTTTTAACTGTGATATCTAGGAAGTGAGCCTAAGTGCAAGTGCATTCCCATTTTATACTTTTTCATTTTGGGTATACTCATATTCTATTGTGGATTGGCCATCCACCATGGTTTTTCCCTTAACAGGGTTTCCACATAAAAATTCTAGTGTTATGGGGTTGTGATTATTTTCTTTCTATTGATATGCATGTTTCTTTTGTTGAATGGTTAAGTAAGTTAAATGATAGTATAATAAAATTGAATTTTTGCACAACATTGATTCGCCCCCCTCTCTCAGTGTTGCTTGTTTCCAACAATCAGATCATCTAATAAACTAGAAGATGGAGAAGTATTGGTGAAAATAAGAGTACTATACCAAAGTGAGTTAGAAAAGGGGCCATTATAGAGAGATAAATTGTTTTGGACTAGATGCAAGGTAGCTGGTAAATGTTGCAAAGTGATTTTTGATAGTGGAAGTTTTGAGAACCTAGTTTCTGAAGAGATGGTGACTAAACTGAAGTTGGAAAGGTTGAAACACCTAAAGCCCTATCAGATAGTTTGGATTTAAGATGAGCATAAGATACTGGTAAGTGAACAATGTTTAGTGAAATTGAAGATAGGAAATTACCATGATGAAGTTTTGTGTGATATTATGCCTATGGATGTATGCCATGTTTTGTTGGGAAGGCCTTGGAAATATGATAGACAGGCTATTGATGATGGAAAGAAGAATATATTTACTATTGTTGCTAATGGGATGAAGCAGATTTTGTTTCCTTTGGAAGATGTCCCTATAGTTGAGGTTTGTATGAGTACCAGAGTTTTTTTGGTTGATGGAAGGAGATTCCTAGATGGGTTGAGACATGAGAACATGTGTTGTTCCTTAGTTCCTAAGAAGACTGAAGATTTGAAGCATGTTGAAGAACAACCATAAGATATAAAGGAATTGTTGATAGAGTATGAGGATATCATTTCGGATAATGTACCTAATAGATTACCGCCTGTGAGGAGTATTAGTCATTGCATGGATCTAATTCTTTGAGCTAGTTTTCCTAATAAAGTAGCACACCAGATGACACCAATAGAAAATGAAGAGTTGAATAGACAAGTGCAAGAATTGTTGAGGAGAGGTTTGATCAGAGAAAGCTTAAGTCCATGTGCAGTACCTATTGTGCTAGCACCTAAGAAGGATGGAGAATGGAGGATGTGTACAGATTCTAGAGCCATAAACAAGATCACGGTGAAGTATAGATTTCCTTTACCTCAGATGGATGACATAATGGATTGTTTGAGTGGAGCTAAATAATTTACAGAGATAGATTTGAAGAGTGGATATCATTAGATCATAATCAGAGAAGGGGATGAGTGGAAGGAAACATTCAAGACAAATGAAGGATTGTATGAGTGATTGGTGATGCCTTTTGGATTGAAAAATGCACCAAGTACTTTCATGAGGTTGATGAATGAGGGATTGAAGAAATTCTTGGGTAAGTTTGTGATCATGTATTTGGATGACATCTTTATTTTTAGTAAGAGTAGAGAAGAACATTTGTTGCACATAAGACAAGTTTTGGAGAGGTTGAGAGAAGAAAAATTGTTGATAAACATTAATAAGTGTAGTTTCATGAAGGAAGAATTGGTATATCTAGGATTTACAATATTTGTGGATGGATTGAAGATGGATCCTAAGAAGGTGAAAAAAATTGTTGAGTGGCCTACACCAAATAGTTTTGGAGAGGTAAGATCATTTCATGGATTGGATAGTTTCTACCAAAACTTCATTAGGAATTTCAGTTCTATTTGTAGCCCTATGACAGAAACAATGAGGGGAGATAAGAAGGATTTTAGATGAACATCTGGAGAAGATCAAAGTTTTGAGTTGTTGAAGTAGAAGGTGACTAAGCAACTTGTGTTGGATTTACTAGATTTCAATAAAGTATTTCAAGTAGATTGTGATGCAAGTGGAAATGCAATTGGAGCCGCATTGAGTCAAGAAGGAAGACCCGTAGCTTATTTTAGTGAGAAGTTGAATGATGCTAGGAAAAGGTATTTAGTGTATGATCACAAATTTTATGCTATAGTTGAAGCCTTGAAGAAGTGGAGAAATTATTTGTTGCCTAAGGAGTTTGTGTTGTATATGGATCATCAGGGATTGCAATATTTGAATAGTCAAGGTAAGTTGAATTAGAGACCCATGAGATCCATGGTAGAGTTCCTGCCTGGAGTTATACTTTTATTTTGAATTATAAGAGTGGAAAATAAAATAGAGTTGTTGATGCTTTGAGTAGGAGAAGGAATTTACTAATAGAGATGAGAGTGGAGGTATTAGGATTTGATGAGTTGAAGAACTTGTATGAGGGAGACCCAAATTTTGTAGAACCTTGTTGTTCAGAGGCAATCAGTTGTGTATACCTTGGAGTTCAATGAGGGATAACTTAGTGAAGGAGAAGCATATTGGAGGAATGTCAGGACACTTTTTAATTGATAAGACAGTAGCATTGGTAAAGGAGAATTACTTTTGGCCATAGATTCATAAGGATGTTAGGAAATTTTGTGTAGAGTTGCAGAGTTTATAAAGTTGCAAAAGGGAGTAGCCAGAGTGTTGGATTGTATAAACCTTTGATAGTTCCAGAGAGACCTTGGGAAGATATCAACATGGATTTCATACTTGGTTTTCTAAAGAAACAAAGAGGTAATGATTATGTATTTGTGGTGGTAGATAGATTTTGTAAAATGGCACATTTCATACCTTGTAAGAAGGCAACAGATGCAGTGCATGTAGTAGATGGTTTTTTAGAGAAGTGGTCAGATTACATGGATTACCTAGGAGTATTGTTTCAGACAAAGATGTAAAGTTTGTTGGTTACTTTTGGAGAACACTTTGGAAGAATTTGAGGATAGATCTAAAGTTTAGTTCTACATTCCACCCACAGAAAGATGGACAAATAGAGGTAGTGAACAAGAGTTTAGGGAATTTAGTGAGATGTTTGGTTAGAGAGAAGGTTGGAGGTTGGAATTTAGTCCTTGCACAAGAAGAATTTGCTTACAATAATTCAGTGAACAAGAGTACATGAAAGACGCCTTTTGAGATTGTTATTGGAGTTCATCCTAAAGGTATATCAAAATTGAGAGACATTAGTATGGAAGGAAAAAGGAGTGAAAAAGTAGAAGAATTTGTAGAACACATGAATAAGTTGCATACTCAAGTGAAAAAACAATTGGAAGACATGAACCAAAAGTATAAGGAGCAAACAGATGAACAAAGGAGACATATGGAGTTCAAAGTTGGGGATGAAGTGATGGTATATTTGAGAAAGGAGAGATTTCTAGTTGGCACATACAACACGCTGAAGATGAGGAAGTTTGGACCTTGTAAGATCTTGAAGAAATTTGATTCAGGAAATGCATATGAAGTGGAGTTACCAGAAGGTATGGGTATATCACCTATATTTAACATTGTAGATTTGTATTAGTGCCATGAGAATTTAGTAAAGAAAGTGAAGCAAAATTGGAAAATTAGTTTCCTAAACAACAATTAGATGAGATTGAAGAAATTTTGGATGTCAGAGATGGGAGAAAGACTCATGGAAGATAGTACAAAGACTCATGGAAGATAGTACAAAGAATATCTTGTGAAATGGAAAGACAGGTCAATAGAGGATTCTTCTTGGATTTCTCAGGTTGAAGTAGACCATCTTGGTTTTCCTTTAGCCTTGGAAAAGTGAGGGAATCACTTTTCAATAACCTCAAATGTTTGATGTAGGAGCATCCTTGGTTCTTGGAAATCTTGTATCAACCAAAAATATTTTCTTTCAGTTTTGTTCTTATTTTGTTCTTGCTTAGTTCATGTTGGTGGATTTTTCATCTTGCTCACTTGACCTTGCAGATATTTTTGTACATCATGGGCATGTTCATTTTCCTTATTCCAAGATTTGAGCGTGATTGGATTCTTTTCCGACAAGTTATCGCTTCTAGAATTTTATGGCAATTTCTTGAACTGGCACTAGAATAGTTTTCAAACCTAATGGCTAATTTCATCATTCGTGGATCATCCCCATGACTTGCGGATCTTGACGGTGTGATCTTAAATGTTTTGTGGAGTGTTCCCAACCTTCATTATAGGTCCACACTTCATTCTATGCACTTGTTGAAGAGAAATTCAAATTTGAGGCTAACCTATTCTTGCACACACTACATTTTCTTTCCTTGGAGAATGTAATGATCTTTGGCCGATGCAGATGTTTCCAAAATTGTGGATATGATATAAAGCTTGTAACCAATCATTTGAAAAGAAGTAGAGAAGTAAGATTCGATTGTAATATTTAGCTCGCATATAGGAGCATGTTAGAACGTTATATTTTTGAGGATGTTGTATTAGGCCTATGAGTCGAATCTATAAGCCCAGATGTTGCTAGTCGAATGTAACTGAGATTTATGTTAATGAGAATATTTGCATCTGAATTTTCCTCCATATTTTGTGTTGCTTTTGTTTTATTACTCTTGCTGCACGGCCTGGATTGTTCTCCTTGAGGACCCTCCTACCATGGCTGCATCATCAAAAGTTGAAGACTTGTGGTCCAATAAAATAGGAACTTTCTAAATTTTTTGTATTTTTTCTATATTAGTTATTATAGGGGTTAGTTTAAAGATATTTTGGATCTACAGACTATTTGAAAAATACAAAGGATCAAGTGTAAAACATTGATTGAATTCGATGTAATGCAAACATTATAGGAACATATACAATACAAAGGAGAGTTACAGGTAACTTCCATAGATGTAGATACAACTGTGTAACTACCATAAACACATAACTCATTCATTAGCAATGTAATATTTCCAACATTCCCCCCCTATTATATTGTTCCTAAAAATGCATCCTCTAAAATCTCTTATACACTTTTCTAAGGGACCCCCCCCACTTAAGGCTTACCTAGAAAAACTTGTTGATAAAAAAATGTATATACATCTTTGCGAAGATCTTCCTTGAAGAAACAAATCCTGAATTAGGTGGAGCTCCATCAACTGTCTTGTGACCCTCATAAAAGTGTATCCCATAGTTGAATTACCAAGTTCTTCCTCCCATGAACTCTTGAATCATAGATTCATAAATAATTCAACAACAATCCATATTGAGCTCTCTAAACACATGGATCCATCAAGTTGTCTAATTACCCTTAGAAGGGTATAATTTTGATTACAACCTCAAGTTCTCACTGGACAACCATCCATTGTGAGCTCTACACCAAACCCCTTACTTGTCTCCAAAAACCAAACTTCATTATATATGTATTCTTCAAATCTGTCAGCAACAAAAAGGAAAAGCAAAAACTTAAAGCAAAAAATGCTTCTCATGCAAAGCATCATCTCAAAGTGAGAAGCTAACTTGAGATGATAGAAATTCCTTCATCCTTTGGTGCCACCAACCTCAAATTTGATCTTGTTACACTTTATCCATTTGATGTCTTGGATGATTCTTTGGAGGCTTCATTAGATGTTGCAAAGATAGCCCTAATTACTATAATTTGAATGGAATTTATAACATTCTTATTTCTAGTGTAATGGACCTTGATATAGCTAAAGAGAAATCCCATCTTTGGATCTAGCTTCTCCAAAAGTAGTTCAAATCTCATCATAAATTCACTTTCTCGAACATTAATAGTAAGAAAATAGACTGTTTTGAACTCCATGGTATGCATTTCACTTCTTACAACTTAGAAAAGATCCCCTTTTCTCACTGGGAAATAAGCTTCCACCAAATAGTTTTAAATATGCATCAAACAAATTCCTAGTGACACTCTTGATTGTATCATTAATGGAAAGAACATGAATGCATTTACCATAATTAACATTAGGACATTGTTGAACATAAACCACATCTTCTGTACAAATAATCACATTTGAATGCACAACCTTGTTAATTATAGTGTCATCTTCTAGAGCAATACAAATTGTATCCTTCGTCTTGTTTCCCTTAATAAGTATTTAGTCTTCATGGAACAAAGATAATTTTATCATGGTTTCTAATTGCAGGAAAACAACCAAGTTATCATCATTAATGGCTTCATCAATAGCCAACCAATTTGATTCCTTTTGTGTCAATAGAGTATTTTTCTTTATCTAATTATTGTGCAACTATGCAATAAACTTGGGGTTTTCTCCATTTCAATGAAACACATTTTACAATTTTGTACAATAGAAAGATGATGGTGATAGCAAAAGTCCCTTATCATCCATTAATAGAGTCTTCAAGCATAATGAATCAACATATATTCTTTCAAACTAAATCTACAATTGCTTCACCAAATTCTATTCATCCACCTTTCATTTCCAATCAAAGGGAAATCAAAAGATTATCTTACCCAGTATGACGCTGATTTAGACCATGTTGCTAGGCACACTCCTTGTAAGAGCTGTTGCTTAAATTTTTTGGATTTTTAAGAGCTGTTGCTTAAATTTTTTTATTAAAATTAGCTAGATTCAACATCTTTCAATTATTCTTTTGAATAGTATTCTTCTTGTTATCTATGATTTATTATTCTTCAAAGGAATAAAATTTATCTGTTATGTGTTTAAATTATAATGAATGGAATGAAATACACATGTAACCTTGCATTGTGAATGAATGTAAATGTGTTCAATTGTAAGCTTATTTATTGTACAATTTTTGAAAATTCTTTGAAGGATCATGAATCTCGTTAATTTAATTAATATGCATTATTTATCTCTTGCATGCACTATCCTACCTTTTGAGTTCTCTTTGAATAGTTGTTAGATTATTTTAATTAATAAAATACGCTAGTTTGGATTAAAATATCAGTAGGCCCCTTCAACATTATAGCGCTATTGATCGCTTAGCTAGATAGTACAGTTGTGACCCACTCCCAAGACATGGGAAGGTTAGTAATCCTATGATAAAGTACCTTTTTTAGGAGAGGTTAGAGATTATATCTCAGCTTGTGTTGCATGTATTAGTTTGGCCATCAATAATAACCCTTCCTTTAGCTTAATAAAGATGATAATGCAAATCCCCCTTTTTCTCACCTTCAAATTTGTCCTTAGACCCCTTCATTTTCAATCCCTAGGTGAAATTTTTGGAGGATGCTTCTACAACATGCAAATGTCTGCACATTGTGCAAACATCTTGATAAGATTCTTGAGTTTGTAGCCATTGGAATATTACACTTCTCCTTACCTATGAAGTGTAATGCCTCTATGGTTTTAAAACCCCCTGAAAATGATACTCTTGCATGCATTTCTTCATTCAAATTTATTCTTTCACAATCTCATTCATTCTCATTCTCACAATCTTCATTCTTGTAACTTCGCTCTCTCATTCTACACTCTTCAAGTGCTCTTCTACATCACTTCTATACCATCATTCTCAAGATTTCCTAAACAATTCTTGGCTCTTACATCGTCATCTCAACTCTCTCAACTGTTGCACTCTCTTTTAGCTTTGTGTGCTTGTCAAAGGGAGGGTAAACATTTGCTTTTAATTACATTATTATACTTTTTTGGTAGCATATTTAAATTTTAATGTGTCTAATTTCTTTGTCTTATTATTCTATATTATTTATTGTCTATTTCTTTATCTATTCAACTTCTTTGTTGTTCGTGGAGGTAGAAACACTGAAACACAAGCTTTATTGAGGCAAGCCCTAATATAGCCCCAAAAATTTTCATTGTTTCCATGTGTGAAGGTTGTTCATTCAAGAGCATTACAGGAGGCTTCATAGCACTAGACCTTTCATGAGTTTCTCTTTCCTTCTTTCATCATTTCATCTAATTTATTTTGAATACTTGTATGTTAGTTTTCTTCTTTTTTTTTTCATCTCCTTTATTTTAGCATTCTGTTAGTTTAAAAAATATTCAAATTTTACTCTCAAACTATTAGTAGGCTATATGTGTTTATATCTGCAAGCTGTACTTTCAAACCATATGAGACCACAGTGTGCCACACTATTGTCCTTTGACCAAGAGCTAGTCAACTTTTCCTAGAGACAGGTCTTATACGTTTTCTTTTTTGATCCCTGAAGTCCTTTTCCAAAACTTTGTTATAAAACATAAAACACAGTCAAAACTCTCATTTTCTCTCTTTTTCCTATCCTTGTCACTTGAGCATAGCCTTTGAGATAGTTGAGTACTATTTCCCCCCTTTAAAGATTCTGCTTTGTCCTAGAGACTTGGAGGTAGCAAATCTCCTCCTCTACAATACTATGATATAAAGTGCCATGGGTGGGTTGTGTAAGCTTTCTCTTTTTCTATCACACCTTTTTCAAGTGAGTGTCCCTTCCATGATAACAATGAATCATAGTGATTCATGCTTCATATGTGTGTGTCTTAATTTGCACACCCTTTTATTTGCAGGTACTCTTTTATGCATGTTCAAATGTTCTTGTTTCTCCTACATGCACTTCTTAGTGTATCTGTCTTTTCTCTCCCTTGACAACATTATGGGGGATTTATACTATTGGGGTTCATACTCCCTTGGTTTAATTTTTTGGAGTGAGTTATGTCTCTAGTTCTTGTTCCTATGTACTAGACGAATGCAACGTACATCAATGACTAGTTACCCATGCATTTAGATGAGATGGAGCATTTACCATATGGATAGTCTTGCATTCCTATTTCTTGAGGTTATTCATTTTAGCACTATACCAGCCATTTTTTCATAATTGTCTATAGCTTCTTTGTGCTTCAATGATGTTCTATATGTTCCTTTTTTTAGGACATTGTTTTGGTTTGAGGCTTCTTATTCCTTCATTCACCTTTCTCTCTTTTGGAGAGGAGCTTTCTCCCACTAAATTTTTCTCCTTTTTCTCTAGTTTTGAGAGATTAGATTGTTTGTACATGGGTACCACACTAGGCCTTAGTTTTTAGGACCCATCATACAAATTCTCTTTGTAGGGTTTTTTCTACTCCCCAAGTTCATCTTAAGGGGAATTTTAGAGTAATCATATATTAGCTAATAATTAATTAATCTTTAATTAATTATTATTCTAATTTATTCTCATACACTTAAGCTAAACTTAGGATTTCTTTTTTTATGTTAACTAGAAAGTTATTATTCGATCATTATGTCTCATTGCATGAGATCTTGACACTTATCATTAGCTAATCCTTTTATCATTCAGGGCTTCTATTATATAACACTCAACCCTAATTTGTATTATCTCTCTAAAATTCAAACACTTGAACTATCAACCTTTGAGGACTCTTGTTTTCCTTGAAGATTCTTCAAGATTATTGTGTAGTTTTTTTGTTAAGGATATTGCATATTATTGTTTACAACTCTCTTGCGTGGGAGGTTTCTTTGTTCATTGTTTGATTTTGTGACTCATGTTTTTCACAATTTTAACATTTTGGGTGCTAGAGTTGGACTAAATTCAATCCTAATTTTTTTTATTTTTAACAGTTAGGCCAACTCTAATATCGATTCCTCTAGGTATCAAAGTTGGGCCAACTTTGATATTGGCTCTTTCAACCATCTGAGTATGTAATGGTGATTTTGTTTGTGTGTGTGTGTGATTGTGATTGAGACTATATATTAATTGTTGATGTTAGTGTGTAGGTGATATTTCAATGTTTATCTTTTGTTAATTAATTATTTTATAAAAAACATTGTTTCTTGGTTAATGCTCTCAATGTTCAGTGTGAGACATTACAAAGAATCAACCATATACATAAACAAATATCAAATGTATCTAAAAATAGTCAAATGCATAAGATTAATTTATTACAAAATAAAAATTTAAATACTATATTTTCATATAAGTTGTAAGCACTAAAAATTCAAATTAAAATACATGAAATCAAATTTATAAATAAGAATTGAAAATATTTTTTTAATAATATTTTTTAATAAAATTCATTCATATATTTATATTATTAAAATAAACTAAAATAATATCTTTAATACACAACTTCAAACAAATAAATTGAAACCTTTCCCAATCCAAAACTAATTAAAAACATAAATACATCATTACTTCACATAATCACATTCTCATAACAATGTTGAGAACAACCCACAAATATATCTAATTATTAAGTATGGAAAGATGAGCCCAGTTTTCAACCTTAAGCATCAACTAGAATGGAATCAAAATATTTAAAATTCACCCTTTATTAAATGTTTAAACCATATTCAATTCCCAACTCCATTCAAAAAAGATAGAAATATGACCTCAACACTATCTTTGTATTCCAAAACATAATATTTGTAAATCTTTGGATGTCAAACTTCCATTTGAGGAAGAAAACACCCACTAAAATCATAGCCTATTAGAGATAATGAGGTCTACCAAATATCTCTCCAAATTTTGCACTTAAAGAAAAGAATAATGTCTCTAAAATGGGGACGTGGAACTTTATCATGAAGTCTATTGCGCATATTTTGTATGAATGCGTGTCCCTTGCTTGGATCAAAGTGGAATAATCTATAAGAATTTTGAGCATGACCATGGCCTCGTAATGCCAAACTAAGAGAAGAAAAGCTTGGATTTTCCCACATAATGCAAACAAAATCATGAGGAAAGAAGAAAGGGTTATCTAGGACATGACCATTAAAACAGAACTCTTTGGTCAGCCATTTTCAAAACTCTCTTTTGTTTAGAGATTAAGTTTAGATAAAATATATTTGGTGATACACAGAGCTGTTGTATGTTGTGTGTATGTACTTGAACAAAATTAATAAGAGAATCCTCTACTAAAATTGGATGTAGCCAGTTGGTGAACCACTATAAAATACTATGTCTTCTTGTCTATGTTTCTTGTTCATTTTTTTTGCAATCTTCTTTCATTTATTTTGTTGTAATTTAATTCACAATTGGTATTAGAGCTTGGGGAAGAAGCTCAGTGTTGAAGTGGTTCTTTGGAAATCAATGAAGAATTTCTAGAGCTATGGACAATGTACATAAATGGAAGATTGAGAAGTTCACGGGGCAGAACTTTAGATTGTGGAAGGTACAGATGGAATCCTTGCTGATTAAGTAGGATCTATCACTTCCATTTCTTGGAAAAACCAATGGAAAAGGTTCAATATTAGATGAAGATTGGGAGAAAATTTAATTAACAATTTGATAGCTTCATGACTCAACAACATTTTATTCATTGTGAATCAAACCCTTGTGCTTATTATAAGAAGCTTGCTAATGGTGAGTTTTTTATTCTTTTGCTTTATGTTGATGATATGTTGGTTGTTGGTCCCAGTGTACAAATTTTTCATGAATTGAAGCAACATTTAGCTCAACATTTTTCCATGAAAGATTTAGGTGCAACGAAGATGATTCTTGGTATAACAATAATTAGGGATATAAATAAGAGAGAATGACGAGGGAGCAAACCCGAGACACAGACATAATGCACACAACTAGCAAACTTTCTTATTATTCAATAATGAAAAATATTACATGCAGAGGATCACAAATCCTCGAGCTCTATCATACATGCAAATTACAAACTTACAGAAAATTACCCAGATCCCCCTTTCGCAGCATGCGAACTTCTTTCCCCAAAAAGTTCCCCAAAAATCAGAAATAAGCCCCTAAATAGACCCATTTCGGTTTGGAACCAAAAACAACCTTCGAGATAAGATTTTTGACGGTTTGGCGCCAAAATTACAATTTGAAATTCAAGTTAAATTCACAGTTGAAAATTGGCACATTTCTAAAATATGCACCAACTTCCGGCAGCCATAACTTTTAATCCGACCGTCGGATCTTCAATGATAATACCTTTTCGGAAAGCTCTCGAAAAGACGATTTTTCACAAAGTAGGCCTTTGGCGGACTACTTTGGCGTTTCCGCAAATTTTCAGGCCCATCCGGGATCGTTTGGTGCCTCAAACTGAGCTCGGAAGGTTTTTCAGGGCAAAAAGCAGAAATTAGAACTTGAATAACTTTCAAGTCGTGAATGATTTTGACCTGATTCTTTCACCAGACTGTGTATTTTTCCATCCTGAACCTTCCCATAAATTTCTGTCTTCCCACGACTTCAAATGCAAACCTGCT